>WBMV01003598.1:1305669-1941874 GCA_013396655.1 Campylorhamphus procurvoides | reverse complement strand
GCTTACCGGAGGCAAGGAGGAGGAGGAGGAAGGAGGGCGGTGGTTCCGGGCGGCGCAGGAAGGGGCGGTGCGGGCGCGGCCTGGTAAGGCAAAAGGGGTGAAAGGAGGGGGAAGAATCGGCTTTGTGGGAGCTTCGGGGATGGTTTTTTTTTGTGGGGTGGCAGGGCTGGGGTTTGCTGGAGGGGTCTGTCTGTGTAACCCGGGTGTTATCGCCTTGAACCCCCCCAGAGCTTCTGTTTTATTGAAAGGGCTATGTGNTACAGTATGTTTTAGAAAGTACTTTTAAATTAGTATTTCAATCAATACCGCTGTAAATCATTTATCAAAAATGTCTAAGATCACACTGTTTGCTGTTTTCTCCTCAGAAACAGTGCATTATTTCAGAATCACAGACTCCTTTAGTTTGGAAGGGATGCCATGTGCTCACCCTATACTATCTACTGTTCAAAGCAAAGCCAACACCGAATTCAGACCAGTTTGCCCCAGACTTTTCCAGCTGAATCCTGAAAACCTCCAAGACAGGAATGTGAAAAAACCCTTTGGGCAACCTGTCCCAATGCAATGACTGTCCTCATTCCCTTGCTTGGCATTGGAAGTGCTAAATTGTTCTGTCTCTCATTCCCCCTCGGAGCACCTACAGAGACTGGCTCTATCTTTTCAAAAGTCTCCTTAGGGATATAAAGGCTTCCTTTAGCTCCCTGGAAGATGGCATCCAACCCTCCCTTTGTCTCCAGATCTAGCTATTCTGTGTCAGAGCACAAGTCAGCTGCCCAGCCGTGACTTATCCTTGGTAGATTTGGGGATGTACATCCCCAATGTCCACCTGCTCCTCCTCACACCTACAAATGGCCTGCTCCAGGAGCTTTCCACGGATGGAAGGAGTGAGGCCTGGACTTCTCCTGCTTGTCCTCCTTGTCCTTTTTGAAGAGGAGCATAAAATCTGCCTTTCTCCAGCCATCAGCATCGCCCTTTCTCCAGCCTTTGGCATCTCCCTCCATCTCATGGCTTTTAAAAGGTGACCGAAAGCAGCTGAGATGGGCTTGAAGGCAGTGTTTCAACATCTGTCACTGCAAACTGAGTTACCCTTTTCACCTTTCCTTTAACTCAATATACACTAAAACCAAGTCCACAAACCCCTCAATACCACCCTCCTGGCCATTTTCCTGAACCTGAGGTAAAACCAAATCCCCGAAACTCTTAACACCAACCCCACGGCACAGAACCCACCTGCTGCACCACAAAAAAGGCCTCCCATCCGAAAAAAACNATCGCCTTGAACCCCCCCAGAGCTTCTGTTTTATTGACAGGTCTATGTGAAGCTCTCACTGAAAAGCCGCTCTGTTTCCCTCTGGGCTCCCCCCCGAACTCGTACAGCAAATAGCAATAATGTCTGGGTTGAAATGTATCCCCATCCTCCACAGTTATGTGCCCTAAAGCACTAATGTTGCTTTGCGTTGAGTTAAATGTTTGCTGCGTTTTTAAATGACTTTATATTGAGCGTTTCTCAAATCTTAATGCGTGTACTTAACAAAACTTCTGTGTCACCCCGTAGCAACCATCAAAGGAGGGATATCCTTTTAGGAACTAAAAGAAAGAGGATGTTTATGTGCTCACTTATTTATTTTGAATTTTTTTATTTTTCATTTTCATGGGAAACGCTTGTTTTTAAAGCAGTGATTTTCTTTATTACATTGTTAACAAGGCAGCTGAAACTAATTTAGCTGTTGTTTAGTGCATGATGAAAGGGAAGAGAAAAGGGTAAAAACCTTCACAGTTAGTGAAAATTATACTTAATTATTTTACAAAGCTAAGGTGACTTTCTTATTTTACAAAGCCAAGGTAACTTTCATACCAAAGGTAGACGACATTATTTCTCTTGTCTTTTAAGTTATGGTGCAAATCCTGCATTGGTCATTGCTTCTCATTTTCCCTCTTTCAAATAGGGGCTACGGTAAATAAGGCCAATAGGATAAAAAGCCATCTCTTCCCCCAAAAATCTACATTCTAGTTAGAGAAAAAAGTGCTGGGAAAAATATTGTGAGCAAACAGTGGCACATCTTTTAGGTTTTGTCCGTCCTGTGTTGCACATTTTGTTTTACTGTGTACATCTGTGTTTGCTTTTGTCTTAGTAAGGTGCCAAGGCATTAATAAATGTATCACATTTGATGGAAGGGTAGCAGTTACCTGAAAATACTGGAGTGAGAACAGGCAGCCAGGTGGGCTATTAGGTCTTCGGAATGAAAGGCTGTGCATAAATTCACAAGGAAGGTAGACTCTGCAGAGCCAACACAGTGTGGGAAATCACCTATCTTGGGAACACAAAATATAGGGAAACAACTTTATAAATGTCAGTGCTTAGAAACAAGATATTAGGAGGAATTATCTGAAGTAAGAGATGGGAGAGGGGTGTGATATGGCAGTGCAAGGGTGTACAGTTTGGTTGAAGTGACATTCAAGAAGGCCTTATCTTCTCACAGGAAACAATAAGGAAACACAGGGAAAGTCACTTATAGACAGAGCTCCTGGGCAGATTAATTTCTCTTCTGTGAGAGACCTGAGAATAAAATTAGCCTGATTGTAGTTTTCATTGTCCTTGAGTGGCCTTAAACAAACTCAAATTTCACAACCAACAAAGCCTTTAAGGAAAATGTCTAATTTTTAGGCTTCTCTAGAACAGACTTCCTGTGTGACACTGAACTAAAAATTCTCATTGTGCTTTTGCTTTTTCACATGTATAATTGTAACACAGGAAACTTCCACCTTGCAAGGCTTTCAGTTGCTCTTGTTATGAAAGGATGTAGAAGTTTTTACAATAACTAGCAATGCAAATAAATCCAGACAATGTTTTGCTGTTCTAATGAAATATGTAATGAGTTGCAGTCATTAGAGAAACCCATTTTGTTAAAATTACTTTTTAAAGTTTTTGTGGGAATTTAAGTGTTAAAGCATCTCTGTTGATGTTGAAGAGCAAAATGCAAAAAGCAGGGTGGAGTTTACCAATGCTTGTTCTCCTTACCTTTTGAAGTTTGTTCTCCTGGTCTGAAAAGTATGTAACTTTAAACATCCTCGTAGTTAATATTTCCTGATTTTTTTGAGGCTCTAGGAAGAAAAAAAGTAATACTATGGTGTATGAGAAGAATTTAGGACTATATTTTAAAAGAATGGCATCATATATTGCAAGGATACCTTCAGGTCAGGTACCACGAGAACTTGCAGGATCAGGGCCTCTAGTTGAGAGAGATCTGATTGCCTGTACAAACAAAAATGAATTGCTGTCATATAAATGATAAGAGATCAATTTGTCAAGGTCTGGAAATCATTTGTGATTGTAAGTACCTATTCTTAGACTTAAGGTTGATATTGTGAAATGTGCAGCGTTCTTAACTCTTCCTGAAAACCAAAAGAATGAGACATTTGTATTTTTGCAACGAGAGCTGGAATTGTCACCCCCTCTGGAATTTTTTCTGCTGTTGAGTTTAAGATATTAGTTGCTTGCACTTTTTTTTTTCCCCCAGAAGTTAGCAATTTACGGTTTGTTTTTCTTTGGTTCAGAATTACTAAATGGAATCATTGATTGTTACTAATGAATCATTGCCCTCTATGGGGAAATAGTGCTTCAGAAATGCTGCTCTGGATAAAAATGGGCAAGGGTCAGTGTACCTGTTCAGAGTACCTGTGTGGTGAAAAGATTAATGTTTTATTTGGGCAGTCCTGAGTGATGGATGTGGAATAATTTGTAAGAACAGGTGATTAATAGTTGGAAACTATAGAATAATATACTTGGGAAATAGAAACCTCATCAGAATTTAGCGAAGTATTTAGCAGTTCTATATAGCATGATAATGACTAAAATAACTGATTGTGTCCGTAAGGTCAACTAGCAGAAAAAATTCAGCAGTGAAGTGATTGGTAAGGGGAGTGGCCAGGAAAAGATGGGCTTGCGTGCTCTTTGAGTTCTTATGGAAAATAATAACTCAAATGCGTGTGAGGGTACTATTAAGTATTGAAAGAGGTATTGTAGTTGAGAGTAGGAGTTTTAAGTGCTAGTTACTATGGATTTAGCAGGTAAGACTAACTCTTCTTGACTTACCTCCTTAGCAGTGCCTTCACTATATGATTTTTACCACAGAGCTGTACTTACAGTATTGAGTTTGTGTTGACTTACGTGCTGTCAAGATTTATCCAACTGATGTAGTTTCCGGGAAAGTAGGTATTTCATTATGTGTTGTCCTCTTCTTTGTGTGACAGGTGTATTAATTAAAGGAAAGCAACAGTACTTGGAGCCACCATTCTTCTGAGACAACATCATGTCATGTAATGGTTTAAAAATACTTCACTGTAGCAGTCATTAGTATGATCTTAATGTCAGGTGGACTTGGGCAATCCATTTGGCCCCATAATAGATAATATAAAATAGTAAATTTGATGTACATGTCTACATGAAAAAAATCAAATAATCAGGATATATCAAATGAAAATCTTTTTTTGCTTTGCTTTTCAAATAATTACATCATATTCATGTAACTCTCCAAAGACCTTATTAATCTAGCCCATTATCTGAAAGACTGATGTTGTTCCAGTGTCACTGGTACTTTATATATGTGTGTATAGAAAGCATTCTGGCCTTTCTTAACAACATTTAAATTTCTTTCTCTTAGAGCTGTCGTCTACAACGCTTGTTGTAAGAGCCCCATCTAGTGTCTAAGGCTTTTCAATGCAAGCTGTGATTTGTAAGTTAATGGGCAATTCCACTGAGTGATGGAGCATAAAAATTATTGCATCAGTGCTTTTATGTTAAACTGGTATGAAATATTGTAATAGGAAAAATGTAGTTTTCCACCCACTATAAGGAAAATTAATTTGAGCTTTTAATCTACTGAGAAGATAATTTCAGCTATGCTACTTTTGTATTCAATGGCTTTAAAGTAGTTGTGTGTTTGAGGTATTCCTGTAGCATTCATGAAATGAACGTTTATTTTCTTATGTGACCTTCAGTTATCAACTTGCCAGGCTCTAAATACCATCTGTAAATGCCTTTTAGCAGTTACGGAAAGACAAATGTGTGTATTATGGAACTGACTGTTGTAGATACGTGCTCAGGAACTTGGTTTTTCAATAATACAGTAATGTTAATGTTGTGGGAGATCTTGATTTAAAAATAAGAAAAGCCTTGCTATAAAATGTTTATGTACTTTAAAATTGAAAAGGAAATATTTTCTTTTGGTTTTGTTTGTTTTCCTTGGTGTCAGAAATATTCTAAAATGTAAAAAAAAGAAGCGTACACAAATCATTTTCCTGTCCATGTTCTGTATGTGAAGAGACAGTGTATATGTGAAACTGTTCTATTCTCTCAGAAAGGGCCTGCAGTCCAATTATTCAGGCAGAATGTCTGTAATGGTGTCTTATGTTAAAATCAGTTGTAGCAGATAGTGGTAGAAGCACTGTTTTAAAACTTCTTTCGTTTTGTTCTGAAGTCTGTTCTTTCATGAATGTCATGCTCTGATTTCTATTTCAGGAACTTCAGCTCAGGAAGAAGATGAAAGATAGTGTCGTTGAAGAACATTTATATTTGGCTTTTTCTCGTCAGTACAGAGATAGTATCTTTCCTCTACACACATCTATCTCACTGTTTTTGCTATCCTACTGTGACTGCAAATTATTTAAAATTTTCTTAGTGCCAACTGGCGAAGATGTGGGTGATCCATGTGTGACAAAAAACCTCCTTGGCGATCTTGAGGTCCATTTAATCTCCAGATGTCAGCTTCCAGTGGTTGTGCAGAGCTGCAGTTTACCTGCAGTTGTTGTGAAAGACGGCAAATTTTGCCGAGCTGGGCTTTCTGTTGTCTTAAGACATATAATACAGAAAACTTATGAGGCAGATCCATCTAAAAAGGATGTTTTGGAACTCTTGGGCTTTAAGAAGACTTGCCTAAAAGCCTGTGCTGAAGTGAGTGCATTTCTTTCTCTTAGATACATTAAGATTTTTTTTTAATTAGCATTAGATGGTCTGAAGTAGACTCTTAATATTGATGTAAACTATGTTCTTTTAGTAACAAGCTTAATTTGCTTAGAAAATGAGTTTTCCTCAATGAAGAATTATCTGTATTTTGGCATAAAGACAAAAATAATTATTTTTGAATTCACTATTTTTTAGCAGCACAAAACCCCCCTTAAAATTCAAAAAATGTCAGATCTCTGTTTCATGTCTCACAGCTTAAATGAGTTATAAAATTTGAAGTAAAGTAAGAAATACCTAATTTATTGTTAATTTTGATTTTAAGAGCACCATATCCTGTTGCCTTCACTACCAAGGCGCACTGCTGGCTTATGTTTAGCTTATCCTCGCTGTGTTGTCCAGTGTCTTTTCAGCAGAGTGGCTACCTGGCCGTGGGGTCAGTCCCTAACCTGTACCATTCCAGAGCTTTAGTCCCTCCTAGGTGTGGAATATTGTACTCCTCTCAGCCCATTTTCTAGCCTGTGCAGGCTCCTGTGAATAGCAGCTCTTTCATGGAGTTTGTTAACTGCTGTCTTCAACTCACTGCCATCCTTGATAGGAGTGTATTCCTTCTCCTTGCTCCAGGTCATTGGTAAAGATGATCAAATAGGATAGGCCTCAGCACAGACTCTTAGAGATTTCTGCTCCTAACTGACCTTCAGGCAGAGTGAACCATTAACAAATGGTTGAGATTTCATGTTTGAGTTGAGATTTCAGCACATTTATCACAAAGAAGTTTACTCATCTGACAGCTCATCCATCTAGACTTGCCTTCCTCACTCTCAGGAGGTTGAACTCCACCCTGTCATGATTGCTACATCCATGGTAGGCAGTGATTACTGCCCTTCCAACCCTGTGTTCATCGGTGTGCAGCAGATCTGGGGGAGCAGATCCCTATCTTAGTGCACATCGTGCTGATGTAAAGAAGTTGTCCCTGGTATCCACCAGAATCCTCTGTAATCTCTTGGAACTGCTGCAGAGCTTTGTTCCATGTTTCAGAGGGCTGCAAAGTGAGCGAACTGAATAAGAAAAGACAGAAGTTTAAAAACCTTTAAGTACAGATAATAAGAAAAAGAGGACAAGGATAAGACCATGAAAAAACGGAGTAATTTTTTTTAAAGTGCCGTTCAGTTAGGCAAAACTTTTTTGATCTTGCATGTTAAAAACCCACTAATAATATGATGCATTTCTGAAAACAAATATGCTTTAAATCTGTTTGGTGTAATCTGATCTTATTGCCATCACTTGGTAGAGATGACTTACAGAGACTGATCACAGCTTTGCTTCTCATGAGTTGTGTATCCACCCTAATTTATGTCAACAGTAAGGAATAAAAATATGCTATACTGGATGACTGTTTGTTCTGTTATATATAAGATTTAGCTTCCTAATTCTGCTGTAGCAAAAGTAATAGAGAATATCTGAGTTACTAACATTATCAGAGAATGTATTTAGAACTGGAATTTCTTTGCTTAAAGTGAACCAAAATGTATCCTGGATTTTGTTTCTCTTTCTGCAGAGATGTTAATTACATAAATTTATTTGACAGGTTAGCCAGTGGACCAGACTTTGTGAGATCAGCATACCTCTGGCTGTGGAAAGATTTTTGACAGCATCTCCTGAGCACTGTCAGGCTATTCCTCCTGACATTTTACAGTTTGAAAGGAAGCTTGGAGAACCTGTCCGAGTCCATAATGATGACAAAATTCGTAGGCAAAAACTTCAACAACAGAAGGCCGGTGCCAAGGCTGCAGTGCCTGTACTTGGTAAAGAAGCAACAGAGGAATTAAAAGCAGGGGAAGTGAATGAACACCAACCCCCAAGTTTGGAACTGAGTGTAGCTTTCTCCAAGCTACTTGTTCAGGAAGCATCAGATACAGTCAACAGGGAGGACCCACACATCAGGAGAACAAAAACCTCTGACCTTCCCCTCCTGGACCACATCTTTGCAGAAGGGCTTTATTTTACTGTGGCAGATTTAGTGCTTTTGCCATGCATCCATCAGTTCTTGGTAAGAAGACTAATTCTGCGAGTATTAACTAGTGTATATATATGTTTTTTAAAAACAAGAAAGTTATAAAATATGTTATTTTAAAACATTTTCTGGCATTTACAATGTGACCTTAACCCAAACCAGAAGATTTGTCTTTGTTTTTGTACAAACTTAGAAAACAGGGATTGATGAGATCCTTAAAGTGGCTTTTAAATACATAGCATATGTATTTAAAATACATATACCAATGTATATACCAATACTTGGTAAACACTGTTAACTGTTAAAATACTATACTGAAGTATTTTGGCACCAAGTTGCTCAGAAAACAGGAATTTTATAATACTAGTGCAAGTGCCTTGAGCTCAATTTCAAAACCAGTTCAACAGTGGGAAAAGCTTCTGTGCCAAGGCTGTGCAAGAATCTTGCTCAGCACAATCTGTGTACTCACCTTTATGAGGATGTATGCACAGAAAAGATTTAAGGAAATAACAACTGTATCTTTATTTCTCATTACAATAAAATGATACAATGAGTTTGCCTGCTGCCATATTCCTGCAGTTACTCTATGAGATTTATAGCTAAGCAGACGTCTCTTGCCAGGAAGAGCTCTGAGTGAAGTTGGTATTTGCATTTTGATTTTGCAAGTTGGTTTGCCAGATTTGCCTTATGGTGTTTGAAAGCAAATAGAATTTCTGGAGAAGATGCTGTTAGTTAGATTGAGAGAAACAATCTCGATCAAGACAGTGACTATCAAACATTAATAATATGAAAAATGTCCACTCTATAACTTCTTTAACTGATATCATCATCCTTGGTGGATCTCTGTATGAGATAGCAATATTGGAGTCTGGAATTAGGTCAATGTGGCTATCTCTGAATTAAAATGATTATGTGACAGAAATGGTTCTTAATTCACATCTGCTTTCTTTGTTTTGTAAATCACATAATTGAAGATGGACAGCAACTTCTGTATTAATGATGCTAAATAAAAGTATTAAGACAAATGCTTTCTTAATATCTAAAAAAATTTAATGTATTTCAGTCTTTGTTTTTCCAAGGCCTTTTTAAATAAGAAGAACGTAACTTTTTGATTTTCTGGGGCTAGGCATGAGAAGATTCTTGGAACAGATGCTTAATTGGTTTCAGCAATGCAACTGAAATTGTTCTGTAGATGTACTGTCAGCAGCTGAGAGTGATGTATTTCTTTACTTTCTATGTGTAACCCTTGAGCCCTGGTGTTCTGTAGCTTATGAACTTTATAGTTTATAATACACTTGTGTTAGCCCGTGCTAACACAGGGATTACCCTAAAAACCTGGCTTTCAGTTTCATTTGTACCTGAATTACAAGAGCTCTCAGATAATGTCACTTTATTTCTCTTCTCAGGTGAATGATCATTTTCTAAGAAATTATACCTCGATTCCTACAATTATCATTGAAATTGGATAACTTGCATCTGAAAGCTTCTTGCAGGCAGTGAGTTGAAGCTGCTCCTGTTGATGGAAGTGCCCGAGCTTAATTCTGTATTAAAGTGTTATTTGTCACTTGTATAACTGGGCCTCCTGGATTGTGTTTAAAAAAAATCACTGTAATTGCATTTCCAGTTTGATTTAAGGGTGTGAGTAATAATGAAGTCTTCAGTGAGTGTGTGTCTGGAAAGTAACACATCATAAATGCGAGGAGACCTGACTAGCTGATTGTAATTATAATTACCAAAAGTAAGATAATGAAGCTGAAGAGTTGTTTTTTTATTACTTTGTTCCATTGCAGTTATCTTTCTGAGGTTAGCTTTGTTGCACTTTCTATTAGTTGTAACTGTTGAAAATTAATAGAAGTATAGCAAAAGCTCAGCTCCTCATCTGGGAGAAACCACTATTCAGTTTTTAAAATACAATTTAGAACACTTGATAAGACGTGTAACAGTGCCTCTTAGAATTGCCTTCCAAAAGACTTTTTCCTTAACTGAATTAATGTATTTTTGCCGGTTTTACTCTTAGGGTGTTAAGTTAGATACTAAAATCTCACTGTTCATCCTTCTTTTGCTCCTTTAGCTACTGCTAATTACTTGTGATTACCCTAAGCATATTATAAACACAGCATGCAAGACAGCTGCTCGAAATTTCATGTAATTTCAAGTATTCTTTAGCAATTTTTATTTCCGTACTGTGGGCAGATACGTGGAAGAATGCTGGTTTTACATGACCTTTTCTGCCTTTTCCTGTAATCATTAATTTTAATTTTCTGTTTAAAGCAGGCACAGCATCACAGAGTAGTTGAGGTTGGAATAATTGAGGTTGGAGGGCACCCCTGGAGCTCACCTTGTCTAACCCCCCTGCTCAAAGAAGGGTCAGCTAGAGCTGGTTGCCCAGGATGATGTCCAGTCATATTTTAAGTGTCTCTAAGAATGGAGACTTCACGATCTCTCCTGTAAGAGACCAATCTTCATTGTTCTAAAATGTTTGAGAATCTAAAGAAAAACTGTTTAATTTCACCAAGTTCATCCTTTTTAAAGCTGGACTTCAGTAAAAATGCAATTTGCTGTATTTTTTTAATATGTGCAACATAGTCTTACTGAAGAAGTTTTTTAATTTTATTTTTTACACTTAAAATTCTGATTTCCATTGAAGGCCACAACAACTCATGATCATACACACTTAATTTAGAAAAGAAATATACTGGTTACCATTGTTGTATAAAAATATCTAATTAAGATTGTAAAAACGTCTGAATAAATACATGTTGTTTTTTTTAAAATTGATTCAATAATACTAAAGAAAGTAGCATATGTAATGCAAAGACTTCAGTAAAGATGAGGGATAATGTGTGCCTGTTCTGTTTTGCTGTTGCCACATAGTGTAAGGTATTTCAGGCTTGCAGTTCCCAGTGAAACAGCTATTGGTGGATGAGTTTTTAAGAGCTGCAGCGTGTTTGTAGGACAAAGCAACATTCGGATACCACAATGTCTTGCTTAGAGTTCAGTATTTGGGGCAAATTACTGCGTTGGGTTTTTTTACTTTGACTACCAACCAAAATGGTTCATTCCTATGTTAGGAAATGGCACATATTTTTTAGATTGAACTTTTTTGTTACTGATTGAAATGATGATTAAAATTGGTCATGTAAATATTTTCATCCTATTCAAGCAAATGGGAATTGCAGATAAAGTCTACATGGGCACCTGGCAATTCCACCTTTGGGCCTGCGGTCTGAACTAGCTGACTTTGTATTACTGTCATGCTGTGAGTACCCCTGCTTGGCATGGAGCTGAGCTCACTTCTGTAGTTCATGCCTTCTGCTGGCTTGTAGAAAGAAATTTACAGTGGCAAGGAACGCTCCCATTTTATTTTTCTAGGTTTCCAGCAAGAAACAAGGCAAAAACCTGGTGAACTTGCCGCTGATATCCACTTGGTATCGAAGAGTTCAAGAAGTACCTGGAGTAAAGAAAGCTGCTGGCAAATGCAATATGGAGCTTCTCCAGCTTCCAGAGTTAATGTCTGTTCCAGAGGAACAGCCACAGGATTTCTCTTCCGTTCCTGATGAGTTAGAAGAGGAGAGTGAAGACAGTCATTTTATAGGTGGTCCAAGGCCAACTATGACTAAGTTAATGGTAATTTAAGCTTTTGAATGAGTTATTTGTAATAGCATTATTCTGCATGATTTGTAGTAGGTAAAGGTTATTAGAATTGTAGATTCTGGTGGCCTTGAACAGTTTAATGCCTCTTACTTGTCTTATATCTGACATGTATTGACTTAGAAGTGATTTTACTTTTTTACACTCTTCTGATATTTGATAAATGCAAGAATTGAGACAAGATAGGACTGCTGGAAGCCCTATCAATAATTCGGAATAATCAAAGTAACTTTTTGTTTGAATTTCCATATTGTATTCATCTTTTAAAGATATTTATGTAAAGGATGACAAAAACCCCTGTTGCTTTTATGTTTGGCTTCATTATTCAACCCTTTCTGGTTTTTTTGCTATTTGTTAGAACTTTGAACATCTGGGAACTCTAATTAGTTTTGTTAAAGAAAACTGTCCATCATGTCCCATAACTCTCAGTATTTTTTGCATAGAGGCTGACAGCATTTCCTAAAAAATTAACAGGGCTTTCTTGTGAAAATGAGATAAATACCTACAGTGCAGAGTCATCTGCTTGTTTGGTTTCAGTTAGGCTGAAAGTGTTGATCTGACACCATTAAATTCAGTGAGAATTTTGATATGAACTTTAGTGGGTAAAGGATCCAGGTCTTAACTTTTTTACTCTTTTCATATAGGAAAATGGAATTGAAGCAAAGTTTTCTCCACATCCATGCCCAAACTGGACTCTAGACTGGACCAGTCTACCATCTGCAGTCAGTCCTGGGGAAGGTAAGGGTTTTTATGTGTTTGTGTGTGTATTTAACAGTGCCTTCTTCTGGTGAAGCTATTTAACTGTTTCATAGGAAAATATGTCAGTTTTCAATGTATTTCAGAGCTCTGTGGAACACGTGAATGGTTTTAAATCTGTTCTAAAATTCAGTCTATTTGTGACATGTGGTATATGACTTAGCTCAAAAGTCATCAACAGCTGATGACCAAACTGGGAACAAAAGATTGATTTCTGAGCCATACTTTTCTGCACTGTTTCCTGCCTTCCTAGACTTTTCTTCATACCTAGAATAGTAAATTTTGGCTACATGATGTTGTGCATGGACTGTGTCTCCCAAAGCAGCAAATGATGATTTCATTGTTATGAAAATAATAGTCATTAGCAAAGTTTGGCAGCTACATTTTGAGTGAGTATTCCCTCTTGTGGCAATATTCCCTGCCCTGTAGGGGCAGTTTGTTTTGCTGGATTGCAGGGCAGTCTGTTACTTAGAGGCTGTGGTTCTACAGAAAAAACCTCCCCAATTTATCACATTTATTGTTTTCATTGCCACTGTGAGTATTGAATGCCTATTTCACCATGCAGTAGTGTGTCCTGTGAAATGTCTTATGCATACTGCCAGACAGTAAGAAATTAGTGGGTGGTAACCCCTTTCTACAAGAAAAAAAAGGTTTGTGTTCTTTTGTGTAAGTAAAATAGCTTGGATACTGGAGTCAGTCTAGCCTCGATGGCTACTGCTTTAAAGAAAACAGAAATGCGTGGGCAACCTACAGATGCCCTTCAATGACCAATATGTGGAATTCCTCACAAAATATGTTAGGAATCTACACTTATAAAAAAGTACTTAAGAAAATTATCTTACTGAATACAGTCATGTATTCTGTCTATGCCATATGGGCTGTAAAAATGAGGTCAAATTTCAAGTTGGTTTCCTCTGGTTTGGATCTGCGTGTAGTTCACAAAGCCATGACAAAACTGAAGTGTGCCATGAGTAGATTTATATTTTATGTGAAGTGTCCACCCTTCTAACATAAACTGTTTTCCTCTGGTTTTGTCCTGAGAGAAGTGTTTACTGGGATGTTGCACACCCTGTTTTAGTTACAGATTCTTTCCTTTAGCATAGATAGAAGAAAAAAAAACCAAACCAAAACTTCTGTCTATATTACACCATACTTCTTCAGACTTACGTGGATTCTTTGGATTTATTTCTTATGTTAAAATAACCTTTTTAGTCTGCTGAAATGCTCAGGCACGATTATTTGTCTTGAATTTCTGTGACAAGTTCCAGTATTTTGTCAGAAATTAATAAATATTTTTGCTTATTTCCAATGTTCTGGGTTTTGGCTAAATGTTTAGTTCATACTTTTGTTAAGATGCCTCTTCGGTTTGAAAGAAAACTTTGAAAAAGATGCATAAAATACAAAACCACATAATGAATATATATTTGGAAATTACTTCCTATAAGGAAGCTCTTGGACTTGGTTTGACTATGGAGAAAAATCAGCTCCTGCTGTTTCCTGCTTGTGTCCATGCTTGTTCTCTTTCTTTTTTCTTGAAATAGTTTCCTGAAATAGTTACTAATGACATTGACCTATGAAATTGATTTTCAGTACAATTTTTGGGAAGTTTTGCTAGCTTAACAAGGTCCTGAGAGATTTCAGCTTCCTTCACTCAATATCACTAATGCTGATGCCATTTTCTGATTCAGGGAAACTCCAAATGGACATTGTTTTGGCCCAGGAGCAACAGCGTCACATAGGACAAAAAGACATTTCCTGATGTGAAAATTGATTTTTCTTTTCAGTTGGATACATCTGCTTGTTTACCTCTGCTGTTCTAAATGGTAGTGTTCTCTGTTTCATGGTTCTTTTCCTATTGCAGCCTAATCATTGTTGTATCAATTGAATTCTCAGTATTTTACTACTAAATCCAACCTACCAGAAAATAGGCCCTGGTTCTGTCAGGGTTTAAAACTGTATTTGAATAATGCAATTCAAGCTTTCAAAAAGATTACCGTTATAATTGGTAAATAAATTTCCTCTTACTAATCTTTATAGGAAATGAGACAAAGTAGAGAATGCTTCAATTAAAACTCCCTCTGTTTTTTTATCTGCAGTGAATTTAACTTGATGGCAAATCTTAGTTTAATAACATACATAATATACTTTGTGTTATATATATGTGGAAGTTTGGGGATTGTATTGTTTGGTCTGTTTGAAGTTTAATTAGACCACCTTGCTGCCACAGTTATTTACTACAGAAAAGAATTAGTGATGATTGCAGTTTTAATGTATTATTTAGATTATACATTTAAGATGGTTCAGTTTTTTGATGAGGATTATTTACTGTTGCAAAGCTAAAGATTATCACATCATGATTTGCATTTCATTTGCTTAGTCATACTTGTGAAGCAGAAAGAGATAGAACAGAATAGTTTATTTCAGTTTGAAGGGACCTGTAATGATCATCACGGCTAACTGCCTGACCACTTCAGGGCTGACCAAGTTAAATTAGGTTGTAGTTAAGGCATTGCCCAAATGCCTCTGAAACATTGACTGGCTTGAGGCATCACCACCTCTTCAGGAAGCCTGTTCCTTTCTTTGACCACCCTCTCAGTAATGAAGTACTTCCTAATGCCCAGTCGAAACCTCCCTTGGTGCAGCTTTAAACCACTTCCATGTGCAAACCTCTGTTAGTTCTAGTCCTGATGCAATTTTTAAAAGGTATTTATTTGATTGACCAAAAAGGAGTCATGTTTACATTTTAGATATCTTCCAGCTTTTTAAATGTCTGTCATTATGCCAGTTACTTCTAAAATGTATGGCTTGTAAAATTGTGTGTTGACACGTGTGAATATATTAGCCTTTGTGAGCATCTGGACTATATTTGAAAGAAAATATCCCACAATACAGTATCCTGGTGTAACCATTGATATTCTGGGATATTGTAGTTGTTGCATTGTTACAAACGTTTGCATTTTGAAGGAATTTAACACAAAATATTTCATTTACTTTAAAATGTATTGTAAATGCTGTTTTCTCTTCTAGTTGACTATATAAAAACTTGACCAGCACTTTATTTTTCCAAATCTATGTTTAGGTCAGAAATATGTTGTTATTGTCTATTAAATACAGAAGCGAAAATTCCTCAGCACTTCATTGTTTCTTACAAATCACA
The DNA here is from genome assembly GCA_013396655.1 of Campylorhamphus procurvoides. Lineage (NCBI taxonomy): Eukaryota > Metazoa > Chordata > Aves > Passeriformes > Dendrocolaptidae > Campylorhamphus > Campylorhamphus procurvoides. The sequence continues at coordinate 1,926,340 of WBMV01003598.1, read as the reverse complement.
TAGTGTATGAAGACTTACCCCCAGCATGCAAACCAAGTGTGGCGGTCTGAATATATATCTTGATATTGAAAAATTAATTTGTGCGTAATCTCAAAAGAATTTCGAAGTTATATTAGGGTAGAAAACTTGTATGCCATTAATATATTTATTAAAATAGTTATTTGCAATAAATACTTCAGTTGGCAGTAGACACAATCCAAAAGTCCTAACCAAGCTTGGTCGTGTTGAGCTTTCCATAGATGTAAAGGTAGATGTGATTATTAATATGTTATTAATATGTACAGGCATAAAAAGAATATAAAGGTATAGGTCAGTATATAAAAGTGTAGGTGGTCACAGGAAAGGAAGGAGAAAGAGACACAGAAAATAAGACAGAAGGAAAAGATACATCAGTACAAGGAAATAGTTGCATGATGTATGTCATCATAGAAAGTGTTTTCATTTTTTCCCTTGCAAAGTAGTGGCTGAAATTTTGGAAAGAGGTGCTTGTTGAAATAAGAATGTTGAATGGAAATAGTGTGCTACTGTTGATTAAATGTGAGGTCTGGGAAAGAGAATATTATATTTAATTAGATTTGTGACCAAGAAAGAAATGCAACATCTTTTCTTCTCAGAGGTTTCACTGTTCATATTAGGCAGCAGTAGAAAGGGGGGTTTTAATCCGTTTTGGAACTTCAATCAACTCTGAAGTCTTTGCCTGTGTTCCTGGTCCTTTGTGTATGAAACCACTCATTGTGTTCAGGTTAATTTCCTACTAGCTGCAAAGACTTTGTGGAAATTAAGATCACTTTGACTGGTTATGATTAGAGGTGCTTCCTTTAGGCTCATCCAAAGCACATTAAAGGGAGTGGGAAAGTGTGTGAGCGTGAGGTTGGACAGTGATAACCTTTCTCACTGCTTTATAATTCTGATGATCTATGGATATATAGGACTTTGGTACTGTTAGGTTTTTTTTGTCAAACATTGTGTTCACTGTGAAACAAAGAAGAGAAATTTTTTTAACAGGAATCTATTTTTTCTTTAAAACAGCTTTTTATTTATTGATGTGAAACTCAAGAATGAGTAATAACTGACCTTCAGTCTCACAAACCCTTACTTCTTTTCTCATGAGTTGAAATACTTGTTCAGCAGAAAGTCCTTAAAAGGAGTTCTTTATTTGTGGTATCTCATTCTGAATTTAACCATCTAGACTGGCAGTATGCATGTGGTGGTATTTACTTACGAAGGTAGTGGTTAGTTGTGAACAAATTTATACTATTTCCAAAGAAACTGCTCACAGAATGAATGTCACAAGTAGTAAACTATGTTCTGTAGGCTTGTAGACAGTGCCATTTTCCTTATAAAAGTATTTTTCCTTGAATGAAGGAATTGTAGTAAGTCAGAATAAGAGTTCTTTAGCTGAAATACAACTTACTATCAAGTGAAACTGGAAAGGCCACTCTGCATACACAGTAGGAGACTGAGGGAACAATTACAAAATGTGTGAAGAATTTGAGGTGAAGGAAGTCAGTTTAAAAACTGTAGGCAGATAAATAAAGCTAGATAAAAATAACTGAATGTGTTTTACAAGTGCAGCTTGCTCCTGTCAATTAATTGAACTCATGTAGCCCTTTGTAGTTGGTCTATACTAAACTATACTGTAAATGTGGGGTTTTTTCCTTGGAGGGAGAGGAGAAATGAAGCAGCATTCAAGAAATACAGATCTATAATACTGAAAAAGTTGCCTTTATGTTGTCTTATGTTTCTAAATAATTTGTGTCAGCTCAGAATTTGTTCTTCTGTTTGTTCTTGTGCATAACTTATGAATTAAGACATCAATGATTTGTCTACAGTTGAGATAACTTTTCTGGGCTTTCTTTGAAGACTAAATATACAAATATGTTGTGAAGCTATTTTAAAAATTCATTTACCTGCATACTAGGGTGTATTTTGTAAAATGACTTCTCAGGTCCCCAAACTCCCCAGCTTCTCCTACCACCTTGCCTTTCCCAATAAGTCTTATGTTTTTTAATCTGGATGGGATCTGAAATATTAATCTAGTAACAATTGCCTCTGTACTCTATATTAGTAACAGTCTTTAAACTCATCAGTTAATACATTGTAAAGCTAGATAGAGAATGTGATTACCTGTACCTGTCTCCTATCTGATTCTGGCTATAAGCTAAGTTTGTAATTGCTTGTGTCAGGCACAAAGATTCTTAGAAGAGTAATAATGTTAAAAAGATGCCTGGTTGAAGGAAGGGTTCACATTATAATTGTAGTTCTTCATAATGGAGATTAAACTAGATAAAATTAGATATTATATTCTTAATCTAGATAAACTAGATTAAATTAAGTACTGTACAGTGAAAGACTAATTTAGGAAGGACACCAGTTTTTAAAAAGAGCTTCTGTTAAATTTATCAGGTAAACCACCAAAATAAAACAGTGTTTACATTTATAGTTTAGAAACATATTCAGAGTTACTGAAGTTTTGAAGAACACAGGCTGGAACAATAACTCAGAATATAGTGTTACAGTTCTGTGGAATTAACTGATGTTTTGATTAAACAGTCCTAGTGGTGTACCAGGCAACAATCCTGAAGGATCACTGTTAGCTTCAGCTTCCAGAACTGATATTAAGGATGCTTTAATGTCGTGTGGCCTCTCCGCAGGGAAAGAAGAAAATTTTGAAAGTTCTCTAACTCTCATCATAAACAAAATCAGTTTTAATGAAAGGAACAGCACTTAATGATGTAATAATCTTCTAACCAATTTAAAAGTTTATGATTTGGTGTCCATGTTCAAGTTGTTTGTAATTGCTCGTAGAATTGACTAACATAACTGTGGAATAAACACTGTATTAGATGCAGAGTTATTTAATTAGAAATTGTTGTCAAAATTGATTAAATATATTCAGATCGTTTCTAGGATTGTTTTGTGAGGATAGGTCATTGTTCTTTTATTCTGCTTTTTATATTGGTATTATCTTTTGAATATTTAGACTTAAGATATGCTTTCTGAATTGAGACTACATGGTTCTTAAAAATCAAAGCTGATTTAGGGAATCTGATATTTTATTAAAATTTTTGGTAATCAAGAGATGCAAATTATGTTTTACTTTAAATGTTAAAAGCAACTGTATTTTTAAAATTAGATCCAGACAGTCATTTATTCTGTAAAACAGAAGTTAAAAGGAACTCTTTAAAGTTCTCTATTTCCCTTTCAAGCCTGTCAGAACTTTTTAATAGACTTTGAAGATTTTTTTTTAATGGTTTTTTAACCTCTTTCAGTATCTCAGGCATCCTGAAGCAGGAACTCATCCTTCTTCTTCAACTGATTTTTCCATATCAGACAGCTCTTTGCCTGCAAGCCACATGGGTAACAATCCAAGGGAAACTCCACTGAAGCTGCTTCTCATTATCTCCTTAAAGCTACAGTTTTGCTGCACTCATTTAAATAAGTTTAAACCACATTTATGTGTGTATTATATTTTGCAGTTCAAGATTTGAAAAAACCTGTGATGGCAGTAGAGCCAGTTTGTCTCATATTCTTGATAAATACTTGAGAAGTAACTAATTTGCAGTAACAAAGAGAAAAAAAAAGCTTATTTTTTAATATAGGTAACATGAGGTTTTGAGGTGATAAGTGTAAGAATATGGAAGTTTATTACTTTGATTTCAATCTTATTTTTTGTGGCTGGCCTTGAAAAACTTTAAGTTTCATATGTGACTTCTTTGGATCTTCTGATTGTTCAGGGATATAACATTGCATAGTTGGCCTGAGGACAATTTTGATGGAAGTTTGAATGCAATTGCTAATTTTTAGACAAAAAATTCTTTATGTGTAGCTGGAAATAATAACTTATGCATGCCACCAAACCAAATAACTCACCCATGACAATGTACACTGTTCCTATAATTACTGTGCTCTTCCTCCATTATTCTTTTGTAATTGTCTTGGTTACCAAGCAAAACAAGGGAGGACAATTAATTATTTTATATTTTTAAGATGCTTATTTGGAGACAGAAGGCAAAGCTATTATATTAATAAGTTAAATTAGTATGTAATAATGATTTTTAGGCACAATGTTTTACTAAAATGAATAATCTGAAAACAGATGGTTTCTATGCCTCGTGAAATCAGTGCATATGCATTATGGAGGATACAAGTTCAGTATATTTATGTTTGCTTGAAGTCTGTTGCATTTTTTTGAGTGATGTTTTGATCTAAATGATATGCTTACAGCCTCTGAAATATTCAAAGTCTGAGAAGGAAAAACAGCAGTGCATCTTCTTGAAAATCATACTAGAATAACACTACGTTCCAAGAGCTGTGTTTTGATTCAGCTAGGACATGTTCTTCTTCGTGTTTGGCCTATTCTGTAAAATACTGTTGTGGTGAGGGTGGTTGATAGCCTTTCCTATGGCTGATAATCACACTGAAAAGTGTCACATTTGTTTTAGTGCTTTGCTTTGTGGAATAAGTGTAAGCCCTCAGAGAAATTTCTGAAGCCTTAACGGTTTATACTGAATATCCCCTACAACAGGAGTTCAGGGTTTGATGAAGTCTGATCCCTAGAGGTATGATTTTATAATTTACAAGCGTTAATTGTGAGTTTATTAGGCTTCTGAGAGATTTGTTTTGTAGAATACAGTATATAAATTTCAGTGTACTTTTTTGAGTCCTGTTGTGTTTTGTGTTTATTTACTAAACATATATAAAGATTAAAATTAAATACTGCAATTTACCAGTTGAAATGTTTTACAGATTTATGATTTGGGAACTGAAGGCAATTCTTAGTGGTTAGATTTTGGAAATTCACAGTAGTTCTGGAGGTTAAATTGAAGCATGTTCTTTGATTAATCCAGAGTGAACTTTTGCAGAGTCTGCACTTGCGTTAGACACCAGGTCAGTGATTAATGGGGTCAGAACCACCTTGTGGGGGGGATGTGTGTGTGTGTGTGTGTGTGTAGGTGAAGAGATGGGTCAAATCTCGTGGAGGTGGGGTGGTGTTGTATCCTTCATGGCAGGTCCTGGAGCCCACACGGGGCAGCCCCAGAGCAGTTTCCAGTCACAAACAGCCTGGGAAAACCGTAACACCCAACAGCTCCTGGAGCCCCTGAGCCAGCTCGGATCGGCAGCGACAGTGAGAACACAGCCCCTCACCCTGGCCTGGGACCACAATGGGTCAGAGGCCCTGCTTAGGGGTTTGCCTGTAGAGACCAGAGCAGATAAAACCAGAGGGTTTGGGTTGCCACGTGTTGCGAGCCTGCCATCTGGATGTGTGAGAGCTGGTCTGCCCCAAAGCCGCAGTGCTAGCTGCAGGATCTGTCTCTCCCTCTTTGTGCTTCTCTCTCTTCTTTCTCTCTCTGTTTCTTTTTCTTTACTCCTTTCTTGGTACTTTGGGTGGCTTGGAGCTTGGGAGATTAGATTTGACTTAAGTGTTGTGAATGGACTGAATATTGACTTAGGTGTTATTGATTAATATGTTACGAGCTGGTATTGTGGTGGAACATTTTGTCTAGCTTGCGTAGTGCCCTTTATGAACCTTTGTCAAGTTCCCTTATTTTCTCCCCTAAATTGATAAAGAAACTGCTTGGAAAAAAGTCTGTGGCTTATTCTCTTGATGTTTTTTTAAGGTATTAAAGAACCCTATATATATATATATATATAAAAATATTAAAGTAAAACTCTTAGCTGAGCCCATGAGCCCGTGGCTTCAGAGCTGGAGTGTTACAGCTTGACAGTCATTGGCCTATACTGACTGTATTTAGATAGAATTGGAGTGTGATCTGCCCTAGAGACAAAAAGTAGTTTTATTCATTAGACTGTGAGGAGCTTTTTCTTTTTTTGTCTCTGAAGTTCTCAGAGACATGGAAGGACATAAACCCCCAAAATATTAACTCATAGCTGCCTAGCAGATATTTTTAACAGAATTTTTAAATTAATTTTTCCATATCTTAATCAGAAATCTTTAATGAATGTTAAATAACCTGCTATGGAACCCTTGTCTTTGTTTCATTTAAACTATTTGGTCTTTCTTTTCCTTGTGATATCATTGTAGTGGAACTTACTAGTTTCTTTCCCCTTTTTAAATTTCTATATTCCTTGTTCATGGGGCATCAGAGCCCCAAAGTTATGTTATTTATCTCTTAAGCCAGAGGTTTAGAGGTTAAGTTTGTGCTAAGTCCTCCATGGCATGGGGATGCAGGTCATTCCTTATGAAAGATTGCAGTTGAGGAATGAAGGAATGATGATTCATTCTAGCAGTTATGGTTTGGAACAATGTCCATCAAAAATCCAGGACAGGTGATTAATGTGATTCAAAATGACATTTTCTTCTAAACATGTCTAAAATCAGGGTATTTTGGGGGAAGAGGAATTATACAGAAATTTATCTCCTTTAATAGTCAGTGAAGTGTACTTAGGAGTGAAGCTGTGGTACAAAGTGTCACTCCGTAGGGAAGACAATGATGGCACATTTCTTTCTTCTTTTTGTGTGCCCTGCTGGCCCTCAGAGGGTCCTCATGGCAGCTGGATAACTAGTTGTCAAAAAAAATCCACCTGTTGCAGAACTTCAGCAACGTACAAACAGCTAATTAGATGGAGGAATTCTGCGGGGTTTTTTTGTGTTCTCTTGCTTGCCTCTGATGATGTCAAAATTGACCTTGTCTGCCACTGTGAGGAAAAGCTAAATGTAGTTTTGCTCTTTGCACTAGCAGATGTGAACTTTCCTACTAAGTATATTTACTGTTCAAACTTACAGAAAATTTATTTTTATACCCCATTCAGTTTTAATTCTATATGTACCTAATTTTTGTTATGCTTTTGTAATGATGTGCCTGGTCTCAGTATACAAATTTCTTTAAAAATGTTTGGATACCATCTAAAAACTTGTAAGAGGTTGTAAATAAATCCTGTCCTATTTCCACATAAGGAAGTGGGAAAAGATTGCTTTTACCTCAATTAGGCCAATATTTATCTTTCTGAAAAATGTTTTAACTTTCTAAATATTTTAATTAAATGTTGTAGTAATGAATTCCATACGTATTATCGTATTTGTATTAATTAGAAAGATTTAGGATCATAAGTTAACGCCTTTCTGTCTCCAAATATTCTGAATATGCTATTGGATAAAGGAATTATTCATGACAACAGTCTTCATATTTTTTTTCCTGAATATACTAATATCTTAGTATTTCCAGTTGCTGTACTATTTAAATTGGTCTTCTGTAGCAAATAAGATAATTAATCTGCTTCAGTATTCTGGTATTTCTTGCTGTAAAATACCTTCACTGCTTATTTGAAGATTTTCTTTAAGTTTTCTCATTAGGCCTAAATCCCAGTTGCATTGACGATAGGGTGTAAAGCTTGTGAGCTTCAGCTCTTTTGAGTGTCATCCATTTGTCACATCCCAGAGTATGGGGATTCATAATTCACATATCTATGCAGGATAATCAACTCAAGGATTTGAAGTTAGGGATTTTTTTGCCTTACTTTGCAGTATTTTTATAGGCCACTCATATCATTGTTTCTCCCCATTGTAACTGAGGGACAGCTGAGTTTTAACTTTATCAGCTCAACTGTTAAGTGAGCAGGACTGTTCTCTGTGTTTCTGCTACAAAGCCTAAGTGGTCCTTTCAAGCAGAGGCATCAAGAGACCTTCAATACCTCTGCAACAGCATTTTTGCTTCTTTACTTTCTTCAAAGTGCAATGCTAAGCTGTCCAATATGTCTTTCAAGGGCAGAATCGTATGTTTTTCTTAGCTGTTACACCAGTGAGCTCATATGTGACTTCTGGAGCTTAACATCTTCACGGGCCACAGGAGGGCAGCAGAATCTCTTTGGATATGGTGCTGCACCTGGATGGATGGAGCTGTGCCCTATGACTAAGGGGTTGTCCAAGAGAAAGATGCTTTTTATGTGGCAGTTCTCAGCTCAGTAACCTCTAATCCTAAAATCTGGGACCACCTTTTGGGAGAAGTGATTTGCAGCACTTTTTTTAACTCTTTAAATTAGAGTTGAAGATTTAACAGTTGATGTTAGAATACACCTAAAAGCAGTAATTGCACAATCTATTTTGGTAGGTGCTGTATAAACACATAGCAGAGTAACACCTTCTGTCTTGAATGTTATCAAGTCTTAAGAAAAGGGGTAACAACTGAGCAGAAAGTGAGGGAGTGGAAAAATTATCAGATATAAGCTTCTACTGGAGTTTTATATTCTTTGAGATAAAGGAATAATACTGGGAAGATATTTGTAAGAATATGGGAAACTTAATGGAAATATCTGTCATTTTTTTCATGGCTTACAACAACATGAGAAGATTCATGCAAGTGATTTAATTTTTTTTTATGTTGATCAATAAAGGCTGCCATAGTTCAAGGGCCAATATTTTGGTAATTCAAAAACATGGTAGCACTGAAGGCTAAATTATGGCTGAAATTCAGAGGAAAGAGAAATAATTTGTTTAATGTGTTTGAAGAAAAAAAATAGGCAAATGAAAGGATGTACAGCAACTAACTAGTAATTCACTAATTTTTTGTTTTGTAGCAACACTGAGAGCCCATGAGAATATGTGACCCTCCTCATTAGGAAAGGAGGAAAGTAGTCAGAAGGGCTGTCTAGTCTAAACAAATGTTTGAAAATGAATGCCGGAAACAAGTCATAAAAGATTCTCTCTCTTAATTGAACCTCTTAAGGCTTCTTTTCCAGAGATAATACTGCTTTCAAAAATATAGACACAGTGAAGTGATACAAAAGTTAAGGTCAGAAGTTTCACTGAATATGAGAAGGAAGGTATAGTTTCTGTGCTCAAGCACAGAAAATACTGCAGCACAAGAAACAAATGAAACTGAGTCTGAGTGTGTCTCTTTCTCCTCTTCCTCAAGAACAAAAGACTGCAAATCCATCAAATGAATTTATATGGTGTTCTCACTCAAGTTTATTGACACTCACACATTTTGTTCTGGGGATAAGTGCTTTGAAAACATTATTTGTTACTTACTTGGGAGGAAAGTAGAAGAGAACTTGCTTGAAGTTGAAATACTTCATAGAGAATTGAAATTTTTCTTTTGGTGTTTGGAGAACCCATTAGATTATTTGTTAAAAATTAATTCAATCTATGTGCTTAATTCACAGTTTCTTATTTAACTTGATTATTGAAACTATTCACCTCTCCTAATTTAATATCCTTAAGAAGTTACTGTTAAGGCTACTGATTGTTTCCAGAGTTCATGATTACACAGATTTTATGTCAATTCCTAAATTACCATAATAAAAAATGAATTTTGATTTTGTAGTTATTAAACCAGATAGCTTCCTTCAGAAATGTAGGCAAATGGGTTTTATACAACTTTATTTTCCAGTGCCCAGTGCATTGCAGGTGTGGGACTGCCTCATGCTAGTGGCAGAATCAATACTGAGATACTGTAATGATTGTGCAGCGTTAGTGGATTTCTATAAGCTCTTCATTGACATAAGGTGCTTGTGAGTCACAGCATATTTCATCCAGGCAAAACAATAGACATATAAAACATACCTTGGACATGGTGTTTGTGCTGGTGTGTACTGAAAAGTAAGCATAGTGTAAGTGGCTACATATGCCTTCTTCTTCCATCCCCCTATCTTTGTATGTGCAGAGCTGAGGTACAGAATTTGTTTCCATTCCATAAATCGCTTGTGACAAAATATGAGTGAAGGAGGAATTTTTCTCTCTCTTGAGGTTACTTATGGTTTCCATCTGCACTTTCATTGTTTTTAGATATCCGTGTTAAGAACCATAAATGCATTACTTGATTTGGATACAATTTTACGTTGGGTAAGATTAGGAATTTCATTTTGGCTATTGCTGAAAGAGTTTTTATGTGCAGTTGTTCATTTAGTTCTAATCAGCAATTTCAAGGAAGACAGCACCACTATGTTTATGAAAAAAACCAAACAAACCTAATAGTGTTAAAAAAGGTAAAATAACTGTTACAGTGATTTGCAATCTTTTCTGATTAGTTTGATACTTTCAAAGCTTTTAATTATACAAAGGGAAGATCAGACTACTGTATGTTTAGTGTTTTAGTAAAGGTGGTATTAATTATTTTGTACTTGAAATGCATCTTCTCCAGATGGTCTGGAAATGCTTCTAAAAGTTTAATTTTTGGTGCATGTCTCGTGTCAAATTTCTGGCATCCTACCATAGCAATATCAAAAGGAATTCACATCCTTTAAAAACTTTTAAAGTATTGAAGAGCAAAGGCAAGTAGGAAATTTGTCTGTTTGTGTAATTATTTTGTAAGTGTAGAAGAATTGGAGAATAATCTCAATATTAAAATCAGTCAGACCTAATCTGAAGCAATAAAATTTGTCCTCTCTTAGTATGAAACATTGATCTAAAAGTCCAGAGATAATGGAGAGAGATATGATGCTTTTATTTCAGTTTGTGCTTTAAAGCTTTTGCCGGTCTGCCATGGAGTTGTTGGGCTTTATGTTGATGTTTAGCTGGCCTATGTAAGTAGTGTGAGCAGACCAGTTGAGGTATTATTTGTGTAATCGCTCCATCAGCATACTCTGACTGGAATTTTCAAATGTCTGTGACTGAAGTGCTCTTAAATCTGCTTAAATGCTTTTGAATATCTCATTTGCTGGTCTTTTGTGTGTTCTTGTGTTTTGAGTGAGAAGATATAAGAAGCAAATGAACATCCCTCCATCCCAAAGAGTAAGATACTTCTTAGCAGTGTAAACTATTCTGTACTTCCCTGAAATGCAACTGGACAAAGTTCTTATTTTGGCTGTTGGTTACATTGCGTGTCTTCTGCAGGATTTCATTTGTTAGGAATGGAGTATCCTGGACCAAAGTAAAAATGCGCTCTTAAACTTCTGTGTACGCTTCTGTGTACGCTGTGCTAAACTTTGTACTTGATATTTTTAAAGCTGCTCTGAATGTCAGCTCAGGTTGTCAGTGGTTCTAGGCTGGACATGTGCTGTTTGAGACTGCATATGGAAACTGCCTTTCTTTCTCTATCCATTACTTAAGATATGGGGAAATATTGCTATGTGTCATGGCCTCTCATGAGCTGGATTTCATGCTGCATCCTGGATGGGTTCATGTGTTCCAGTAGAGGTCCAGTGGGATTTAATTGACTGGTGTCTTTGGGAAAGTGCTGTTACTTGCACCACATTTGCTAACTTTATGCAAGAAATAAGTTGATTGAATCATACCTCACACCTTACAGCAATAGTGGGCATATTTTGCTTGAAATTTGATTTATCAATCTGTATAATTCTTATGTTTCTGTATCATCAACAGAAACTATTTGTATATGTGCTGCCTCTTTCCAAAATGCATGTTTCAATAATGTAGCTAGGGATTTGGTGTTTGTAGCTCATTTTCCCCTCATACAGCACAAAGGATGTAGTTAAGTCTTTGTTTAGGTGTAATAACTTGAAAAATCAACCGGGGCACCAAATATGTATAGGTGAGCTTGAGAAACCAGATTTACTGCACACAGTAAATTTTGTGGACTTTAATGACAAATTCGACATTAATATGAATAAATTTCTTATGTTTTTAATATATTAAATTGATGATTTGAGCTTTTTTTATACTTATATTTTTTAGACCATTTTAACTGTTATGGACAGAATTACTGCTTTTAATTTTAACAAGCTTTATATTACTATTACAGAACTAAGTTTGAGCTTTCTTATCGTGGTAGTCATCTTTTGGTCGGCAGAGTTCTAAGGCCAGGGAGTTCCCTGCTGTTTCTATTCCTTTAGCAGTTCAGTTTCACAACAGAAGCAATGGTCTCACTGCCAGATCTCTTTGCAGTGAAGTCTGATCTGAATTAGACATTGGCATGCTACTGTATCTGTGACAAATTAGCACACAGTTTGGAACTTAGGCCTAGATACTGCTGTGCTAGTCGAGAGAGGACACCTGAAACCTGACCTGACTTGGAAACGGTGCTGTAGAGAGAATGTTGGCTAAATTAAAGTTGTTTCAATGCAAGTTAAATGTCGGAAAAAAAAAAAAAGGGAGGGTAGGGTGGTGGGGAAGGAAGTGGAATTAGGAGAATCCCCAGGGAGACACTGATTCAGTACTTTGCCTTATGAGGAACCTTCATTTTTGGTCCAGTAGTAGTAGTGCACAAGCATGATTTAATAACTTGTTTAGCTTCCACGTGATCTTGAATCTTTCCCTTTGCTTAATACTGCATGTACCTTTATTTAGAGTCCTTGTCCCAGAAGAGCTTGTTTCCTAGAGAATCTGTCCCTTGTTCTTCCTAGAATAATCTTATTCTGCCACTTGGTTAATTTCCAAAGTAATTTCCTGAGGAAGAAAAGATAAGGATAAAGAACGCAACAGAGAGTTGTATCTCAGTTCTAATATCAACTCCTTCTTCACTTCTAGTATGGAACACTGGAAAGGATGTATGACCAGTCTGCTCATTTCACCATTTCATTCCTAGAAATTTGTTTCCCACACATTCTCTGAAAACATTTCCAGCCCAAGTCTGGACTAATCTAAAATCCAGCGAAACACGGTCAGCCCTAGAAAATGCAGAAAATGGCTTAATCTGAAATGCACAACTGTGCAATGTTGGAATTTATAGTTCTATCTCTGCAATACATGCATCCTAAGAATTTGCTTGTTGAAGACTCTGTGGAGCCCTGATAATAATTTTAGTGGTTTCCAAAACAATGATTTGGATTTTGGGATTTCCAGGCCTAATTTACCTGTAATCCAGAAACCTGCTACTGACCAGGGTGGTTTCATATTAAGCAAGTAGCAAGAACATACTTTTACTATAAAAGTGTTTTATGGGATATTTATGACATTCTTTAAAATAATTATGCTATGGATCACTGTATATGGATATGTTTCATTCTTCTTGCAATGGAAATATAAAACTGTAAGCAAATATTGTGAAAAGTCTAGTAACCAGGAGTTTAAAAGTAATTTTTTTTTTGTATGTAACTATTAGAATCAAGGGTTAAGAAAGACTTTTTACTCTTGAACACCTTCTGAATTTATTCATTTGGCTGATTTGGCCCTTTAACCATTAAGTAGCTGTATAGCTTTTCTATGTGGGCTAATTCTGAATATTCAGGAATATGAATGCCAACATAAATGGATATATAGCTATCTTTCAAATTAGTCAGTGTCTCTATGTTCTCTAATGTATTTTTTTGAGCACAGTCTATTGTTGTACAGTTTTGGCAAAGCATTGCCATTATTTCTCAGTATAGTCATCATTTTTAAAAGACTAGAAATGATTTCTTAATTAAAATAATCTGTTTCTCTAAAAACAAGACAACCCCCCAAAAAACCCATTTGAGCTGAGCCAGAACACTTCTTAATCCTCTGTTTTATGCTATTCAAAAACATCTGCCAAATGGATTACTTTCCATCTTATCTACAGCACGTATTTGACATTCCTCTGCTTGTGCTTGTTACCGGATTCTTTGGCCCACTTGTGATCTCACTTGATGAATATTGGCATTATAAGCTCTCTGTAGCTTACTTGGATGAAGTTAGGTCAGATGTGATGCAGAAAATAAATCATTCCTTCAATCAAGCTTTCTTGGCATTTTGGATCTAAATTGTTTTGTAAACAAAGGTTGGATCATTGGTTCTGTGCTTGTGCCCCGCATTTTTTCTTGTTTATGATTAATACATACATTTTACATCTCTGTATGTTTTTAACTGTGCCATGAAGTGATTCTCACTTATGGGGAGCACTAGTACATATGGCAGAGATTATCGATGTTGAACTCCTATTTGACCCATAAATCAGTTTTTATAGATAGATTTATAGCTGTTGCAATGGCAAACAGTGGGGCTGAAAATCACTGCAGTATCTTTCTGAAAAACATGGTAGTTTTTTGTAGATTCCACTTTTTACTGGTTTTATATCAAATTCCAAACATGCAGGTTTATATGAACTTATTTGTTCATGCTTTTGCTGTCAGAGAGATAAGCAGATTTTGTGGCATATTTTTTCCTGAAGATCCTGCAAGGATAAATTGGTCTCTAATAATTAGGTAATATATCATATATAGTTCAAGAGATTTATGAATGTAGAACTTTTTTTGTGTAAGGTGGTGTTAATTTTAATAAATATGTTGAGAAGTACTTGCTTAAAAACCAGATGCTTCTTAAGTTAGTTAAACAGATGTAAGGAAACTTACTTTTGGTTTTGTTTTTTATTTTGTAAATTTAATTTTTACAGTGGCTTTTAGAGCTTACTCTTCCTCACTGCAGCCATGTGTGTACTTTGTTCCAGGGTAGAAATAGTCCTGTTGAGTTCATGTGTAAAAACTAAGCAACAAGAACTTGAGTATAATCACAATTTTAATTTTATGTTGTTCATTAAGGTGACTCAATTAGGTTTGCTATGGTGCAGTATGCACAGTGCCAAAGAAATAAATGTTAAGACTCTTAATGCATTTTTTCAGTTTTATGTCACAAATAAGCTGCATAGTCAAGTGCTCCCTACTGCATTAATTTTCCATTGGATTTGATTTTGTGGTGTGTCTGAGAGGGACTAAGCACAGTGCTTAGCTAATTTTTTTCAAGTTAGTTTTCTGAAGTATTTTCAGCTCAGTACCCTAGTGCTATAATATTTTAGTCATTTCCTCTAAACAGCTTTATGGAGAAGTCAAATCTGATAGAATGTGGTCTGTTGTCCATTTGTAAGACATCTAGTGGCTGCTGCATGAGTAAAATTAGAAGTCTGCTTCATTATTATATTTTTAAATAAAGCTGCACCACAAGAGAATAAATAGGCTTTATAACAACCCCTGATTTATCACGGGATATTGAGCTCCTTCATACTTAAGGGGGGAGTTGAATTGAAAACTATCAATTCTCTTCCATCCTCAGATTATTTATATTGCACTTTCCTTCAGTATTCACCATTATGCAGGTATACAGTGGAGGTTGTTGTTACTGCTACAGGTCAGATTTTTAGGGCTTTTGAAATTAAAAACACTGCTTAAAATAACTGAATACTCAGTCATGGATACTCTTATACTCATACATAGGGTTTTTTGTCCTATTGTAATAAACACTTTTCCCTATAATTGCAATATAATTTTTTAGTACAGAAATGCTTATTCTGGCCTTGTATCTTTTCAGCTTGGTTTACTCAAGAGGTAGTTTAATCTGAATAAAATAATCCCACTCTTAAACCAGAAACATCCATTTTAGGGATTTCATTTGTATAACATTATTGATCTGACTGATGATCCTTTTCACTGTAGGTTAGTACTGTACTGTGCTGTACTGTTTAGTTACTGTCAGAACACTTTTTTGTCTCTGGCCTTGAGGAGAATTTGAGCACAACATCCATACCTCCTTAGCTCACTTTTCTTTGAGTCCTTGCTTTGCACTCTGGGTGTATGTGTGCTCAAGCAGCTGCAGAACATCTGTCTCAGCTATCAACAGGAGTGTGTATGTGCCTTGCCTTCAAAGGTGGGGTCCGTGCAAAGGTGGTGGATCCCCTTGTTTTTCAGCTTCTCCTTTCAGCTACTTAGAGGAGCCTTGATTTCCTTGAGACCAGCATTACTGGTCTCTTTCTTTCTCAATTCCCCGCACAGTTATAAGTCCAGAGAAATAATGCTGGCTGTCAGTGCAAACATTGTATGTAGAATGAGATGCAGTAGGAATCTTGCAGATTTTTCTGTGCGGAGTTTGTGAATAAGAAAACTTAGGGCAGTAGAGTAACAAAACATGCAAACTATTAATCCTACTGTGAAGAAGGGGACTGTATTGCTGTCTGAGCTTCACATGCATTTGCTTAAGCCCAAGCTGTGTGTGGACATGTGTGTGACAGGCAGACTTTGTTCAAATATACCAAACAACCCTTACAGTATAGAACCTTTGTATATCTTGTGTTGCTGCTGCTCTGGATTCTGTGTTACTCTTAGCTGTGATAGTGTGAATGTTGTTGAGCTTGATATATGGAGTAGTTTATATTCTCCTCCTTCTAGCAGAATTGGTTCTTGATTTGTTTAGCATAGGAATGAGCACTAATGACTGTGCTTGCTTGCCTGAGAAAATAAAAACTTACTAATTCTACATTATATATATATAAAAGAAGACATTTTAAGGAGAAAGTAATGCTAAAGTGGATTAACTTTCCTATGTTATACATACATTTTTAAAAGTTAAATATTTTCAAAAGTATCTTCCATTTTCCACTATTATGTAGTGATTTTAGAGTGTCCTCATTTGTAAATTATGTGAAGCACTCCTGGAGTCATTTATCAGAAATATGTATGCTTTTATGTATTAGAATAGATTCTTATGTTATGTTCTTATGTTATTCTTACTTCTTCTTATGTTTAAGAAGTATTAGCTGAGGCACTGCCTAACAGATGCACTACTGAGGCATTTCTTCAACAGGTACTGCTATAAAGTCTGTATTCATTTTTTTTCAGTACTGGAACATCCCTTATCACAATGTATTAGGTGGTGAGGGAGTCTGTAGCCACAGGTACTTGGTGACCTATTAGGTCAATTTCTGCATCAGCATTAAATGATGATGACAGAGTAAATGTGTCTGTATGATCTCCAGTACCACAACTCCCCAGATGATGATAATGATGAAAAAAGAATGCTAAGATGGTTTTGCACTAGAAGGGCAGTATGGCCTCCAGAGGTCTTATATGAAGAAACTTTGCTATGATGACTTGTGTACTGGTTTTTTAGTTTGTTTTCCAGCTTTTTTGTCTACTTTGACATTACACTGGCACACAAAGGTTGTGTCAGGTACCATTTTCTACACGTGCTACAAATAATTGCCTGTTGTTTAAAAATCTTGGGTTTATATTCTATGCTACTCTTCAACTACCTCATGTTTTTATTATTTTCTTGTGTTTAGCTATGCTTTTTTTCATTAAGGAAGATGTTTCTGTGAACCTGCCTCCTGGCAATTAGTGAGAGATGTATTTTCTTTTTAAGTTTCTGAAGGCAGATGTTTCTCAGCATATGTGTTTGGTTGACTGAGTTGATTAATTTCTGTTGGAAAAGAGTTCATAATTTTTCACATCTGTTGGCTTCAATTTGTAGAAATTCAGCAAGCTGTTGGAATGACTTTGGTCCATACTACACAATATTTCTGTTTCTCTCCATCCCTTCAAAACACCTTGTCTAATTTTGTTCAAGTATAATAAAGTAATGAGAAGGGAGAACATGAAAAGGAAGAGGATACCATCATACATTTCCTCCTCTAAATTAATTAATACTGAGTTTTTGTGTTGGAGATGAGTTTATGGATGACCCTTCTGTTTAGCTAGATGGACTTAAATGCTGGTAGTTTGTACAGTAAACAGAAACGATGTGCAAAGCTATACTGAAAATGCTGCTCTGTGTCCGGCAGCCAGCTGTTCCACCTCCCTTGTTATCAAAGGGCCAAATGAAGTCGTGTCTTGTTTCCTGATGTTTTTACTGGGGAATGGGTGTGCAATACTGGGCTGGTGGCCACAGTTTCATTAACTTTGTTTCCCATTTAAATCCAGGTCTCTGTATTAAAGATGGTTGAAGGGATTTATGGATTTTCCTATTTGCTTTCATAAACTGTGTAAGAATAATACAAAAGGCCACCTGGCAAAAAGCTGCTTAAGGCACAAGTAAAAGGAGCCTTTTGTTATTGGAATCATTGATTGGGCAACAAGTGCCAGTTGTGTATATTTGTTGTCTTGGAAACTCAGTTTTGCCTCTGCACTGGGTTTCAGGAAAATAAGTTAATCTGTGACAATCGTCTCAACCTTGTATACTTCTGTTTCTTATAGTATCCTAAGTTTTCATAAGAGGAGACCCTATTTTTCTCTTTTGACAGAGACGTGTGTATGTAGTGGAAAACTGTATGCACAATTATCTTTCCAGCAGAGTTTCTGAGGTGATCCTACACTGGAATTAGCCAGAATTTAAAAAAAATCTCCATCTCTAGGCAACTTTCTGAATTGATACAACCAAACTGTCTCTAACTGGTATTTTATACATGCTCTGAAAATCTTCAAGGAATGTATTTGTTTGGAAATGTTGTATAGCATAAGCTGGCAGTTCTGTTGAGAGGTATTTCCCCCTTTTTTAATGGGTAGTCCTTCAGAAATGCATTAAAACGTTGAAATTTTATTTCATTTTCTTCTTCTAAACTTGATAACTGGCAGCAGTGTAAAGAAGCACTTTGATCAGGAGCATTCTGCAGTGCCCCGGTTCTCTTGGTGTGGATAAATACCTATGACAACTTTGAAGGTGACAGAGGTACCAATGGACTGTCTATTTTTATGAATATATTTGTTCGAAAGCCTGAGGGGCTTTTTTCGTGGTAGTAAATGCCAACATTGATTAGCAAGTTGTCTGGTTCTACATTGTTACAGAATTCCTCAAAGCTGAGAATGCTGAGATACGTGTTGGTTCTGACCCAAACTAGTTACCAAGAGCACCATAAACAGATCAAAGGACTGCGTAGTAATCCTACATGGCTGTGGTGTGCCACCTGCAAAATTGCACAGCTGGCACTCTGTAACAGGTCCTTAATGCGGGTAAAGGACTGCTGTCTGAGCCACTCGTGGCTCCACAGTATGAGAAAACACGGGAGGAAAAAGACTAGGGAAAGAGAAATGCTAAATGAAATGGGGGGTTTTTTTGGTGTTAGTCGTGTTTGGGTTTTTTTTTTTTTAATTCTGTCATATGTACTGGTTACAACAAAAGTTTATTTAATATAGAATGGAGGTTATATAAACTTAAATGCTGATAATCAGCATTTACAGTGGTAGACTGGTAACCTGGCAGAAGCAGATACTGACCTTCAGCATCAGTGATGAACAGAGCACTTACCCAAAGCTGGTGACTCACTTAAACTATCTAGAAAACATCCTAGTAAGCTAAGTATTCAAAGGAATTAATTGTGTTTACTGGCTAAACACAAGTTTATTTTGATTCGCCTCTGCCCCAACTTTACTTAGAAAATTAATTAGAAAAATAAGAAATGAAAGGAAAACAATTAAGTGGTTAAGTTACTATTAGTGAATTAAAACCTTATGGTGGAGTTCTGTAATTCCTGTATTTCCTCTGAACTCTTGAATGTTTTTTCAGCCCTTTTAACTAACATAAACCACATGAACATGCGGGACACTCATTTAATACAGCAAATTTGATTGAATTTACTAAAATGTTCATAAACTCCAGATTTATACAGGATCAAGCTATAAGTGCTGTGATAATTGCAGTGTAGATCAGACAGTGTAGAAATGTGTAACCTTGGCCTTTCTGTGTGCAACTAGAATGCCTTTGGAAGTTATATACAGCCATTTTGAAATAGTATTGCTATTTGCATATTAAAACATCAGTGAATTATGTATCGGCCATCAAACCTTTGCAATGTGGGATTTAATTTTTGTAATGACTGAAATGCAGGATGAAATTTCAAGGATGAAATTCCTTTTCATCAGAGTGTGTTTTGGAGGGATTCCTCCAGCCACTAACCCTTGTAAAGTAAACAGGCATAACGCGTGAAGGTAAGCTGAAAGTGCTGCTGTTTGTCCTCAGCCAGCTGTTCAGTCGCTTGACACATAAGGGCCAAATGAAGCATGTCTGTCTTCTAAGCCAGCTTTTCTTGTTCTGGGTGATTACTTCAGACTCTCTTATTGATAAGTAAATCAAAGACAGGAATAATACAAATTATTAATATATCTATTTTTAAAAAATTATTATTTAGAGGCAGTGATGGGAATGAATGAGATGGTATATGTATCAGAAGGTGTTTATTGGTCTTTCCTTCAACTTGTTGCAATTCACTACTCCTTACTGTACAGAAGCATTTACCCCTTTCCTTTTTCTTAAAATCAGTTGTAAACAACTCAGCATTCAGAGCTCAGAAAGAGAAATCTCTCTTCCCGCTGCCTCTTAACTACTGAGAGCTGGTTCCCTGGAGGCAACCTGCTGCTGAACAGCTGTCAGTGTGAACGGCAGGGTCTTCTGGCCCCTGTTCTGACCTCAGCAGCAGCCTTCTCTGGTTCCTGCTGGGAAGGAGCTCTCCTGTTTTTGCAAGAGCCAAGCACTCTTAGCCCCTGGTGAGCACTAAATTCAGCAGGAATTAGCTGTTCCCCTTTCTCAGCAAGACAGTAGCAGTTCATCAGTATATTAGGCTTGTGAGAGGTAAAGAAAACCATTTGATTCTTGTTTCATTGTCAGCCAGTGACATCTTCATCTGAAGAAATTTTTCAGAAAGTGAGCAACCCCTACCTCAAAAGCCTGGATGTTGCTGATGTTTGGTATAATGCCATGTGTAGGTAGAACAGCACTCCTTTTAGAGATCTTTTACATATTTTCTCACATTTAGTACAGCAGAGGTTGCTTTTCCTATTTTCCTATATTCTTCCCCAAATGTTTTATCGCCTGTCATTTTTTAAGGTTTCTTTTGCTGTGGTTTCCTCCTCACATCTTACTTCAACACTTCACACTTCACCTTAAGTGATAGATGGGTTTGGGCACATAAGGAGAGAAATATACATACAAAAAGACTGACTGCTCAGGTGGCAGTAACGGAGGCTGCGTGAGGACAGGAGGTGAAAATTTAAGGGAACACCACTGTTCTAAAGCTGTTAGAAACCTGTCTGCTGCCTTGTCATTGATCTGACACCTGGTGTTTGAGCAAGATGTTGAACACTCTTAATACATGTGACATATCCATTTGTGGAGTGATAATTCAGGTTAGAAGGAACCCAGTTATGCGCAACTGCTTCTGAATTCTGAACACTTTGCCTTTATGGTATCTGATTCTAGAAAAATAGCTTGAAAATCTGAATCTCAAAGGCTTCAGTATGAGAAGGATGAACAGACATTGTCAGCCTAAATGTGCAGGAGCTCAGAATTTTGGAACTAATCTAATGTTTTGTGAAAAGGTGCTGATACATGAAGATGGCAATATTATAATGTGAAAAACATTATATGTTTAAATGTGGAAGAACATGGCTAGCAGATACATACTAGTGTGGATAGCACTCATTAATCTGAGTACCTGTAGAGGTTTCTAAAGGTACTCAGTGCAAAATAGTTTAAAAATAGTAGATTAATGTGTAAACATTATGGTAGCTGTTTGTGCCTGGCTTGCTGTTTGTTGAATATTCCAAAGATGAGTTTTGAAGATAAGCAATGGGGAAAAAACAAACAATCAATCTTTCTTTAGTAGAATATAATTACATTCAGGGGGACCCCAACATTAATTTTAGTTTCTTTTTACTGGCATTTGTTGAGCCTTGTTTTTTAAAGGTGACTTTTTCTCTTCTTGCTTAAAATCCTCTAATGCAAAAAAACAAAGCAGGCCAAATTCCTGCTTAGGTTGTCAAGGGTCAGTTTTCATAGCTGTCTGACCTTTTTAGACTACACCAAGATAGCGTATGTGAGATGAAGGGAGGTTTTATGCCTGAAGTGATAAAGCTGTTTTGCACAGCTTGCCTTAATAAAGAGCAGATTGGTTAGTAAGATCAGGAGGGACTTCTATCTAAAAAAATAATAAAATGCTCTCATGGAGCTTAGTTGTCTTTCCTGTTCTTTTGATTATTGCCCCATATATTTTAAACCAGACATTGTAGTGTTCTCTTCTCCTACTCCCTTGACTGTAGCTAAAACATCATCACATTTCATCATAAAAACCTTTATGTAGTTAAAAGTAATGTGGACTCTGATTTTCTCTTGTGGCCTTACCTGTCGACTGAAAGTGCATGCTATACATTCTCCAGAAGGGCAGTTTATAGGCTTGATTTGTAATGATTAGGAGATTTTGTTTGTTTGTTTTCCCCCACCTCAGTGAATGCTAAGGTTGTTTTTACATCGGTGCACATGAATAACTTCATGAATGCTGCTCGTTCTTTTAGAATTCTCAGTAATTTTCAAGTGTTCAAAGCCTGGTCTTTGCAGAATGGAGGCTGCAGAATGCATTCTCAGCTGTAAAGTGCAGAGCAGCCTTGTGTTCTTGGCTGTAAGGAGGCTCCAGGAAACAAATGTTGGCTTCTGTCAGCCCATTTGTGAGTCCTGCCCTCCTCAGAGTTTAGTTAAAAAACAAAATAACACAACTGTCCTGAAAATCTAATAATTATTGTGATTAACTCACTTAATGCAGATAGGAAATGTTGAATAGGCTCTGTGCCAAGACAACTTAATAACAATTTTTTTCATTTAGTAGGGGTTGCTGCTTTTAGAAATACATGAAGCTGCAGAATTGGCGTATGTGCCTGTTACCTCTTTTAGAAAGTAGGAATTTACATGCCCTTTTACCAACAAGTAAAAGCATGTAGGGTGTTTCCAAACCTCATAGTTCCAGAATATGTTTTGATAAACATCCACTCAGGGTCAAAAAACCCTACAAAACCAAAACAAAATAACCCACCCCAACTACCTTCCTTTGAGCTGTTTGGATACATGTGGCTACTGATTACTTCTATTCATAAAAATACACTCTGGGAAACAGGATTTGTTTCTGCTTGAAACAGGCATATTATAACACAAGTTATTTCATAAAAAAAAAGGAAAACAAGGCTTTTTCCATTGCAACTTGATCTGTAAAACAGCATTTTCACTGAATCTTTAGCCCATGCTTTCATTTTCCAAGAGTGAAAGGAGAGAGAACTTAGAAGTGGGAGTAGGTGAGATGTGGAGGACAGTAATAAAAGCACAGTCCCTCAATTAATGATGCTGGGTTTTATTACTCACTTGTTCTGTTTTGCAATGTCTGTGATAAAGTAGTATGTTTCATGATAGGACTAATGCATTAAAATTGTGATGCAGAAATAAGGGGATATTTATACAATCAGAACTAGTTAGTTTGGGTTCCTTTTTTTAATTTGACCCAACTCTGTTACTTTTGAAATTAAATCAGAAAACTGTTTTAAGAGGAAATCAGGTTAAGCTGATACAGGAAGCTCCAGGTGAAAAGAAATGAGACACTATTTGTAGTGTACCTCTATGATACGAATTTTGAATATCTGCGTGGTTTTCGTTTAAAACTTATAATACTTTCATTTATATATGCATGTATATATATGCACACACACATATATGTGTATATATATGTGTGTGTGTGCATGTATATTTTCATAGCTACTGTGTTAAAAGAGACATCAGAATAGCAATTTCCAAATATAAAGGAAGAGGAAAGGAGTCAAGAATAACCCTAGGCTGTCTGGTCTTGTATCTGACTGAACAAATGTTTTAGCCTCTGTAAACAAGCACATCAATTTAATTGTAATATAATAGGCTCCTATTTCTCTGAAAACTAAAATAGAATTCTGGATTGTCATAAGTCATCCATGCAGGAGTTAAGAAGCAGGTGATTGCTCATCATAGATGCTGTTCTGCCTTACACTACATTTATTAATGAAAAGTGCTCAGTGAGCAAGCTTCCTTTTGTACTTTATGATTCTTTTAATATTGTGTCCAAAATTAGGGAAAAAGAGAAGGATGGTTAATGTTGTCCCTTGATGACACAAATAGTAAAGCTTATCTTCTAGTCTGGTTTTTGTGTAGGAATTTATACTAGGGCAAAGAGAAGAAGTGGGTTTCACTCTCAGGGCTTCAGTCATGGACATAGGCATTAGAAAACCTACAAGAACTATCACGAGGAGTCTTTGTAAGTACAAAACAATTCTGTTTGGTGTTAAAAGCTGTTTAGCTCTCTGGGGCAGTGTCACAGTGCCTAGAGAAGGCCAGTAAGGAAGGTGAAGTGTGCATGTACCATGTAAATGTGGAGTGGAGCCCTGGGACATGCTTGAATAAGCAGCGAGACACCTGTATCCTATGGTGTGGTGTAGCACTTTACAGTGAAGCAAACTGAGGATCTCTAGAATTAGGAGTAGAGACAAAGGAATTTCTGTTTAGCACTGCAGTAATAGGACTCAAACTACTGAAAAAGCCAGTACACCCACATCACCTTGTGTAGCTGCACTTTCTGATGCACCTTGTAGATATGTCTCTTGGAAAACCTTGAGTATTGAGTTCTCTCCGTGGTCTTTGCCCCAGTGTCTTTATAGCACATTATAACTTTGTGATTGTCTGCAAAGCCAGAAAGCACATAC
Organism: Campylorhamphus procurvoides; assembly: GCA_013396655.1. Lineage (NCBI taxonomy): Eukaryota > Metazoa > Chordata > Aves > Passeriformes > Dendrocolaptidae > Campylorhamphus > Campylorhamphus procurvoides. The sequence continues at coordinate 1,902,286 of WBMV01003598.1, read as the reverse complement.
TTTCCCCTCCTACCTTTTGGGTATGCTGGGGGACTAAGGTCTTGGAAAGACAACAAGACTAGAAGAATGAAAAAGAAAAAAATTAAGGTTTCCTGTAGTTTTCTCTACAATAAAATATTAATTCCAGCATAGAGCTTTGTCTGCAGAGATACTTGATACTTTGAGACCCTTCAAAGTAGGTTTTTTTTGTTTCTGGTGATTCTCTTCCTTGTCCTTCCGAAATGTGAATTAGATTTTTACAGGTACAGGTAGGACAACTGAGAAATATCTCCTTAATATAGTGAAGATGCTGATTAGATACCTTTTTTAACCTGCTTAACTGTTCCAAGTTAAATGTTTCCATTTGCTCTTCAATGAGAGTGATTTTGAAAATTGAACTATTGTGTACATTAATTGTATTAGATTTTAAAAGGACCTAATGTAGCAGAAAATGTAAAAGCAATGAAACTTTTTTTATAATTTGACTGATTTTTTTTTTTAATTTGGTAAATTCTGGCAGATTCAGTATTCCACATTATATGAAATACCTTTATGATAAAATTCAACAGGTTTTGTATTTCTTGAGTATTTTCAGCTTTGCTTCTTAATCTATTTTATATCTTTATCAGCTTCTAAAATTTTGTCGTAAGAGGAACGTGGACCTGTTGAAGTGAGTCCAGAGGAAAGTCACAGAGATTGCATCTCCTATGGAGACAGTCTGAGAGAGTTGGAGTTGTTCATCCTGAAGAGGAGGGGACTCTGGCAAGACCTTATGACACCTTTCAGTACCTAAAGGAGGCCTTAGCAGAAAGCTGGAAAGGGACAGTTTGCAAGGACATGTACTGATTTGACAAGGGGGAATGACTTTAAATTGATAGAAGGTTGGTTTAGATTAGATAATAGGAGCAAATTCTTTGCAGTGAGGTGGTGAGGCACTGAAACAGGTTGCCCAGAGAAGATGTGGATATCCCATCCCTGGAAGTGTTCAGGGCCAGGCTGGATGGGGCTCTGAGCATTGTGGCTAAAGTAGAACGCATCTAGTAGAATGTGCCCGTGGACTGTAAAGTCCCTTCCAAGCACAACCTATGATTCTATGATGCTGTGATTTTAACATGTCAGATGACTTGTTTTAGTGTTGGTCTGGATCAGGCTTCCAATTCTGGGTGTACTCAAATTTATTTTTCACATTTAGATATTCCTTAATATTTTACTTGGCAATGGAAAGGAAAAGAATTCTCGAGATGAAAAAGCAAGATTATTGCTAACAAATTGCTTTTTCCTTTATGCAATGTAAAGTAGCAAAACCAAATACACATCCCTTTTGTAAACTACTCTGTTAGAGGCCAGCCTTTGAATGCTGCATTCATGTCAGAGCTCCAGCTCTGACCCTTAGACTTCATATACTTCATAAATGAGTGCATTCTCTGTAGCTGAGGCAGGCTTCCAGTGACAGATATTTTTTAGTCCAGTATCACTCAAACAGCCAGACTGAATTATTTCAGAACTAGAAGCTGGACGTAAGGAAAACAATTGATACTGAGCCTGACAAGTGGAGAGCCAAGGTCAATGTCATTGTACAATCTAGACTGCCATGAGGAATTGGTTAGGGACATTTTATGGTGTTAATTGTTTTACAGTTACTCTGGAGTGAAAGCCTGCTTTATTCCCAAAGCTGAAATTACACTCTGAAGAATGTAACTTCCTGCTTATTGTACACCCAAGTGTACAAACCACAATCACACAGTTTGCTGTGTTGAATTCAAATAGTGCTCATCCAATTTGTCTGATCAAAGTTGCCTCCCCACACCATTATAAAAGGGGCATGGAGGAAGAGAGCTGAGATACATTTGCGTCTATGCCTTTTGATGTGTGTATTTCAGACTGTGATTCGACTGGGTCTTTACCATGGCATACTTGTACATGATGCTGGAACTGGCTGGCCCATCTCCTCATCCTTCTGCTCTCTTCTCTGGTGTGGTCCTGCAGTAAGAGGAGGAAGCAGTTATTGCTGAAAGCCAACAGTTCACTACTTGGGAGGAAGGGAAAGGGAGACAGGTCGGTGCAGTGAAAGGCGGCAGCTGAGAGGTGGTCCCAGGCTGGACAATGGGAGGGCAGATCCTCAGCTTTCAGCACTGGCCCACACAGATTGAATAAAAGCAGTTGAAGTTGAAGAGGAATATTGTTCAAGTAACCAAGGTGACCAATGGACCACAGCAAAGTTATTGTCTTTGTTAAATGTATTTGTTGCAAGATTTGGCAGAGTTCTTTGTAAATAGATGTCAACTGAACTGGCATCCTTATATCTTTTTGAATTCTGATTTTTCTAATTGTTACATGGGAACCACTGTACAGCTGTATTAATCTGACCAATGCTGTATCAAAACAGAAAAAATGTACCCGTAACTACAACAACCACTCACAAAACAAAGAAGCAAATACCACCCTCCCAACAGTTATCAAGAACAGTTTAGAAGGAGATTTTGTGAGTATTAACAAGTAATTAGAACATGCTGAATTATCATACAGAACTACCGGAGAGGGGAGGGGAGGGGTGGAAAGCCTTAGAGCATTGATTTCAGAGAAACGTCTTCAACTTAGCATAAAATATTCAAACTCATATTGTTGCCTTGTAGTTACTGAGTCTTTTTTGCTGTACTTATTTTTCTCTTTAATCAATGCAGTTATAAATATGCTTTCTCTGAATTTCCATGAAAAGTAGAGTCATGTTATCTTTTGAGTTAATTAGCTGAGGCTTATGGAAAACCTAATAAAAAGATGTCTGTGCTAAAACAATAAAAGTATGGAATTCTATTGTATGGAATAGGAGAATGCACGTATTGTGTGTTTTATATATGTGTTGTTAGCTGTGTTCAGATGTACTGTGTCAGGACTTGAGAACTGAGTATGGTGACGTTCTTAGAGGTGATATTTGGATTTTGCTTTTTTTGAGGATACTTTAATGACTTTTCAAGTTTAACTTGGGAAATATGAAAGTATTATTTGAGGAGTAAAGGATTATATGCACTTGAACACTGACCAAGGTAACACAAAAATAAAGGGGGGTTTGCCTTCTGAAAAGTTAATATTTATTTCTGCCAAAATACAAGACCTTTAAGTGCCGCAGAGACTTTAAAGTTCTGCTTGAGAAGGGCTCAATTAACAGTAATGATGGATTTGTGAAGCCAAATAAAATATTTTTGTTATGACCATTTATTGAAAATTAATCTTAATGGGACTGTATTGCAATCTGTCAGTTGGGCTCTTACAAAGAGAGCAAATCATTTTATGGGGGCCTTTCAGTGTGTTGTAGGAAAAGGTCACGTTCTTCAAGGTTTTGCCTGGCAGGGCCAAATTTCAAGCTTCCTTTTCTCTTACTGTTCTTGCACACAGCAATTAACATTATTTGCTATCACAGGGCTTAAGAAATGGAAAGTGAGCTGTAGTATTTTTAGATACAGAAGATTTAGTTGAATTTATTGCCTGTTTGCTGTAATGGAGGACTAGTTAGCCATTTGTAGAGAACTAACATTCTCTACAAACAGTGTCACAGCTTGCTGTGTTTCTGTAATTCTAGCTACTGAGCTCAAAATTCAGAGGTAGAGCAAACAAAAGACCTATTGATTCAAGCTTGATTTTATCCATCTTTCAAGGGAATGTTTGCTACTTATTGCCTGCACATTAAGGGAGGATGAAACCTTGTTGGTTCATGACAATGAAGAGTTAATTTCTAGAATTTTTAGAGGCTATAGGCTAATTTTTTGCAAAAGCATTTCTTATTAATTTAATACGCATAAGATTGACTGAGTTCTAAGCTGTGAGTCTGTTTTTGCTGATGAAACCCATTACTGTTTTACTTTTAGATTTGTAGGGATTGTAGAATCGATTCACTAACTTTGCTCACTATGAAAATTTGATGGTGTTTTTCAGGAGTTGTGCTTGACACTAATAAATCTGAGATCTCTTGGGGAAACCTTAGTGTTGAGGAATAAGAGCAGAGAAGCTGGATAAGGAAGTAGGTGCATTTTCATGCATGGATTTTTGTGCTGTATGAGGCATGAAGGGTGTGTTCTGTCCTTCAGTATTGTGCAGGAAAATGGCTCAGAACATTTGTGTTAATACCTGTTGAGAGATAGGCTTGGAAACAAAATAGTCTGCCTGGTCCCTCTCATAATTAGGAAGATTGAAGTGGAAAGTGGATATAAGGGAGTGATACAAAAGTTACCAGGAAGAAAAACCATTTACAGCTAATCCCAGTAAATTAATTGCAATAGTTACTTGAGCTCAGGAAGCCTTGAATTCTGAGGGCTTTCCACCAAGGAATCTTGTAACTTTATACCATGAATGAGCTTTAAGTACTTACATTACTTGTTTTCACCAAATAGAAAGATAAAATTCGTGAAGGTCAACATTATTTTTTTAAGATCCTGCTTGTGAGGACCAGCCCCTGTTAAAAATGAGTTACAATGTAAATTAAGCTACTTAAGCTTATGAGGCAAGTTTTATTGTGTTCAAACCCATTTTGGAGAACAGAGCTGACCTTTTATCTTCACAGTGTATTTCCAGGTAAGGGCTTCTGTGTGCCTTGGCAATCTTGAGGCTAAAAGGGCAACTGCATACCTGAATTCTGTCAAACAAAAACCTCTGTTTATGCTTTTGCAGGGTTTTTGAAAAACCCATTTTTCAGCTTCTAGCCGAACCTGAAATTTTATCCAGGATAATATCCAGGATACGTCCCTGCTTAGTTCTTGCTATTTATGTCTGCTGCTGCTGTCCATTAGTTCTGAACCTGCAATATCACAAGATAGGCTTGTGCCGCAGTTAAAGTGTGATTTCAGCTAATTTTAGGCTGTTAGCTTGGTTTTTAGCAGCATGGGAACTGAACAGATTTTTGAAGGACTAACTCACCCTAAATGCAGAGCTCTCATAGCTGGGTTGCTGTTGGTGTCCAGACTGGGTTGCTTAAAGCAAGCTCAGATTTACGGCACTGAGCTGCAGTCCCACCTCTTACAGCTGTGTAATCATAGTCAGATGTAGATACTGTGCATGGACAGCTTCTAGTGGGCTGCTACCAAAGGTGTGTCTCTTGGGAACTCTGGACTTGCTTGGCTGCTCATTAGCTTATCAGATAAAAGAATTCAACTGGGTCTTGGTTTCTTGCTGCTTCTATAAAAGAGAAAGGCATCTGCTCATTTCTCTTTTGTTTTAGAGCAATAAGATTTTATTAAGTACTCAGAACAGGTTGAATTAAAATAATTGAAACAAACTAGTAACGTATGTTGATCAATGAAAACAAACCCAAGTAGTAGCCTGTATTGTCCTGATAAAAGTCCCTGTTAATTGTGCTCCCCTTGCCACAGCTGTATTTCAGGTCTGCAGGATATAGCAGATAAATAAGAATTAGATTTCTTGAGTCTTTTAATTTATTATTCAGGCAGCCTCAGTGGGACTGAAGTTTGTTCAGGACATCTGCTCCTTTTTAAAACTCAAACAACCCATTGTGATTTTGTGTGCAGGTGTGTGAATATACATACATGTATATGTACACAGGGATATGTGTGTGTATGTATACTTGTGTGGCATTTAGGTATAGGATTTTCCAGTTATTAATAGTCACAATACCTGTCTACCTAACAAATTACAGGTTTACCCTCAGAAGCTGAATTTCTAGCTCAAACATAGTGGCAGTACTTGATTTTGCATGTGCTGGAATTCCTGCATCTTCATGGGCTACAGCTAGAACTGTAGGTGTTGAGAATATTTGAACATTAGTTTATCAAATGGAAGCATGGAAATTAGAGGCAAGCTGTGGAGAAGTTCACATACATACAAGGCACACAAGGAACTAGGGTTTCCAGTATAGTCTGTCATAAAAGTTTTTTTCCAAAGATCTACTCATATAGGCAATGATTCCTAAAAATGTATTTATCATTTTATGTAATGTATTCAGCTTTCATATCCATAATCTTCGTATATATTTTTATCATTGAATAAGCCTGATTTTCTGGGACTTTTCTTAATGGTAAATTTTGCAGAGTGTAAAAAGTGTTTGAAATGCAACTATGTTTTTATTTTTATAAAATGGACTCTTTTATACATACAAAATTGGTAAGTGAGGGGGTTGTGTTCAATTTCTTAATTTCCATTAAGAAGTACACATTTTAATATATCACCGTACAGTGACCTAGGAATACATTTTTAAAATTTCATTACTCTGTCTTTTTAAAAAAGTCTTCAGTGACAGCACAGAATAAACTCTGCCCTGCTTTTTTTGCCTCCTCTTGACAGTTGTTCTCTTTTCATTGCCCTGGCAGTATAGAATGCAGTATCTTGAAAAGTAATTTTTTTCTCATTCTGTGTAGAGCAATGTAGTGATAATTTTATGTGAGTTTGTTGAACTTGATGGTTTATTTGTAAAGCAAAATGTTATTTCTGATAAAATATACAAGTGTACATTTTCAGGGTAGAGTTTAAAGTATAAACTGTATAGCAAATACAATTTATTATGATCATGATGAGAATTGAACTTGTCTTATTGTAACCAGGAAGCTACACTGATTTGTGCCTTTCATTTTAAACTACACCTCAGTGTTGGCAAACACAATTTTTCCATAGACAAATTTAACGAATTTTATATGAAACTGAAGAGTGTCCATACTCAAATATAATGTGGTGCTCCAAGTATGGAAAAAGTTCTTATTTCAAAGAACATGTTTTGGTACGCCTAAACCTCCTTTGTGAAAACTCATTCAAGAGAGTTGTTTCAGTACCCTTTTTCTTATTGTAAAGGTGAGCTGTCAGTATCTATGTCAAACTTTGCTTTCTGAACAAGCAAAAGGAATATTAAGTAGGTCTGTCTGCACTCAGCCCCACTGAGACAAAATGCATCTTTACAAGTATGTGAGTGCTAACTAAACAAATTCATTGTATCTGAAGCAACTGTATTTTTGGACTTTATCACGCACATTTGAAAAAAATCAATAGTTTTTCCATTTCTGGTTGTGTTACAGATGTGATGGAAAGCCAGACTTTGCTATGTAGGAATAGTTGCTTTAAGAAGTACGTTCTTGCACACACAGTCATTTAAATAAACAAGGATGGTTATTATGGAAAGTAAAAATTGACAGGAGGAAGAATACAACTTTTGAAAACAAGATGCTTAAAGATGGTAAATAAGGATTTATTTTGGCAACTTCACTGTGAATGGGTTTGAGCTCTGTTTCTGGGCATGAATCACAGGACTGGAGTATAATCAGAGTAGAGCTTACACCCATTTGATTGCTTTACATTAAGTTTATATGAGTCTGTTCCTAAGGATGCATTAACAGCAACAACTGGAAAGTTAATTTTAGAGAAAGCTCTAACAAATATTTGTGAATTTAGCTTGAAGTGTATTAAGATACCCAAGTGTTCCAGCCAGTTTTAACCTCAGCCATAAATTTCATTTACAGTGCTTTGCAGTTACCCATTTAAAATTATCATTGTTGAGAACTGCTGGTCTCTACTTAGGCATTTTCTCTGTCATTCCCAGGAAAGATGTCCAGAGAGCGGGCTCTCAGGAAGCAGCAGCAACTGAACAATTTGGTAGCAGCGGTGACAAAGCTTGCGAAGCCTGGAGATGTGATTGTGGATTTTTGCAGTGGAGGGGTAATGTATAGTTCTGTTTATGTGGTGCCATTTCTTTCAGCTTTCATCTTTACAGTTCTAGGCAAAGCAGAAGTACAACTGTTGAAATGTTACCTGCTTTCAAAGGTTCTGTCACTGGGTAGGGGATGCTTATCATGTAATGAGTGAACAACCGAGAACGCCAAAAACTGATGCAGATTGTGTTGTTTCTGTTTTCACAGGGCCATGTTGGAATTGTTCTTGCTCACATGATGCCATCATGTCAGGTAAATTCTCAATAAAAAGTACAGACAATATGAGCTTTTGGTGTCTGATAATCATCTTAAAAAGGTGTGCATGTAGGGAGGACACTTGAAGTCGCAGTTCTCTCAGCAGAGGACTTAGGTTTGAAACATGCAAACTTTTAGCATAACCACCAAATGTGTGTGGCGCTTTCCTGAGAAGACAAAATTCATAGGAAAATATAAAATATTTGAAAGCTGATTAATATTGGCAAGTATTAAATGTGTTCAATTGTTATTGGGTTTCCAGATAATAATTTTGTAGATCTTGAACTCTGACACAAGTAATTTAGAGGTTTTCTCAAATAAGCTGCAAAGTTTTTTGCTTCGTAATGTGTGTTGTATTTTGATTTCTCAGTATTATTTTGCCTTACTTTCTCATATGTATGAAATCTAGGTGGTACTCATAGAAAATAAGGAGTTGTCTCTGATCCGTGCTAAAGACAGAAGCGATGAACTAGGTTTAAACAACATTTGGTTCATTCAAGCAAATTTGGACTATTTTAATGGGACTTTTAACATTGGGGTAAGTGTTTATAACTTTTCCACCTCAAAACTTCCACGTCTGGTTCATTATTCTTAGAATAACTAAAATACCTGAGATAAGAAAACTCTGTATGTCCTTACAAACCCGAAAAGTAAATGAGATGAATGTTTTCAGACTTCTGCAGCCCTACTGAAGAATAAGGCATAAATAGTATTTTGTAACTCTGTAAATATTCCTGTCTACTAGTTTTTTTATTCAGTTAATAGAATATGCATTTCTGTGGCAGGGCTCAAGCTTTCCATGCAAGACTGACTGTTCTTTAAATCACCCGTCTAAGGGCCTGTTTTGACTGTAACTGAGGACATTTAATGCTGAAGGTTTATGATACTTGAACAGTGCTGTTTAAGTATTTGGTTGGTTTATTTAATAAGGAAAAGAAATATAGAGCAGGAGAAAGAAGAGAGAATAACTGTTCTTAGCCCTGTCCTTCCAAGTGTAAATTTTCGATTCTCTAGCTTTATTTTTTGTGCTGCATTGCATATAAATCTCAGTGGATGACTTAGAGATCTATTTCAAAATATCAGGATCTTGTGAATAATTTACTGCATTGTGTGTGGAGATGTTTAACAGTTTTCTGTGAAATGAGTCTCCAGTTTTATGATCATTGGAATTCCCGTCTTAATTTTTGGGAGTCTATTTTAAAGGTTAATACTATGTTAAATACCTCTGTAAAGTTATTATTTAATAAAGAAGTGGTATACTCTCAAGTTTTGTGACAAGGAAAATATTGAAATCTATGTCAGAAGAATTCACTTGGAAATTCTTGTTTTCCAGGCTTGTGACTTCAGTTTCTTTGACTTGATTCTGTAGTCTATTCAACAGAAAAACCTGAAGCTTTCCTTTTTTGGAGACCCGTATCAACGTCAGCTTCAGAATTAGTTTGCATCCTACCATGATTCAGTCCTCAGGATTAGCTCATTAACCTAGGAATAACTTTCCTTGGTGGCCATATTTAAGATGGGAGCTGCCTGGTTTGCTGACCTTGTGTTTGTGTTTGAACATAAAAATTTAAAGTTTAGCTGCTTTTGTCTCATTATGTCATAAACACTAGTCTGAAACAAAAATGGCAATAGAATACCATAACAGCTAGATGAATGCAAAGTTTATCAATGTGCCATTTTTAAACCCATTTTTGGAGACTTGTAAAGCTATTCACTCATTGTATGACTTGACTATTTTCAGTAAAACAGTGAAGTGTAAATGTGAGGAAGGACACAATGATGAAATCACTGGTTTACTTGAAATTTAAAGAGGTACACAAAAATAAGTATGACAGAAGTAGTCATCTCTGGGTTTGTATTAGTTTAAAATATGTTTATATGCATTTTAGTTACTTTGGCATCAAATGTACATTATTTAGCTGCTTTTTTATCTGTCAGAAGTTCAAAAGGCAGGTAAAAAACCCCATGTCGACCACTTCCCTTTTGCTCTTCATGAAATGTCCATCCTTATGAATTCTTGGGGTAGTGATAATCCAGGGTCTGAAACAACACATTTGAGAGCCAAATGTACTGGGACATTGTACTATTACATTTTGTAGTACAACCACCTACCACAATAAATTATTTCAATCTAAAAGTGAAAGCTTCCAAATATTTGCATGCAGTATTCATTTACCTGACAACACCCAGAGGAGTCTTTGGGATCTCAGCTGGTTTTAATATTTCTGTAGGACTTGCATATCTCGGATAATTTGTGAGAACAAGGCGAAAAGTTTAACATTTGGTTGGAGAGAGGGGATATTGAGTGTGTTGAGTGCTCTTATTTTTGTGATCACTAAATAAACCTGAGGATGGTGGGTTGAATATATAGGATATCCTGAGAAAGCTTTGTCATTAATTTTGTGGGTTTTTTTCTTAACTAAATTGGTTCTGAGAAACATAAAGAAGAAATCGGTTGGTATAACAGGTCATACGGACTCAGCAAAGTTACTGGTTTTATCTCCTACAGTTTTAAGGTCTCTTATTTGAACGTGCAAGCAAAGTAGAAATCTTTGTTTCCTTGGATAGGTGAAGTAATTATAATTACATTCCATGATAATATGATAGCTGCGATATTTAGAATCAATTTCTGATATTAAACTAGTTTTATTTTTGTTATGTCATATGAGCAGAAAATTTTCATTGTGAAATTATATTCTTGTTAATTTTTTAATGTCCTGCTGGAGACAAAAATAGTTGTTTCTGTCTGTATGCAGTTACAGTTCAGTTGAAGATTAATGGTCTGCTCTGCTGAGCTTACAACAAGCAGACTGCAAACAAAAAAGACTTTGTTTTAATCTATATCAGAGAACAAAGTTTTTATCTTCCAGTTGCTCTACCTTGAAAAACAACTTTGAACCCTGAAATCTGAGCTGTGCAATTTTAAACCTTTTCCCTAAATTTACAGTGAACAAAAAGCAGAGAAAACTGAAGTTATATCAATCCGCACTGCTGCCTAAAATTAAAATCATGTCTCAAAAATGTCCTTAATTTTGTGCAAACATAGAGCAATGTGTATGCACCAGGCCTAGTCTGAGGCACAGAGTACATGGGAGGAGGCAGGGTAAGTAATGTCTCAATTTCTTCTGCCCTATTTGGCATCCCAGAGATGAGAGGAGAGAACTGCTTACCTTCCCTTGCAGTATATTGAGTACTGCAGTAACTTGTCTTTCTGTGGGAGAGCATGAAGAATTTGGGTGCAACCTATGTGTTGCCCAAACACGTGTCAGTGCCTGCAGAGAGTTGTGATGAAATGTTATTCTAGTTTTAGTTCAGGAGCCCATCTCTAAAAAAAAGAAAGAAAAGAGTAAGGAGAAGAAAAAAAAAAAAAGGACAGGTTGTATTTGGTATTTCCCCCCACCTCCACTGTTTGTTTTCTAAAGCTTTCACTGAACACCTTAAAAATTTAATGATTTAAAATTATGTTGCATTTTCTCCTTTAAATGTGACCTTCAGGTACATCTGTTACTTCTCTTACTGTGAAGTTGAAATCCAGTTTTGAAACAGTTCTTTGTGTTTCTAAGTCCTTTTTGCTTGACAAAAACTTTGACTAATCACCACAAGTAGTTTTTCTGTTACTGTTTTTCTGAAACTTTGCATTGTGATATCAAATAAATTAAAAACAGTGCACCTGCCTTCTGAGTACTTTTGGTGAGTGACCCTTCTTCAGTGTTGATGCTTCCCTTTTTTATGGAGTAGACCATAAATTTTTCTCAACATAGATAGGAAGGAGAGGAATGAGAAACTGAGGAATTAGGGACCAGAATTTTGCATAACAGCTTTCATTGCAAAAGCTTCCTTGTGCTTTTAAGTAACTCGGTCAACCAAAAATATGCTGAAACAGGATTGTATTTAGAACGTTGCTCTAAGGAATGTTGTTGTTTGCTTTGTTTTTGTTTTTACTGCTGTAGGTGGCTCTGCACGCCTGTGGTGTGGCCACGGACATGGTGATCGAGCACTGCATCAAGGCACGGGCAGCCTTTGTCATCTCCCCGTGCTGTTACGGCTTCATTCAAAACACAGTCAAGTTCAAATATCCACGAAGGTGAACTAAAGCTAACAAGATAAGACTTAAACTAGCAACTTAAGTGAAGGAATAAAATACTAAAAGAGTATAGAATTAATCAACTGAGGATCATTGTGAGTTTCTGGGCTAAGCTGGTTCACACTTACAATGAAACTTTCATCCAATTTGTGTTTGCCAGCCCATCCTGAAAGGGGGACAGATTGGTAATTCTGGGATTTTTTTTTTCTGGATTTATCTATTCATAGTTCAGGAGAGTTTGTGCAGTCAACATAGTAGAAACAGTATGTAATAGGCAGACCTTCTACCTTTAAATCACAAAGTTAATAGAAAACTCACAAAAATTACTGTAAGAAGGGGAATTGACATTTTAATGTTTCAGAAAGATGTAAGTGATCAGCTTAAAAAAGTGGGTCTGCTTTATACCACAGTTTACTGCTTGTGAAACTCCTCTGATTTATTCCCAAGTAGACAAGTTCTCCTGTATTTCAGTTCATATTTTTAGTACTTTTTCAATGGACTGTACATATTTTGTCTTCAAATCTGCCATGTGGGAGATACTTATATATCTTATCCTTAAGAATTTTAATGCCTTTGATATATAAAATGTAAAAGATAAGCATAAAGTGGCAGTAGATAAGATTCTAACAGCCTTCTGAATCAGAACTAGATGGAGCAAGAGGGTTGTGTTTTGGTTGGCTTTTGTTTTCATAAAACTGAGCTTTGCATTTTTGATGTCCAGGATGAATCAGATTTAAGTCTACTAGGAACTGACTTAAGTATATGTTTGCTAAAATCAGAAACTGAAACATTCAGTCTTAAAAGGAAAAAGAAACTGAAACTGAAACATGCAGTCTTAAAAGGAATCAACAAATCTAAAAAAGCCTTATGCATCCATGTTAAATAGCTTTCATTTTTTCTATAATACCCAAATGTGCTGACACAGAAACATGTAGAGAGTAAATATTTAGAACTTGTCACTTTGGTAAGCTTTGGATTTAACAGTGTTTCCTTTGTCCATTTGATTCTTCCATCTCCTTGTGTGTGTGTCCATTTTTGATTTCTCTTGTGACACAATGAAAGAAATAAGTCTTCTTAAGGAAGAGGCAAAATTTTGAGCCTTTTAAAATAAGCAGGCACACAGCTTTTCTCAGTTGACTTGTTTTAAAATTGAGTGTATAATGTTTAACTTTTGACCAGTTACATTTTTAGGCCACTGAGACTAGAAATGCTCCTCATGTTAGAAAACTTTTGTTGCTATAGATGCTGCAAGAATGTAAATTAGGGTTTTGGGTTTGCTAAAATTTTGAATCTAACATCCTAAGCCTCTGTAGAAAATTATCAACCCTAGCTCAAGCTACATTTTAGGATTTGCTTTTTCTTTTTTTCCTTATGTTATGTGATCATAAAACATAATAACCTGCCCATATCCCCATAGTGCCTGTGTTCTATAGTCACTTCCTTTTTAGAGTCCCCTTACTTTTGTGATACAAACAAAATATATGTACATCTAGAGTATTATTAAGTGCCTATAAAGTATTTATATGGCAGTGAGGAAAGAACAGTAAATCTGTGTTAGTATTTATAATGATTTAGAGAGAGAATATTTTTATGAATAATAGGAAAAAAGAAAGACACCATCAAGTACAGTTTTCTAGTGAACTGGAACTGTAATAGGATTTGGGCCTTTCTGTAGGACACAGACACTGCCACTTTCTCAAGTATGTAATGATTATTCTATTTTCCACATCTGCTGGTTTTAGGTGTTAATTGGTCTATCTTTTTTTTTTCAGTCATCAGTTTAAAGAAATTTTGTCCTACAAGGTATGTAAAATGGCAGTGGGGAGAGGTTTATGTGCAGTTTCCTGCATTTCACTGGGTCGTCTTATCAGATGAAATATTGGTGGTTATCTTTTAATTGCAAAGAGGGGCATGTGTTATGTGCAATGGTCATTAGTACTGTGGATGTCACTGTGTTTTCTTTCCACCATCCATTTTTTAAAGTTTTTTTTTTCCTTCAATAAAGTGAAGTAGTTTCTCGACAAAAAAGCCCCTTGTTTTATCATAATGTGTAAGTGAGCTATTCCTGAAGTACTTCAGCATGTATCACTTAACAATTACAAGATGCCAGTTTGGACCTGTCATTACTTTTCCCCTCAATTAACAATGCTTTCAATGCATTTCTAGTCATGAAGAACTCAGGTTTCAGTTCAGAAAAAAATTATTTACTGAGATTATTAAAAGTCTGGGAGGTGGAGAGGGTGATAGTTGTAAAGTCAGGGATATCTAGATTAGCATAGTGTGTATAACCTCATTACAACTCAGTGAATTTTTTTCTTAATGTGTTAATGCATGAAGATTTAAACCACAGGGTTTGTCAACACTGTAGATGTTCCAGCATGTTATTATTTGTGTTGTAGAAGGGCACAGGAGTCAAAGACAAGGCTAAAAAATATTGCTGATCTTAATAACATTAGAGTCTATACAAATGGTCTAGGCTGGTTGGTGCCTCAAATAATCCTAGTTATAAATAACTTTTGTTATGCAGCTAGCTGTATGCATTTTTATATTTCATATTAATAAATTATTACAGGTTATTGGCTAGCAGCCAAAGTTGCCATGTGTTAGCCAGACATTGTCTATGTCACCCCCTTCAGTTCCCATTTTAAATTAATTTCTCTTATCTTTTATTTTAGTGAGATCTAAAAAGACATCCAGAAGTCTGGCACTTCCAAAACATTTTGATGAGAACATTATGCTGTAATTCGTTAGTTTATAGTTGCAAAGAATAAGGTAGCTGTGGATTTCTACCATGATACATTTTCAGACTGTTTCTCAAGATGCAAGGAGAATTGGAAAGTAGAACTGTAACTTTGCAAGTATAGCTTTGGAGTTTTAATAGAGTTGAAGATACGGGTGTTCTAGTAAGGAAGTTAACTTTTTATGCACACACAAAGTTCGGGCAGTTTATAATCTTCATTATTTTAGAAATGCTTTTCTTATTTCTGCCAACAGGTAATGTGAAAATGTAATGTCTGTGTCATGGGTAAACAATGTAGTCATAACAGGCTCTAGTTTATCTCTTTGGATCACCTCTATGAAGCCAAAGCATTGGAGTAAGTCCAGATTTTCAGGTTAAGTGACAAGGTTTACCACTTACCTTGGCTCTGGTGTGGTCCAAAGAGCTGGAAACTTGATATTGCAAGGAGCCAAGTTGTGTTGGGCGCCTGAAGGCTGGGGAAGAGTTGTGTGCTAACACAGTTCTCCTCCCTCTCCTCTAAATCCCTCTTTTTCTACCCAAGCTACCTATCACTGCTACTTGTCTCCTAGCAGTGTCCACATTGCCCATGGCTCTCCTCCATCATTCTCAAGTAGTCATGCCTGGGTTTACTGTTTTCAACTCTTTTGTACTACAAAAATAGTCACATTTGAATGGAACTGGCTGAGTGGAACCTGTTAAATGTGTTACCACACATTCTCATTTTGCTTCCATATTTTTTAAGAAGCTGTGAGCTGGAAGCCTTCATGTCAGTGAGGTGTACTAGGGAACAAATATCCTTGCTCAAGATATTGTAAATTTATTTAAATGAGTAACATTTCAGTATCAAGTGGTGATAATATTTTATTTTATAGTATGTCAGAAAAATTTTTGTGTCAGGTGTCTATTAGATTTATGAATTGGATGGAGTGTACTGTGGGGAGAGTTAGCAATTTGTTTTAATATGAAGCTTTTTAGTGAAATGAAGACTCTTGGATGTTTATGTCCCTCCAATAAAAAGCTGGAGTAAGAATCTTTGCTTCAGAATACTGAAAGAACCTGAAGTATCCTTAGGTGAAGTTGCTCTCTCCACCTGGTACAAGAACCAAATCTTTAAAATTGTAATTTTAGATCAGGAAGGAATTTAAAAAAAATATAAAAATGGTGTTCAATTCTACAATGGTACTGATTTACATTGTCCTACTTAATATTGCAACTGTCCCAAAGAGCACAGCTGTTATCAGAGCATTGATTTCATTGCTACACTTGCAAGACGTTTTCTTTCACTATCTGGATGACTTGCCCTCTGTGGCCTGGCTGGTCTTTGAGAAACCATTATGCTGGCATAAGTGGTGGGATTTGAAGGCAGATGAGGATAGGGGGTTCTGCCTGCTGCACCCTGCACTGCACCATCCTCCTGGGTGACAGGACAGGAAGAAATCCACAGCACCCATTGTAGAAGCCTGTGCAAATCTTTTAGTGAAACGGGGGTAGTTTGAAATTGAATTATACTCACTCTGACGGAGAAGACTTTCCTATTAACAGCCAGGTATTTTTTGCCTTCAGGATCTTTTTGATTGAACCTGAATGGATTTGGCAGGGCAGAGGAAGTTTGGCCATGAGGCTGTTCTTCTGGGATTCAAAATCACTGCTTGGAGAAGTGTGCAGTAGTTCAAATCACCTGTTTAAGAATTTATCTTGGCTACTTATTGATGCAGAGTTGCTGCCCTATGATGACTATGCTAAAAGAAGACTGTGTTGCTCATCAGTTATTGAAGGCAAAATTAGTCTGCAGTATGCCTTTGAAGAATATTCCCTTGGATGCACTGCATCCAATTCAGCTGCTCAAGAGAATTAGAAAGTTTAGCAAGAAACTAATACTCATGAGGAGAAATAAGGCAGTGATTAGAAACTCTTGATTTACACATGTATTTGTAGTATAAAAATTGGGCTTTGCACACAGATAAATTTTCTAGAAATAGTTTTCTACGTGATAACATTTTTAATACTTTTAAATATTTAACTAGATTTTTCTTTGTATTTTTTTTTTAGGAACACATGATCCTCTGCAGATTTGCAGATCAGACAGCTGTTCAGCTTCCACCTGAACGCAGGCTAATTGGTATGAATTTCTGCATTTATTGTGTAAACCATCTCACTAATGATTTCATGTTGATATATAAAGGAAGAAGTAGACATCTATGAATGGGGAATTAATTTGCTGTCTTCACATAACATTTGAAAAATTCAAGTTTTGTCACATTTCACTCTCAGTCTTCTGTTTTATGGTATAGAAACTCTTTCCTTCTTTCAAAATCAACAGTATGAGATAGAGAGTTTGCATTGTACTGATTTTTATTTTTTTTTCCCACCATTCTCTGAATCAAAGTGTGAGATCTTTGTAAAGTTCATTAAAAGTCCTATTATTGCCAATTTATCTTACATTAAAAGCACAGACTATTTGTAGTAGTAATTTTCAGTGTGCCTCCTTGGTCCTGCTTGTAGTCACTGGGGTTAACCCTTAGAAGGGCCAACATCTAATGCCAGCTGCAAACAATAAGGCTAAATTGCCGAGGTTGGGCTGGCTTTGGTCAGAAGGGCAGCAAAATACAGTACACTTCAAATATGTGGAATAAGTTTTGACTTATAAAAGGGTATAAACTGGTTCTTTTTCTGATGGAAGCTATAAAGGAGCTTCCAGGTCAGAAAAGACAGATGAGGTTCAGAACTCTAAGAACATAACTCTGCATTCTTGGCTTGGAAGAAATACTTACAAAGTATATGAAAGCATAGCAAGTAATCATAATGTTTTTAAAAAGCTGAATTTGAAGCATTCAAGGTATTTCTTGCTGCACAAAAAATTTTGTAAAGATTCTATATAAAAGCTGACAAGAAATTTTTGTTTCTTTTGTTATCATCACAGTATTTAGGAAAAAGAGAATCAGTTACCAGTATAGCGCCTCACATTGTGGACTAAAACTTGAAAGAGAACCCCAAAATTTGTTTTTAAATTTTTTGAAAGATTTTAACTTCTATCAGTTCTCAGTGTCTGAAACTGCAGGGGTTTTTTTCCACACATGTACCTTTCATGTATTTTGCTCTGACAAAAAAAACTAAATATAAATTTGATTTTCTCTCTTTCCCTACATCATCACTTTTTCTGCTTTCAAGAATATTACTTTTTCTTTAAGTTCTACATCATATTAGTCTGTTTCATTGAAGATGGTTCCCATTTCCATGTTCTGCTTCAGCTTTGAAGCTGGTTTTGTGGCAATCTTGTTTAGCAGTATTTTTAATTTTCTTTGCAAACAATTAAATGAGATCAGTGTTACAGCCATGGTGAGAATGTTTTTGAGTTTCTTTAATTTCATTTTTGTTCAATGCATGATCAAGTATTGAGAAAACAGTGTATTTCATTTAATGAGAGTATTCCTGAAGAGGTAAAGACTTTTTCTTCTCTATTGTAAATGGTGATATAATTACTTATTCTGCTACTTTTTTAATATTTTAGGATTGTATTTTAAACTGCATTTTAGAAATTACTGCTAAATTTATGCAGCTTCAGAGAACTGGCAAGTCATTACCTTTCATTACCAAAGCTAAAATACAGCCTTCTGTCCGTGACTCTCATGTCTGAAGCTACACATTTGTCAAAGGAATTACCACCAATTTCTCTAGTATCTGTGAAGGTAAAAACATGCAGCTGAAGCCAGTTCTGCTAAACACAGCAGTTCCCTTTTCAATGAATGAAGTTCTGTGTACCATTTTCACTGGACATGTGGTTTTTACGCACTGAATTCAGCAGTGAGACTCAAATGCAAACTGAATGGCTGAATGGTTTTGCTACAGCCCACCTGATTACACAGAACTGCTCAGTGTAATTCACACAGTCTTACTGAGAGCACCCAGGGAACCAGAGCCATGCTGTGACAATTCCAGCTGCCCTTTAGTGTGTGCGTGTGGAATAATAAGGATATTGCTGTCAGTGGCAGGAGTGTGTACATGTCATTTTGTTCAACCAGCCACAGAAGGTAATTTTCTATGAAACCACAAATGCAGGAAGAATAGTGCCACGAAAAGTAATTTGCGGAGTTCTGTCCTGGTTATATAAACTGCTAATTTCTCTCTGCAACATATAAATCCATACAGGACTGAGTTGGAAAGTTCTTTTTCAGGCCCTCCCCTATTATTGTGTCTCTAAATTGTCTCCTACCCAATTACTACCCCTCTCATATTTCAAGCCACCAACAGAATGGAGTCCAAATGTCATGAATTCAAAGTAGTGAAATTATTTTGTAACTAAGGAATTTGGCTGAGAAGGAGAAGATAGTTCTGGCCATCGGCTCATTGTGGAAAGACAGAATAGATTGGCCTGAGTACTGTATTTAAGTGTGATGTGCACTAGCTGTTCTGAAATGCAAGGACACTGAGAAGTGTTTGTGTTGGCTATCAAAACTTCTATAGGCACCTAACCGGGGTGCATAACTAGGGTTGTAATGGTACAGGCACAAAAGCTCTGTATATATTCAGGGAAGAGAGGTATGCAGTTCCAGAGGGTATTTTTTAATGCCAGACTCATATCCGAATAGTAAACCTGATGTACTTCTATCTCTTCCCTTCATCTCAGACCCCAAATATATTTAACTATACAATTCTCTCAGGAGCAGGAAAAGAGATAGGATCATTGGCTTTGAGACCAAAGCAGGATTGTGCCCTGTTCAGGACTTCAGACTGTAAGACTACTAGTCATAAAACATTTCAGGAAAGTGTTAAATCTTTCTTGCAATAGAGTTTCAAACTGCTGAAATACAATCTGACAAGTCAATTCTGTATTTCAGAACATAATAATCAATTATAATGAGTAAATAAGTAAAGACAAATGGTCCCATCATCTTGGCATGGCTGTATCATAATAGAAACGTCTAAGCAGAAAACCCCCTTTGGTTTATCCTTCCTGGGTTTTCTGCAGATAAATCTGAGATAAGCTTAATTTGAATTATCAATTTAGTGTTTTGGTTTATAAGTAGTTACAGTAATATGTCTCAAATCAATTAGACTGGAATATTTTTTGATATTTTAGTCTTTTGTTAAAGTTCAATAAACAGAGATTTTTAGATTTTAGATGAAAGTACAGGAGGAAAGCAGTTGTGGTGATAAAGGGAGAAGTTCAGCAACTCAGAGCACTAAGTGGTGAACTAGGCGTTTTCTTCTTCCCAAGGCTTTTACGTTAAAGCATGGATTTTTCTGTAAGTTTTGAGAATATTTAAAAACAGTTGTGCCTTTCTCCATATATAAAGAGTTAATCTTCTCAAAGTCTTTGCTAAATGAGGCTTACAAGTCACAGATGTGATTTGGAACTATTAATGAGTGTCTATTTGAAGTAAAAGAGATTAAAATAATTTTTAAAGTAGATGGGAACTTATTTTTAGATAGCTTACTGATGTGTTTTCCTAACATTGAATCTGGAAGTGCACGTTTCTGATAATATTTCTATATTTTGAGTTTCCTTTTTCTCCCTTGCTCTCCTTTTAGGAAAACAGTGTATGGGGCTTGTGGATCTGGATCGGGCATGGGCTGCAGAAGAACATAACTACTCTGTCCGAGTTATATCTATGGAGCCAGAGAGTTGTTCTCCAAAGAACAATATGTTTGTGGGCACCCCTACTTAGAGTGTGAAACTTGCATTTGATTTGAAGTTGAACATCAATCTTCAGTGCATGATGACATCCAGCAGATAGAAGCAGAGCTGGGAACCAGACATCACGCATCTTGAACACATTGCGCTCGGAAAAGGAAGCAGCCCAAAAGTCTTAAAAAGCAAAGTGCATGCAGAGCATCACAAATCAACTTGCAATGTGTCATTAAGCAACTTTTGGTTCTCTTCTGAGTAGTTTCTGGATCTAATGACTGTGCATGGAATTATATCCATCTGTAAAGGTTTAGAAGAAAGTTGGTCTCATTGAAGGGAAGGTGATTTCCTTTTCAGTAAAACTGTGTCTTGGCTGTGTGAAAATTGCATTCATGGTCGAAAATGCATTTGTGTTCATAAGCAGAGCAGTTATCAGCCAGCAGTGCTGATCACTAGAGGAACAGAAAAGATCAGATTTATGGTGTTATGAAGAAGGATGTGGAACCAGATGGCTTGACTTTGCTAAAGAATTCCATACTACTGTAGGAAGATTATTTTTAATAAAAATTCATCAGATTACTTTGGGCCTCATTCTTCTTACTAAAAATGTATTCAAACTTTTCAATCATTTTTAAAGAAGATATAAATATTCCACAAGGATTCTGTAACNGAGTCATGGGGTATGGTTGAACTGTTGATGGCCCATTAGCACCCACACCCCCTCAGGCTGGGTGTGAAGGTGCTAACGACTTTCTAGGCAACTGCTGCAAATGGTCCATTGTTCTTGGGGAATGAATAGAGGGTGTAGAATACATAGCTTTAATCACCCCCACACAGTGATAACTGGTCCCTCCTGCTGAACTAGGACACCAGGTGTTTGGAATTGTGTTTAAAGAAACTAAGCCCTTAATTATCCATTGACCAGATAGTGGGAGCTAGTGATGATGTCAGCAAATGGATACTCCATTGTCACCTTTGCTAATTGAAGTGTACTGCTTCCCATTTGTAAGAAACTTTGCTGTCAGAAGAAATTTTTAAGAACAGTTCATGTGTCTGTAGACACCATCTTCAGTGATTCTATATTCACTTTAAAATTTGGTCAAAGTTGCAGTTGTGGAACCATTTGAAAAGATCAGTCACAACCATGGTACTCTAAAATGAAAATAAATCTTCTGTTCTCAATTTTTTACCCTAATTTAAAATCACCTGTTGACACTAACACAATGGAAAATAGCTCCTAATGAGATTTTTACTGCATGTTTGGGAGATTTACACACTTATGAATTCTGCTGTATTTTTGTTGAAATAATCTAAAACTCTGCACATCGCTTCAGTGCATGTGGCAAGCTGAATTACAAACAATAGATATTGGAGCTAAAAAGGGATCCTGCAATATTTTATTTTTCATAGATACTTAGATATCTAAAACATATAAATGCTTGTTTTAATGTGAAAAACTGAAGGAAGCTGCCCACTCATTTAGAAGCACAAAAGTGAGCAAGTAGGAGTGAATTCCTGCCTTCAGTCTGAGTTCTTCAGTAGGTAATGATGGAGTACTTTTTCTGCAACTTTTTGTAGTTACAGGAGTAACTGGAGTTGGGAAGAGTATATGGCAGATATAAAATACATGGTGATACCAGTTGTCTCCAGCGTTTGCTCTCACACTTGCCCAGAGCAGTCAGTTTCTAAGATAGTGGTGTGTCAATCTGAACATTATTCCTGTCGAGGTACTTTTCTGGAGTGAGCAAATGTCTCCTCATGACCTTTTTGTGCTGAAGGAAGAGCTCATCAAGGTAAGACACCTGTTGGAAACTTTGATGCTGTAAGGATTTCCACACTGCTCTGCTCCAGACAATGGGTAGCAATATGAATGCTTTAATTATGGTGATGTAGAATATTTGGCATGGTCTAATATTATGCAATAATCCATAGTTTTCAGTAGAACAAAAATCTGTGCTTCACATTTTCTACAATATCTGTATCAATAGTCTATAGTAATTTTTGAATCTACCTGAAAAGAAGGAATTCATTTGGGGTATGCCACAGGGAGCATGTGTGCTACCGAATGAAAAATAAAAATGCTTTTTTTTAACAGGCAAAACAGTATTTCTTGGAAACAGAGGTGGAGAAAGAGCCTTTTTGAACAAATGGCCAAGAGGTTATTAGGTGCTTTGGATGGTCGAGAAAAATAGGTAGTCACACAAAAATCTGAAATACCAATCTCTGTTTCATTTGTGGGATTTTTTTTCCATTTTTAAAAGTAGCTGTTTTCATGTTAATGATAGTTTTCCGCAGGTGTTGTTTATTTGTGACTTAAGTAAATTATTTTATATCTGCTACCCCACGCAGAAATAGGCTTCATAGGAGCAAAAGGTTTGTAGACGCAAGGGAGAAACCTGCAAAAGTAGAGTTGTGTTATATGCATCATGACATCCCATTTTTCTTGGATAAGCCAAACTATAGAAAGTGAGTTTGTGACTTTTTTTTAGTTCCCCAAAGATTGGGAATATTTTGATGGCATCTCACTAATCCATCATCCTGATGGTTTATGGGATTAGTGAGACTGCATTCCATTTGTAATACTGCTTTGTGACCCTGTTGCTATTGGCATCAATGGGCTCTGGTTTCTTTTCTTCTCAGAACAGAATCTTCCTCATGTCTAAGGATGGAGTTCTGTTATTATAAGTAGTAAAGAATGATACTTGAGATGAACTGAACTTCAGTGTATTGAAAACTGAAGAGAAGCAGATGAAAAAAAGCATAAAAAGCAGATATTTGCAGCAACTGATAATACCTAATTTACCACAGATTAAATTGCTACTCTATGTCGTGTACTTTTCTCTAGAAATGTGAACTCAATTTTATTAATTTTTAGGTATGTTATTTTGCTCTTTGTTTATGTATATTTAATGGCATGGAATTAATAGAGCCCAGAATTCCCTAAACAAGGTGACTAGACAGTATGGTCCTGGTGATTGAACAACTGTTCTTCTAGAAGCTTGTAATGCAAGGAGCTAGCTTGATGTCCAAGGTGCGTACCTAAATAGTATTTGTGTTTCTTATGCATCTGGCTCCTCTGGGACCAGCTATAGGATGACAAAATGTTGTCCTAGCATCGTCATAATTTTCAATCATTTTGACAGTCTTCTTTTATGTAACCCTTGTAGCCTGTATTGCTGGAAAAAGTAGGCTTACAACAGCAAACAGATGAAAGAACTGAGCTGAGCTCCTCTGTGTGTTAAAATTAGTCATCTGCATGTACATGTATCTTTATTTTTGGTTTTTCTTTTTTGTCTTTATTGTGTTAATTGTCTGCTTCCTTAGTCATGTTGTCATATTTAGGTAGGGGTAGTAATAAACAAGGGACATTCCTAGTAGATAAATTACATGAGTTGTCAAAATTACTCCATCATTCCTAGAAAGACACATACAAAATGATTTATTCATAGGGTGGCCTGAAATTTTAGATTGATGTTTTCCGTTCTTCATTATTGCTTGACTTTTAGCTGCCTGGTGGATGCAGTGACAATAAGCAGAAGTGGGTTGTTTTGGTTTTGTTTTTTGGTTGGTTGGTTGGTTTGGTTTGTTGTTTTTTTTCTTTGTTTTTAAATAGCTGTATTCCTGTGTGACATGATATGCCAGGTATTCTCATTGAAAAGAACAATTAAAAAACTCTTCATGGTCAAGCCAGTGTGAACTTTAAGTAACTTGCAATGAAATGGCATACCGCTGGCATTATAATGGGTTTAAATAGTCGTTTGGCTAGACACCATCAGCTGCAGCTGTTTTCTTTTAAGATTTTGATTTAGGGTTAGTAATTTACTCTATCAATGAATATATATGTATAATTTGAAAAAAGTATTAAGCTAGAAAAACGTTGATTAGCAAAAAGTAATTGAACAGTTGAAGTTGGTTTCAGTCTTAGTGCTTAGTTGTCAGCACAAAGAAAAACACATTTGCCTTTAAGCCAAGTACTACTTTCAGTGGTTTTGCCTGAGAGCATTTGCCTGTCATAACAAATTCCTGATGTACAATCTCAGTCTAAGTTCCTGTGATTTTATTACCATTCTTTTTTAACAAAAGGAAAACCTAGCTATCATACATTTACCTCTCTGTGTGTCTAGTGTTACTTCCTTGCCTCTAGTAAAATGAAGAAAACCTCTGAACTTCCCGTGCTCAGACTTGTGCTTAGACTACCTGGTTATCATTGTTTCAGTTCAGTAGCTTATGCTTAGCAAGTTTCATCTTGTTACAATTATCATTAGAAGAAATTAAATTTTCTAAGTTAATAATATATTAAGACTGTATAAACAGTAAAACTGAAACCAATTTAATTTTCTCTTTGCTAGTAGCTTTTCTTTAATCAAAAATTAGAAATAAGTAATGAAGTGTCCTGCTCTGAAGTCTTCTCCTCAAAAGTGAATTTAAAAAAATACCTGTATTTTCAAAATAGGTGTTAATAGGTGTTAAGGATAGTTTTATAATTAACCACTTAATTAAAAAGGTAAAAGGGGAGAAGTTAACATAATCCCAATATTAGCCTATAAAAAGATGATCAGAAGTTGCAGCTTCCCTTGGTTGCAGCTTCCCTTTCTGTTTCACTTGCAGGATTTCAGGCATGAAATGTGTTTTCCTGGACATTGCTTTTATTTATTCTGAACAGCCTTAATATGTATTTCTCTAATAGATCATCAACCAGCACTTCCTTGTGAAGATTTTGGGAAACATATTCTGAAGTCACAACTATTGTTGTAGTCAAGCAAAGGCACATACTGACACGTGAAGTGAAATGCAGTCCTCAGCGAGACTAGTACAGGTTATTATTTGTCAATAATATCTTTTGGGGTATGCTTTTGGTAGTCCTTTTAGTAATCCTTTCCTATTTCCCTGTGGATTTAGAGGGGCATTTCCCTGTGGTGAAGTTAGAGGGCCTGGTCTGCAGGGTTGCTCTGTGGAGTGCAGCCCTGTCCCTTTGCCAAGCCATGGGGGGAACCAGGTGTCTTGCTCCCTGCATTGGTAACCCATCCCACACCTCTGTCAGCACACAAGGACAATGCAGCCCTCTTTCCACTGAGTAGAGAAACCAACTTGCCCGCGGGCAGCCATGGCCATGGTGGTGGGGCTGAAGGACTGGGCTGGTCACTGGACCACTGTTGCCTCATGGAGTCCAGTTGTTTCTCTACCCACAGCTCAGAATCATTTTGGCCAGCTAGTCTATTTAGTTCACCAATTTGGGTGGATGAGTACTCAAGTAAGGATCCACGTGTTGTCATCCTTTCTGCTTTGGGGGAGGGGAAACAGGGCAGAGGGAATGATGCTCAACTCCGTTGTCTTCTCTGGGATGCTACACACACCTGGCTTGATGTATGGACCTTGCTGTGAAGCTCCACAGGCCACTTCTTGATGGTGTACATAGAGGGAGAAACCCTTTCTGAGATGGTAGTGGCAGATCTGTGGGTCCCTCATCATTCTAGCAGGTGACAGATTGCAGAAACTCCAAGTCCTCTTTGCCTGGTGCCAATAGAGCAGCAAATTCAAATTCTTTCCTCTCAATCCATATTATGTTTTTTTTTTTCTTTCAGATTGTGCAAAGTGAACAACTGATTGTGTGGCCACGTCTTATGTAGTAGATGCCTCTCTGTTGCCCTTGAGATTGCCAGCACTTGCCCGACCTCCAGGACAGAACTCACTCACAATGTCATCCCATTTATATATGAGTACTTCTGTTTCTCAGAATAGACCCAGATGGATCTTGGGGGATAGGCTGCATAAAGACTTCTTCCTTCATGTGTATAGTTATTGCTGTATATAGTTAATTTTTTCCTGAATTTAATTATAAATAAAGTATTCCAGGGGGCCTAGAGAGGGTGACCTCAATGTAGTTCCCTGTGCTGTCCCTCTTGCTGTAAGATTTACCTTTCTGAAATGATTGGAGAACCTCCCTAGGCTTCACAACCTTTCAAAGACAATACACAGCAGCCTCATGAGGAAGCCAGCCAGCTCTCCCAGTACTCTCAGGTGGGTCCTATCTACTCCTATGGATTTGTATGAGTTAGAGAACTGCTTCCAAGTGGGGGAAATGGGTTGTGACTGTGGTACGATGGGAAATGTTAAACTTGAGGGAACAGGTTTTCTGACCTCTGAAATAAACATGAACAAGTCTAAAATACAACTGTTAACTTGGGTAAAAAAAAAACAACCAAACCCCACACAGTAGCTATTCCCATGATCAGATGTTTTGACCTGGTGTTTTCAAGAGAGCTGAGGTACTTCTGGTGCAGGCATGTGGAGAGAAGCAGTGAGGTATAAATGTAGAGAGGGAAGGGTGAGTTGATCGGAGGATGGGTATTTGACTAACCCTAGCTGTGGAACTCTCTCCCACTGGCAATTTTGTTTCCCTGCCCTGCCATATGTTTGTAGAAAGGTTTTTAATCTGATATTTCCTGGACTGTGGAACATTTTTAGGTTATCTGTGTATGTTTGAATTGAGTAAGAGTTGCTTATGTTTTTTGTTTTGGTTTATTTTTTTATTTGTGGCAAGTTGATCTCCAATTTGGTTGCATTTAGTCTGTATAAAAATACATATTAAAACAAGCAGAAGCTGAAGAAAATCGTGGAGGTGATTTTAATAGCTTTTTTACAAAGAATGCTACTATTTTGCAAAAAAAATACAAAAATGGTGGTCTGGAATAACATAACCAACTTTGTGTAGAACTCTGGACGTGCCAGTAAGGTTGCAAACTCAAAGCCAAGTGATTGTATTTATAACATGCATGCTTCTTTGTAGCATCTGTATTTAGCCAGTGGAATTTTCCATGACAAACTGCCATTGAGACAGGTTTTAAATTAGGGTTTTAAATAGAGGGTTTTTTAAATAAGGATAACGAAGTTATGCATTGTTAAAATGGATGATAGGGAAGGATCATGTGGGATAGAAGCCTCATGGTTTAGAACTTAGGCCAAGAATTTTGAGCCAACTGCTATTCATTAAAAACTTTTTTGCTCATTTCTCAGAAGCCTTCAGTTCAGAACACTTCAAAGTTCTGATTCACTATTGCAAATCCAAGGCACCTTCCTTTAATTGAGGTCGGCAGTGGCTAACTTCCTAAAATTAACTTTTATTCAATTTTATTCTGCAACTATGAAAAGGCTGTTGAAATGCACAGCTTCTGGTTATTATGGGTTTTGTCCAGCTAACATTACTTTTCAGCATAAACTGTAGATTTTTTTCATAAATAGATACCCATTTTTATACCCCTGCTGTGTTGCAGTTCCTGAGCTATAATGCATATATGTTGCTATGGTTCAACATAAGCTTGGATGATGACATAAAGGGGTGTTAATATTTCCCGGTCTATTTTATTGGCATTGCTTTCTGAAAACAAAATCGCATCAGCAATAGACTTCTGAGTTACCTAAGATGCCAGCAGTTGTAATAGGTGTGTGTAATTTTGCAAACATGTAGCTGATTTTGTAGAAATAGCTAATGTTTGGCACCCATGAAGGTTATTTTAATTTATCTGGCATGTGTCCATTCAAATACCCATTTAATGTGGTCACCAACAAAGAAATAGTTAAACAACACTGTAAATGGACACGTTTTCTTTGTTGAGGTGATCACTAACACACTGAATTCTTTTCATTAAGTAATTTGACCACAAGCATGTCTTTACTTTGGAAAAAGGAAGAAAAAAAAGCTGTAGCAAAGTCTTTCAGATTTCATATTTGCAGTGTTTATATAGAGGGATATAATTAGAATTTCAGGGTAAATTACTCAAGGTATTGGAAGAAAATCAAGACTAAAATAAACATTCAATTCCCCCTTTTTTGCATTTGACCACTACACACAAACATTTGGTTATAAATAGATACCTCATCCATTTTGGAATAACATTTCTTGTTCAAAGTAGGATTCTGGAAAATAAAATCCTTTTTGAAGGGATTTTAAACAATTACGCAATTTGAAACGTTTGGTTGGTTTATGAATCTTTAGTACAATTGGATCACTTTTATATGCTCTGTAGTAAAAGCCCTCTGAAGTAAAACATGTTCCAGCTGAATAATTCTTAGTGAGAGAATTTGTAACAGCAGTTGTTTTTAGTTCTCGGTTAAGTTTTCACTAGCAAGGTATCTGTGTACTATTGGTATACACAATAGCTACTGTTACCCTTGACATGTACGCTGTCTACCTGACAGACATAAATCATCTACTTAATTTGATGTTCGCACTTACCTTGCTTGAAAGAAGAGGGAGGAGTCAAATTCAGAGGATAGAACAGCACCATTTCTGCCATCCTTATGCAGAATTTGCTGTTCTATGTGGAGATCACTGGAGAATAATGTTTAAAAATTTGGCTCGTGAATCTGACCTTGAAGAATGTTAGTGTCTTTCTGAAGTTTGTCTGTTAACCACGAAAATGTAGGCACACACATGCACAAAATGCACTGAACAGGCATCTTCTCGTGGAAATAAGGTGAAAAAGGAAGGTGTATTGGTGAAAAAGAAGGTATATGCCCAGTGGAAGCAAGGTCAAGTGACATGGAAAGAATACAGAGATGCTGCTTGCCACAGTAGGGTGAAAATTCATGTGGCCAAAGCTCAACTGGAGTTGAAGCTGCCAGGAATGTGGGGGACAATCAAAAGAGTTTTATCAAATACATTAAGGGCAACAGGCAGTATAGAAATATACAGCATGTAGCGACAGGGCAAGGGAGAATGGCTTCAAACTGAATGAAAGCAGGCTTAGATTAGATATAAGGAAGAAATTCTTTACTGTTGGGGTGCAGTGGAGCAGTTTGCCCAGAGAAGTTGTGGATGCTCCATCCCTGGAAGTGTTCAAGGCCAGCTCTGAGCAACCTGGTCTAGTGAAATGTCACCCTGCTCATGGTCAGAGGGTTGAAACTAGATGATCTTTAAGGTCCCTTTCAACTCCAAGCCATTCTATGGTTTTGTGGTTGTTTATGTATTAAAATTAACAAGACAGGAATAAAATGTGCCTTCTGAAATATGACATGAACCAGCTTTTATTGCTTTACTGTAGGTTTCATCTTCTGTCTGTCCATAGAACTGTTCATTAATTCTGCCATTAAGTCTGCTACCTATGGATTCTGTAGAGCTGTACAGGACTGTTTTTAATTCGTCTTAGAACATCTTGATATCATCTGAAAATCAGTTTTTAAAATAGTCAATAAATTTGCTGCAGTCTCTTTCCCAGGTTTCCCCTCTCCTTTCATGCTAGTCATTACCATTTTTTTCTAGATCTGAAATTTTCTCACTTTGCCTCCTGCAGAATCTCTTCATTACTGATGGAGAAAACTTGTAGTCTGTTGAGCCCAGTTTAAATCAGAACCATGTTATTTCTCTGCCTTATGAAAACTGCAGTTCAGGAGACTTATAGTTTATTCCAGCAGTTCAGGCAAGCACATTGTTTATTGTTTCCTCTCAAAAGATATCCATAAAAATGCAGAGAAATCTTCAGAATTGTTATTTGTACTGATTGAGTTTGAATATATAGCTTCAAAAAGAACATAATACAAAGTAAAATTGAATGCTACTGCACTGTTTTAGCAGAATATAGAAGAATCAGTAACTTTGTCCACCAAAACCTGTAAGTAACCCCAAAACTGCTTCATTTCCTTTCATATTGAGCACTTAAATCCATCTTAAATCTTCTCTATCCTCTTGTCTCTCACAGTATATTCTGAAGACGTGATGTTCATGCACAACTTGGTCTCTCAAATCCTACCTAATGAAAACCATGAACAAAATCTGTAATGCTGAAAGGCATTAGAAGAGTCCCAAGCAGCTCTCTGTGTACTAATCATCATACCAGTCATGTGTTCTTTTTAACTGTTACTACACAACATTTCTATGAGATTTTTTTTTGTTTTGACTTAAAACTTATGAAAACTTTATTGGTACAAATTGCTAGTTTTACAGAAGTCAGCACTAGGTCCAGATCTGTTTAACGTGTTTGTTTATGAACTGGGTGATGGGGCACAGTGTGCCCTCAGCAGGTTTGCTGATGACACTGAACTGGGAGAGCAGCTGACATGCCAGGGCACTGTGCTGCCATCCAGAGGGACCTTGACAGGCTGGAACAGTGGAGTGACAAGGGCCCCATGCAGTTCAATAAAGGAAAATGCAAAGTTCTGCACCTGCAGAGGAACAAGCCCATGCACTGAATGCTGACCACTGCCTGTCTGGAAAGCATCTTGTCAGAAAAGAGCCTGAAGGGTCCTGGTTGACACCAAGCTGAACATAAGCCAGCAGTGTGCCCTTGCTGAAAAGGCAGATAACAGTACCCTGGGCTGCCAGCAGGTCAAGGAACGTGATCCGTCCTGTCTACTCAACATTACTAAGGCCATACCTGAAGTGCTGAGCCTAGTTCTGGACTTTCACGTGCAAGGGACATACAAAGCTAATGGAGAGGAGTCCAGCAAAGGGCCACTAAGGTGTTTAAAGGACAGGAGCATCTCTCCTAGGAGGAAAGGCTGAGAGAACTGGAATCATTTAGCCTAGAGAAGAGAAGAGTTTGGGGAATTTCAACAATGTGGACAAATACCAGAAAGGAAGTTGTGAAGCAGATGGAGCCAGGCACTTGTCAGTGGTGTCCAGTGACGAGACAATGGACACAAACAGGACATTCCATCTGAACATGAAGAAACACTTTTCCACTCTGAGGATGACTGAGTACTGGCATGGGTTACCCAGAGAAGTTGAGGAGTTTCCATCCTTGGGGCTATTGAAGAGCTACCTGGACAGGGACCCGGGCAACAAGTTGCATGTGACCCTGCTTGAAGAGGGAAGTTGAACCAGGTGACCTACAGAGATCCCTTCCACTCTCGATCATTCTGTGATTCTGTGAAACAACAAATGAAATAATCAACTGTTTACGCTGTTTTAACTTCTGAAAGTTCTTCTGGAGGTTGCAGTGTAATACAAAATTGTACAGAGGAGCTGAGTGAGCAATAACAAAACCATATGAAAACTCTCCCTCAGAGCATCTCTAGTAAGTTTTCCTGCCTACTAGTCCCCCTTAGTATCTAAAGTTATGCTAGGAATTTTCTTTATGTCAAAATAAGACTGAAATTAAATAAGGAATTCCATTAGACAAAGCCATTTCCCCCTTGAGAACAGCAGTTCAAACTCATTTATATATGTAGTTCTAGGTCAATTTATCAGCAACCAGTATCAGAGGATCCATGTCATTACATGACTATAGCTCAACTCAGGCAAGTAAAGGTACAGCACCTGAAACCAAGTGAAACAGAGGGGCAAACAGGACTCAGAGTGATTTATATGTTTGAAGATAATTTTCTCCATCTTTGCTAGAATTTATGTAGACATTCAGGCTCAGTAAAACAATGTAAAGGACCAGGTTAAAGTAGTGCGTGATCATTTCTCTCTGGAAAGTCATTGTCATAATTTATACAGGTGGTCTGGACAGCATATCCATACTTTCCCCCCTGATACTGGCAATGAGCCCAAGGCACGGAGGAAAAACAAAGTTGCAAAAACTGGGTCATAGTAGAAGTTGATATCTTAGGCTACTGTAAATAATTTTCTTCTGGATCTGCATCTCCCAGTGAATTTCTTGATGTAAGGACTATATTTCATGTGCAGGAACAATTGAAACTGTGCTGCACCAGATTATTTGCTGCTTTTGTCCTAAGACAATTCTGCTAACTTTTCAGGCTGATTTCTGACTGTTTCTTATATATTAAAATTCTTATGCAGCCCAAGAAGTCCCGGATTGCAGTTTGGGCTCATGAAAGAGAAAACTCAGCTTTATTTATTTCAGGTAATATGCAAAACAGTTGGATTGTTTGAGTTGATACTATTTATATTAGAATTGTGGTCAGGTTCATGTCTTCATGCAGATCTCTTCTGTTAAGGTTGCCTTTTTATTTTGTTAAAATTGTAGCGGAAATTGTGGGGTTAACTTTGTTTTTAGCTCATGTACTTGTGGCTTTTTGATTCTTAACAGCTTTTTTGTTCTGTATGGCATATGTGACTCTTTTCCCATTTATATTTTATTTAGTTATGGAGAATAATATTGTGATTATATTTTTTTTCTTCCCCCTCCCTCCCCCTTTTTCAGAATATGTCGTCTACCTCTAATATTGAATATTGCCCATGAAAAAGATAGTGCACTATTGAACTATTGACCCTACATGTTGCTGAGTATGTATTTTCTTGTCATATAAGTAATATTGCTTTGATAATTTCCACAAAGGCTGAATGTCTTGCTTGGGCCTCAGTTTTGGTCTCTTTGCTCTGACTGCTAAACACATGTGTGTGTAGCCCATGGAGATGATAATGATTTAGGTGGCAAAGTATTAATGAGGCACAGTACAGTTTTCTTGCATTCAAGCATTTGGCTTCCTGAGGAAACAGCATCAGGCATTGGCTACACAGTGCAGAACTGGACATGAAGAGCTGTAGTATGATCTGGAAAACAGATTATGTAAAGATACAGGAGTTGTATTGGACTTCATGTGTTATTGGAACAGTAGGACCTTACAAAGATTATTCAGGAATTAAAAAGTGAGGCAAAGTAGACTGACTCCATAATGAACAACGTCATGTTAAATTTGGAGGATCATCATACTGATCCCCTGTGCAAAATACCTCAGGTACAAAAATTGATAGCATGGACAGTTAGAAGTCTTTTTCAAATACATATGCAGAAGGGAATATGAAATTTTACTGGGCTTTGAAAGGTAAATTATTGTTTATTTATGAAGGAAAATAATTTCTTTACATTGTAATGAAAAGCAGTGAACTTCAAAGCAAATACCACTCATAGTTTTTAATGAAGGATCAAGTATGTGTGGAAAAAACTTACTGAAAAAAGCAAATTAATTTGGAAGACCTGATGCAGGAAAAGCATTTGGAAGCTTTAGAACTAGTATGCAAAGCACAGGGTTTATCTCTATAGAAGATAATTGGATACTACAGTGTCTCACATGTTTGATGGCTTCTTTACCCTTTCAAGAAGGTATACTGAGAGGGAAGTGAAGAACTACAATTGATTTAGTTGATTGAATTGCTGTGTTTTCCTGATGCCTCGCTGTTTTCTTATTATTCTCTGGTAGAGATTGTTTCCTAGCATATAACAAAGATAGTATTTGTCTTGTAAGTACTACTTTTAAATATTCCACATATAAAGTTGGTTGAAAACCAGAACTGCATAACCCCAGAGGAAAAGTAATGACATTGAAAGTCTCATAGATAATTTGGACTTGGATTCTTTTCTCCTGTTCCATTTTGCAAGAAGTATACATGTTACATTAGCAGCACAAATGCAGACTATGATCAACCTTGCCAGTAACTACAAATCAAGTATTTTTTACACATGTCATGGTGTGATTTAGTGAATTGGGGTAGTGTGGGATTTGTGGTTAACTTTCTTAGCCTCAATGAGGGTGAAATACTCAGAAGGCAGGAAGGATGGATTTGTGGTTTAAGTATGAAATTGGAAAACTAGAGGCCTGTTTCTGGTTTTGATGACAGATTATTGATTTGTGGAAAAATCATTTTCTGTTCCTTAATTTCTGTTTATGTAAATGGGAGCATTACAAAAAGTATTGCCTGATTCTACTGAATAGAAGATTTAATTTATTAATATTCATATTGTATTTTAAGAGAAGAAGAAAGTTAATATTAAAAAAGTGTGCTTGAAACAAGTTACACATTTAATGCTTCCCTCAAAGAAAAGTTACTTGGTAGTAGAATACCCTGAAAGCAATGTTTTCTACTGGTGTGTTTATGTCCAATTCACAGCTGCCTGAAACAATGAAGATAAAAGTTGTTTCTGGGTGATTTCTGTCATATCTACCATATTCTATCATCTACTATATTTATCAATATCTGTCAGCCTAACA
Source organism: Campylorhamphus procurvoides (assembly GCA_013396655.1). Lineage (NCBI taxonomy): Eukaryota > Metazoa > Chordata > Aves > Passeriformes > Dendrocolaptidae > Campylorhamphus > Campylorhamphus procurvoides. The sequence continues at coordinate 1,868,075 of WBMV01003598.1, read as the reverse complement.
TATGCCACTTGTATCTTTCCAGGTCTTTTTTCTTAATGTTGCCTGCCTAGTTGATGCCAGGGAGTATTCCAGGAACTATTTTTAATCTGTTGGTTTTACCTCTCGGGAATGGTTATAGCAACAATGAGCTTATAAAAACCTGTACTCAGCCCTGCAGCTGAAGTTTGAAACACTTGAGACTGCTGGGCACAGTCTAGCCCATGTGAAGTAAAAGTAAGTAGTATTGTTCAAGAGGAGCAGGTCTCATGCATACAAGAAAAGTTCGTTTCACTAGAGAAAACTATAAGTAAGCTTCACTTCATTAAAACTGGGTTTCCTGTTTAAATGTGTTTCCAGTTGATGCTACTTGTATTACCAGTTACATATATTGCTCGTGACATTGGTTGTTTAATGGAATATACACTGCATATATACACTGCACTGCATTGTTGTGGTTTTTAAAAATATTACTACTCTCTGAGCTGTATGTGTGGTTTTACTGTAGTGTGCCAGACATCACTATGTCACTCTTGCCATCCCAGAAGCAGCAGATGTCTTCACTTCCTTTATCCTATCCTGGAACAGAATTAGCAAGCCCCCCTCATTATAGCATTTCTTCACTCTCTGCCATTTTATCACCAAAATTCAGTTTTGTGTGCAGTCAGATGTGTCTTTATCACTTATGGTGTAAAATAACAGCAATAGAATATACACCTGTGGCTTCATGCCCCGTGAAATTGCAGATAATTTAGAACCTAATGGGCTTGCTAATGGCATGGTCAGCTGCAAGTAGTTTCAGCTCTAAGTATTTTAGACTGTTTCTCTGTTCTCAGCACAGCATATCTTAACAAGTTTAGGTCTCGATTTACCTAGAAGGGTCTCAGCCTGAGCTCAATATATCCATGAGACTGAAAGTGAGACAAGGACTGTGGCTGATAGTGTGGCTTTTTTGGTACAAAGTATGTAAAGATCTTTATGGGGGAATGAAGAAGAGTAAAATAAGCAGGATCACTATGCTTGCATAAAATAAACACCTTTTCAGGCAAAATTTACTTTTCAGTGAACTTCGATTTTTTTATACACAAGAGTAGCAACAATGCTGTTCAAAATACTGTCTTCTACTGTGTTTCTGTTTCATTGTTGCTAGTTTGCAGCTAAATGCCTGACTATCATGTGCTCAACTAGGTGTCTTACCAGTATTATTGAAAAAACTTCCTTGTATACTTATTCTACTCATCCATCTGAACACTTGATGCACAGTTTCTGGACTTTTACTTTTGTGAGATAAGTTTTGATGAATATCAGGTCAGCCCACCTTATGGCTTTGACATTTTGCCAGACTTTAATACTGCTTCACTAAACATAAGACATGAAAGTGCTTATAGGAATACTGCCAACAACTTCTCCATCTTCTGTATAGTGCCTCGATGCACACCCACACTTTATACACCTTTAACTTGTCAAGAGATTTGGTTCTTCAACAGCTCAACCAGTAATCCTTCTATTGTTATGGATATGAGAAACTGCCTCAAAAAAAACTCCACTAGTATTGATAAAGCATTGCCAAAACAAATGAATTCATACATGACTAGATATTCAGTCCCACTGATGGGTATGGAAGTGAAATATATGATCTTTCAGTGGGTGGTTAACTGTTTTTTTCAGGTTTATGTTCCAAAACAAATTGTAAAGACAGCAAAAGCTAACCAAGAGCAGACAATCTTAATTTCAGCAGGCACCACATCTGATCAGCACACTAGTATTAACATACAAGAGTGCCAAACAGACTGCTGGGGAAATCTTAAAGACTCAATGCTGTCTAGAGAGATTAAGTGATCTTACTGTCATTTGTGAGTGTACATGCTTTAAAGGAGTAGTGTGTGCTTTAAAACTGCTCTGTACATAAGTACCATTATGCAGCATTGCATGAAAAGGGTTGATTTTATGACACAGACATCAGAGGGAAAGTGTCAGGTTGCCCTAGACCTTAATTCACAATGACGTTTTTGGCACTTGTCCTGAACTTGGCTGTGGTGTAATTTGTGGACACTTTTTTCTAAAAGTTAGAGAGATGCAGGCAGATCTGTTACCAGAAAGAAATCCTTGTGGCTATCGTAAATAGGTTTCCTCCCCTTTTGCCCATTGAATCTTGACAGTGATTTCATTATGCATGGTCTGTTATACCACATCACACATACAATTGAAAAACAAAAGTGATCAGTCAAGAGCTGGAAATCAACTCTGTATTTCAGCAAGGATATAATTTGAGCCAGCTGCTCTTCTGTCTTCCCCAAATGGCACTGTGTTGTTGCCTTCATAGCTTCTCCTGTGAATGAAGGGACCCAGGTGTGGTCCTTGGTGCAGGTTTTTATATCCATCTGAGTCTTCTAAGGGGGCTTGCTTGTTACCTGTCTGAGCATAGGTAACCAGCACCTTGCAGAATCATCACCTTGTAGCTTATACAATTGCTTGTTCTCAGTGTCTGAAAAGTCCTCGGTTGAAGCTGTGGACAGAAAGCTTAGCATGGGATCATTTGGTCATGAAAAGATGACAAAAAGAGGGGAAGGAGCATTGCCGGGGGCTTTCTGTTCAAACGTGAGCAGAAAGTGGTAAAACTACTCTGGGGAGGGCATAACTTTTGGAAGCTTACTGGCACAATTTGTACTTTGTGCAAAAAGTGGTTACCTTTGTGCAGTGTTGCTTGAATTATCTATGAAGTGTTTTGAAATGCTCTGTATAGAACTACCAGCTCAAATCTGAAGGTTTAGACCATGTTTGGCATCCAAATGCTTCCTCAAGGGTTTGGCTTTGTGTTATAACACAACCCAGAGAAGATCATTGTTTTCTGCTTCTAAGCTACTGCCAGACCCTTGTAGGAACAGCTGATGAGCTTTAGCCTTGATTTAGGCACAAATTAAGACCGATGTTGCCAGCCAGTCCAAGTTGTTGACCCCATCTGTCTGTAATCAGGGGGATCTCAGAGCAGCTCTGACCCAAAATTGGTGATAGGCTATTATTAAAAGTGTCCCCTGGTAAGTCCCGAGAACTGTAGTTCATGGAAACCAAACAAACAGAGAGGCTGTATTTTAACATGCTCATGGAGAGTCGTTGCTGTCGGTGGTGGTGTGAGGACATCCTTACATGCTGTACGGTTAGTGTTTAAACTTATCGCTTTTTCTTCTGGACAAGAGCTGGGACACCTAATGTCGCACACGCCAACACCTGAGAGCCATTTAATAGGAGCGCGTGAGCCAGAAAAAAACACATACACCTTGTAATTATTTCAAAAAAGCTTTGTTCTGGGGCGGGGGCTGGCGGAGCTGATTGGTTAAAAGAAGGCCAAATCTTAACGCTGTTGGCTTTAGATGGGGACTTTGCTGCAGAGGGGAGGGCGTAGCCGTCCCACTTCAGGAAGTTCAAACTCGAAGAGTTTGCACTAACAACGCCCACCCTTCTTAGCGCCCTCAGGCTGCGGTTTTCGCCCCGCAGGTCGGCTGTCCGAGGGCAGGGGGCTCGTTCCCTTCGTGCCCCAGGTGTGCCGGGTCTCTCCAGGTGCCCCGGCCCGGGGGCGGGCGGCTCCAGCTCGGCCCGGCAGCGCTGCGGGTGGGCTCGGCGGGGAGGGGAGTGGAGGAGAGGGCAGCGCTGCTCCGCTCCGCTCCTCTCCGTGCCGCCCGCCCCGGCGGACATGGAGCTCCTCTCCCTGCGGCTGCTCCTGGCCTCCTGCCTCTCCCTGGGCGCGGCCGCCGACTTTGACAGAAGGTAGGCAGGGGTAGCGGGGCTGGCGGGGACCGGCCGGGCGGGGGAAGGCGGCGTTCCCCGGGCTGCAGCAACCCGGGAGGGCGCGGAGGGGCTGGGGTGGCCCGCGACCCCCGGGCTTTGTGTCCCGAGGGATGTGTCCAGGGGTTTGTGTCCCGAAGGACGTGTCCCGGCGCGCCCAGCCCCGCAGATGCAGGCTCCGCTCCCGGGACGGGCTCCCCATGCCCGGCGCCCTCGGCAGCCTCAGCACGGGCTTAGCTGTGATAGAAGGTGTATGTATCGCTCTGCCGGGGCCGCGTCCTGCGGGAATTGAGGGGCAGAGCGCTCCGCGCTGTAAAGGTACAGCTCTCTCGCTGGCGCCTGGGGGCACTGGCAGCATCGCCACTCAGGTTTTAACACGAAGCCCGTCGGGCCCCGCCGTGTCGTGACAGGTGTCGCGATCGGGGGCGCCGCTCCCGTGAGCGTGGGAAGCGGCCAGAGCGACCCTCTCCCGCTCCAGGCGCTTCTGCCTTAGGGTTTGTTCCAGTGCAGGCTCACGGGGCTTCAGCTCGTCGTGAAGAAACATCACTGATTCATGTCAATATATGATAACTGCGTGAAGCTGTGGTGTCGTTCCCTCGGTGCAAGGGAAGACTACAGCTCTCCCTCTGATTTAATTGCTGCTTAACAGTCCAGGAAGCTTTTGTTTTGAGTCTTTTTTCCTTTAACGTTTCAGTGAGAGCATTTGGCCGTATCAGTCAGAAAATTTGGCCGCGTATTGTGAAATAAACCAAGGCTGAAACTTCATGATAAATTTTGTTTCAGACTTGTGAAACTGTTCGATGCCAGCCTGGGAGTGGCAGCAGTGAGCGTACTGCAAAGCATGGCAGTTTTTTCAAGCATTGCTGAGTTATCTATTTATCTTTTCCCCTCTTCACCAGAGGGCGAAATGTAAATAGTAAATGTAAATAGTCATTTACATTTTTTGAACTAAACAGAGTATTAATAATAGAGATATAACAGGCTCAGCTCTACTGGGCAGTTAGTCTTTAAAAACAAGCATATCTCCATGAAGGAGAAGGGATTTTTTTTGTTGTTTGTTTGTTTTACTGTAGGATGATTTTAGCTACTTTTAAAATGTTTCACCAGACTGTTTTGAACTGTGTTGCTCAGGTGGCCCAGACAAATGGTGTCCTCTGCAGGACTCTGTCGGTTCGGAAACAGGATTGACTGCTGCTGGGGCTGGGCACGAGTGTCCTGGGGACAATGCCAGCGTGAGTATCGTTGCTGCTGGGGCTTCTAGTTACCTGTAGGAAAGGCTTGTACACACCTAGTCACGTCTTTCACATGTTCACACACATTCTTCCAGCGCAGGGCTTCGGCTTTTGCATGTGTGAGTCTGACTTACTTAGAAGGATGTTGTCATGTTAAAGTTCTGTCTGTTTTCAACAGTACTAAAAATTATTACAATCAAGTAAGGTAAACTTGAGCTAGGGCAACGAGAATTTGGGCATTTCAGTTTGGTTTCCGCTTCATTTCATACTCTGATTGGATAACCTTATGTAACTATGCTGTGTCATATTACAGGCACTGCAGGGTGAGTGTGTTTGCATCTAAGAAGGAAACCCAAATTATTGATATTTCACTTGGAAAGCTGATGGAAGTGTTCCTCTTAGTATTAAGTTCAACCATTCTTTCAGTAATCTCAAACTAAGGGAATAAATCTGCTTGACAGCATCCTTTTACTGGGTCACACGTGAAGAGAAACATCTCCAAGATTCTTTCATCTATCTAGAATCTTTGATATAGTTGTGGGATAAAGAAGTAGATAAATCTTCATCATTAACTACACCTTCAAAAGGTATTCTGTGGTGGCAGGTAGTACCACATAGATGTTAAAATTGTTAGCAGTGTTAGAAACCTCAGCTTGTTAAAATTACAGCCTTTGATACTGGAACACTTGCTCATATGTTTAACAGTGCAAACATGAGTGACATCCCTGAAGTTTTTTCAGAAGCAAACCTATAAACACTGGTCCTTAGTTTTTTTTTTTCTTTTTTTTTTTTAAATTTAGATACAAACACATGCAGATTAGATTACTTTTAAAGGAAAACAGGTGTCCAATGCTGTAAGCTGCTGAGTCTGCAGAGCACTGACTGTAGGTGGCAAATATTAGGCAAAAGATAGATATAGCATTGGCAATACAACTCTCAGCAAAGGTTTTGTTCAAATCTGTAAACAGCAAGACTGGCTTCTTTCTTCCCAAGTATGTTAAAAGCCCACAATGTTTAATAGGCGTATAAGATTACTGGTAAAAAGCTATGTAAAGTACTTCTGGAACATAACATCCCTGGTACTATTTCTTTGATGCAGAGTTCTCAGGTTGATACCTCTCAGGCCATACCATGAATCATTTTGATTTGTAGGGCCCTAGTTGGTAACAGGTAGTCTTTTCCTTGAGGTGAGTATTTATGAAGAAGGAAGAGAAGGAGTAGTAGATTGATTGAGGCTACTCCAGAGACAATAGAATTTATGTCCACCTTTCATAATGCAGTTTTATTTGAAGATCATTGTACATTTAAATGCTTGAGGCTATGAAGGCTTAACTGGCAAATACCAGTAACTTGCACTGTTCAGAAAAACCAAACCAAAAAAGCCCAGACCACTGTCTCACTGTGGCTCTTTTCTTAGACAAGTTGTCTCCTGTGTTGTGACCATAAATTGCAACTCTTGTTTAGGTGGAAGTTGATTTCCCATTATTGCCAATTCTGATTTGTGGTTGCATTTTTATGATCTTGGGAGACAGAAGTAGCATAAAGTGATACTATTAAAAGATACATAATTGAAAATTATATAAAAGTAGTAATACACAGAAAGTATTTATTTTTTGTTTTTTGAATTTTATCAATAATTTTTAATGCCAGCTTTTCCAGATACTATAAATGCACCTTTTTTTTTTTTTTGAAGCTAAACCCAGGTGAATTCTCTCACCTCCTTCCACTGCATTTTAGTCCATTGTTCATGGATTTTTTTTTTCCATGCATATTTCAAGGACATGTAGAGGTGTATTTTCTGTGATCTCTAATAGTTGAGACCAGACTTTCAAAAGAATATGGTTATCATTTAGGTATCTGAAAGCATTTTTTCCTCTTTTGCATACTGTGTGCTGATAATTTTTGAATTGCTGATTCAGAAGAGTCCCAGGTATCTGTATGGAAACTTTACTAAAACCATAGCAGCTCCTTCTCAGTTTTAAATGGGAGCCAAACTCGTAGGAAAGTAGAGCAAGAAAATCTGCCCCAGTTGTGGGTAGTGTAAATTCCAGACATATCACAAAGTGGGAGATTACACTAAATGAAAGTGAATCTTTCTAGTGCTTGCAGCCAAATAGAAAATCTGTAGTCAACTCTCCACCTTGGAAAAGTGGCACCCAGTATGAAGGATTAACCTGGCACAGAAAGCAGCATTCCTGGCCTCAAAGGAAAATTTGGGTATTTTACTGCACAAAGGAATATAACTGAAAATTTTCCAAAAAACCAAGTATACAATTATTTCTTCGGCTTTCTTTGTGGACAAAGGCAAGCCTCTTAGTCCTGTCCCTGAAATGAGTGGCATAAATAGATGTCAGACTTGCTCTACTAGATGTGCATTTTCTTTGTTGCTTCTAGAATAAGTTGTATTTGCACAATGAAAACAAGTGTTCAGTCAGGCTTAAAAATTAGTAGTGAGACCCAATTTACAACTGACTCCAAAAAAGAAGCTGCAAATGTTCAGCCAATAACACTGAGCTCTTCATTATTGAGCTCCAACTGCTTCTTTTCAAACTACTTTGAGCCATCCTTGGTACGCCTGAAAGTGCTACAGCACCTTTGGACTCTCACTTGCTTACTCATGCATAGTTTATTATGTGGGCACTAATTACCTCTGAATTTCTCCCTCTGACAACAAATGTAAGGTGAGACCCATGCTGGAGTCAGAGTGTAGCAAGCATATAGGCTCTGGTGCATGATGAGCTTGTCCCAGCTTAGAGAGACATCTGAACTACGCTGAGCCATGGGCAAGTGATTGTGAACATATCTGGATATGTTTTCTGCTGTTCAGCTGAGCTGCTCCACCAAATTCATGTGGATGTGCCTTCTGCCCACTGCTATTGAGAAAAAAAGTGTTAGTTTAACCCAACCATGTGATTTAAAGTAATGGTTTTAATTGTGACAAATATTTAAGCCCATATATGTCAGCTCTAACGGGGCAGGAGTGTGGCATAGCTGAGAAGATGACAATTTATTAAGCCTTGGTGATTCCGTGCTCCTGAGCTTTCATCCATAATCCATCCATGCAGTTACAGATGGAAACTGAGTTATGTTAGCTAAACTTGGTTTGGTGAAGTGTGGAGTTATTGCTTTTATGTCCCTTTGACTGACAAAGGAGTGCACGTAGAGCATAGATGTGCTTACTGCTGCTTAGTAATGCAGGTCAGCATAACTCGGCTGCCTCCTGCTCCTATAAACATGTAGGAAGAAGTTGAAATAGGGCACCTGCTTTAATTTACACTCTTCCTTTACAATCTTCTCTGTCTCCTCTTAATAAATTGCACTAATCAAGACTTTTGCATGTAGGTCTGATCTGTCTGTAAACTTGCTTCCAAAGCCTGTTGGTATCAACTGTGGTATCTCAGCTAGTAGAAATATTCACTCTGCAGTGACATGAAACTCACTTCCCAAGTGCCCTTTCCAATTCCAGAAAAGATCCTTCCAACTGAAATAATCAAGAACTTTCAAACAGATTGGATTTTTTTTCTTTTTCTATCTTGCAGGTTGTGAACACCATGGTAAGATCAAGGTTTAGCCATATTTTCAAAGAGGCTGAACAAATGTAACTCAAATTAATTGGCATTTCTTAGTCCTTGTAAATTGAAAATCCATCCACACTTATTTAGAGGCCTAAATTTAGAACTGTGGGTATATTTCATCACAATCAGGTTTCTGAGGTTTGGATTTGGTATATAAACCTGTTCATTAGTTAAACCTGGTGCATAGAAATGTTGTTTAAGCACCAACTATTAGTTCATGTGAAGTGGCCTCATCACTGGTAGCTGATCCTTTGCACAGATGGACTCACAGCATCAGTGCTTTGCAGTTAAATATTACATATCCCACTTGAAATTAGTCCAAAAATCCCATATTGTTGCCCAGCCTGTGGGATTGACTTGCACCTTAATTATTATCAGTGGGAGTAATCACACAAAAGCCAATCTCTGTGTAAGATGGTGTGGTGATTAAGTACCCGATGATACATGCATAAAAAGAGGGTTGTTGTCTTTCTTTTTTGTGTTATTGTGCACACAGCAAAACTAGGCCAGAGCAAAAGTGAGTGTAGAGAGTTTCTTTTGGGTTTCTTTTGTCAGAGTAGGGGAGGTGACTTCCTGTGACAGAGTGTTTCTGCTGAGAGCAGATACCAATAGTACCTTTTTATTTCCTAAGTCATTTTACCTTGTAAGGCAACTGTATCTGTAGTACTCAGTGTGTTGTCCTAACCCACGACCCATTCAATGGATTTTAAACGCCAGGTAAAACCTGGTTGGGATATGCGTCATTGCATGCATCTGGTACAAATACACTTTCTGTGTGCCAGCAGAATAAATTGCCTTAGGAAGTTCATTAAACTTTTTTCTTTTTTAAATGTGGTATTCAGCATTGATTTTTCATTGTTTGAAATACCTGAGGAAAGAGAATTTTCAGCAGTGGCAGAGCTGGAGCTCAGTTCTTTGAACTAGATGAGAAATGCCAACTGCAGAATAGAAAACGTTTATGTCCATTCCTCTGTTTAGCTAGGAGACATGCTGAAGCCTGTCATGTCATCCCCCTAATAAGAGCTCTGTGAGAGCTCTGCTGTCAGGGATGGGCATTTTTCTGAGCGTTTCTCAAGAAAAGGATAATCTGGACCTTGTTTTCCAAGTGTCTCTGCTAAGTCAGAGGTGGGCAATGCAGCAGGAAAGTCCTTGGAACCACTGCTGACTGGCCCTTGCTGATAGTCTGATATACAGAAATCAATATATACATATATTCATTCACATGCTGAACTCAGTTAACCTATCAGAAAACTAATATATGGATAAGAGATGCCTTAAGTCCATGCAGAGACTAGTGTGAGAAGCAATATGATGTTTTTATTCTCAAGTACAAAAGTGGAAGTTCTTTCTTTCAGTTTCCAACAGGCCATGCTAGGGGTTATCTGAAATACAATTCTTTGTGGATGTTTTTCCCATAATCTGCTCTGGTTTCCTGAAAATTATTCTTAGAACTAGTGGTCTACTTGCCTTGCTTGTAGCTGGCTTACAAACATCCCTGTAGTTCTTTCGAAAGCTGTACAATTTGTGTCTTTGATGAACAAAATACACCTGCTTTGTGCTTGGCTGTGTGTCTGTAATTGATTTTTATGATAGCTGTTTGTAGTCAAGGTACACTAAAGATTGCTTCAAAATTGTAGCTGCAGTTTAACAACAATAATGGTAGAAAGGGGTACTTTAATACAGATTTAAAAGGTTAAGCAAGATTTTTTTTTTTAAAGAAAAGCAATATAAACCACCTTGAATTCTCATTCTGATTTACAGTTTGGGCAACTCCTTTGCTAGAGGTGATGGCAAAAATGGTTCCTTTTGCTGTGTTCCTGTATGTACAGAATAAAAGGTTGGCTCTGCAGCTGCTATAAACAGATGCAGATCTACTGTCAGAGTCTCTGTTGGCAGGAGTCTGCATGACTGCTGGAGTCAGCAGATTTTGTCTGATGGATAGAAAGTTTGACCAACAGACAGGAATAAAATCCTGGTGAACGTGGATTTTACACATAGTGATGTTACTTGATTACTTCATTTGTTTCTATATGTAATTCTCCTTAAATGATGACAAAGTCTGTGAAGTCTGTCTTGAGAAGGGGCAGTGAAGATGCGTGTGTTCTTTCAGAGCACCTGTCATAACTCCCTGTGCTGAGGTTTGAGTGTTTTACATAGGGAAAGGTCAACAAAGTAGTTTCCCACCACCTTATGCTACACCCATAACAATTGGTTTAAAAGCCTAGGGACAGAGCAATCAGGAAGGCATATAGTAAAGTCAAACCATCAGTTTACACCTCCCCTTAGCTTGCATCATTAAAAAATCTTAATTGAAGGACATCAGGTTAGCATTTAGATTTAGTCAAGCCTTGTAGAAAGCATCCATTTTCAGGAAGTTCTTAGGTGGATTTGCAAGGGAGGGAGGGGAGCTTGTGCAAGCTGATACATAGCAGATGCAGGCGTAACTGAGTGCTTTGCTGGGGACTGTGCATGCTGCTGCTTTTTTTACCAGTTGTGTCTGTGCTGCTGCCCCTGGCCTAATGAGCTTAAAGACTGTGTATCTGTGCTCTGCAGTCTGTTTACAGAGGTGCAAGGTGGTGGGAGGGGGAGGAGACGGTGGCTGTGCTCTCATTGATGCGGAGAAGATTTTGTATAACTTATGTTAATGGGAGTTTACCCACATAAATCATCCCACACATCAATGGGAGAAGAGGTCATGAGCTGCTTAGGACTTCTGCTTCTTGCATGTAACAATGCTTTTGGTGGGAATGGCAATTCTGTATAGTCTACGATGCACAAAAATAAAACCATGATGGTGCCAATAATGAACTGTGTAAATACTGCTTCTAGGAGGCTGATCAGCAGATACATCCCTAAAGTCACTAAGAGTTTTGCTACTGAATTTGGGGTTGCAAGAACACAGTCTGTATTAATACATCGTGTTGATAATGTTTCATGAATATTGATGTGCAGAATGTCTGCTTCTTATAAAATGACCAATATTTTTGTGCATCCCTGGTACTTTTCAAAGAAAAGACATTTTATACAGAATTGCAGTACTGCTTTATACTGCTATGCCAGAAAAAAAATGAGGTTTTGCTATTTTTATTCAGTTGTTTGTTTTTCACTCTAAACCTTTATGCTTTTAAAGCAGTAATGACTTTACTATGTTAAAGATACAGTATCCTTTTCTGCTTCCCTGGTGCATCCGTCCTGCACTTCACATATGGAGTAATGGTTTTGCAGGTTACTTTTCCCCCCAAAAAATCTCAACACTGATGTGATTTGACTGTTTACAACTTTAATATATTTGTATTTAGAGCTTCTTTCAAAGCCCAGCAAAAGCTTGAGGAGCCTCCCTCTGTTGTAACCAATGCTATGAGACTTTCTAGTTAAAACTAATTGAAACCAGTAGAAGTTGCAATTAGAGAAAACTCATGTAAGTGTTGGTCAAATGCTAGTTAAAGTACAAAGAGCTGCTGTTGCTGAAGAGCCAGTCTTCTATAATAAGGCTTTGTAGCCTAACAAGCTATGCTGCTAACATTGAATTCATAGGCAAATAAATTGATTTAAAGTAGCCTGAAACATATGTGTTTTTCCACCTTATTTAAATTTTGTAGTGTATCTTGTTTCATGTGGTAGTAAGAGCTGAAAAGGTCTCAAGTATTAATTTAGATGGCATTAAATTTTTAGACATTATAAAAATGACCAGTAAATTTATATTCCAACATGTTTATTGGTTGCAGATGGTCAGATACTTATAAATGGGTGTGATTTTAATTGCTCTCAAATTAGCATCCAGATGCTAAGCTTTTATGTTTGCTCTGTGGAGACGCAGCATTAAATTAAAAATATATACCTATATTTAAATGAAAGGATACTGTCTCTTTAAGAAAAGCATTTGTGTTCTGTTGATGGAAACATTAAACTTGAACCATGAAACATGAGAATTTTTACAACTAGGTACCATATGAAACATGACGAAGTGTAGCTCCTTAGTTGATTGAATAAGAATAGCATCACGTCATTATATTTAATTACTCTTATGTATCAGAATGTGTTTGTTAAATCTAATCGTGAAACACTGATGTAAGGTATTTCCATATTTAAATGTATACCAGAATCTTTTTTTATTTCAGAAAAGCTCTGAATGTTGAATGTGTGTAATTCTTCAGGAATGTAACAACTTGATAAAAACCCCTACTAAATCCATCCTCCTTACTGGAGGAAAAAGAAAAAGCTGGAATTTCTTTTTTGAATATTTGTTTTGCAGCATTCTACGTCTTAAGGCAGAGAATAGCCAGCCTAAGGTGCCAGCCCAAAGGTTAGCTGAATATATTTCTTGAAATAATTTTGGCAAGGTTATGACTTGGAGTTTTGGCCTCTAAGTCATAAGTTTACATGAAAAGTATATGACAAGAGGATAGAGATTTTATATATTTTTAAAAGAACATTTGATTTGGGGAACATAAGGGGAGGGAAGGAAATTAACTGGGCTATTTTATCCCAGACACCTATCCAATGAGATACTTTCTAAACTTATCACACTTTACCCCTTTCACTCTTTTTCTTTATTTTACCCTCAAGCCCTGGGCAATATTTTTTCCTTCCTGCAAATTGTTTGTACTCTCAGCATCATATTTACAAGCTGTCAGACTTAGGAGGCCCAATTTGCTTTCACAGTATTGAATCGTGCAGTGGGAGGTTAATTTGGGATGGCTGAGGCACTTATTGTCCCCCGTTGCCTGCTTTGCACTTCCAGGTTGTCATTCCCAGAACAGGGAAACTTTACAGCCCCTGTACAGCCCTACAGCAGTGCACAACCTGGCATGGTAGAGCAAAATGAGACCAACACTAGTTTGTGTTGGTACCCAGAGCTGTGGTCTGCTGCTGCTTAGGAATTGGTATGTCCTCTTTGCTCATCCCTGTGGCAGATGTACTGGCCTTCAGACTGGGGGGAGCAAAGTGAGCAGCAATTCATCTGCCTGGGAAAGTCAGGTTTGGTACTGCAATACAGAAGTTACTCTGCTGAAGTCAGTGGATGTTAGATTTGAACAAACAAAAGAGCAGTAGGGCCCAATTTGTCTTCTGTCACCACACATAGAGACGCTCATGCTAGCCTGCTTCTGCCTGTTGGAATTCAGTAGACACACGGAAAGATTGCTGGTAATGAGCAGACATTTGAGATGATAGAGCACCACTCTTTAAGCAATTATAATGAATGACTTGAAATGAAAACATGAAAAGCTTGACAAAACACGAAATATTTCTTGCTTTTCTAATTTTGCATGTGTTAGATTTTTGCTGATTTTTTTTTTTAGGGGTATTTAGGTGTATAAGCATTAGATTAAATTCTGCTGACTTCATTAAATCCTATTGATTAGCCCATGTCTAAGTTATGCATGCTTTTTAGTGCTGTTCTGAATAGCAAGGCATTCATGAACCAGGGTCTGGATTTGCCTGTGTGGTTTAGAAACACATTTGGCAGCAGTCATAGCCAAGCAAAGAATTCACTGCAATGAATAGCCCACACTGGTTGCAGTCTGTCATGTTAATGTGCTGTTACCGGAATCATATGTGCAAAGGAGTAACTGATTTACCCAGGCAAATGCAGGAGCTGTGCATGAAAAATTAGGATCCACATACTTAATGGAACTGTATGTTTTAGACGGAAGCTTGAGTATGCATTTTGACAACATTTGTTATCATGAATGTCACAAAGGCAAGTAATTTGTGAAAAAATATTCAGGCATTAGATATTACCATTTTATGTGATGATATCATTTTCTAGTTACAAAAGCTGGTTAAGGACATTTATTATCTTCACAAAAAATAGAGTAAGGAATGTTGTGCAGATGAAATTGTCTGAAAATTAGTACCCATTTGCCCTAGCCAGGCTTCTTAAGCTCTGCAGAGATATGTATGTGACTACTAATACACTTATTCGGGAAGCAAAGTAACTCTTTCAGAAATAATTCTGTAATGTGAGCTATGGGTAGATGCACTTTTGCCACCTACTAGTAACTGTGAGGTGGATTAAGCTTTATGCGTTCTGCTGCATTTGTGAGTAGTTGAAGTATGTAACTGAACAAAAAAAAAGAACTCTGAAAGAGGTACAGTGATTTATCTTACAAATTAGCTCATACCTTTGGGATCCGAGATCAAAATTACTATGAAGAAGGCATGTTATTTTTCTGAGTGTGTGTTTATGCAATAGTAGAATTTACAAAGAATTGCAAAAAGTAAATAGAAGGAGACAGATGTGAGCTGGAGCTGACTCAGAGGAAGAGAAGTATGATAAAGCTTGAGACTGTGGTCTATTAGCACCACAGGAGAAAGGCAGCGAGGATCAGGTGAAGGAGGCAACAAAAAGCAAAGTTTCTTTTACCAACATGCAGGTCCTATTACAAAATTGGCGCTAGGGGAACTTAAGCAGCGATCTTAAGACTGGAAGCCTGTTCTGCAATCAGCAGTGTAAGGGGAGCCAATATGGGCTTGTGAAACTAAATAGTATGTAATAATTTCTGGGCTGCTGCACAAATTGCTTTCTGTGTTTGAGCAAATTGAATTTTAAGGAGCTGGAGTCCCGAGTCAGAATAAATAAGGGGCTATTTGTTACTTGGGAAGAGAGGGTAGAAGCAAGGCCATTTAGGCAGATGGTCAGCATAGGTTGTTCCAGATTCAGGTATTTTTATCCATAGTTTTAGACTTCAGAGGGGTGAAAATAGAAGTTCAAGGACAGGCTGAACATCTGCAGCTTGGCATTTTGAGGCAGATTTCAGTGGATGGATGCAGAGAGAGCAGTTAAAGACTGAGGGCAACTTCTATCAATGAAACCCTCTATTAGGAAATAGAAGTAAAGAGGCAAGAGAGAAAGGAGTAAGAATTACACTCAATGCTGTTTGGATGAAAAACATAGCTAGGAGTGTTGGAAAAAAACAAAAGTTAAATTGCCAGAGATACTCCACTAAGAAAGCTCAGGGATTTCCATTGTTGGCCCCAAACGAAGGGGAGGAGTTAGGCAGGTAGGAACCAGACACTGTAACTATCTGGTTAGGACTCCACTAAATATCGTTTAGTAATCAATAACGAAGTCATTAACATTGAAGTTCTAGATGAGAAGGAATAGAGGGGGACAATGTGTGCTCGTCACCCCTGCCCTCAAAAGGTGGGCAGCTTAATGCAGAGGAACTGGCAGAGCCTGAGGGGTAGTTCCAAAGCAGTTCTGAGGAAACTGTGGGCAGGGGGAAAACAGATGAAATTAAAAAACCAGCATTATAGACCCCTAATGAATAGACTGAATGTGTTGTTAATTTGTTGTGTTTATGCAACAATTAAAAAATAGTAATTTGGAATGATTGAGTCATACATACCACCAGCAGCAAGCAGTGGCTGGGAAGTTTGATGGTTCTGGCTCTTACATAAGCGTAACACGTGCTAACATGTACATTTCACCAGAAATTCTTTCTTCCTCTCTCCCACACTTGAAAAAGCCCCCAAAACCACCAGTCATAAACCCAAACCACTCATTCATGTTTCAGTTCCTTGTGTTATTTTTACAGAAAGTTTAATTTGTCCTGATGTGTGAGACTGAAAATGTGGTAATTGTCACCTTATTTTGGAGGAGGAAGGTAGTTCTTGGCAACCTTTAAAATAGGTACTCCTTTAGATTTATGGCCAAATAAAAGATTTTAGGATAACTCCTTGACTCCATTGAGGTTAATGGGAACTAAGAGCAAGTCTTCACATCTGGCCTGCAAAAAAGGTTTTAAAATGATCAAACTGAAATGAATAATCACGACTCCAGAGTTTATTTGCTGATGTCTCTTGAATGAATTGGTCAACAAAATGAAAAGGAAAGTTTATTTGTAGTTTATTCTATGGCATAATAAATAAGCAACATCTGACTAACGATGAAAACAGCTGTGCATAGGAATTTTTTTCCTGTCTATCTCAGTCCAAACTACCACCCAATGGCAGTACAGCTTATCTGCTTTCAGAGGGAAATCCTTGGAGAAGTGGTAGGTCTCTCTTGATACTGATTCAAAAATAAATTAGCCATCTCATTTTTAGTGGCACTTGTCTATACAAGCGTAATTTTAACTTTTGTATAAAATTGTTGCTGTTACGGTGTAGAAAGGTTTTGCTTCCTTTTGTCAACCTTTTTCAGGCTCTTGTCTTCTGTACTTCGCTCCCTAAATGTGTAAGAGGGTGACTTTCTCAGCCTGGTGTAACTCTCCACTGTCTACATGTCCGTTTTGCCTGGTAGGGAAGCAAGTATTACATAACAGGCTGAGTCCATGGACATGGCTTACTTCAGTCATTGAAAATCTGGGTTGATTGGAGGGAAATAATGGTTTCTTAGTTGTTAAGAATTTTTTAATTGTCAAGATGCAAAAAATACTAATTGGGAGACTTTTTCCCCTGCTACTGGTACTGCTACTTCTGTTTAAAAAATGGATAAACTCCATGTGTCTATATATGAGCAAAACAACTAAAGTATTCTGCTTTACTGTATCTGGAATTTTGCAAGAAAACAAGTAGAGTGAAAAACAAACACCCAGTCACATCAGCACATGTAGTGTATGCTCAGACTCATACCAAACAGCTGAAACAGTCGTCTGCTATTAAAAGAAATGCTGAAAGTCAGGCTTCAGCTTATTTTTATACCTGGATCTCATTGAGGGTGGTCAAACAGAGCCTGTGGGGAGCCAGTGAGTGTATCTGCTGCTGTGCAGGGGCAACTCTTCCTTTGGAGCAGGGAGGAAGGATTTGCAGGCTGCAGGTGACAGAGCTGGAGCTGGACTACCTCTCTGTGCCTGGTGACTCTAGTAGGGGTGGACACACAGATGTCCCTGGGGCAGCCCCAGCCAGGTGTGCAGACTTGCCTGAACACCATCTGATTCCTAAGCCCTGAGCACCCTGCAAAGCCTCATTAAAGTTAATGGGAGGATATACAAGACTTCTTGTGAGGGTGGCTCGATTCCTTATAGGAAATGCCATGAGATTTACCTGTGGTGTTGGCTGAGCTACAGATGGTGCTGCATTTACTGCAAAGGGGTTTTCTCCTGTGTATAGGAATTCTTCAGTTGTAACATTGTCCTGAATTTCAGCTGTGTATAAATAAGATGCATAATGCTTAAGTAGCCAAAGTGTATAGAATGTACTCTAATAAGCAGAATTTCTTCATGTGCAGTGTTTGGCTGTCGTTGTTGCTGGGACGGACTTGATAAAAAGCAGACGAAAATCCCGAATTGAGAAGAGCAAAAACTTTTATTATATATATATATCTAACTCCCTCTCTCTATTTCACACAGCTACTTTTATATATTTTCTAAGTGTACGTGCACAAACATTATTGGACCTCATTACAGAAATAATCATCTATTGGCCACAGTTACAAAACTACTGTCTCTATGCAAACTACTGTCTCTGTACCAACTCATCCAAGTTTGTTATCTGCTGCTGCTCCTAAGTTCTCTCAGTCTCCGCAAGCTGTTTACCTTTACAGCTACACAGCAGCCTGGCCAAGGTCAATTCTTCTTGCTCTTTAAAGAAATCCACAGACCTGTTTCCCACATTTGGCAGCAAACAAAGGTTTCCAAATGCCTGTTTGATCTGAAAAAAAAAAAAGGCATTTTGTGGTTACTTTGACTTTATGGATAGTGATTTTCTAATCATTAGGAAGCTTTCCTTGGGGTAGTAGATATTCTTGAGCTGTACATTGTTGAGGGGCTGAGATCTCCTTTAACTGAGACTTTTAAAACCAGAAAGGAGCTGTAACTGTCATGTCATTTTAGTCCATTTCTTAATTACATCTTGAGACTAGGAGGTAGGCTAGATCAGCAGTTACCCACTGTACACCATACAAGACATTATATCCTGCATAGTGTAGAGCTATGTTTGTTGAGATGTGTTGGACTTGATCTTGTAGATCCCATAGATCCAATTCCTTGATGTAATAACATGGCCTGTGTTGCATGTTTCATATCTGTAGAAGCTGTATTATTGTTTTAAACAAATGCTAATAACATAATTTTTGTTCATTATGATATATGACCTACTTGGTTAACTGAGAGAATTAAAACAGCTGAATCCCGATATGAACGTATCTGACCTTTTGAATTAGAAGAACATTTTAATTTCTAAATTTTAAAATCTCATTTATTTCATTACTGAATTTTATAAGGCTTTTTGTCTTAGACTATGAGTTTTTTTTTTCTCTGAGCTGCTGCTAATGTGCAATCTATGCAATTGAGGGAAGGACAAAGACTCAAGTCAGCTAAAATGATGTTGCCACAGGTTCAGCCACTGGACTGTTATACTTTACACCAAGCTGATCCCATGGTACTTTGTGTGTTTTAAAAAGATCTTTCTTAAATAAATGTATTCCACTTCACAATACGCATCTTCTCTGAAGTGCAGTTGAAATTTAATGGAAGCTTTCAAAAACACATCTGTAGTAATTTCTTTTTCTCTACTGTAGTTTAGCTCACATCTTTTCTTTTTCCCTAGTGGCTTTGAAGTTGGTCTTCACAGTTTTCATTTTGCCACCATCACTGTTAATTAGACTTGGGTCTATGATGTCAGGAAGATAAGAGTCTCAGTGTCTAAACAAGCTCTTGCAAAAGAAGATTTTTTTCTGTTTATGATCATAGCGATTAAAAAAGCAGTATTTGTTTCCAAGTGCAATGTTCTAGAAGTTTCTCATGATGTACCAGTTGCTCTTCAGTCGGATCTGTCCATCACCCAAGGGCATAGTGTACTTTTTGAAACACACCTTTTAGTAGTCCCTTTCCCTTACACTTTCAGTGAGAGGTGTTTCTGAATCTGAATCCCATTTCTTTTTTTCTGAACAGTGTTTATTGGAGAAAAAATATATATGTATATATCTTACAATAATTAGATACATCCTTTTCTGTTCCTTTTTAAGATATTCCTTAACATAGTTTTTTTGAAAGGGACATCACCATCATATTAGAAAGATCTGTCAAAATCTGCTGTAGATTTGAAACAAGGTTTATATTCTCAGGGGATATCACTAATTACATGTATATACTATGTTTAAACAAAAAAAAGTGCCTGACAATAAAGGACAAATGCAGTCCTAAAACTGAAGCAAATTCCTTCTATCTTAACAGTTGCTTTTCTAGATGTATTTGTGGAAATTGCTGATTCTGGGTGATTTGAATCTTGTGGAAAAGACTTTAGAATATCAGAGATGTATTTTCATAATTTTTCCAGAACTAAAACTAATCCTGTTTCTGTTTTGATTTTGTTTAATTCAACCCTGTTGAACAGCTTGGCTAGAATGCAGGCTACATTTTTGAGTGTGTTCTGGCAGATTTCTGTTAAATTGCAACCTTAATGCATCCAGTTTTATGATACAGCCTGTTTTCAGATTAATTAATATGACAGCTGGATCTAGTTAGTTACTTTGCAAATTCCAAATGATATTGTTACTTCATAAAATGAACTTAAAGCCAAGGTAAATAGATAAATCCTGATTACAGGCTATTCAAATTATGCCACCCTACGATGTCTATTTTGTGTCTGTCTTGCTTAAACAGTGAGCTTACCAGAATTTTGCATCTGCATTTTATCATATAATGATAAACAGTATTTTAGAGCATCGTAAATACGTAATTTTTCCAGTAGGTTGAAACTGTGTTTTGTAACAGAAAAACATTTCTAATAAAAAGGACTTGGAAATATTGTTTAAAATCTTCATCTGTCAAATGCTTACTGGAGCTTTGCAGGACTCGTTGCACTCTGAAAATATTCCTGCTAGCTAATCCTATGTTAGTAGAACGAAATTTGTCCATGAATTCTTCTATTTCTTCAAAATAAGTGCTTACTTTTTTTTGTTACTGAAGTTCTAAAACTTTGTTTTACGAATTTTATTTGTGTTGCATTGAGAGAGATACCAGAAAATGGCTTCCTAAATATTATTTCTTGGAGTTCTGGGTTTATTTGACTCTGGAAGCAGAATAGACCATAACTCCTGGGGGTGGATAATAAATGCTTGAAAGGTTCATAGAAGTGACTTGGATGAACTTGGATGATGGATGTGTGCAGTGAGAAATCAGCATATTGCAGTTGGTGTTGCTTTTGCACAGTCCTTTTTTTCCTCAAAACAAAAGAGAAAAAAAGTAATTCCTATACCAGAATCCAAGCACCTAAAAGGGAGGGAGTTAGGCATAAAATAACACTCAATAAGGGGGTAAAGACTGTTGTGTTGTAGTCATAGAGGAAGGCAGTGAATGCTGGGATCTGTGCTGCTGCCTGCCAATAACTGCACAATGGCTTTTTATGTTGCCTGTGACACTGATGTGCCCATTTTCTGTATAGCTGGGACATACTCCAGGTTTGTCAAATGTAATGTCATGTATCATAGAACATACATACCTGGAGCGAGTGAAGGCACAATGCCTGCTTGCTGATTAGGTCTTAAAAGGGTTTAATATCCCAGAAACAGCATGATGTAGTCCTGTACAAAAATAGACTACTTACAAGTATCTCCCTCTTCCTAGAAGTATTGCAGTGATGGTTGTTTTTGAAAGTGCACCTGATGTTTAACAGTGATATTTGAAGCATATGTTGTTGAAGGGAGGAACATAAACAGTACTATTTGTTAGGTTGTTGCCATTTGTTTCAAAGTAAAGTGCTGCCAGTGTGACTGGAGTGGAAAAATAATGAATATTCCTCTATTTGCAGCTATATGTCAGCCAGGGTGCAAACATGGTGAATGCATTGGGCCAAACAAGTGTAAGTGCCACCCAGGATACACTGGAAAAACCTGCAACCAAGGTAAGAAAGAATTTATTTTTGAAGTCATGGGAGTATTGTTGGTCCCTCTGTCCTCTGATGCCAATGCTGTGTGTGTCACCTGTGTTTATAGGGTAGTGAACTCATGTACCAGGTCTGTTACTGCTGTAGCTATTCTGACATTTTTAGAGAGAATGACATCTGCAGTGGGATGATACAGGGGAAAAATGGCTTTTGTTCAGCTGAAATCAATGAGAATAGTATGTATTTACATATTCTCCTGAGTCTGAAACAAATGGTTTAATCTTGTGGTCAGGATTGTTATTTTATAAAGTCACAATGCAGTTTTGGATAGTGAAGTAATATTTTTTTAATTAAAAAACCCCATCATTTATATATTCTTATTTTTGTTTTTCTAATCTTGAGCTAACTAAGTAGCAATAAACTGTACTATATACTGAAAAGTTGGTGTAAAGATTAAGTGTTTTTACTGAATTATAAATACAGCTTAATTGGTTTTTTTTTTCCACTAAAATGACTTCCAAATCATGTTGTGGTATAAAGATCACAGAGTATATATATGACTTATTGGATTTTGATGGCCAAGCATCAAACATACAAACAAAGATATCTCAATATCACCATTCTCTTTTTCAGTTGTCTCAGCCTATAGGAAAAGTTCATGCATTTTCTGAGTGCTGAGAAAGTATGGTGGAAAAGTGTGTTATTTAGAACAGTCTTGTTTTTCAAAAATGTATCCTGATTTTTTTCTAAATATCCTATGACATGTTGATTTCTAGAGTGAGGTATTTTCTTTAGCAATAGATACATATTTATTTTCAGATTTAGTAATCCTGCCTTAACTGATGTGGAAATGAATCTTGTGTTTTTCAGTTTACTCACACATTTCTGTCATCTCTCTAATTATCCTGTCTTCTTTTCCCCTTACTTTGGGCTGACATTTTAAAGGATGGGTTGTTATGATTTTGTTCTATACATGCTTTAGTCAGTCTAGAACGTTTTTAGAAAACAGTGCAGTGAACTAAGAGTTGTTATATGCACATGTAGCAGTTTTTATATGTACTGATTAACAATATTAAAATAATACTGTGCAAATTGCTGGAGGCTGCAGTCTTGAACTGTTTACTTGCTATTAAATGCTAAGGAAGGAAAAAAAGTGCTGATAAATGATTAAAGGAAACCCTTTAGGTAGTATTGATCACATATTCTTGCATGGTATTGGTGGCAACGTTGCCCTGGCAGATGTGCATGAGGTTTCTGAGATGCCTTCTGACTGTTGTGCCCTAAATGTACCCCAGCTCAGGTGACTACCCTGCTGAAACCCTTGAGCTGTTCCTGGGATCAGGGTGTGTGTTCTTGCCATGTGCTGATTCTATGTTGGACAAGACCTGGAAGTGTATAGTGGATGCAGAGTCTGCTTTTGCTGGGAGAAAATTCAAACGGCAGAGGGTGAATGTGGCCAATGTTATTATACCTTAACATAGCACCTGTGCTGTTCGTTCGTATTGGCAGAAAAAATGTTGGAGCTCTCCTGCAGAGATGGAAGTCTTTCTAGGATGTATGAGTGGTGCTGGGCTGTAAAGTATGTTCAGGTTCTTGTTAAAAGGTGTTCTGTGAGTGCAAGCTCTGATAAACAAGCTTTACATCTCACCTGTTCATGAGCCCTGTGGATCAAGCTGTGTTCCAGGGACCCATCCAAGAGAAGACCTCAGCCTCCCAGCAGAACTCGTGAACCCTGACTGTGTGATGATACTGGATGCTTGTCTTTTTCCAGTGGTACTGTTGTGGCAATCCAGTCCTCACTTCAGATCACTTAGAAGTTAGGATTAGCTGATACTTATTTTATTATGCTGCTATCATCTAGCAATTTAATTGTACAAGAGCTAACCATGTGCTCTCTCCACAGCATTCACATCTTTTGAGTGGCTTTAGTGTTTCCCTTCTAGCTTTTTGATCCTACGTTTACTTCTCTAACCAATTAAAAAAGCAGAGCAACTTGAAAGAAAATACCCCATGCCAGTTTTCTATTTATACTGATAATGTCAGAATTCATACTTCTTTCAAAATGCGTTAGTCAGAAAACTGAGAGCTGCCTTCAGTAAGAAAATACAAATAGTATTCAATAAGACAAATACAAATAGTTGAAAACTTGAAATTTTTGTTAGCAATCTATAGCATATACAGGTTCACTTTGTGTGGCTGGGAAAGGTTGTCTTTACCCAGAGAATGTAAGGCCGCTTTTCTGTAACTTACTATACTCTTACCCTGTTTGTTTTAGGAATGTGATGTGAAGTTCATTACTTGAAATTCTTGTCAGCACTTTATATATATATATGTTTGTTTATTTATTTGTTTATAAATAGTGAAGTAATGCAGATTGCTTTTTATTATGCCTTCTCCCTATCCTGCAAAGATGAACAGCTATATACAAGTCCACTTGGTCAGAGATGGGAAACTCTTCTATTCCACTCCCTGGACCATCATGCAAGAAATGTAGTGTCAAGGGGTGAGGTGCTCCTGTGTTTCAGGTGGTGAGATCCTTTTACCTGCACAGCTTCAAGCAGTAATGCAATTTCTTGCAAAGGCGGTGGAGGCTAAGAGACTGATGGCAGTGATGGGAAAGCTGAACCTGCAGTACTATTAGTATGCAGAGCAAATAACCGATTGTATTTTTTGATGCTGTGTGCCTGTACTCTGAAAAGTTTTGACTTTCCACCGTACTCATGGTTGTCATATTTTTCTTCCCTGTGCTCCTTTTTCAAGGCCTGCCCTTTGTAAAGTGAGAGCAATGGAAATTGTTTATCAGCTTAGATAAAACTATGATTTAGATAAAGCTGGCAGTTGAAGAAAATGACTTGTTAACTTCTGCATTTGGCAGTTGTTGATTAATCAGACTAAGTGATGTGAACAAAATTGTCTTTGAGTGATATAAGTCTCTCATGAGTTTGACATGGTAGTGTGAGAGCAGTTGCTGGAAAAGAAGGAAAAGAAAGCTGATCTACTCTTTATGGTATGATGATAGCAGTTTAATTTTTGTATTTGCTTTCTGGTCCTTGGTTTTCTATTTTCAAAGCTGAGTAAATGAGGTATAGAATATTTGACTTCTGTCTTGCCTGATCCAAGTTAGCTAATGGGCAGAAAAAGGCAGGAAAAAATCTGAGTGCTGGAGTCTGCTGAAGCTAATTAAAAGAAAACAGAGTATATTGCATCTTCCCAGGATAGGCACTCCACTGCTAGGTGTGCACTGAAGTTGGTCCAAGATCATGTGTGGTACCACACAGCAGTCAAAGAAGTCGCATCCGTATTTGCCAGCAAAAGGCATTTCTGTCCTTTGCTTGCACTCATGTTTTCTTTTCATTTCTTTAAAAATAAAATACTTGTACTTAGTAGCCTGTGTTTGTTATGAATCTGCTTTCCATAGTGCTCAAATCTGTCAGTCTGGTTTTGTGTACGGTATCGTCTTATGTTATTTTGAAATTAAGGATTCTGGTTTTGCATTGACTGTACAATTGTAGACAATGTGGGAAATTAAAAGGCAGAACAATGAAATTCTCAAGTGCAGGAGTGAGTGGACATTCCCACAAAGAAACTAAAGGGATTTAGTAAGCTTTTTTAACGGTGTTACATTTTATATTTTAAATGTGAGATTATAAATGAATAAAAGAAGTGATCATATTTTATTAAAACAAAAAATTATGTAAAAATGTTATTTTTATTATCCTTTTGAGTTTATACATTTTAGCTTTCAAATTTTTTAGAGGCAACTTCTACTGTTATGTTATCTTTTGGTGCATAGACATTTAAACTAAGATGTCTTTATAGATGTGCTTCAAATACACAGTTGATAAGTAACCCTCATTTCTTCAAGAGCCATGTTGCTATGGCTGATTTTTTTTTTTTTGGCTGCTGACATTTGCCTGAGCCTGTTCTCTTGAGAAGTAGCCCTTACTTAAGGAACAGGAAACACACAAACAGATAAGAGTTTATAAATAGCAGGAATGCTCTAGCACTCACTCTGTCCATGTGCATCCAGACGTTTCTTAGGGAAGTGCACTGTTACAGATGGTGGGTGCGTGGAGGTGGATCAAGGGAGCTGTCAGCATCTTCATACAGGCCTTTATGTAGAACCAGTAGGACCTGCCAGTAGTCCTACAATGTGCCTGCGAGGGAAATGAGTGGTGCTTGTCATGTGGTTTCTGAGTATGTGCCTGTCTGCACTGTTGAAATGAAGGAAAGTTGCATTTTGGGGAAAATTAGACGGGCTGAGCAGTATGCTCTAACACACTGAGTCTGTTTGCCGGCTGGCTTCTCTCTCAAGCAGCCACAGCACTGACAGTGCGTGTTTTCCTGAACAGCAGCACTCATTCTGCCTCCATAAGGTTGAAAACATCTTTTTCTCAATAGCCAGTTTCAAAGGCAGAAGTGAAAGCCAATGGCACGTGAGATTCAGATTTGGAGGAGTTGTGCTAACAGCCTGGTTTTGCTCTCTGGTGACCTTAGGTTTCTGTTCTATCAGCCAAAGTTAAAAATTCTTACTTTTTCAAGGCACTGGCATTTTACTTTCAGTGTGTTTTTTAAGATGTGAATTGAAGGAGTCTGTCAGCATTCTTTCATAGATGGAAATATAAGGAAATGAAGGCAATAAAAGTAATTTAGGCAAAACTCCACAAATAGAAAGCATGTGATCTGATATTGCAATATGGTTGTTAGTGCCTGCTTTTTAATCTGAAGTTATTCTCAGAGTGTGTCACCAATAGCTGTCTGTCAGTACCAGTGATTTCATTTCTGTGCTAAGAATATTTTGTACCAAATGATGGTGTAGAATTCAGAGCCCTATAGAAAGATCCAATTATTTAAGACTCATAATGTAATCTATACTTTATGCAAGATGGTAAACTAAGGGCAGTCACAAATTCTTATGATTTTCAGCTTTGAGTCTGTGGTTGTAAGTCTGGAAGTTAGCAGTAGACAGTTCTTAAGTCTCCAGGAGTATCTAAACTTGGGAACTGAATTGCAGTGGGATTTAAAATCCTGCTCTGTCAACTTAATTTCAATATTAACTTTCCTTATTCTGTCTCTACTTCTAGTAAAGTATTTTATACTTGGTTCTATTATGTATTTATTTTGTAATGTGATGCTTTTTATACAAAAGAGGAAGAATACAGATACTTTGGACTTAGAGAACTTTTTTTCCTTACTTTTTAATTTCTCTTACTTTACATCTCAAAATTATGGTTGCCAGTGAACCTCAGTATGTTCAATCGTGTGGACTTCTTGGGGATACATTTATGAATTGAAATAAAATGCTAGCAGAGTTTTTGAATTTAACAATGACTTTTTTAACAGACACATTGTGTGTGTAATAAATATGTTTGTGCTGTTACAGTGTCTAGCAAGAGCTCCTACTTGTAGTATGTTTTACAAAAAAAGGGGGGAAAAAAATCAACTTTTCTGTGCTGCCAAGAGAAGTTTGCCTTCCAAAACATGAACTTTCTTCTGTTTATTATTGAACATTTTTCTGCAAAGCTTGTCAGCACTTTAGGTTTTCACGATGAAAACTTGTCCTTCCCCTCTAGCATAATGACCTTCTGCATTTCCATTTGGCCTAGGACCTATCTTGCAGAAGTTCTGCTTCCACAGGGCTAAATGTACATTCTTCTACAGCTGTTTCTCCCAAGCCCAGCAGGTGCATTCTTGTGACTGGGGCATTGGTTCCTCTTGGGAGAACTATGTTCTAGCAAATTCTGAAATGTTTCCCAGCTCCTAAAGAGTGAGAGTTGAAAAGGAATGCTCTTCCTGCAGCACATTATCCTCAGGAAGACTGCAGAGATGGTCATCACTCCTTGTTTATCAGGCACAGGTCTAGCCCTTATTTTGGCAACCTTTCCTCCCTGAAGTCCTGCTTTATGCTCACCTGATCTTCCTCACCACTTGAGCAAATATTCCCCATCAGGTTTCCTAGAAACATCTTCCACAGGAAGAAGGGGAAAATTAAATCCCTTACTTCTATCCTCTTGCAGAAGAGGGGAGCAGGAAGTATTCTTATCCCTAAACTTGCTGCTCTTCACAAGGCCTTGGGAAATGAAGTAAAATAGGTCATATCCATCAGTTAGGGTAAGGGTTGTGGGGAGGGGCAATGCATGATGCTGTCTGCATGATGCTCACTACTCCTTGACTCCGTGAAGATGAAAACAAAGTAAGTCAGAAGACCAGAGATTTTATGATAAACACATAAATACTGTTAGGAGCCCTCAGCAACAGCAGTTACACAACAGGCAACGTCCTTGTAGCTGATTTTGGGCTACATCAGGGACTTGTAGTCTGATGCATTAATTTTTCTCCTGTTGGCTCTGTGTTTTATCAGTCAAAATGAAAGGGAAAATATTTCTCAGTTTTAGAATGCCATTTAGAAATATTTTGACCTGAAAAGAATAAGATAATGAGTCTTGCTCTCTAAAATTAAGAGATCACAGTGTTTCAGGATTCCTTTAAAATCCAGACATTAGAAACTTGAAAAGTTCCAGGTGTAGTTGTCTAGAAGGAATGTTTGCTGTAATTTCTTCTCCACAGTGTATGTAACTTTTCTCATTCCATTTACTATGTAGACCCTGTTAAGTTTTCTACTTCAGTCTGAAAAGCAATCAATGAATAATTGACTTTATTCTAACCCAAGCTCTAGTCCATAGAAAGCAGTGTCACCTCCTCAGGTGTTTTATGAAGTGGTCACTGTCTGTGCAGGTCTACCACAGAGTAGGCTTGCTTTTCTTCCACGTGGATTAGGGAGTAACACTTGATGAGACAGTGCTTAACAGTGGGAGATGGCTCTTTGAAAAGTTCTGGAAATAATGACAATTCTTCAGTGACAGACTGCCAGACAGCATTGTGCAGTATTAGAGATGAGGGTTGGTAATTCAGTTTTTAAAGTACTCGTTGGCTGGATTTGTGAATAGATTTATTATTTTCACCTTTGTTGTCATCTTTGTTAATCACTATACAAATAACTAAGTAACAAATTATTCTGGTTTACTCTGATAAAATCAACACATATTCTTGGAAGAGAATTCTGAAGAAAATCACTGAATCTTTACTTCTTTTTTTGAAGCCCTGTTTACTAATGTGAAAATTGCAGGCTAAATATTTTCAGTTTGTCATGAATTCTGTATTAAATTGTAAATATGAAATAAAGGTCTTAATGGACCATTCTTGACAAATATGACTTAACTGATATCAGATACTTTTCCAGAATTTTTTAGATATTAAGTAATAAATTGTCTCTGTGAGATTGTTTAAAGTAGGCTAACTTCAGCTTTCCTACCTTCCTCTGCAACTAATTTTGAAGCATGACAGTGCATCGCTGAATTACTCTGCAGTCACTATCAGTGATTCTGATAGCGACATTTGCTTTCTTCCTCCTCCTCCTTCTCCAGAGTGCTGGCTGGTCCTGGACATGGCATCACTGTGAGTAGTGGCAAGATGTGGGCAGGCTGAGCTTGTGTGTTCCCCAGTGAAATGGTTGGCCCTTCATCTAATACTAATGCTGTCACTTCTGAAAAGATATCTATGAAGCCAAAGAAAAGAAGCCACTTGGCAGGAGGGATGAACAGTGCTTCGTGCAGGATGTTCTGGACGCTTGCTATCGGCTGAGCTGCATATAAAAATCTAATTGCCATATTTTTCCTTCTTTCTCCAGCAGCTTGAGCTGGTAGTTTTGTCACGCATGCTTTGTCTGTTTCCTTTTCCCACCCTCTTCCCTTGTGCCCTTCGTTTCAGATCTGAATGAGTGTGGACTAAAGCCGCGGCCGTGCAAACACCGGTGTATGAATACCTACGGCAGCTACAAGTGCTACTGCCTGAACGGCTACATGCTTATGCCAGATGGGACGTGCTCGAGTACGGCAAGGCTTGTTGCTTGCTTTTCTTTTTTTTTTTTTTTTAAGCTTCTCAAAATCCTTGCTTGAGTTTTCCTAGGAAACTTTTATGAAATCAGGGCCAGTTCCAAAGTAAAAGATTAATCTTCCTGGAAATTAGGCAGTTGCACAAGATGAGCTTCTTTTTTTTTTTTTTTTTTTTTCCTTTTCCCCTAGTAAAATTAGGTTGAAAAAAAATGAAGAGCAATTATTTTGATTTTATTAGTTTTATTACAAGTTTCCCCAGAAGCATTCTGCAGGGCTGTAAATCACTGTTAATTGGCCTTCCAGGACAAGTGACTGCAGTTTTCATTGCAGCAAAGCACCTGCAGTTCTGCTGTATTATGGCCTTATGAATGTAAAATCTTGAATGCTGCAGATGTTGGTTGTTTGACTGGTATAAAATTGTACTGTCATCTCTCTGGAGATCAGGTTCCTACTTGCTCTCATAAAAGTGGTTATTTTGAATGCCTGGACAGAGGGAAGGGGAGAGAAATTACCTTTAATTAGAGATGCTTCTATTTTAAAATGGCAGTACTGTCCATGAGCGTTTGATACGTCCTGGGCTTTATGTTCATCATGGGATCTGAATTCTATGACACAGTTTGCTACAATTGTGGTGTTTTTCATAGTTTGTGGGAAGAAAAATTTTGCTAGCAGATACATTTGCTCTTTGAAGCCCGAATAGGTACCTGTCAAATCCAACAAGTATTTTCCCACTTTTATCATAATTATGTGACATCTTAATTCTCCAAAGTTTTCAGTCATTTTCTAGTACTGATCAGAGTCCTTATCTAAATACGTTCAATTATTTTTCTCTAGATGCCTTTTCTTGCTTGATGGCAAATTGTCAGTATGGCTGTGATGTGCTGAAAGGGGAAGTGCGCTGCCGCTGTCCTTCTCCAGGGCTGCAGCTCGGGCCTGATGGCAGGACTTGTGTAGGTAGGTGATCAAATGTAGATCTAATTTTTTTTTCTCCAAAATGATTTTATCCTTACACTGAAAGGAGTTCAAGAGAGTTTCAGATGTGCTTAGGATGCATTGTACATGCAATTTAAAGATGTTACAAGTGAGAATTGTAATGAGGCGTGCTGCTCAGGTGCTCTCAGGTGGTCACCAGTGTTTTCCTCTAGTCCTGCAAGTTTAATTGTCTGCCTAAAGCCCATACAGACTGCTTGGTATCCAAGGCCTTGGCCATTACCATTCCTGCTACTGGGTCATTCTAAACTATTGCTAACAAAGACTCCAAAATACCTGCCTGCATAAAAAAGGGAGTGGGGAGATCAGCTCTCCCTCACACCCAACAAGATGGTGTGCAGCTCAGGGTCAAAGGGATAATTTGTACAAATCATGGAGATTATAGTGGGACAAGGCTGAGGTCTGTGCATGCTCCCAGTATTAATGGGATTGAATCTACTGTTTTTCTTCCATACCATAAAAACTCCAGGTTAAAATAAACTCAGAAATTGAGTGTATAAAAGTAGAATGTTTCATTCCCACGTTTGTGAACATGGAAAAGGTGCTTATGGTTAATCAGATTCTACTGTGGTCCAAAGAACGGTGTGACGTGTGATTTTTATTAGTCATTAACTATACATCCTGAGTGGATATGATGCTCCAGTGGTTTTATTATTTATGTCCATGCAGTGCTACAGTCCCATAACCAGTAACAACACGGAAAGAATGCAGGAAAATGTGGATGTCCTAATCATCCATTTTGGGTATATTGACTCTCCACAGGGGATGTGGCTCTCCAAGTGCCTGACCCATGCTGACCAGGAATTTGTTGGCAGAAAAAGGGACAGATTTTTAGATCTTCTGATGTGAAGAGCAGGCTCTGCACTAAGTTGGAGGCTTTTTAAAGTGCATCATTGGCATGTTTATGTACAGAAAAGAATGGAAAGAACAGGAGAAAAAACTTCACCATTGTTACATGCTGAAGGGATTAAATTGTGATTAATCACATTGTGGATATCATGGCAGACAGAGGTCTTTGGAAAATACTTGTGCCATGCCCATAGTGAGCTGAGTTTTTTTTAAGTGCAAGTTCAAGGAAGTTATACCAAGTAGATAAATTTGAAGAAAAAATGCTTGCAACATTCTCCTAGTGTGCATTTTTATATTCAGGCCAACTTCATACTTTGAGATAAACAAAGTGTATTTTAATGCCAAAGACTAGCACTCAAACCAGTCATATGAAGCTCTTTCAGTTCTTCTGTGTAGTTTTCAAAACCCCACACTTTTTTCCCAGAATGGCAAATGACTGTGTACCCACATTTCAGTTGGGTGTGCATCATTCATATTGATTTCATAACATATTTCTAAAATTTTCACAGAAATTTCAGAGCAGGCTTATATAATACAGAGAAAGTAGTTACAGCAGGAGATGCCTGGTCTTTCCACATCACAACATAATGTACTCCCCTTTATTGCTATGAAGTGATTGTGACGAGTACTCTTTTTGTGCCATTTCTCTATCAAGTTTAATTTGTACTAAATAATTCCAAGAATTGAAGTTATTTGGAATTAGGGTTGTGCCTTTTCCTCACATGTGTACAAGTCCATCACTATTGGGGAGGCTGTCAGCTCCAGCAAGGGTGTGGATAATGCTGCAGTACAAATAGAAGCATAGATCATGGTAAGAAAATTGAACTGTGAATTGGCTACAGATCATGAAATCCTTGATTGAGGAGAGTTTGAAGGACAGCTGGGAATGTAATGATTATTTTTAGCACAGGTGGAAATTCCTCTAGGCACTATTCTATTCTTAGTTTAACCCACGCTGATCATTCTCTTGTTAAAATGTTCTTTCCAGACAATCAGTAAAGAGCCACCCATTTGGCTATGAAGGTAAATCATATAAACTAAATGACAACAAAGTGAAAAATAAATCAGCAAAGTATTCAGTGAAAATGTGGATCAAACAACTAATTGATTAATGACTCTTGAATCAGTAAATCAATCAGTGTTCCCAGATTTTTGGATTGGGATTTCATTTAATGAAATTAGAAGTATACACATTTGAGCTTCAGAAGATCTGAAATTATTTGAGGACTGAAAATAAAGATTTCCACTATAAAATATATTTTTTCTTCTTACTGTATGAGTATAGGAACTTGAAAATATGGCATTGTAAACTTAAAAATCATACTATTTTTAAATCAGTCTCATAGTTGTTTTGTGCTTGAGTTGGTAATATGGTCATACAGCAAGAGAGAAACAAGACTAATTCTGCTTCTCTGTTGAACACTTAAGGATCACACTCATTAGGTGTTGTCTGCATTCTGTGCCTTTGGAGCAGCTCTTTGGCACTGAGATGGGAATACAAATCACCCCATCATCCCCGCTTTTCATAGGAAGCAGGTATGAGCCACAGCATGTTGCAGCAGGCAAAGGGAAACAACCCTCCACCACTTGGTCCAGGTGTGAGTTGACTTGAAAGAAGCCACAGTCACTGTGGTATTTGAGACCTGCAGGAAACTAATCATAAGCAGTTGCACATCATCTTCTAGCTAATGATCAAAATGTGGTTTTCCCCCCCCCCAGTAATGAGCACCCATGCATCTCTCATGAAATGGATATGGAAGTCTGTTATATTTTCCCATTATTTTTGTGTCAGTTTTCAACAGTGTATTGATTAGCAGTTTGGTCCTGTATCTTTAAGAGGTATAACTGCCTAGAAAATTAAACAATACCACTATGCTGTTCTCATCATCTAACATGCTACTTGCCTCATGTGAATGTGTACAGAGGGAAAAGCAGGACAAGCTACATTAGCTTTTAAAGATCATAATCCATGCCATTCTGAGGTATATTCAGTAGCTAATCTTTTTCTCATTCTATTACTTTTTGAAGTTGTGGTTTAAAGATTAAAAAACCCAACCAAAACAAACAAAGAACAAAACTAACAGTAATCAAGAGTCTGAAACTTATAGCCTTGATATAATATTTTAATAAAGGGTAGAAAACTGTGACTTGTAAATTAAATTACAGTAAGGAACAGGGTAGAGTTTGTAAAACTTAATAACATACTCAAAGCCTAAAATGTTAATAATAGAGTCAAATCGAGAGAGAGATATATAGGAAGATTCAGGCATGTGGAGAGGTTCCCAGCACTGGCTTTGTTTTCTTTCTCATTCAGCCCTTTACCACACCATTCCAGCAGTCCTCTTCATGGAGAGTGGTTTGCTGCTATGTCAGAACAGCCTGACTGGCCAGGAGTATGGGAGTTCAGGGCTCGAATCCCTCCTCTCCTCAGTAATTCTTCATGCAGAGTGGGACCGTGCCAGCAGGAGCTATTGGGACAACCCATCTGGCCTGTAATTCATGGTTGTAGGTCACTTCTTTTGGCTGAGGGAAGCACAGCTTGGAGAACTGGAAGCTAAATCTCCCCTGCCTCGTGTGGCTGCCCTCACTAACCAGCAGCTTTGTGGTAACATTTTTTCTGTGTGATGGAGGAGACTAAGGCTTCCCTCTGCAGTGTTCGGGCATCTTTCACAAGCAGCAGGGCATCAATCACTTAGCTTTGTTTTGCACTCTTGACATCTGCAGTTGAAGTGCTCCTTTAGGGAGAAGAATAGTATGGAGAGTGAAATCTTGCTTTCCCATAGATCAAGAGCCTGGCAGAGCTACAGAGTAAAGGCTTGAACTGTGCCCTGTAGATAACGAGGAAACATCAGGAGCTGTGTGCATCAGAGGCAGCCATGCATGGCAAGTCTCTACCTCAGTGAAGAATTAGTGTTCAGGCACTCGGCAGGCTTCAGCTCGGTGCCCAAGGACTACAGAGTAAATGGTAGTGCAAGCAGCTTTTCTGTGTCAGCCTGACCTCTTCTGAGAGTTTCCCAGGCAGTGAAAGCAGCGTTGGGTGAGCAACAGCTGCTCTGGGCATTTGCATCTTGTTCGTCAATGTGAAGAAGAGCAGCACTGCTTCAGGTCCTGCTGGGAGCCCCTGGCAGGGCAAATGGGAGCCATGCATCTCAGTGCCTCTGAGGTATCTTAAGGTCACTTAGGTAACCAACTTCTCTGTGAAAGGGGGCTCACCTCCAGCAGAGGCACTGCACGGTGTAAGACATTGAAAAGAGCAGGTACTCAGAAAGCATTTGGCCTGTGGCAACTCACTGGTAGGCGAGACAGAAATACTGCAGCCCTAGCATTAGCTTGAACTCTCTTTGATTAGAGCACGTCCTGAACAGATGAAGATATCCTGATAGGCTCAAAGGGCAGGTAATGGATTAGGGACACCTGAGATTTTAAGAAAACAAGCCACTTCCAACTGCACAGTGATGTCCTTTGACTATGCACATATGACCTGTGCTATAGGAACTGTATTTCAAGCATGCTTCAGAAAAAGAATTACTGGGGTGGTTTTAATTATTATTCTTTGCCTGTAAATCCAGATACTGTGTTTGTAACCAGGCACGTCTTAGTAGGATAAAACAAAGTTATACAAATAGCATTAAATAGATTTTCTTCAGACAAATACTATTAGTCTCAAGGATGAGGGCTTTGAGGCCTTAAGGAAGCTCTCATGCATTCTGTGGGGAATTAGAGAATACCTCTCCAGGGGGAAGGTACCAAGATGGCAAGAGCACAGAGCAAGCTTTCCAAATTCAGTTCCAGTGCTCTTGTCCCTCCGCAGCATTTGGAAAGGCTCCTGTCACAGGAGGCATAAAAATATGAGCACATGACCAGAAGCTGAACTGAGATGGCACAGCCAGAAGTGTTCAGTATTCAAAGAATAACTTTGGTTATTCTTTAGCTTTCCATTACATTAAATCATTTTAATTTAGACAGCATATATTGTATTTTAGCTGCTATGAAGGATAATACACTTTCTTTGTTTCCACAGATGTTGATGAATGTGCTACTGGGAGAGTTATCTGTCCACGATTTAGGCACTGTGTCAATACTTTTGGAAGCTACATTTGCAGGTGTCATCAAGGCTTTGATCTGATATACATTGGAGGCAAATACCAATGCCATGGTAATAACAAGTTATTTCTTATATGCATATAGTAGAGCTGCATATTCTAAAATGAAATTAATGATTTAAAGAGGAGCATTTATTTATTGTGGCTGAAATATTGATGCAGATTGTTTTACACTGCATCAGTACTTTAAGAAAAGGTGGGTTATAGAAATGGACTGTGAAAGAGAAAGCGTATATTTGGCCCATGTTTTTGTAACTGGTTCTTTTGTGGAAGCTAGTGGGAGAGCAGAGCTGATGACCCCTGGAATTCCTTTCCAAAGCCTTTGTCCCTGCAGGGTTCACTGTGCACAGGCAGTTGTAGGTGTGGAGCAGAGTCTGAGCTGTAACACCAGTGTACTCCATGGCCATGCCCCAAGATGCAAGATAAGAAAATGTGCACACCTCAGCTACTCCCAACCCAGACTGCCCAACTTTCCTTCCCCTGAAGACAGGTGGGGAAAAGGCAGGAGTTGGGAAATAACCTGTCTTTGTCTGGACATGAGACTGGAATGCAGCTGATGTACACCCTTCAACAAAGATATTCCCAGGTCCCACTGCCTTAGTTTCACAAGGTCTCAACTGTTCTGATTCTTTCACTAAAAAAGTGAACATGGGGACATAATGAGGCATTGCTTTATGTTTTTTAACTTTTTTTTCAGAGAAATTTCTATGCAGAGCACTGAAATTTGGAGTTTTGCTTGCATTACTAACAACAAACATAATGCTATACAAGAAGTTTTAAGCTGTTTCTGTTTGATGTAGAAACATCTACACGAATGTAAAAATATAGGAAGCATTTTATGAAGAAAACCCAGTTTAATATCTGTGTGATTAAGAACATGCATATTCCTACACTGTTCTTTATTACATCACCTGTAAGAAGTGGTAATTAAAATTGTGATCTTCATGATCTCGACCTCAGTCTACCCCACGGCACATCTGAAGCTGACACTAAGGTATAAGCTGAGCAATACAAAAGTTGCCCAATAGTCCCTTTTACCTTAATGTTTGTATCACCACATTATGTGTGACTGTCTACCTTCCTTTTCCCACTGGCAGTTCAGTTGTGGGGTTTTTTTTTAATAATCATAATAATGTTTGTGTTTTTGCAGGGATAAGCACAAAGTCAAGTTTCATTGAAGCAAATTTATTTTTTTTAATGTAAATTTCTGTTGCAGATATAGATGAATGTTCCCTTGGCCACCATCAGTGTGGTAGTTTTTCACACTGTTACAATACTCCAGGATCCTACAAATGCAAATGTAAAGAAGGTTACAGAGACAATGGAACATCCTGCATACGTATGTAATGCTCCTTTTAAAAAAGAGATTCTGAAAGTTAGTGACTCCAATTTTGTAAACTTTAAGGTATAGCACTATCAGGCTCAGTTTCTCATAACTATTTTTAATACTTAATAAGGGGCTGGGGAATGTAGTTGGAGTTTTCTAAGTCTTAGCATGCCTTGGTAAGATACCTTTCCCTGAGACATTTTCATAATTAGAAAGAAATTCACCTCTCCCTATTCACAGCTTGATTCTAGAGATTGCTTCAGGATGAGACAACTGAGTAAGCAGGGTAGGTCTGATCAAACAGTGTGTATTACTCATACCCTGTTGTTTTGTACACTCTGCAATGCGCCTATTTCAGCAGCTCGCCCCATCCACTCCCCGCTGCTTCCCAGATGTGAGCAGAGCTGAGAGGGAGGATTTCTCTAAAAGAATTCACTGTTGGAGAATTCCCTTCCTCACCTTTCCTTTAGGAGAAGCAGCCATCCCCCTTGGTACAGAGTGGGCCATTGGAGCTCCCCCACATCCCGTGGGACTGTGCAGCTCTTTGACATCTGCTGAATCTTTTCAGGGACCCTGTGTTCATTTGTGGGATCTGATCTTTGGTGACTCACTGATCTCTTTAAACATCTCTTTTAAGAGCAGTGCCATTTTTTCCTTTGGCTGTAGCTATCATAGTAAAAGGTGATCTTTCACGACTGCAGTGCTTGCAATTACATGTGAACACATTTCACACATATTATGGGGACATTGTCCTAAGGTGCATTTCATATTTTAATATACACAAGTGGCCAGAGGGAAAACCTTTTTACCTGCTATCATCAAACAATTCATTGTTTAACAAATAGCAGTTCTTCATTTTAAATGTGTGTTATACTTGAAACACTTGTAAACAAAATATGCAACTAGAGTTCTTATTTGGCCTTTTAAGATCTCCAGTGAGATATAAAAGGCTTATTAACAAGTAGAAAATTATAGATAACGAAACAGATGTTCTTGTGTTTCATGTGTGCAGAAACTTACCTTTTGAAACCAAGTTAAAATTTGTTGTCATTTCTTTATGAAATATTGGAGGAGATGGTACTCTAGGCCCTGTCACTGTGCTGTAGGTGGTGCTCAATTGACCACCTCATTTTTGTGGAGCCTGATAAAATAGCATTTACTTAGTATCCCAGTTTTTAGCAAAAGTATAACTCTAAATGAAGGCTGGCTTAGCTTCAATCTCTGTAAAATGATGACTCCTTATTGACAAGGAGAAAAGTTTAGAAGAGGTCTGAAAGATAATTTTCTTAAGCCAAAGGTATCTGCCCATCTATGACCAAAAATGGTTGTAACATTGGAGTCTTACTAAACTTGCCTCCACTCCTGGTTATGAACTTGTCCAATTTAGAGGGCTGCTTAACCCACAGCTTCCTGTCCATGCTTTTTTAACCAGCAGTGCTTTTGGGTAGGTTTTTTCAGCTCTGAAAGAGACTTGGTGCTTGAACAGAGTCGAGGATGGAAGTCTCTTGGCCTTCAGTCATTCTAAATCATCTCTAAATTGCTGCAGTGAGAGAGTACTGTTTAAAGGGATGTGAATTCAGCAGTGCTGATGGTAAAGTATGTTTCTGACTAGTGGAGACATTCAGAAGAAAAAAATCATTTTAGCAAAGTCTCTCTGTCTCAGAATATGAGAGATTGTTAAGTTTCTGCAGCGAGAGGCTTAGATGTCCATTTTAGTCCCATTTTGAGCCTCTTTGCAGTTATTCCTAGTGTTATGATTGGACCACCTGGTCCATATCATATATTCAAGGGCATCTGCACTCTCCCTGAAGGAGACAGTGGTATAACAAATAGGATTCTTGATGTTCGAGGTACAAAGCAACCCCTCACACCATCATATCTACCTGCTTTTGTTACAGAAAAGCCAGTGACCAGGCCAACGACTCGACCTCCACCTTGGTCAATGACTCAGCCTACACCAGGACCAACAACTCGACCTACACCAGGACCAACAACTCGACCAACAACTCGACCGGCACCGAAGCCAACCACTAGATACGTGCCAGTGACAAGGCCAGCAACACCACCAGTAACGAGACCTCCACCTTCACCACCACCTCAACCTACAACGATAAGACCTACACTACCACCACAAACAACTCCTCTGATAACCACCGAAGAACCATCCCATGTTCCCATTGAAACTACACCTTCTCAAGCAATTATAGATGACAACAGGATCCAGCCAGATCCTCAGAAACCCCGGGGAGATGTGTTCAGTAAGTAATTTTCTATGTCCTTCATTTATCAGACCTGTAGATGCAGTGAGGTGAAAGCATGCACTATACTCTGGGGTTTTTTGAATACTATACCAGTGAGAACAAAGACATGAAACTGAAAATAGTAATGTGGTAAAGCTGCACAAATAGTGGATTTTATTACCTAACAAAAAATGTGGGATGGAAGTTCCAAATCAATTTCCCCTCTGATTTTTTTTTTTCTTTCTGAAATTATTGAGTATATTGTCCTGTATAAGTACTTAACCTAATTATGCTTTCAGATGCAAGGTTTAGGGAAATGAAAGACATTTTATTGAAAAATACTGAAATGCAACATAACGCACAGTCAATGAATTCAAATTCAGAGTTGAGAGTCACTCTTAGGCAGTATATTTCCGTACCTTTAAGAATGGTAAGAAATGGGACTATATCTGATTACCTAAAGACTTTTATGTGACCTATATTGTATGAATTCAAATAGTCTCAGTTGTTCATGACTAAGCAGTGGGAAAATGGGATAAAAATAAGAGGGTAGTTTTATGGACTGCATCTATGAAAAGCTGAAGATAGTGCAGATTCTCATACCATGAACACATGTCATTTTAAGAGCTTCTCTGAAATCTAAAGCACCACCATGCCAACTTTAGTGCATACCACAGAAGGCATTACTGGCGCTTACAGAGCTATGTGTATCTGCCAAGAAATGCTCAACACCCGCTTTCATCTTTAGCTCTGCCACTAATTTTAGAGATGGGGAGGGTGTGTTGGATCAGCCCTTCTCCTCTGCTTGTTGCACAATAAAGCTGCTGAAACAATGTAGTAGGAGGAGAAGTTTGCTGTCTCAGAGCAGGTGCACAAGCAACGTGGAACTTGTCTTCCGGTTGCTTTGGCATCTGTGTGGTACATTCTTGGACTTTGCTGTTGTAGGTCATTTCATAGTGAAATATTTTGTTCCTTGTAAAAAAAGTATTCCCTGTGACATTTTATCTCTTCCGTACAGTTAGATAAATTTAAAATGGAGACAGAAAAGGACTTAAAATTTAGAAGACGAATCCTGGTACTACTTAGTAGAGTGTGGTTTAGGCTATTTCAAGGCTACTTTTTTAAAACAATCTATATTCAGATAAAAATATATAAACATGCTTATGTGACATTCTAAAAGGAAATATAGTAAAGACTCCCTACTTAAAATAATGTGAACCAATAGTTTAAAATACAGAGTTTTGTGGAAATTATGCTAGACTCTAACAGTGTGCTTCCCAGGTGTCTTGTGTTGCAAATGTTCTCTGAAATTCTAAAGCAAAGGGATAGTTTTCAGCTATTTTAAGGAAGTCATAACAATCCTCTGTTTTAGTCTTATTATTTGCAATTTGCCTTTCTGTATTGTCCCTAGAGGCTAGATTTTTAAGCTAATGCTTTCAACCGGTGTGCTTCAGATATAGGGGTTTGAAAAATAGGAAAGTAAAAGCATTTTGTTTGTTCTGACTGCAAATTTACATTATGGTACCTATAACAAACACAGGATCTTTGCACAGTGTTTATCAACTATTTGTTTAGGTCAGCTGCCACCCTTTGAGGTTTGTGATATGCATACAGAGCTTCAAAGGCTTCAGCACACAACACAGCAGGTTTGCAAGGACTCAAGCACCAGCAGCTTACTGGCCTCAGTATGTGCTACAGGAATAGATAGTTCCTCAGATCAAGTCAACAATGTCTGCCTTTAATCCCACTCCTTTTTTTAATATCCCCTGTCAGAGATATACTTGATATACATACGTGTGTGACATAATTGTGTGACTGAAAATATTCTCCACTTGTGCTATAGGTTGTGCTAGTAGTGTGATCATTAATGAAGCTTTATCCTCTCTATCTTTTTCTCTCCTTTTCATTCTCCTTTCTGCTCCTTTTTCTCTTCAGGACACTTTAAAAGTATCATCTAGGTAGTGGCCACTTTTGTCCCCTCCCACCTTGCTTCTGTCCAGAGGCATTTATGTAGGGAGTGCACAAAAGCATCTGTTAAGGATTTGAAACCTACAGTTGGGTGCAAAACAGTTCTGTTTCAGAAGAATGTGTTACTTTGTCAAAGAAAGCATTGCTTGTAGAGTAGGGTCTTCCTTCACCTTTTGACTCCTGTTACTGCAGGAGTTTGTGGGGAAGGGGAGAAGTTGCATTTCCCATGTGGAACAGTGGATAGAAAAGTTACGGCCACATACTTTACTACAATGGGATGCACAGAGCATGACTCTGCCTGTTCTTGCCTGCTCTGAGCACTGCACTTCTAAGGATAATACAGAGATACTCATACATCCCCAAATGCCATCACACCAGCGATTCAGCAACATGGGAGCATTACTTCCAGGTGCTGCATCCCTGGGCAGTATCTGGGCTGCAGACCTGACTGCATGAGTGCTCTTGGCCACTGGCAAATGCGAGGTAAAATGCATTAGCTCAAATGCCTTTCAAGTTAGCTTACAGGTGGTGTTTGCAGGGTGGGTTAAACGCTTCAGGTTTCTGCTGGCCAACTGTGCACCTGCTCCAGGCTTGTGGGAGAGCAGTGTCTGACTCTGTTCGGCTGCAGCTGCTCAGTGTGAGGCACTGCAAGCTCAGGACGGCAGCTCTGACATCAAATGTAAGCCAGTGCCTCTCAAAAAGTGTTCCCTACAGCCAAACACGGTATTAACAACTGTGATGTTAGGACAATAGAGAAATTCAATCTAAAATAACTAGTAACATTTAGGTAACCTTTGACTTGCTTCTTATCTGCTGTGTGGATATGCCAAATCCTCCCCACCTCCAAAAACATTTGTGGATTTCTCACTTGCCTCTATGTTTCCTCAGGGAAGGGGAGTTTTGAACTACTTCCTTCAGCTTCTTTAAAGCTGTTGCTGTTTTAGTCTTCATCTTTGCAGTGTTCCTGGGTTGTGGATATGAGCTAATTTCATTTGCCTTATACTGAGCTTCTTTAGGTTCATTTCCCCATATCATCTGCTTCTTTGGTTGAAGCAGCAAAGAAGCTAGTTCTCAAAAATTAATTCCCACTGTGGTCCCCATATTCCTGCCTGAAAAGAGAAGAAAAAACCTCATTCTTACTGCCTTTATTGGTGTCCCACTGGAGATTGCAGGCAACCACTCAGTAGTCTTGTAACTCTTATTGTCTTGGAAAATAGAGGAGAAAATTGATGTTAGATCCACTCAGATCATGAAGTCAGATTTAACCTCAGTTTTGTAAAGTCTTCAGAAGAATTACTGTGTCATCTTAGATGGCTGCTTCCTGCTGGGTCCCCAAGGGCTGTTGTACCCCAAAGAGTCACAAAAGGTAGTGCTTTATCACACAGGGATGGGCAGAACCCAGCACAGAGTACTGTATGTTCTGATCTTCCAGCCAGTAGCATCTGCTGAAGACCTCAGTAGTTAAAGTTGTGTTTTCAACTAGGTTACCTTGTGATGCATGGACATTTTCCCTCTGTTTTCCGCCCCAGGGCTTTAGCCAGACTATGACAGAGTAGCATGACAGTAAACACTGCTTTGCTTTGCCATTGAGTAGGTGGTACTTCTGCTAGCCAAAAGATGGCAAAGGGGTCACTGGTTGCTGTACAGTGATAGATGTCCTGATGTTCTAGACCAAATCCTGCAAATCATGGTGGTCTAGGATTGGTCCACATCGGG
The DNA here is from genome assembly GCA_013396655.1 of Campylorhamphus procurvoides. NCBI lineage: Eukaryota > Metazoa > Chordata > Aves > Passeriformes > Dendrocolaptidae > Campylorhamphus > Campylorhamphus procurvoides. Next base: position 1,825,656 of record WBMV01003598.1, on the reverse strand, counting down.
AGAGGAAACATGCTGGCACAAGTGTATTTTTTTTTTCTGCAAGCATCTCTCAAATTCTAATTTTCATTAGTTAACCTTTCCCTGGGCTGACCCTTGGTGACTTGGTGCCCCCTGTTTCCTCACTTTGTTGTTATTTGACCTGCTGTCCCACACACTGAGTAAACTTTTCCTAGGCTTTTACTTCAGAGCTCTCTTGAATGTGGTGCTCAGCTTGAAATCAGCTGAGGACCAGTGAAATAGGTCTATTCAGTGGTGACAACAAGCAGAAATGATAAAAATGCTGATAATGTTATTTAAATGCCTTTGCAATTTTTGAAAGGTATTGAGTTGTTGCTTTTCTTTAGATGCTTTACCTGTTTTCTAAAAATGCCTTCAGTGACTTTGGGGAGCTGCTTTTCTAGAGAACAAAGAATTAGTATTTTTTAAAACAGAATTCCTACACTTGGCCTTTGAACCACTTAGTCAGATGCAGACAGTGGAATCTGGCACCAGGGATAATCTTCTCCTGATATGGATATGGGGGGAATGGCAAGGAGGGAGGAATGCAGTGATGGCTTAATATTTAACTATTTCAGGACTGATACACACTACAGTAGAGTGCAGAGGAATCTTCTCTACTCAGATGGATAAGTCTCTAACAAATGGAACAAGCTTCTCAATAAGACTATGAATTTCTGCTGCCAGAGGGATCTGGGTGATAAGCATTAAAAGTGTAAACTTAGAGCATATTATTAGATATCAGCAGAGCAAAACCTAAACCCCTTATCTATATTAAAAGACAGTTCAACAATTTTCCTTCTTAGCCCTTAGTGGAGCTGAAAAGATTGGAATTAGGAAACTTTCCCTGTAACAGCTATTAAAAAATTTAAAGATTAAAACTTGGTTCTTTCTGTTCCTCCTTTCAGTGACTGAAAAGTCCTGAGTGCAGTAAATGCAGTGTGTGTGATCCTTGAAGCTGTTGAAAAAAGGGAAATGCTAAAAGCAAAGAATGGAGGGGTTATTATTCCTTGATATCATTAGATTAGCATCATTTTACAGTAGCATTTCATTTGTTTTCATTGTTCTGGTACCTTTTAAAATGTATTTGTGGTAATATTTAAGCATTTCAGGTAGGCGCTTTGTTCCTGTTGGTACTCTGGAGTTCGATCATAAGATCTAGGGAGTCTTACAAATCACAACACCCTTGATCAATCTTCCAGCTAGTTTTATTCATGGATCTGATATCCGGACTTCTGTAGACTACTTGTTTTAGCTGTATTTCCCTGAAACTCAGTTGGCACTCTGCACCTTCCTAATGGATGTTCATTGAAAAGCAGGCAGGTTACTTTGCAGAAAATCTGGAAAGATATATAGTAAGATGCTTGATTTCTGTCAAAGTTAATGAGCCTTGTAACTGCCAGAGAAATGCAAGATTGGACTTTAGAGTGGTAGCATGCTGACACCATCTTTCCCCTGCTCTGCAAATGATGCTGTAGAGGGTGGGAGAGTCCATGAAAGCCCTTCCTGAGATAATCCTTACTGCAGAATTGGAATCTGCAGAGTTTTAGGAAACATATCCTGGACACTCTGGGTGTCCAGACAAAAGGGTGAAGTGTACCTCTCTGCTGCCTCTTCTTTTTAGCCCAGCATATATCAAAATCTTCCCTGGAGGAAAACTGGGTTTATTCTTGTTTTCTCAGTCTGACTGACCTCTGGACTACCCTTACTTTTAGCTGTTTTCTCTTAGTTCTGTGTGAGATCTCATTACTTGTGGGAATTTTTTGGAAGTGGGATTTAAAAACTTTCAATTGTAACTATTCAGTAAAAAAAAATCTGTTTCTTTTTTGATGTTGTTTTTAACAACTGGGAAGCTTGGTCATGATTATTGTATGCAATGGAATGTTCTTGCAGTGCAAAACCAGTGTTTGTTGCAAGCCACAGAACTGCATTACTAATTCTAATAACAATTACTAATAACATGAAGGTGCATTCTATTTTGTTTTGGTTTTGTAACACCAAAACAACAATTATTTTGCTTATTACAAACAAGCTGATATATGTACTCCCAAACTCAGCAATTAGCAAGTAAATATATAAAAAAAAGCTCTGTTGTTTTCCCAAAAGTTTAAAAAGCTGGAAAGAAATCACTCTTATGCACTTATTTAATATTTTCCCCCAGATTCAGCCATCTGTGAAGAACTTAGCTCATGAACTTTGAGAATATGGTAGTGTTGATGTATTGGCTCACTCAGAGCTTATAAAATTCTCCAAGAAAAAGAAGCCAAGTTTATATTTAACAAGCTTTATCAAATCATTGAAGTTAAGTGAAAAGCACACTGATACGCTATATAAAGTACACAGAAAGAGCTTGGAAAGCTTGCAGAAAATAATTGTGCCAAATACTTTCTCCCACGATCACCACTCAACATCCTAGTTGTTGTAGCAAAAAGAAATGTACACCTGGATCATATTTAGAGTCCTGCATCCCTTACAGTAACTCTTGTTTCAAATTGAGTGCACATTCCTCTAATAAGGTCTGAGCACTGAAGTGTCTGCTGTAATGCACTGCAACACATTCTTCTGGAAGTTCATAAAAAGAGAGTTTGGAAACGACTTTAGGGAAATTTTTGAAGAAACATCTTTTTAGAGCTTTAATTATAAGCAAATATATAAACTTTAATTAGGAGAATGCTTGTATGTGTGCACAAATGTAACTTAGGTTTGTATAAAATAGTGGTGCATTAGAAATGGTACTTTAGGAAGTAAACTGAAATAGTTTGGAAAATAAATTCCTAATATTTCTTGCAGTATTTTCCATAAACAAGGGCTATGTTAGACTGGGAGGCAGGTGCACAGAGCAAGCACATGCCTTGAAACTGTGACCCTGAGTATCCTACAAATCTTAGAGCATGGCAGTGGGTTTCCTCAGTGCTCTTTGCCACAGTGCTCATTTAGAACCCTATAGCTACCTGTCTGTGAGCCTGTGGTCCAAGCCTTTGGTCTCTAAGAAGAACCTTAAGGTGCAGGGGAGGAACAGGAAGGTGCAGAGTGCTGCTCTGTGTCACCTTAGATGACAAGCATCCAGTAGCTGGTGTGGTGGGTGCATGGGGGAACATGGGGGATGGCTCTGAGGTTCTTTGCAGGTTGGAGTTGTCCTGCAGCTCAGGGAGAGGGCAGCTTGCTTTTCTGTCTCCTCCCGTGGGATGGCCTTTTCCCATGCCCATGTCATGTAGATGTGGCAGATGTGAAGACCCTTTAAAGTGTCTGCTCCAGATTAGCAGCTACACTACCTACTGATGCTGTGCTCAGCAGTTTTGAAGTGAATTGCCAATTTGTTCTTCATAGTGGAGAAAATAAACAGGATCTTTTTCCCTTAGCACAGTCTGAGACAAGGAAAGGCAAGGTGGTAGTCCCTGGGTGTGCAGCATAGATGTGTCCCATGCTGTGAGGACTTATCTAAGATAAAGTTTCAGTCAGAGCACTGTTCTGCTAGAAATGACAGTAAGTGACTGACAGGGTGCTGATAGTTCAGCTGTACTGTGTCAGAACAGCTTGTGCCATCGTCAGTACCTCAGTGCAGGTCTGACTGCCACTGTAGGATGTGCTCCTTCAACAGTCCCACCTTCGTGTTAGACAGCTCCCAGGAAAGACATCAGTGCACAGTTTATTTATATAATTTAATATAGTATTTGTGCAGCAAAAATACTATTTCAAGCAAAATATCTTAAAAATTAACAGGCCTCTACTACCCAAGTCGACCTTAAGTCTGAAGCTGTTTTGAGCATTAATATCCTAGACTGTAAATAGATGTTATCTAAATCTTCAAAGGATTAAAAAGAACAAGAAAACCAAAAAAAGGAGACCTAATTATTCAAAAAATTATTGTTATATTTAGGAGTTAACTAGTTTCCTACAGACTTAAAGCTTTTTAATTATTTGCTTTTATTATAGAAAATTCCTGTTTGAGATCTTTAGCCTAGAATAGTATACTTTTAAAATACTTCAGTGTTTGCTTATTTTGTCCTCATTTCAAAAACTTTTTGCCTGTTTTCTGAACTTAGAGGAGCTCTTGCAGCAGTGCTATTACATGTTGTCCTAGTGCAAAAGAAGTTTTGCCTTACCTTTGATTTGATTTTCCGAAAACAATAGTCCTTTATTTCAGTAGTCTCAATTTTTCTTGTTCTCTCTTGCCTCAGAAATCTACAGAGACATCAAGATAGTTATTTTAGCACTGCAAATAGAAAATGTGTCAAGTTTTTAATAGATAAGGCCCTTACAAATACCTTTGGTGTCAGAGGTGCCTGTAACATCTAAGGACATGTCTGAAACACAGTACTACTGTTATGAATTATGTGCTAGACCTGCCTCTAAAAGAGGAATTTTCCAAGACAGCTCTATTCAGTGCAGTGTGTTTATCTCTAGCTGACAGCTGTCCATCAAGCAAGACAACTGTGTGTTATTTTGGGAGACTTACACAGACTGGCACAGCATCTTCAGGAGCATGTGTGAGTCTCTATAGCCACCAGACTTTGGCAGCCATCATTCCCACAAAGACCTTTTAAATTTCAGGTTGTCCTGGAATACGGAATGTCTAATAACCTCTGGGCCTGTTAATCACTGAGAGCTGTTCCTTCTCCTTGTAGCTGGGAACAGCAGCTGAAGGACAGACTGTTCGAAAGCAAAAAGTATAATTACAGTTGAATTCCAGCTTTCACTAGAGCTCCTCCTTCTCAACTCTCAGTACAATCCTGATAATTGTTTAGGGAGCTCCAATCCTTTGCAGGTAGATGGATGTACCTATAGCTGTATTTTAAAGGTTAAGTGCATGAGGAGCCTTTTCCAAGTACTGCTGCCTCCTATTGAGGTTCTCCTATAAATGCCTGTGGAAAGGCTGAGCAAGGGCTTTAATGTGGCTTTATTTTATTGAGAAACCACTATCTTTAAAAATACATTTGGAGAGGAATAGTGTGCTTCAAGCTTTCAAAGCTTTCCCCTTGGTTAAAAAGGAGCTTTCATTCAAAGAGCCTTTAGAAGACTCGGAATCACCTTTTACAGTGCTCAGATAAATGTTACAACATAAATCATAAATCACATAGGCATAAAGCTTATGAGTCTTCATGTCTAATATAATTAAATATATTGAAATCTCCAAGAAAAGCACAAAGCCCAGAGCTGCTCTGCTGGTTTTTGTTAAAGATAAAGTTAGTTAGTGACCTACTTCCTTATCTCATTCATTTTTTTCACAGTTCCACGCCAGCCTGGAGTGAGCAATAATTTGTTTGAAATACTTGAAATTGAAAGAGGGATTACTGCTGATGAATTTGAAGCAAACGATGACCCAGGTAAAGACCATGTCTCCTATTCAGGGTTTAGGATTTGTTGATTTCTTGGGGGTTAACACATTTTTACAGGACTCCTACCTCTTATGCCCCTTGTTTAAACTATGCTTTGTAAAAAGAAAAAAAAACCCAAACCACTGTGTATGTGAACCTTTATAGTTTTATTTCCTAACAAATTTAGCAGGAAAATAATGTGAATTGTTATTAATACAGGTGTCCTTTTTATTGTTTTAGTATTTTTTCAGATTCTTTTTCTGGGGTGGCTCCTTCTACATTTAATATTTACTTGCTAGTGTCAGACATATGGGAAATGGAAAATCAAAACAAATCCAAATATTTGTGACCTCCTGCTCTGTTCTGCCAGGTGTGCTGGTACACAGCTGTAATTTTGATAGTGGACTGTGTGGATGGATCAAGGACAAAGATGATGACTTGCACTGGGAACCAGTGAGAGATGCATCAGGTGAGTTATCTGTGCATGATCACATCCTGCAGTGGAAGAACCACTTGGCCTTGAGGTTGATGACGCTTCCTGCATTAGAACAAATTACACAGATTCTGTTCCCTTAGTTCCAGGATATATTTTACACCCACACACCTTCTGTGTATAAAAGTCAAGATTGAGGACTCTCACCATGAAAGACCAATTGGAAATTTGCACTTTTCTCATAGCTGTTTTCTTTAAAATAGCAATATCTCTGAAGAAGTAGTAAATGTATTCAGCAAGTTTATCTTTCATAAAAGAATCTGAAAGAACAGAATTGTGGACTAGAGGACAACTTTTATTTATGATGAAACACATTTTTCAAACTGCCATGTAAACATAATTATTTCCATATCACTAGCAAAATTGTAGAAAGTGCTGGAACTATAATGTTCTAGTGCAATGAAACCTTACAGTTGGAATTTATTGAATTCTACTCCAAGCTACAGAAGTCTGTATATAGGAAAAAAGTAACTGGAAGACAGACAAGTTAAGTGCTCACACACAGAGACTTCTGAAAATGAGATTGTTTGTGATGTTAGAAAGTGACCTTACACTGACCATTACAAGGCAGTGTGCACTAGCAGCTTGAAGGATATGAGAAGACTGGCCTTTGTACTGATGGTCAGCCACAGCAACAACCCTTCCCCTCACACACCTCTGCTGTCCCAGGAGATGTGCACATCCATGCTGCTGGAAGTGGGATGTGTTCTGTCCCCTGCTGGTTTTACTGTATGGCACTGAGAGGTCAGCTGTCCTTGCCTGCCTACCCTTCCCCCAGCAGTGCTTGCCCCACACTGCTGGGGATTAGACACACAGCTCTGGCTCCCCATAATGATGGGATTACTTCATACCCAGCAGAGCAGCCTTTGAAGTGCACAATGCCCACATTATGTGAGGGGATGGCAGACTTCGGAAGGAACCGTGCTCTCAGGTGGTAAAATATTATAGGTTAAGATGAGGGAGAGGGCACCAAGAACCATTTTCCTTATGCACGACCTTGTCACAGATGTCTGTCCTTATGCTGCCATCAATGAGACAGTCATTTGCCACCTCAGCAGGTGACCTGGCACCTTTTCCAGGCTGTTTAGGTGGCTAAGTGGAAGTGCTGTCTTCACTTGTTGGGCAGGTCCCTCCCCACACACAGCCGTGTTCTAATATTGCGGGTGCTCCTTATGACATTTGAAAAGTCTTGTGAATGACTTGGAGAGCAGAGATCCAGCCTTCTGTAGATGAGAAAACATGCAGCTCTCTCCTGCTTGAGACTGGCGTTTAAAAAAAGATCACAAATAATTCATACATTTTTTTAAACAATGGCTTCTTTCTAAGTCAGTTGCTCAAAGTGTAATCAGTATCTGTACTCAAAAATTGTTTTTAATACATATTAAGTTCCAAAGCTATGATTTTTAATTGGTTTTTTTTGTAAGACTTTTCTCTTGTGTTGCTTCCCAGTAGCCAGGGACAAGCTCAGCTTTTTGTTTCCTGTGTATGTTCTGCTGCTGTTGACATAACCTGTTAAAACTAGTCCCTTGAAGTCACCCACCTACTCCCTCCTGTCTGGAATACCTTGTTGCAAGGATTTATTTTCACAGCTTGTTCCCGAGTGTTTGCTTTCACCTTTCAAAGTCTGCTATTTATTGGTTTATCAGAATCTGCATTTTGAAAGGTGCTGCGCTGAGGCCTTACAAGCTTATCTTGCATGCAGGAAATACTGGATGTTTTCCTGCAGAGGCTTGCCTACAGATATGTTGGCTTTGTGCTTACCTAAATCTGTTTCCTATTGATTGGATTCAGTCACAGTAACTACCTGAAACCAATGCAGTTAATGAGTCAAGTCAGTACTTTTATAGTGTTATAATTGTATCTTCAACAAACAGGTACAGTTATTTAACTTCTACTATGCTGATTTTAGCAGTTAGTGACCTTATACAAAAACAATTAAAAATCTGAAAGAATACCCACCAAAAGGCTTTAACAGATGCTGATCTAGGGGCCCAGACAGCAGCATATTATTTTGCTTTCTTAAATCTCATTGACACCAAAGAACTTAAAAACAGATGGAGAAGTAGTGAATTGGAGACAAGGTTGGCTTTCCTTTTAAGTGTGTGACAAGCCCCTGGTACATTGTCATTAAACCTCACAGCTTTTGAGGTAAAGCGTTGTGACTTTCACAAAGAAGCTTTCAGAGTATAGCTCAGGTTGAGTGTGAGCAGGTACACAGTTTAAATAAAAAATATTTTTTTATCCTGTAATTGAATAAAGACTTTGTACATCAACAGTAGTACAAAACTCCAATATTTCTACATCATCGGTTTCCACTGAGGAGCCTAAATGCCATCTTTACCCTAAAACACTTGGATTTTTTTATTAAGTTCATTAAACTTGGATTTTTTTATTAAAAAAAACCAACTAAAATCTGCTCTCATAAAAAAAAAAGATTCTTAGGTTCAGTGTAAGATAACTATTTTTCATTTTTGCTTTTTAAAAGTGAACTTTCCTCCATTTGGTAATTTCAGATCTAAAAGTTATCATCAACCTTGCAAAAGTTTTAACAAAAAGTACAAGGTGCAAATACAGGTCTGTGTTTTCTCCAGGATGTGAAGTCTCATTTAGTGTAGTTCTGAGTGCTGGTGTGAAAGGTACCTTTTTTTTTAAAAACAAAATTAAAATTATGGTTTAATGAATGTTGCCATACCTCAGCTTCTCATGTTCCAAGTGTTTTCTGGAAGGCACCTTTACTTAGATGATCAGAAATAATAATAGGGTTTTGAATTAAAATGTATGTTCACTGACAAGTTCCTATTGTTAGAGCAGATTTTAAGGTTAACAGCCATGTTGAAATCATTACTGCTTCTAGCTTTATGTATCTAATCCAGATTAAGGTTTAAATTATGGTTAAATAAAAAAGGCTATCCGTGGTTGCAAATGGATATGGTTTGAGATTGTTAACACAGTTCCCAAACATGAGGAATGGGACAGGACCATAGCTCAGATATATCATAGCATTTATTCTGGCCTTTTCCTTCATCTATCTGATAGCAAAACACTGCAGCTTGAAAGGTGCATAAATTTACACAGTGGTTTTAATGTTGCTGTGGGTTTAAAACCATTCAGCCACCAAGGGGTTGTCAGAAATGAAAGAACACATGATGTTCTAATTTTCAAGAGAGGTATCATTTGCTTCGTCAAAAAGAAATTAAGATGGGCAATACCTAGCCAGGTACTAATGTAAAGAGAAGAGCAGCATTGTAAATCTTACCCTGCAGGAGACAGATGCACAAGTCCTGGTTCTGAATGTCTTATTTAACATGGACTGGACCTTATTTTTTTACAGATTTTTATTAACTCTTCTGCATTTGGTCCTGCAAGCTAATAGCATTAAAAAAACCAACCAAACAAAAAACCCAAACCAACAAAAAAACAACTAACTGTTTGTTCCACTGCAGGGGGACAGTATCTTACCATCTCTGATCCCAAAGGCAAAGAAGGAGGAGTAGCACATCTTATCCTGCCATTGGGTCACATGGCTCAGGCTGGAGACTTGTGCCTGTCATTTAGGCATAAGGTGCCTGGACTGCATTCTGGTGCCCTCCAAGTCTTTGTAAGGAAAAATGGTGCTCATGGACCAGCTGTTTGGGGAAGAAACGGTGGCCATGGCTGGAGACAGACACACATAACTTTACGAGGAATGGGCATCAAGAGTGTAAGTACTTGTGAGCTTGTGCTGCCTTTTGTTTTTTGGTATGAGAAGCTGAAGACACTTAAGTGGTGTAGCACTGGATTGTTTGTCTTCTGGGTCTAATTTCAGCCTGTGTTTTACTACTTTGATCCCTGCCAATGAAATCACATTAAGGATATGAGAGTCATTATGCATTTTTTTCAATGCTTTATGCAAAAAAAAAAAAAAAAAGAAAATCCATCTACAGCAATAGACTTATAGTACAGGCTATTTTGTCATTTCCTGAGCTACCTTGTACAGACCATTTTAAGGGAATCACCATGTAGGAAAGAGCAGCCCAATGAACAGAGGCATACTGTACATAGATTTCAAAAAAGCCTGTATCAGGATTCCTCATGAACAATTCTTTGAATAACATAGTGCCACGAAATAGAAGGAGTCATCCCCTGTGGATTAGTAGTAACTGGCTAGATCAGGGAAAAGATATTGAAAATAAGTAATTTTTGGTAATGCAGAGAGGTTACATGTGCAGTCACATGTGTTTTTGTGTTCTTCAGCATACCTGCAGCTGATCTGACCAAAGAGCTAAATGATGACCAAACTGTGGCCCTAACACAAAATGGTTTAGTGCAGTCAAAAGAAGCTATGGAGAAGTGCTATGGAGAATCTTTTAATACCTGGAAATCTTAGAAATATCGGGGGATAAACTGGTATCAAAAGCTCAGTGTTATTCTGCAACCTCTCCCTACCTTTGAATGTAGTTTCTATTTCAGATCTGAAGAACTGGTTTGGGTGCTTCAGGGCCTGTTTTATACTCACTTAGATATCAGGTGGTCTGAAAAGCTCACACATCATAATGTTCATGGTGGGAGCAGACTACAAGATACACACAGTATATAGTCCTAAAATTAAGACTGTAATTACTGCAGATAATTTTCAGAAAACTTTAGTTTTTACTTTCTGTTTAGTTTAGCAACAGTAACAAAGACTTTGTTAGCTGTAAATGAATGTCAGAATGAGAATGTGGACTTTTGTAACAGGTGAACAATATATTTGCCATATCCTTACCTTTATTTTTTTGCTAAGTTTCACATTTCTGGCAGTCCTCAGGACTCTCTCAATAACAGTGTATCACTAATGTACTGTCTGACAGAAAAGCAAATGAGTTTTAGAGACCCCAGACAAGACCAGCAGTTCCCTTTGCACTGTGCCCTGCCTCTCGTGACCACCTCGGCCATAGCTGTCAGCAGGGCTTGCCAACCAAACCTGACTGCCAGACCACAGATCAGAGCTGCCTCATGGCACAGTCAAGTTTGGGACCTTTTCCAGCTAGCATGGGGAGCCAGGACTGCTTTCCAGAACCACTATGACACTTATTCCAAGGATCAGGGAGTGAGGGGGAAAATTCAGGGTAAACAGGGAAGGCCTCTGCCACGGAGAAATCAGGCAGAAATGCTGAAGTTTCATTTTCTAGCTAATTAAAACCCAAAAGCAACTAAACACTAGTTATTTTAGAGGGGCCTACTGGAAACCTGAGTAGAAGTTGAATGGAGACTAGCTTCTAGTTCCCACAGCTGAGGCAGCTGCAATGTGCTTCAGCAATGGAAGCCTCTATTAGGCAGCATTATTGAGAATAGAGAGGATTTTATGTGTTTCCTTGAGGGACAATGAAAACAGTGCAGAGATGGATATGTAGAAAGTGCTTGAGATTCTCTTCTGTGGAAGTTCATCTCACCTCAGCAGATGGTGCAATTGGAGCAACTCTGTCCTGAATTGCTGGTTCTTCACAAAGGTCCTGCCAAAGTGAAGAACGGAGAGGATCAGAAACAGAAAAATGCAGTCATAATTCTAAGTAGAATAAATAAGCTTTTGTGAGTCAGTTACAATTGCCTGGGCTTTCTTAGGTTTGTGCTTTCTTATTGTTGAGACCTCTCTCAACCAATGCTTCTTTCATTTTACTTTTTCCCCCCCCACTCAAGTTCTTCTATTTCTTTCTTAGGTTATTTTCAAAGGGGAGAAAGGGAAAGGAAGAACTGGGGATATTGGACTAGATGATGTGATCTTGAGGAGAGGACGCTGCTCTGAAGAGCATTAGCAAAAACAATGGACCAGCACAGTCATCTCCTCTAGCCCTTCTCATGCGATTGCTACCAAGTTTTGAAACAGAACTGCACAAAAAAGAAGAAAAAGCAGGAGAACAACTCCTTAGTGGTCTGCTAAGTGCAATCTCATGGAAACTTCCCTTAAATATGTGGAGAGCACCTCCCAGGATTCAGGAAAACCAATCTCAGGCTGGTTCTTTCTATTAATCCTTACCCTTAAATCATAGTTTCTATGTAATAACTTGGTCCCCTGTTAAGTCTGGTCAGTGCTTGCAGAAAGAGCACTTGTGAAAAAGGGACAATTAATTACAAATGGTGGCAAATGAAAGCTCCAGCTTGAAGTTTTAGTGTTAGATGACAGTCATTTCCCCTAGTTGCTACTCTTTCATTGATTAGATTTAACAAACAGTGGGATTGATCTAGCTTGAGGTACAATGGATCAGTGAAAGCCTGGACCTGGAACTTTGGCTTACTGCCACTGACATTTGAAGAAGGGTTTGCTTTATATTGAATAGCATTTATTTTGCTGTTGCTTTTATATTAACAAAACCCAGTTAATATAGAGTAGGCATTGCATCCTGTAATATTGCTACTGCTGCGTTTTGTGTATATGTGTATGGTTAACATATTTATGTTTTTAATATTTACAGACTCTAGTTGCAAGGGAATTGGCAGCTGTACTTTCTTATTGTACAAGACAGGAGTTCGGCGTATCTTCAATACCGCTGGTTGTGCCAAATTACCAAAGTCAGTTAATGGTGCTCGTTGAAAAACGCTGGGGCAGTTTTTCATGTTCTAATGTCCTGAAGGCAAAAGACCAAACACTCACCTGATGTAAACTGGCATCTGATAATGCTGTACAAGTTTGCATCTAGCTAAGAGTCAAGTCCTAAAGGGCTCTTGGTCCTGCAAGAAGCTCCTGGTTCAGTTGAAGACTGAGCAGGCAGGAGACGATGAATTCGGATCCTGTAAGGCTGAGCCTGTTGAACCACCATGAATGTTCCCTTCCCGCAGGTGGCACAAGCCTATGCATAAGCAGAAAGGGCAGCTGCATTAACACTGTATGAACAGTTCAGACCGTGAAATGCCTTGAGTGATCTTTGTCAAATGTCCATATTCCATCCAACCTTCTGTATATAATAAGCATTTTATTCTTTAAAACCAGAACAACTATTAGCTCTAGTTGGAACTAAATATTTATCAAAACTTTGGATTAATTTTTTCAGTTGTGTATCACGCATGTGGTATTCAGTTTCCCAGGAAATTCTTCTGTTTGGTTTGAGATTTTTTAAATGGGCATCATCATCACTGCTAACAATTCTAAATTTGACAAAGTAATTGTAACATTTAAGAAAATTACAAAAGAACAGTAAAATATTGTTAGTGGTGCAGACTTAGAGCTTCAAAATATGTATGTAGAAGAAATAGGTCTCAGATCTTTTGAATATTTAAGTACAGTGTAAAATAATACCAGCTGCATATCATGTTATAAAACCACCATTAAAGAAAAAAGTGCATGTAAAGTCTTGCACAAAGTCCATAGAGATAAAATTGCAAGACCATTAGATGTCGTATTCCAAACCCGTTTCTGATGAAGTACCAGTCTGAAAATACTTTCCCCATTTGTCCCCCAGGACAAAGCACAGTGTGTATAGCAGAATTGTACATGACCAAACAGAGAGTCTCCTGCAAAATTGTGCCAGCAAACATTTTGAAAAGGAAAAAAAAAATCAATGCATTTGTAAACATTAAATTTTAAACTATTTTGCTTCAAATATGATCATGATCTTTTTCTCTTATGTTACTTTGTGATATGTCAGAAATATTTGTGAATAGTTGAAATACCTTGTCTTTATTTTAAAGTAATCAGTAAAGGAGACTGTTACTTGCTACTAATTGAAAATCTTGTTTTCATTTCTAGATTGAAAGTCCCACTTTCAGTGCAGTGAACTGAACCAAAAGATGACAATGCAACCAAAGTAAAATAGCTCTTGTTACTGGATTTAAAAATCAAAATACATTTTGCTATAATACGATGAGAACATTATATGTATTTTTCAAAAACCCCTAGTTCCTCATGTTACTGAATCTGTACAAACTGTCCTATTCCTTAGCATCTAACAAGATTAACACATTTTGGTCTGGTTCATCTGCACTGGATGAAGATGGTCTTTATCACATCACTTTTCTGAGATTAAGACTCCCTGGTTTAAACAGAAACATCTTCTACCTATGCAACAGTGCCAGAGTTTTTTGCCCCTTTTACAAGTGGTCCTTAGAACCCAGAAATCTGAATTAATTCAGAAGGTAGGCAGAAATAGGTAATCAGGTGACATGAGAAGGATTTGGGATGTCTGTGTTATCAAATACATTTTGTTGTCACAACCAAACAAGGAACACTGTAAAGCTGTGTAACAAATGCAGTCCCAGCAGACACTGAGGCACCTTGGTGGGATCTGATTGAGCTGCTGTGGCTGGAAGTCACTCACCTCCTTTGCTGGGTGGGCCCTAACACTGTGCATGTTGCCTTCTCTCTGTCCTTCTGAAGAGACAAGGTGAGGTCACTCAGCCATTCTGTGGTGAGGATCCTTCTCCCCAGGCAGCTCCACACAGCCACTTCAGTCAGGATGGAGCAAATACTGCCACTTCCATATGAGCCTCAAGAAAGAGGTGAAAATATGGCCTGAGGTCTTCCTATGAAGTGGGTTAGAGCTGCCCTTCCTGCTTAGGTTTAATAAATAGGTTACAGTGCCAAAAGAAATTCCTGCTTAGATACTCAGACAAGCAGAAGAAATTGCACTAAGTTAACATGAAAATGTTTATCAGATGCACTGTATAACCTCTTGCCAGCTGCTAACTGAATGTTTTATTTAAGAGACATATTAGAACTTTTTCCCCAAAAAGTTTGAAGAGAAAGATTCTTCATAAATGAGAGGTACTGGGACCAGTGGCATTTTTGCATTTGCTGACAACAAAGGAAGCACAATAGAAGGGACTGAGATTTTTGTTTCCAAATCCCATTCTTTACAGTCCCCTTACCTCTCATTAGAGCCACATCACTAAACCACTAGTGAGTGCTTTCAATGAAGCCCATTCATTCTGGAGAACAGCTTCCCTAGGTTTCCTTCAATAAATGATCCAAGACTTGGAGGTCAAAACCCTGGTTTTACTATAGTTGGAGATTACAATAACCACCCTAATAAGAGTCAGATAGTTATGAGAAGACAGCCCTGAGCAGAAGAATGTCTATGATAGCAGCCTCCAATTGTCCTGCCCTGTTGTCCTGGAGAAAAGATGCTACAGTAGCATCTGCCTTCAGCCCATGTGCCCCTCTAACTACACATACCCTATTAGAGGTTATTTCTCCCTGCAAATGAGGCACAATAATTGTCACAAAGATTGCCAGAATTAGAGACTTTGGACCAAGCTATGCATTGCGGCAGTCACCTTGAAACCTGTTCACTCTGCATTTAAAGATATGCAACCAGATAAAATTTTAAAGTCAGACAGCTATAGTTTAACTGCAAGTGGAAGACATAGAGTTATTAATTAACCAGTGAGATTCATTTAAATCTTATGTAATTTTTATTTAGATAGATCTATAATATCTCTCTCAAACACAAAGTTATCAAAGTTTTCCTGGTGGTTAAAACACTTTCGTACCTGTTGTTTCATCCTGATGTCCTACAGTCACACAATGTTTTATGAATTCAGATTTTCCACATCAATTAAAAAAAGAAGTTGAGTGATGCAATGCATTGGTGTGAACCTGCAATTTCAGAAATAAACATGAGACATTTTAGCGGTAATTTTCAGTAGTGGTTTGAAAGATCACAGAAATCTCCTCAAGCTTTGAAAGTTAATGCATGCTCAGACCTCACCTACTGCATCAAACTTGGAATGCCTGTAACGCTCCACTTATTTGAGAGGAAGATGCCAACAGATTGAAGACCATCAGGGACCACAAAGACAACTTCAGCAGAACAGACTGAAGCACCTCTCTAGTTCAAAAACCAGCTCCAGATGGATTTTTAGGATTATAAGACCAAAATTAATCAAATTGCATTCTAGCTGCTGTGTTCTTACCAATTTTCCTTATGCACTTGTGTAACCTCTTCCAAAACCTGTTCCTTTGCTTTGAAACAAATTGTCCTCTAGACAGTGTTCTATGCTCGCTGCTCTGGGCTGAGATATCCTATGTTTTGGAGAAAAAGAAAAAAAAAAAGTGGGTTATTTTTTATTTATCTCTCTTCAAGTTGAAAAACAGCCTGGGTAACACTACTGAGATCAGGCTAATTGATTCAATTACTTGGATGCAGGTTCTCACTGGACTGTGGATTGTTCCTGTTAGGATTGTTCCTGGCACAGAGGATAAGGATGCTTCTCTCTGATACAGGCAAATCCTGCTGTCTTCTGACCACGAGTTACTACAGCACATTTCAAGTAACTTTTGTTAATTTTCTAATTTATGATTTTTTACCTCCTATTCAGGTGGTGAAGTCCTCTGTCATGTTTTTCTCCCAGGTTTTTCCTTGTCATGCATTTCAACAGCCCATGTTCTCACTTCAGACACTCATCCTGAATACTTTTGATACTCATTTTGGGTGCAGCAAACACCTGGAAAGAAAAAGTACAGCACGTACTCAGAGAATTACTTTACTGCATTTGTATCTGACACCAGTGCTAAAATTTGAGCTTGACACTCAAAAGAATTTCAGGAAGACACCATTATTGCTGTCATACTGCTAGTGCCCCAGCAGAAGAGGAAGACCACATCACCTCTTCCCTTGCCTTTTGCTTCTTCTCCTGTTTCAGATCAAAAACTTGAAATGGATGCAACAGACTTTTCCCCCCCATCAGGATGGTTCAAGACAGAATTCCCCTGTACCTGAAGTAGGATTACTGTGGCATGCATACACTCCAGTTCTGTCTTTGAACTGCAAAGAACAGGAAAAAGAAGCCTTTCAGTGAATATTGCCTTTGAAACCAGAAAAGGACTGGATGTGTATCTTAGTGAGTGCCCATCTTTCTCCTCTACAAGGAAGCTGGTAATGTTAAGCTTCCATAGATAGTGCAAAATCACTCAGGTTTGGTGGCATAGTCATTAATATTCCACTTACTTTAAGAAAGATTCTCCTTTCAAAATGGTTCTGTTTGTAATAGCATCAACTTTAACATAAATTAATTCTCCATGAACTCCAGAGGCCACTTTTTTAGCAGTCAGTTAAACATTCCTGAGACTGTCCTCTAGGCCTGGGGTTAGATAGCACATAATACCTGTATCCATACAGACACTCATGCTCAAAACGCTGCACAGTCCACTCCTAAAGCACATTTTCCTCAGATCCTGTGTCTCAAGTTGTCACACAGCTGCTCCACAGCGGATCTGCCAAAAAAGGAACCACCACCAATTTAAAGTATGTTGGTGTTGCAGCAAACACACAAACGATGACTATCCCTCTCCGTGGCTGGCTGGGACTAAGTGGTTGGTCCCTAATGCATGCAACATTCTGCATTTTTCTCTTCAGTTTTGGCAGAGGTATCACCTGTGCTACTAAAGACATTGGGCAAATTCAAACTTTCATGCCCACTGATGAAGGTAAGGAGCTTTTCCTTCCCTAGCATGGAAGTCTTCTTGCTTTCTAATGAGAGACCCTCAACAGAGGAGACCAGTTCAGTACCACCCTCTGTACTAGCTGCTCTGACTGAAATCCCCTCTGTACTGCAACTGGGTTCTAGGGCACAGGTAGCAAACTGCAGCAAAAACCCCAAATAGGGCAATATCCTGAGCATGTGGAAGCAGATCTGAACTATGACTCTTGAAGAGGCAACTACAGATAGAACTACAGGAGCACAAATGGGGAATGCAAGCAATCCTGCAACTCACCAGTACATGACAGCAAAACAACTGGACTCCATTTCTGGCCCTGAATTCCACTGCCAAAAACTGGTGAGCTTTCCAACACCCAGTCTGCCTGGAACAGCCTGGGAACACAGTATCTCCAAACAACAAGAGGCTGCCAACAGCAACTACAAGGTAATCCTGCAGCATGCAAAATAATACATGGTGGGGATTTTCAAACGTCGCTATTAAAATCATCCTTGGAATGATGGCTCTGTCCTGACACTCAATACAAGCAACCCATGCTTCATGTTTGAGTGGCAACAACTCCCTTTGGGAAAGAGAACCATCTTGCACTCATAAGAGAACCAAACACAGCTGCAGCAGAACAGGGACAGGCTGCTGCAGTGGTATCAGGATTTGCCCACTGACCTTTCAGTCAAGGGGTGAGGCTGCCCATGAGCTCCCTGAACACACTCAAGGGACAAGTAGAGTGCACCTCTCCACACCCCTATTAATACCGCACTAAGTAAGGTGAGTAAATTTGCACATATAAGTGAGCAAATGCTTATATAGTGCACCCAGAGGTAGGCAAGTGCCATTTACTTGAACTTATTCACAAATCTACTGCTACACACTGTCCTCTTGATACACAGTCACAGCAGACACAGGTCAACTAGCCTAACCTGCAACAACAGCCTCTTAAAAGCAGCAACACAACTATAAGCTTCCATTATGCAGCATTATTGAAGGGGAGAAACTTAGAAACAATTTTAATTTAACTTCCAGAAGCCTGAACCTCTGACTTGGCCCTTTTGACACCACATCACATTTGGGCGAGACACTTCAGACCCTCCCAGCCATTGACTTCTGTGGCACAAGATCAGGCCCTTCATTAATACCGTACAAAATACCATGCTTCTGACTGAAATGATCCTCCTAGCTGCTCAAACAAAGGCATCTGCCATTCCCTCCTGAAGGAATTGTTGAACAGGGCATCTAGAAGGCTGCCATACAGAAAGCTAGGAAAATCAAAACACATTACAAAGGAACTTGAGCAGTCATGAGACAAGCAAGTGCATTAGACACTGATGAATTCACCATGGTCACTGAGCTATTTGTATGTGATTTATCTCAGTTTCTAGTTAATTCTTAATAGGCATTTCCTCTGGCCCTTGCCAAGCAGTTGGCAAACTCACTGCATATGCTCCAGTAACAAACATCCAAGCAGTGGTTCAAGGCAGGTGTACTAAATGGAGTTTTTACTCAAAGTAAGAATATTCTTTATAATCCTATTTCTTCTGCATCTGAAAATGAACAAACTCTTTTGCCTGCATCAAAGAATTGAACTGCAACATTCCTCCCTTCTCCACCACCTTCTGTAGCACCTTCTACTTTGTACTACAGTTGTTTTAAGTCCTATTAGGTCCAACATGTTTTTGTTTCCTGTGCAGGACAAGACAAAGGGAGAGCTCTTGCAGCCTCACATTGCAACACATTACGGCTTTGCTGCAGAACTTCCAGGCTAGCCCACAGCGACATCAACCTGTCAAAAGCTTTTCAACAGAACTACCAGCAATTGTATATGCCAGGAATTGTACATACTTGAAATCCTGGCACTCACCCGTAAAATGCAAACCCTCATGCAGCCTCCTCTGGTTCCAGTTATTCCAACACTTTGGAGAGGTTGTGCTGCTTGCCACCAGTTCTGGCTGAGGGCTCTAACCCCTGGGCAGAGTGCAAAGACAATGCCTGCTGCCCAGCTGCAGCCCCCACAGCTAATGGTGTTTCTGCACCAGGGGACCCACTGCCAAGCCAACACCACTCTGGATGGGCCCTACACATGCCATTTTCTCCCAGTGGCAGCTGAGGTCTCCAGGGGGATACCCCAGGATGAGCACAGCTTGTATTAGCCTGGTTGTGCTGCCCTGTGCAGCCATGCTGGGTCTCTCAGGTGTCTCCACGCAGCATGATGGCAGGCAGCCATGGGCATCACAACACCAGCACACCTCGCCACGGTGGGGTGTCTAACTCCTGGCAGGACCTACTGTAGCTGTCACTGCCCACTGCTTCACTTAGAGCTGGAGCCCCCAGTGTGAACCAAAAGATACAAACCAAGTCACTACAAATTAAACTGTAATAAGACCCATTTGCACCTGAGCCTTCACACTTGGTCAGTCCACACAGAACTATCACCTGAAGTTATATAGCCTATCGAGCCTTCACAACTCGTGCCACAGTGCCAAGGCAGCCCTAACAGCTGAGATCCTGACAGATACACTCCACTAACAGCAGAAAAGTGGGCACTGGTGTGGCTTCTAAGCATAACCAAATCTTTGATTAAGCAGCAAGTAGCTAAGGCTGTGAATTCTGAACTGGAGTGTTTTTTTATCTTACACATGGTGTGCATGTGCTCACCACAGCACACCATATGGGGATACAGCTTCCTACCCTCTGTACAGGTTACTACCTTCTCAATTGCCACCCTTTTCCTCTTCTTCTGCCTCCTCCTCCTGACAGTTTCCAAAGTTTCTCCAGCTGCACTTTTACCCTCCAGTTTGTTCCAAGACCCCAACATTTTTCTCTCCTTGCAGCTCTGTGTTGCTGCTGTGGTCTTGAGCTTTTGATGAAAAACAGGCTATCAAAGCCTTTATCCTCAGCTGCATACTTTTAAGTTTAGGCCTCCTGTCTACCAGGAAGATTCAATTTAGGTATAAAGCACTGCACCTGGCAGCGTTTGCCAGATCCTGCCCAAACAATAATAAAGTTTCTTTGCCTCAGGACCTGCTGAACCCAAACACTGTTTTCTCTGGCACAAGAGGCCAATTTACTACTCTAGATAAATACTAAGCAAACAGGATTTTTTTTACTTTAGGAACTAAGAAGCTACAACTTTTTCCTGCAGCCAGTCACACCCCTACTGCCTGCAACGCTGAGCTATTTTTAAAAAATTCATTCCTGTGGTATTTTCCTAAAAGCCATAAAGCAGCAGCAGGGCATTCTCTCAAACACACTTTGCTATTATTATTCTGTCTTTGCCTCCTGACTTCCAAATTCAGATAGATGTGCTATCTGTCAAAAAAAAAATAAAATTATTGTCTCTGTACCCTTTTCTCTATCATTTGTTTCCCCTGGACAGCAGGTCAGACCTGGTAGGAAACCATCTTAGTTCCTGCTCTAAGACTCCATCACATCTTGCCCTGAATGTTGCAACTCGGACCTTCTGCATACTATAAAAAAGAAAAGAAGAACTTGTACCTCTTGGCAATGTTTCAAAGAGCAAAAAGAGTGAACCAAAACCCAAGCGAAGTACTGTTCCCTATCCATGTGATAACCACACCCTCAATACCTGCAAAAATAAGATTAGTAGCTCAAATTCACAAAGGGGCACCAACATCAGCCATTTCAAAAATCATACTGTTCCCTTCACCTCAGGAGATGACAGGTAAAACGAGTTTGTGACTTAGCTAGTAATTTTAAAAGATGCACAGAGTCCATAGCAAATGATGATACAAACCCGTATCAGCTTGGGGACCTCTTGTTAAAATAGCAGGCAGAGACACAGAGCACTTAGCTGTTCTCTCTCCTCTGTTCTTGCTCTCCAGTATAAAATACAGAACATTTTTTCTAAGACTATGTAAATATAAACAAAGATTAAAATTAGGATAAATATCTCCTTCCCCTGATTTCATCGTCTGCACCCTCAATTAAACTCCTCAGCAAGCAAAGAGCATCTATTTTTTATTCACACACACAATTTGTTTGCCCATGGTCTGTGCTAGGGGAGAGCACTCCCATGAAATCCACCTTTCATTCCCAGTTCCTGACCCCATTTCTTTCTTCCCATCCTTTTACACTTCTGGACATCTCCTATGGGCAAAATCAGCTTTTATCTGCCTGAGCCCAGAGAAGAGGCAGTGGCACACCTCTAAGCAGTCAATTCCAACATGCACATTGATGGATATAAAAGGGCCGGCATATATATACATATATATCACATATATACATAAATATTTACATACTTATTTATGGATTTAGGCAAAACATGTAACAAGGATTGCCTGAGAAGTGTTGCCAAAGCTGGTCAACACACAGAAAGTAGGACCTCCCAACCACCTCCCTGGGGCAGCAAGCACTACCTAAGAAGGAAAAACCTCCTCTAGTGCCAGGTTTTCCCCATTTCACAGGTGCAAATCCTCAGCAGTTTTTCAAGCTCTGTTTGCTATAACAAAAGGCTTCAGTCTCCTGACATTTTAAAAGGGTTCAAAGAAACATAACATGAGCTAGTTAAAAATACCATGTGGAGTGTGTATACACACCCACCGTGCTCTAAGCCAAAATCACAGAAAGCAAAGTTTGTTTAGCCTAATAGCTCATCCTACCTATCCCCCTCTTCTGCAGAACTTCTCTGAAACAGTATCTGCTCTGTTGCCTTGCCTGATGTGCTTTGAAAGCCCCAGGTGACTCCCTCTTCACAGGCAAACAGGCTGTACCTCTGTGTACACCCAAACTGTGCCTGGCACAAAGAGGCAGAGCCTGGCACCTCCAGGTGGTCCATGATATAAACAGATGCTGGAGAGCTCACTGCAGTGAGTACTGCAGTACTTTTCCTGACCTTCAGCCAGAAGGTTTGTTTTAGCTAATTTGAAGTTCCTCCTCTTGGGAGACCACCCAAAATGTCTTTGTACAGTTCAGGTCCTGTCTTAATCACCTGGTCAAACTGCAGCTCTCGGTCACTTTGCAACTGTTGATGCTGCTCTCAGCATTCCTCTAACCTGCAGTGATCTCCTCCCACTTCACAGAGCTGCAGAGAGCCAGGCAGCATTGCAATTGCAGACAGCAGTGTGTTCCCAAAGCTGACACTAGCAAGACCAGCTCAGTGCTCAGACTGGGCTCACCAGTGGAGCTCAAGTGCCAAGCTCTCTGTTGCTATTGTTAGACTGGCTTTGAAACTGGAACGAGATAAAATCTGTCTGCACCATCTTGTAGCCCAGTTTTATTACCAAATCCATTCCTAAACATCAATTAATTGTTGTCTGCCTGCTTTGTTCATAGCACAGGCAACATCTTCCTGCAACTGCTTCTAGAGCAACTTTAAATGTCAGAGGACTTAATGCCCACTGCCAAACCTTCAGTTACAGCCCTTTATCCTCTTTCAGACTGAGATCAATCTATTACCCACAGTGGGAATCAGATGCAGGGACTGTTACAGAGGTAAGGAAAAATGATGAAGAAATAAATGATAAGTAACAACATCCAGCCAATGCAAGTAAACCACCACTACTAATATTCTGCCTTGCTGCTAGGAAAATTCCACAGGTCCCAGATTCTCACTAGCACTGAACAATCACATAGCCTACAGTATAAAATAGTCAGGCAACGAGGCTTCTTGCGTGACAGTTCTGGGATATTTTGATACTGTGCCAAAGCCTGACAGCAGCCCTTGATTGCTGCCTCTTAGAGATGCCTCCAGGCTGCTCTTCCTACCCCACAATGCATTACTGTTCTACTGTTAGCACCAGCACACTTTGAATGCCAAATGCCAGGCTTTGGTCAGGGTATATTTCAGGCCACCTTTGTGCTGCTGCAAAAGTGATGCCACAAAGTGGTAGGAGAGAAGGCATTGGGCTCTGAGACTAGAAAACATCTGAAGAATCGATGGGAGAAATTCCTGTGCCACTTTAAGGGAAAAATTGCTTTTGGAAAGTCATTAGTGCCCAAATAGGTGATGCTACAATAATTAATTAATAAATATTTTTATACTGTGCCATTGTGATCCATGAGAGATCTTATACTAGATGCTGTATGTGCAAGGAGCTTTCTATTCAGAGGAATCCCACCTATTTGCTTTAACAGACAAAACTCCCCAAATAGTATTTTCATATTTTTTATCTGAACAAATTCTTTTCAATAAAAAAATTACTTGACCCTTGCAATACCCTTCTGACTAGTACAGTGCCATCATCCAAAAGAAACCTCATTCAGCATGTCCTGCTAACAGCACTTAAAGCTCTGCAATTCAGCATTATAAAATTCTTTTTCTCTTGAGTGTAAGGGTTTCACTTTAGGCCCTGCCAAGGTCAATATGCAAGATAAATACTCTCTCATTCATGGCCTAGTGGGAGGTCTCTTAAGCACCTCAGGTCTGCTATCTAATACCCAGGGAAACATGACAACCAACATTTCACATGCTAAATTATGTCAGATTTCAGAATGCAAGCAGGATTTTACTGCAGCTATTCTGTTCTTACCCGCTCTGATAAAGAAAAGAAGGAATACTCTGTAAATCTGAGATACTTTCACTCACAACAAGAGAAAAAAAGAAATCAGTATTTCTTACAGGAATCACTGAGAGCAGAGTTTTAGCTGTGTAAGAGCTGTCACACCAATCTCCTCCATGAAAAGTTAAGTGTCTGGAACTCAGGAGAAGAGAGGCTGGGCAGAGTGGGTGGGAGAGAAATACGATCACCCACTCACCCCTAAAACAGGAAGAGATCCATTTTTAAGAATTCTCTCTCAGAATATCTTCCCTAAAAATCACTTTTTCCCCCTTTAAAAATGAATATGACTTTAAAAATAACATTATCAGCATTTATTTTTGATATTGTTTTGCCACTGAAAATCTGGGCCATTTTGAATATTTTTTTCTCCAAATGAACCCAATAGTTTTCATAGTGTTTGGTCTGGAATAAATATGTGTCGTGATAGAGCACAATGACATCTCACTGAAATGTAACTACTCTGTGTTTCATTTGGCATAAAGATGGAATTTTCTTCTGGAAATTGTTTATAATCCAGAAATCTACATATTCCTCAAAATGTCTTGGTTATTCAATTAAGTTCATAGTGAAAGAGAAGCCATTCATAGGAATAATCTGTTAAGCCCAGAGCAGAAACTTTATGCCTGAGGACACACATCAACATGTGCAGGAAAAGATGATGTGAGTTTATCCTGGTTGGACTGTATTTGTATAGTTGGTGTCAATCTGCAGAGTTTCACTGTCAGTACAGCTACTGCTGCCTGTGCTACCATGCTAGAGCAGACTAATTAAGTCTAGTTAACTCCAGATCCTGACCTCAATGTGTCCAACAAACCTCCAGACAGTTAAGGAAAAACTTGCCTTTTTTAATTTTCAGCAACAGTATGAGCTATTGAGACTTGTCAGAGATGCTGACATCTAAATATGCTCCACAAAATTCTGAGTTTTGACTGCTTCACTGTATTTCCTGAATCCATTAGGCCTGCAATTTTCCTCCTCTGAATCACACAACTCATCCATGTCAAAATAAATTTATCACCTATTAATTTCCATTCTTCTGCTCAGACAGTTATTTCACACCTCCAGCAGACAAGGGCAGTGCAATGGCAGGGCATCAGGTTGCTAATCCAGCACCACAGAGGAGGTTACAGCATTTCCAGCTGCTTCAGTGTGAGCAATTGGCAGTCTCCTGACTAGATTTCTGGCAAAATATAAATCAGGTATATGTTTTCAGTTTTGAGAGCACTCTTCCCTGAGTTCATGGACTTGGGTGCCCATTTTGCATCTTTCACTTTAAAGAGATACAGTTTTTCTTGTTCTGCTGTAATTGATGAAGGTTTTTTCTCAAAAAAACACATTTCACAGGGAAGTTAAACCCTACACAGAATACACTTCATAAATAATGAAAAGTTGCCACCTTTGATAATTCCCTTTTCAAGAGAAAACAACAAAACAGAAAACAAGCAGGTTTTAAAGGGGCAAGAGACAATTCTTAAAAGAAACTAAATCCACAGATCTGACACAGCATTGGTACAGCTGGATAGAGCTCTATGACCATCCATGTCAAAAATTAAAAAATAAAACAAATCAAGATATTTTCTAGTGTGGCATAACTCAACCTCAGCTGGATCTCACAAAAGCATACAGGAAAACACCTCCATCTCCCACATGGCAAATGATCTAAAGTCAGTCAAATCTGGCACACAATATTAAAAGAAAAAAATTCTAATGAAGTTAACCGAGCAGTGGCAGAGACAGGAATAAACTTTCAGTCTCCTCTAACCAGTTCTGTATCCTCATATTCATGGTGTCTCACTGATGGTTAAAAGAAACAGTGGTGAAGCAAACCATACCCTGCTCAGCTCAGCTTGAGAAATGTGATTCTCACACCTCACACTAACATCAGCTCATAGCATATGAGGAAATGTCAACATTGCTCTTTAATGCCCAGTTTGGTAAAGTTTCACACTTAGATATCTCTGCCAAAATCATGCTATCAAATGCCAAATTACTGTATCATCCCGGTGATTTGCACCAGAATACACTCCCTGAAATGCATTCAAGAAATGCCATAAAAGCACGCACCTAGAAGTGGCAAAAATAATAACCCCAGAAAACAAAAAAAGGAGATAACAATAAGTGAATTCATTGCAGAAAGAACAGCATAGCTGAACAGTGACAGAAAATCAAGCCCTAACAATGTACAGAAGTCATGCGGAACAAAAATGACTGCTATCATTGTATTAAAGAGCTGGAAAGACAGACAAATCACACACTGGAGCACAGCCAAGTTTCCTCCTACAGTTCAGTATAGAAGTTTTTGGCCAAAACAATGTTATTTACAACCACCTTTGGTATCTCACCTCTGTGTTCATTCAGGGGCAGGTAAGATTCAAATGGTTTTCTTTCTAACTGACAATTTTTCACTCACCACAAATCCTAATAAAAGACACAGAGTATGAGTCACATCAAGAAAATACCCAGCCTGGATTGCTTCATTCTACTTTTTGTTTTCTGCATCTAAATCTGCATTGCTGCAGATGCATTTAACAACAGGAGACAGAGTCCAGCTTGATTCTCAGCTAAAGATGCATTATGATCTGCACTGAGTAGGACTACTGGATTTGTTCTACTGTTTGAGCAGCTATCTGAACTACTATTGTAAATGTAGTAATGTTTTTCCCCAGGTATTCACTATCAAGCTTGCTGCATTAATGTCATAAGATTTCCTGTGTGCGATTTTAACTGTAAAGAAATCATCGGGTCTGATCACAGGCTGAGTGAGAATTTATACCGCTAAAGGTGATAAAAGGAAAGAGAAGAAACACAATAACTGGCAGGCATGAAACAGAATCTGTGTCACAGGGGAAAACTGGACACTTGTATCCCTCAGGATTCTAGTTAGCACCCTGTCTTTCAGCTCCAAGCTGAATGATTGCCACTTGAAGACTCTCAAGTCTTGTTTGACATTTGTATACAAATCCCAAAGACATTAAGGGAAACAGCAAGATATGAAAGCTGGCTAAACCAAAAAACCCTGGCCTTGAAAAAAACAACAAAATGCTGCCATCAGTGATGCATCTGGTAAACAGTAACTGAAATAGATGACAGCCGCAAAAAAGGGGGCAAAGAAATTCAAACAGAGAATCTGCTACGTTATATAAACCAAACTGCTTATTTCTCAGGATACCTATGAGTGTACTACAGTACATTTGTCATGTTTAACAACTGCCCACAAGACAGAAGTGTATATCTGATCATCGTTTCTTTGGCAGGAAATGTCCTGCTCATTATGTTTTGAACATCTTCCATGAAAAGTTTACCTCATTTACGCATGACTGTGCCTTCAATTCCACGAAGAGGCCAGAGCTACCTGTAGGTCTCTGCAAAGCAAACACCAGCTTCAGTAAAGGCAGTAAACACCTGAATACCTCTTAAACAAATAATTACATTCCAGACTTGCACTAGTTAAGAGTTTCAGCATTAGTTCAGCAACACTTGACATTAATCCTTTTGTTCTCTTTACTTATTAAGTTGCTCCCATATGTTTTCTGTGGTTAGACAGTCTGTTACCCGGAAATACTCTGACCACTGAAGAATGAGTACGAGTACTCTTTTTTAATGGTAAAAAACCTTCCATGCTGACAGTACATTCTGAATGCCTACACAAACATTTTATTTGACTTTGCAGGTCTCCCAGGTTTCCCAGAGCCCTTCTTTCCCCCCTGAATGAGTCTGAAGTTCAAACTCCTCCAGTAAATACCTGACTGTAACTCCCACCTGCACTGTCAATATTCTCCAGCCCTACTGATATCTGAAGAAACCCACTTGGAGACTGATGAATCTGGATTTTTTGATTAAGCCTCAGTAAAATATTCCTTTTAGTTAAGCATAATTTTGTATAATTAATCTGCACAGAAAGCATTAATTTACCTTGCTATCTCAGATTTCCCCAGAGAAAAATGTTACAGTTCAAATGATCCCTACATCTATTGTCATAAATCATTGTACCTTAATAATGTAGCCTGCAAGTACAAAGAGCTTCCCACACACTCATTCTGTCAAAACAGTATATATATGTCATATTCAGCATACACACAAATTCCAGCCTTCAGCAAAACAAACCCTGCCACAAGACACTGTGTAGGGCCAATCTGTCAGCAACACTGGGGCTCTCTCCCTCTTCACAGCTCTGGTGTTTCACACATGTCAACAACCCAGTACGAGCCAACTCAGCAACAACCTAGTGACTAGGCAGTGTAGTTTCCCAGACTTGCCCCTCTTTGGAAAACTGTTCCCTAAAGTCCTGTTCTTATCTATTAAAATGAAAGCTGTCTTCCATTTTAACTAAAGCTGTGCAGGGTTTTGCTTGGTGTACTTAGACATGCGTGCAGGGACGTCCCCTTGAGCACCAGCTTTGTTAATTTGCTTTGGAAGGGGGTGGAATACTCTGCCATGATAGCAACTTCGGGATTCATCCCATGCAGCATCAACAGCTCTCATGTGCCCTTGCTGTCCTGGTGTTGTGTTGAGAAGAGTTGCACCAGAGAGGGAGGATTCAGAAGGAAATATTTAAAATTGAAATGAAAAAGACATTTCAGACCTTGAGACTATTCTGGGCACCATTCATTGGTGCATTTTAAAGTAATTTCTATCCTGTAGTCAAAGCTGGGCACACATACAAGTCACAGTTACAGGTTTGCCCAGTGTCACAAGCAATGTTTCCCCAGCAGCTCCTCTGTATGAGATGTCAACTGAACAGCCACCTCCAGAAATATGGGAGTTTTTTTGACAAAACTTTGGTCTGTGCTGAAATACTTCCTTGTTTTCACCTCCTGACTAATCAGTCATGAGTTCTGAATAACCCTATACTATCTTCCCACAAAAGAAATGATGAACATTAAAAAAAAAAAGAAAAAACATGCCAAAAAATGCCTCAAGCCCCAGCCACTTAGCTAGTAAAAAAAAAAATTACATAGAGGGAGGGGAAAAAACTCACTTCTGAAATGCATTAAGTGTATGTGCACTCATACACAAAACCTACCTACAGTATGATCTTTCTGGAACTTAATTTATAGTTTTGAAGAGTTGTATATGACCAAAGGTTATGAGCCTTCCAAGCAAGACTTGCCTGCTTCTTCTGTGAAGTTCACCCTGAACTAGACTGGAGGTGGGGGAGGATGATTACTTACTTACTGTTTCACGCTCTAGGTGGTGACTGACACACAGGCTTTCAACATCAGCCAAAATGTAATCAGCAATTACAAATTGTATTATGTGACAAAGACCATGCTGCGCATATGTTGAGTGTTCTGGCTGCAAACCTCTGCTTGCCAAGAGCTAATGAGATAATTTTTCTCCTTGGAAGCTACGCCACTTCTAAATCTACGAGTAAAGGCAGCCATCACACACGCAGTACCTCCCATCGAGGGGGTCCCTGAAACAAAACATTACCTAATTGTAGGCTGCAACTCAACAACTACAGCCAAGAAAGGCTCCTCCTACCCCTGACAGTAACTGCTTGCACGTGGGATGGGGTGTGGTACCTGAACGTGAGAAGATCCAGGACTGATGTGTACTCTCAAGGTTGTTTACATCCCTTCAACATGTCTTTGGTGGGTGGCCTTTCTCCATTTTGTTTTTGATTGTTTCTACCCACTCCCCTTTCCCCCAAGGTACCGTCCTTGTTTTTATTCTAACAGCTATTCCTTAGTGTGATTAAGGAGTTTTAATTTTGATTTAATAAAAAAAAAAGCAACATAGAGAAAGACCCTCAGGTTTTTGAGTGGATTCAGGCAAAGCTTGACATTTTGATCGTCCCTGCTGATTGTTTCTGCTGCCAGATTAGAATAAAGTATTTAAGGAATTTAAGCCTATTTCTGATTTAAAGCTAGAAGTCATGACATTATCTTCAACCTGAAGGTGCCTCTGCTCATCTTCGCAAGTATCTTGCTGAATCAATAAAACAGTGCAGGAAAACAACCTTCATGCCTGCTAATATCTGTACTTCTTAAGGTTACTTATTAAAAAGCACTCCCCTGAAAATGAAATCTGAAACAGGGTCAGCCGAGACTTTTGAAGGATTTTGTCGTCACTCTAAGATTTCACAAGGAAAACAGATATAGGAGACAATTTTTTTTTCTGTTAATCAAGTAAATGAAATCAGTAAGGACAAATCTTTCAATGAATGCCTCAGTCAGGCTTGTTATACTGCACAGGCAGAATGGGTGGTCTGCAAAACTGGTTAACAACACTAGAGGGATGGCTTTGCTAGCATTTCCCACTTTACAGACTGTGTACGTAAATCCTGACCCTTATGAACACAAATTTTCCGAGTTCCAATCCAAACTGTTAAGTGTTTAGCAGCAAGTGTGGAGGCCTGATTTTCAGGAACTTGGGTCCCATTTAGGCATTTAACAAAGGATTCAGATTTTTGCAAAACCTTTGTATAAGTAACCAAAGATTTCTGAAAACTGGCCATGTGCTTTAAGAAGCAGTTTCTATTGCATGAAATAACCTTTACTTAACCTGGTTCATGCCTAGTGACACAGCCAGTAGTCTGATATGTTTCTGCACAAAACTGCAAGAGTCCAATGCTGTAGTAATCTATCAGGATGCTGTACATCATGAATGACTGAGGCTCTGCAACAGGACAACACAGCATTGCAGCAAGTGAACAGGTGTACAGTCGAGATTACCCTAACCCTTAATTTAGCAGGACAATGGAGTCAATATGCACTTACACCCACCAAATGGCTGGGGAAGGCATCCAGTCCTTATCATCTGCTCCCTACATAAGTCATGACAGCCATCTAGACCAAAATTCACAGTAAGGTGAATTCGTCTCTGCACCTCAAGCAAACAAAAGCTTAAGCCCAGCTCAGCGTAAGAGTGCAGGAATCATTACTTTCTGATCCCTGGGGCAGTCTGCTTGACTCAAGTTTTAGATAAAATTTTACACAGATAAAAAAAGTATAACTTGAACTTCCTCATACTGAATCAAAACTCCCATTCCCTTCTGCCCAGTTTCCCATCCAAATTTGTGACTCATCCACTGCTGCACTTTCATGTGAATTGTGTGCTATGGATGACCAACCAGCCCAAAACTGTAGGATATAATGCTTAGGGGCTTCTCCAGCATAATTTTGTTCTCACAATACATGTTCACCTGTGCTAAAAAAACCCAAATCCTAAAAACACAAAGCCAAACTCTTGAGAAAAATTGCTGGGCATGTTCTTTTGTAATTTGTAACTCAGAACTATTAAATGCTTTTATTGCTTCAAGTACAGTAGAAGTTGAAAGTCATAGAAAGAAATTAAGGTCCCAAGTGCTAGTGGCAAAGGGCCATGGAGGGTGCTGCTAACAGCATTGCTTGTAGACACAAGACTTTTAGCAGTTTATCATCCCCCCATGCTGGTTCTACAGTGATCTTTCTGAGGTCCTGACTGAAGTTAATAATAGTTCTGAAAAGCTCAGAAACTCCTACTTTTTACAGCATGTTTAACAATGGATGTAAGCTTCAGTTCCCACCTATTCTGGATTCAGTTATCAATTCCCTATAAACAAACAGTTAAAAGGCTGCAATCTAAAGGACTTTTTCTTTTTTTTAGACAGACTTCACCTCAATTTTAGGGACTTCCTCTTGACTATATATGCATGTATTTGAATTTCTATATTTATAGAGAAAGAGATAGAAACATACACTGCATTACATGTACCAGTTAAGGGTTTCTCAATGCTCTCAGCAAATTTAATCCTGTTACCCAGGAGGATGAAAAGTCTATTTGGGGGCCACCTGCAATGGAAACTGGAGAAGGGTTGCAGCTGCAATAGAAAGTTGGCTTCAGAAATGTTCCTGGAGAGTCAGGCCTTCCCTCCCCACTTCCTCAGGTGACCAGAGATACCCCATGGTGCTTCTAGGAAGAGCTGGGAGATTCCTGGGAGAAAGGGCAGTCCTGGATGTCCAAGAATAGCAGAGACTATGTTGTGATTTTTCTTGGACAATGACTTCTTCTGCACTTCACGGTGCCCTCTCCCTCCTATAACATATACACAAATACACAGGTAACGTATGAAAATGAGGAGTACTCAGTTTACGTATCTATTTATATTTGCACAAGACTCAAAGGCAAAAAACTTTTAGGGCTCTGTAACTGACAAAATTTCCACTTGCCACCAACATTCCATTTTGTAACATGGCATCACACTAATCAGTCTGTCACAGGCAGAGCATGTTATTTATTCAGCTTTTAGTACTTCAAATTCTCATCAAGTTTCCTGAGCACACAAGGTCTGTCCTACTGCAAACTTGACAAGGTTCATCCAGTTCTGGATTCACAGGGAGGGATACAACAGAGAAGAGATGAGACAAGATGAAAAGAAGCTTGAATAAAGCAGAAGGTGAAAGAAGGCTGAGATTTCCTTTTTCTTTAGGAATCTACCAGATGACCCTTCGAACACACAGGCTATCTTCAAGTTCAGTATAATAAATTCCTAATACACATATGTTTAGATTACTTGCTACTGTGACTGTTTATTGCACAACTTTTAAGTGCAGCACACATAGTAGAGCTGCTTGAATATTTTCCACTACCTATTTTTTCCCACTACTTGGAAAAAAAAAAAAAAAAAGGCAGTCACCTTGTCTTTGCCACAGCAGGAGGTGACAGTTCATGACCGTGTCTCAGGATGTGCTAACGCAAGAGCAGCCCTAGTCCATGAGGGATGTTGGTGCTCCTGTAACAAGCACTGAGCAAAAGGCAGCAGTTTGAAGCACCAGCCCTAGGTGTCAATTATTCTACTTCACCAGGAAAGAGTAATTAAAGAATAACTCCCTAATGCCTTCAACCCTCTCCTGCAACCCCCACTGGTTCTCATCCATCACCATGAAGACTTCTCTCACTGATTCATTAGGAAAGCGCTGCCTTTCCAGGGGAGGCACTGAGAGGAATTTTCCACTTCTCCCTCCCTTCCTCCCCCTGGGCACAGCAGCAATCTCATTTCATTACAAGCCCAGGATTCTAATGTCAGTGGCTTTGGGCATTTGCTAATAAGGAACAAGTAGTTTCCAGGAACAGAAGACACAATGAGTGCATTAAGAAACTCTTCAGAGAAATAAAACCCATCACATGTTTCCAATAGGGCAGGGTGAGCAAATGGTAAGGGCCTGTGAAAAGGTGAATGAAATCCGGGAGGGAGAGAGAGAGGGCCTGTAAAGTACACAGTAAAAGCACTACCAGGCAGGATGACAGAGAAATGAGAAGCACAGGCAAACATTGGTTTACCTACAGGACTTTGAGAAGAAATGTAGGGCAGACTTGCACATATAAGACCAAGAGACACAAAGCTTTTCAAAAGCAGTAAGCACATTTGGAACAACTGAGCTCAGATACATTGCAACAACACTGGGTTTGAACTGTCCATTTTGCTGGTTTCTACTTGAAAAGTAACTGCAAAATTTCTCTCTGTATGAAATTGTAAGAGGACTTCCCTATTTTAGTAAAGCCCTTGGATTCATGCATATGTGGGTGTACTGTATACCTATAAAAATACTGCAAAGGAGAACTTTTAATTACTGCGACCTCTCCGAGATATTCCAGAAGATCCTCCAAAGAGCTGGCAGTTTTTAACAGACTTCTGAATTTAAAGAAAGCTGTTTGCTACCTATACTGTTATAGTTATACACATATTATATCTATATATATATCTCCATCTAGTTTTATTCTAAAGTAAATTCTCCACATTCCTTTTTCCAGGTATGCATTGCACATGGGGCATCCTTTCAGACCCGGAGTAGGAGCGTTGCAGTTGCTGAAGAGCTGCCTTTAAAGCAGTGTTGAACTGGTTCCACACTGAGGACATGTAATAGCTGACAGCCACAAAGTGCCTCTCTTAAGGACGTCATCCTACATCTGATGTCACCTTTTTCTTTGAGGCTGGAGAAGCAACATTGCTTGAAATAACAGCTTTACTTAAGATAAAGATTTAAAACCAGAGATACTAGATTATTCAAATTTTGAAGGATTTGAGAAAAAATGCATTTAGGGTAGGAACTCAATTGAGTCAGATCAAATGAATTGACATAATGGCAAAAAAGTCAGCCTTTTTGTGGAAGCTGAATATTGTGTGTTCACTAAAAGTATGTTTCTGAAACTCCAGGTTTGCTTAATACTTCTAATGTAATAATTATAATTACACAGTAGAAGACAGGCCATGCTACTCTTGTCCTCACTCATGCCAGAACTACACACTAAGGTCCCAAAGATGATAAAGTTCTTTCTGTGGATGTTCATTGTAAAAAAACAAAAGTACAGCTCTGACTTGTTTTGAATTAGATTGCTGTGAGAATACCACATGAGAAATATTTAAGGATAAAACCCTGTCTTTCAACAGCTGTTAGAACATGTCAGGAACACCCAGAGGATAAATGTAGTCAATTTATATAAGAACACTGACGAATTAAAACTATGAAAAACTGAGTAACAGCAGGATATCACATGCTACTTCATCTAAAATGATGACTAGTAAAGGCTAAATATCACACCATTGATTCCATGACCTTTAATTTCAAAAATCTAGTCTAGGTTTATCCCAGTTAAAGAGAATTATTTGTTCCTTATCAAGTCATTTTAATGGCAATCTGAAGCAGAGCAAAGGTGGACGGGATAGGGAGAGATCCATCCAAAAAGCTTGACACTTCCTAGCTTTTGGTATTTTAGTATAGCATATAAACACATCAGTGAGATTAGACCCTGTGCTATACCTTCATGCAGGCCTCAGTGCCTGTATTTCCCCTTTGAGAAGCAGTGGAAAAACTGTTAGCAAAAGGAATTTGGCATTTTACTATTGCTGAGGCAGGCAGAGTTTTTGTGCCTTAACAAGTCACAGTAGGACAGAAAAACACCATGCAAATTGACCTACACTTAGCTCTGTGCACACAACACAAACTCACTTGAATTGCTAAAAGACAAAAAAAGAACTGATAACCAAAAATAAAACCATTTTCTTATTATGCTCTGACCTCTGCTTTGTAAGGGAGGCTATGATTTTATTCCTGGTATTCTAGGGTTGTAAAGCTTTGTATTTGGTTAATTTTACAGAAAGTACCAATCTTTATTAACATGAAAGAAAAATCTAAGTATTGTAGTCATTGAAAATACATCATATTTATTATAGCCTAACTGCAGCAGAGTGTTTATTATACACTATTAATATGATTGCTGCATGTAGCCAACCAAAATTTATGACAAGCTTTGTAATAGAGGGCTTCTTCATCACTATTACTATATTCTTGGTAGGTGTTGTGAATTGTTTGTGGCAATGCTGAAATTTGTTCATTAACAGCACTTACTAGTGAAAGAATTGTTTACAAAATTAGTGATGAAGAAATCCTGTCATCTATCTCTGGCTTCCCAAGAAAACCACTTATTTCTGGGAAAAACGTATTTAGTCCCTGCTGTGTGCATTTTCTTCATATTCACACAAAGTACTGTGGTCACAGTATTCACTATATTTCTGTTTCTACACTGAGTAAAATCAGAAGTGTTATTAGCCTTGGTTTAGTGAGGGGAACTGAGTCACTCAGATTATACAAGGCATATTAAAAGTTTGTAGCAAGGAAGGGAATAATGGCCTGGTAACTCAAGCTACTGCCATTATCACTGGATTTGTTGAAACCCTGCAATTATTCCATATACCTGTTCTGTACTCTCGGTTTTACTCCTTTGGTCTCCTCAGCTGTCAAGAGCTGATATCACTGGATGCTATTTCTCTCTAAAATGAGGCAATGCCAGGTAATTCTAGACAGACAAAAAGGAGATAAATTTAATACTGCTTCAGTTAGGAAATTAAATAAACTGGTGATCTACAGCATTTCCCTAGGTTGTTCTCACTGAATATAGGGGTTACTGCATTGCTTTACTGTATCTACTTTTTTACACAAATTACTGTGTCTGGAAACTTGGTGTTTGTGCTCCTAAAGCACCTAAGGACCTATCACTAGGGAAGTAAAATATGTGAATTACAAGAGCACATGCACTGGGGTCTCTCTATCTTTATGTGCAAGACCACTGTCAGAGAGTCATCTGAACATGGATTTACATTACAGTTAAACACATTTTGAGAAACGGCTTTAAAAGAAATACACATTGCTTCAGTGGTAATAACACTCTACTGATTCTATGTTTACTTAATGTTGATATAATGACACAGCCGTACTACAATATTGAATTATGTTCAATCACATGCTTATGGTAGTACAAGAAGAATTTTTCAACCGCAATTAATGGAATACAGACACAGCTGTTATAGAAACACAGACTGTTGTCCAACAGGTATTTTGGTGCTACTGTTTAAAAGACACTACCAGCAGCAAACTTAAAGCCTCACAGTTACTTGAAAGGCAAATTAAACACTATTTCCAAAACAGACTGTGGTTTCTGGCATCGGGTTTTCACTAAGGCTGGAAGTCTAAAAGATTGACAATACTAGCATTATAGCTTGGGGTTCAAAGAAAAAGGAAAATCTTCAATTTTTCTAGTCAAATATACAAATCTGATGTTAGCTCAGTCAGCACAGGTCAAGTTACATTACTTGTTCTGGAAAGAAAAACTTTTTTTGGAAGAATAATAATTCTTTCAGTCAATCTTCACAAGCTGGGCCCAAGAGAAGAAACCAAAAATAGCAAGATAAGACTAAAGGCAGTACTTAAGTTTCTAACATAACAATGGAAGAGGCCAGTCTGACTCATGAGCAAAGAAGAGATAACTGAAAATGGGAGATAAAAAGGCTGTACTCAGTCCCACACAATTCCCAGACCTCCCAGTAAATCTGAACACACTGAAAGATGGGTCCAGGAAGGGAGGTTCCTAGGATAAGAACAAATAGCCTTAGCTTTTACTTAAAAAAAAGTGGACCGAATAGGACAAATACCCACTTGTAAAAAGAAAAACGAACCCAAGAAACTTACACACAAACTGCAATAAAAACCTCAAAGGACTGCATCTTATCTAAAGAAGGACACTCTAGTGTCAGTAACAATTGTTTCATAGTCTGCAATGATCAGTAGGTCTGAGACTGAACAAGGAGGTTGAACTCATTTGCCCTGTTCTCCCTGGAAGCCTACCTGGGTACCCTCTGGGAATACTGCTGTCCTGGCAAGAGGCTATAGGCTGGGGCAGACTCAGGATATTCTTAAAATGGCAGGAAAAAACAGACTAGGAGCAGCTCCATTTTCCAGCCCCAACAGTGGGAAATATGTAGTTAGGATATTTTTCTTCTAACAGCAGAAAACATCCGCATGGAACATTAATACTGTTTTTTCTCTCCTACCAGATCTTTATGGCATCCAGTTGCAGTCTAGAACAGAGAATGACAATGGTGCAGCTGGACAAACCATGCTGCTAGAAACATGCATGTTTGGAAAACACAGCCTCAAAAAATTTTTCAAGAGCTTTACAAAACCTGACAACTGCTTGCCCCACCAGAACACTGTGAATACTGGTGGGGTAGCAGAAAAAGTACATTTCTATGCTCCTATAATGGGCAAAAGTGCAAAAACTAGATAAAATTATTACATGAGAAATTACCACAAAATGCAAGAATTTACTATGGAAAAGGAGATCAGAAGCTGATTTTGTGACTAAGCACTTGTCCTAACTAACTGAATTAAAACAAATAGTCATAACAGCCCCATTTATTGGCATGGTATCAAGAACACTGACTAAAGTCTTAAAAGTGCAGGTACATCAGAAACTGTAAGTTACAACCAGCTGCAACTACAAAACTTTCCAGATGCTTTTCTATTTACATGGGAAAAAAGTTCAAACTGTTCAGCAGTTCTTGATATTTTCTACTTTTACACACATCCTCTTTCACAGCATGTCCTGGAAAATATATGCAAACGTTACTTTATAACGTGAACTTCTACTTAATGGCAGCTTTTAGGTCATTTGTCAAAAACATATCCACACACAAATAGAATATACAGGCCAGGAATCTTAGCTAAATTGAAAGGGTTTATCAGAAAGGATTTGCTGAAGCTATTAAATATTAGGTTATTTTACTGAAAAAATTAATTGGACAGTACACTTCCCACCCTTCTTACCAAAGGAACAAGTACCTGGGTTCACATTAAATCCTTTTTTCTCAAAGGCATTCTATTCTTTGTGCTTACCGTCCTTTTCTGAATACCTGTGTAAAGAAGGAAAGATCATGCTGGGATTAAATATTTTCTGAGCCACCACATTGGGTATAGCTCAATAATCACTCACCAAAGGAAAACACGTGAAAAGGGAGGGTGAGGAATGGGGTGAAATCTTCCTCTGGTGTATCCTCCCAGCTTCTCCGAATCAGCACACCAGAAAAGCCCTGCATTGAATACCATTTCTCAACCTCTATGGTTAACATCCTTTTTTTATGTCTTAAACTACTGGCCTCTTCTTGTGACAAATTCCACATTTTAGGGATGTATCTTTGGCAAAAATTATAACATTCTATTTTGGTTGCCTCTTTTTCCAAACTGAAGAATTCCAATCAGCATCATACTGTGACTCTATTTTAAGTCCTTTCTAATCCTGTGTATCTTTTTATTATCTTTTTTATTTTTGTTTTGTATTATAAAGCATCTGTGTTGTGTTCAAAATGTATCATATGGGTTAATTCTCTGATGGCATTACTTGTTTTGTTCATTTGCTTCCTTACAATCACAAATAACCCGTGTGGCTTTCTGGCTTCTGTTAGACATTTACAGCAATGTCTTATCTGTCAATGAATTCTTTGTCAAATATGGTTAATGTTCTTTTGCAGCACCCAACGTGGACCCTTTCATAGTGAACCTGTGACACGGAGTATCATAAGGTCTTTTTCATTCGCCATGCAGCCAGCCAAAACTCTGATCACAGTGGATTTTGTAGTAGCAGGAGGCTTACTATTAACCTCCTTGCTCCACTCCATTTTGAGGAAATTTTTAAAGTCAGCTGAGAACCATGGGCCTCACCAGAGATTGTTGTAGAAATGCTCTGCTAACAGAGGAACATGATGACATTTTATTTTTGATCTCCACCTCAGCCACTCTGCCAGGCATCTTGGATTTTTAAAGTAAAAAGCTTCTTGAAAGCTCCAGTATCTTATACTGACCTTGGACAAAAGCCCAGGCAAGAATGAAGACTTCTTCTTTCAGCACCTTCTACGAAGTCTCATCTTCCATGGTTTCAGTTCAAAAACCCCCTCACAAAACAACAAACCCCACAACCACCACCACTAGAAAAACTCCACAGAATAAGTGAACATGTTGACTGTGATTTATAGAGACTGCTCACAGCCTTCTCACTGACCACCTCTCTCTCAGAACTCTCACTGCTGGAAACCTCTTGTAAGAGAAGAAAAATTAAAAAAAGTTAACTGTTGCAGTGTTCTGTTCGCCAAACTAAAAACTGTTCATGATCTAAAACTCTCAGAGAAGGCATACAATAATCATATCTCCCAGAACAAATCTCTGTTACCCTGCTTGTATTATGGAAACTGCCATGTCTCAGAAAATGCTTTAATAAAAGAGATGACGCAAGCTAATATGTGATTCTAATCAGGTGAACAGATCTTTGGTGTAATTTTGTTAATTTTACATATTTCAGTGATTATTAAGCCTCTTGTAAAAAGACTTTCTTGTCTTCTAAAACAAATTCTTTCAAATTCCCATTAAATTTCAGTGCCATACTGCCACTATATCATAACTGGTTTTCCTTGATTAAAAGTACTATTTTCAAGTAGCATTTGAGAAGACAGATTCTTTTCTTTTCCTAGCCCTTCTTACACTTCCCCTATTGTTCGTACAGTAAAGGGCCTGACAAGCTAGCAAACTAACCTGGAAATTCAAGGGGGAGAAATTAGGGTGGTTTGTTTTTTTTTCCTTCACACCGCCTGAGAAGTGGTACTTATATGAATCAAGTTTATTTTTAGCTTCTCAACAACAGAGAGATGCCAATTCCTGTTTCTGTCAGTGCTTTAAATGCTCTTGGTTTCTTACTGCAAAGCAATTCCCACATCTTTACTACACAGTCACCTTATGCCCTTTGTGGAAGCCTGCTGCCACTCATCTACAGCACTTGCATCCAGTTTAGTTTAGAAAGAGGTTTGCTATCCCAATGTGTCAGTTTTAAAGTTCATGTTTAAGGACTTAAAAACCCCAAACAAAATTGACAGCACTAGTGGAAGAAGTAGATGATAAAGAGAATTCTGCACTTCCAATTTGTACAAGAGTGTTTACTCTTGTACAATGTTTTCATAGGGAAATTAAAATTGCAATCTAGATTTTAAGGTGCGAGCTTCTAAAATGGAAACACTATTATTTGCAGAATAAATTATTTATAGTCCTAAGATGCAGTATTGTTGAACGCCCACCTTCCTGGTAAGCATAACTGTTTCAGAAATTGTTGTGTGTGATGTGTTTGTGGAAATAGATTGTTAAATTCTCCACAGAGAAGTAGAACTTTTCCACCTCCTGATACATTTTGGATTGACTCAGCAGCAGCTCTTACAGGGACTTTCAATCTGGGACACATCTTTATTTCCAATCCAGATGAAAAAATGCTTTCTCAAAAATTAAGCAGGTCACAAGGTACAGCAATTACTCCTTTAAAGTATTACAGAACACGCTTTTTCACAGGATACACACAGTACAGTTTCAGCTTGTTAGTTTCAATATTCACAGTAAAATACTTTTTCAAATAATCCAAGTGCAGCTTAGAGCCATCATGGGCCAGTTTATATCGGTCTGCAGAAATACAGGACACCAAATGCCAGATGAATTATTCTTTCTATGTTCAGACTTGCTTGACCACTTGTGCACTACATCAATGCTGAGCTTGAGGCTTCAGTTTTCCTCTGTTCCAACTGAAATTCTACATTAAAGAATATATGCAAAGCTCCTGTGCTCTAGATCTCAGGATAAGACACTGATCATCAGGATAGCTTGTATAGTGACGATGCCATAATGCCCTTTAGATTCAGGATATCTGTGTTGTACAGTAAGACTTTCCCATTCAGGCAGATTGTCCTGAATGTTTACAGTCACTTAAATTTGTGGAGAAGGAACAGTGAGGAGACCAGTTGGCTTGATCTTGTTGATTCCTCCGTCTAGGATGCAGACCCTTGGGTACTTGTTTTTCACCAGATAAGCTGCAAACTGAAACAAATATATCATTAGCACACTGCATATTATAGTCCTTAAATTAAAATAACTTTGTGTTAAGTAAAGCAAGCTAAGAAAAAATTAAAAGTTATCAGACCCTAGAAGCTCTTTCTTTGCACCAGCTAATCC
This sequence comes from Campylorhamphus procurvoides, assembly GCA_013396655.1. Lineage (NCBI taxonomy): Eukaryota > Metazoa > Chordata > Aves > Passeriformes > Dendrocolaptidae > Campylorhamphus > Campylorhamphus procurvoides. The sequence goes on along the minus strand of WBMV01003598.1, from coordinate 1,784,656 downwards.
AACACAGGAGCCCAGGTCTGTCTGTTGAAACAGCTGGGATGAATTTGGTGGTCATGAAAATGTCACACTAATAACATTGACCTTTATTTATCTCTGCTTAGGTAGGATTTTACTTCAGTCTAACAGGACTGTTTAATCTCATAGCAATCACTGCAACCTCCCTCAAAGCATGAACTAACAGATATTTTTCCCTGCCTTAATCCAACTCTCAGCTGTTTTCTGTAGGTTCTCAAGTGTACAAGAATCACAGTATAGTCATTTTCTTACCTGTCAAACTTGGCTGACATGACTTGATTTCACAAATGTCAGAAATGACTTTGGGGTCTAGCAGCTGTACTCTCCTACCCTCCACTGTCCCCACCAATCTGCCCACAGGCAGGTTGAACAGTGGAAGCACATATCCCACCCCCTCCTTGGAAGCCTCTCTCCCCACTTCATCCCATAAACCAAACAACAGTAGCCAGTTTCCATGTAGTAACTTCGTGAAACATTGCTACAGTGATGACAAAACAGTGTTTTGTAGATAAAAATAATAATATTTCATTACATGTCAAATTTGCCTTCTAAATATTGACAACAATGCATTACAAAGCAAGTCACCAAAACAGATTAATCAGTGAAAAACTAATACTTTTACTTTATGTCCAACAGATGTGAGAGACTGCCCTGCCCTCCCAGTTTTTGAGATTGTTGCATCTTACTTGGTTGACAAATTAGTACCATCTGTAAAATCACTGAGTGCTTCCAAATGGGCTACCTAAAACATTTGTAATTCCCTATCTGATTCTTTAAAATAACTTGTGATGCTATTTGAGAACCTATTTGATGTCCAAATAACTAACTTTGTATGAAAAGCTAAATTACCAACTCAAGAACAGCTGTAGCCACCCCAAACAAATTTAGTAGGTGGGATTTTTTTGCATTTTCATTCCTCTTAATCACCTATTACAGTGTAGCAGATATTGAGGCAGAACAAGATGTACTACATGACTACCTGATCAAGTGCAAGTCCTGAAATAATCTCTTGAACAAGTAAGAATTCATAGTGGCAAAGTTCTAAACTTCCCTAGCTAAAACTTTTGCTTCACATTGAAGGTATTCTATATAGGCAAAGAACTTTTGTCCACTTATGTGTCAAACCTATATAGCTACTGCATTACTTTCTTTGTGTTTAAGAGGGATTTAACCAAGGAGTGAGCAACTAGTATGTGATCTGTAACCACTGAGGACTTGTTAGGGCAGAGTAATAGGTCACAGTAGACATTTTGGCTGTTGTTTGTTTCAGGTACTTGCCTAAGGAAGACCAAAAGGAAGCTCAATCATCTCTTTCCCCATTAGTTTCGGTCATTCAGTACTGGATTCAAAGAAACAAATGAAAATAATCCCCACAATCAAGCAGTCAAAGCAACTGATAGTAAAGTTAAACTATATGTGGATGCCAGTTTCCATGAGCAATGTAAATGCCATGCTTTTAGAGAGGTTCTTGGCCGCACAGGTGGTGTAATATGCCAGAGAAATCACTAGGAGAGTGCAAATACCTCTTGCTATAATCACAGTCCAAAGATATGGTGTACAGTGAAACAGAGACAAAGATAATTCCCTTTGTCAAAAATAGCGCTCAGCTGTGCATACCATGAACTACAAAAAATAGTTTACATTCCCAGTGAAATACTTCTATCAGACATCTTTACTTCACATGTACATATCTATCATCTCACAGTGCTCTCTACCTGTGACTAATGGATGGTGCTCTGTCGTGGACACCAGTGCTGCTCGTAGCTGGCAGAAATAAAACATGGCAACAAGCGCTCCAGCTGACAGGAAGCAGCATGTTATTTCCTGAGTACAATGTTCCATGTGTCAACAGAGAGGTTCCACTCTCTGACTACTGATAACTGTAAACTGCTGATAGAGCCCTACCCATAACATAACTACCACTCAGTGTAGTCTTAGAAGAAAATATGCAAACAAATGCTTTGTACTCAGGGTTTGAGCATTAAGACCTGTGTCCCACTGTATTTTAGAACTGCTTTAGTCATTTTCCTGTCAGGGAAAATCCACTGACTGGGAAATATACTACTCTTGGCATCTCACTACTGTGGGAATTAGCTTCAAGTCAGGGGCCTAGAGGCATACACATTGATATAAACTGAGAGTTGACATCAAACTCCAAATAGCAGGCTCCAAGAGCTTTGCACATACATCTGTCCATGCACTGCAAAGAAGAGCCCAGGTTAAACTCATATGGTAGTAAGGTTTGATCTGATTAAAGACATTCCTAGTTCTACCTTCTGCTTTCCCACAGTGTCTGTGTCACTGAAATTAGAAAGAGTAACTTTTGATAAAGCGTAGATTTAGAAGTTGCCTCTTACTAGCATTGTAGTCTTCCTTATGAAAGCTTTGCCTTTTTATAGTTCTGTTCCTCAGCACACGTTAGTGCCTTCCTCTCCCAGACGGAGGAGCCCATCTGCCACAGACAACTACAGGAACTTGTTCCCTGTGTTTCTGAAATGTTCCAACACCACCTGGTACCCTTCCAAGCCAAAATATACTCTATGAAGCGAGTATTTTCAAAACACATGGAACTGTTATTTCTGGCATGTGCACTGACAGAGGGGCAGGAGAGGAAGGACTCTTCTGAATGAATGCCACAGGCTTCGTACAGCAGAAACTGCCATCTTGGACTGCATGCCTAGGCTCTATTTTCTTTATAAATGCTCTCATAAAGTGCAACTAGAAGTTTACTAACAGGCACCCAGTGATGTAATTTGATGTCTGCTAAATAACCTAATTTACAAGGGTGATGTTAAAACAGAAGATAACATAGTGAAGAGATAAACAAATGGGTTATGTCATCCTTAGTAACCTGTAAACCACCTACATTTTCAAGAGAGATTTACTGAAACATACGAAAGTAGTGCACAATTTCCATTATACAGAAATATATTTCTGTAGATAGAAATAAGCTGTAATTTATAAGGTGATTACACTTTCAAAAATTTATCAAATGTTTGTGTTGACACAACTTGTAGGATATATCAGTTTTTCCATGCCACCAATGGATCACACTCCTCTGTAATGCTTCTGTTTTCATTTACACAACAACATTACATGAGGAAAAGGAGTTATGCCTATCTGAGAGAGAGGATTAAAGGGATGCTACAAGACTTTATACTTTTTCCTTTCTGCCTTAGTGACCTTTCCTCAAAACATACTTCCCAGATTCAATTACTGTGTTTTCACTAATTGCATCTAGTGTTTAAATTGAACCTCCTCTGGCTACTTTCACACCAAATATTACATATTAAAGGGTGGATATGTGAGCAATTTGTACAATGACTACTATGTGATGTCTTTGGTGAAGACTATGGAAACACTGCTCCTCTATAAAGTAATGAATCAATCAATTCCACATAAAACACCCTTCCCGGTGAGCATAACTGAGCCTGAAAATTGTGATTTGCATTTGAAAGCAGTCAGTTAAGACTCTTCATGCAGATACAAGAAGTCAGGCTTTCAAAGACAGACAAGATCACAGCAAATTCATATCAAAATTTGGGCAAATATTAATTTTACCCTGTATTGGTGTCACTCTCAATACAAACAGCATAACAGGACCACTCCTTTAAGTACCATCAAGAAGCTTAATAATCTGCAAATTAGCACATTTATCAAAATATTTCTACTACCCCGTTCCAAGCAGTAAAATAACAGCTTTCAAGTGTGCTGAATATATTACGCCAGGCACATTACATTTTTAGACTGTCTACAGCAGAGAGCCTAATAACAACAGCTTGAGCAGCCCCGTTCCCAGCACCCTTCAGGCTAGCCATGAGGGTTGCTATGTACACATTCTTCACTTTCACAGACATTCTTGTGACAGGCTGTAATTAAAGGGCATGCTGGGAGGGAAGAAGGAGTAACATACTGCACCACAACATCAAAAAAGACTGCTGTGACTAATGTTACCAGGGTATAAATATTAATAGCATACTCTGAAACAGAGTCAAAAAAGAAAAGGGATACTTGAGAAGCTGGGGGAGAAATATCAACCGAATTTTGTAGCATTTATCCATTGCTACAAGGTTATTTCTAGTTTTTCACTTGTAAACTCATGTTGCACAAACCTCCCAAGGACTGCAATCTATTTGCTTTGTGATTTCAGTCAGGAGTTTGCCTTCACCTCTCTGAAAGAATCCCACAGTCAAGGTGATCAGTCTAGAGCTTTTTAAATGGCACTCTCCATATGCCACAAAGCAGATCCAGCACCCAAGATTATTTTTAATCAGCTACTTCTGATATTTAAGAGTTTCAGATAAAAAACTGCAACACTTTCAGATGATGGGAAAGATAGGAACCTAAAGCCGCCCATATCAAGAAAACAGTGGCTAGTTATTGGTTACAGTGTTACCGTAAACTAAATAGAAGTAAAAAACTCACAGAAAGGTCAACTTGGTGCAAACACATACTGTGAGGTGGGGTGGGGTGGAGGGAAAGCATAGAACCTACTGTTCTAACAAGATAAGGGAAAATTCGCTATATGTAGACTGGTCAAATGAAATGATTTCCATTCCATCAGTACAAAATCACAGCAGCAACTTAGAGGACTTACATGAAAAGATTTTAAAATAAGCCTACACAAAGAGATACTTAATAGCTGTTTTCAGAATAAGTTTTACTGAGAATGAAAGTAAGAGTAAACACTCAAACTTCTTCAAGTAATACATTTTAAACACCTGCACTTTAAAATACCCAGCTGAAAGTGAGCACTTGAAAATTAAAACTCAGTTGCAGAGATTTTGTAACACAGCTAATTTATACTGACCAAAATATATGCAGTACACCCAACACAGTTGAATGGATTGTACAATAAAAATGCAGACTATTCTATTTTTGACTCAAGAGAAACATCAAAAAGCTGTTAGTGAACAGAAATATGTAATTTTGAAAAGGTGCGTAACAGCTGGCTTGAATACAGAAATGAAAACATGAGTCTTTCTGAAAGACTTTACCTTTTCCACTCCAAGATTGCCCCAGATCTTGAAAAATGTTCAAAGAAATACTTGAAAATAACTTCTTTGTGATTTGCAGTACTACTTTTTATAACACTACCCAAACTGAAACTTTTGTCCAGTTTCTCCTTAAACTCTAGCACAAGTTTTGGGACATTCCATGAAATGGATGCAAATCCCTCCTGAAGCAGCCAGTCCTCTTCAAAAGCTGATTCAGATACAGTTTAGAGAAAGGCAAACAATATTGCTCCAGAAAAGCCATATGGATATTGGAATTGCCAGATTCACCAATACCATTCTACCTGCATATCCTTACACAAGTCTCCTGGACCTATAACATGTGTTTATAGTTCATTAGCATCTCTCATTTAGTTATCAGTATTTCAGATTCTCTGAACCAGAATACCAGGAAATATAAAACACTATTTAAGAGCTGGCAAACAGCCCCAGAAAGTGATAATTCTATGTTATAAGGCAGTAGTCCTGAGTGATATGGATACAACCTAATCACTTTCAGCTCAAGAGTAATCTTTCAGAGGTGCAGTCCAAAAAAATGGCACAACCACAGCCAAGATGGATGTCTGGAGGAACTCTGGAGCCTGATAGCACCACTCCAATATTCGCATTCACCATTCTCCTATCCTTCTTGCCCTTAGAGATTTCCCAGATGATTGAGCAGAGCTGAGATCCTACTTGCCAACATCCCTCAGATATATTTTGATAGATAAAGCTAAGGACTCCATGATTTCTCATCTCAGAAACATCCAAACCTCTGTGTAGTAAGGCACGCAGGCCAAACAACACCTACAATCAAATGAACAACTAAAATTTCCAATGACTGTTAACATTAGCCTCAGTAAGAATTTAAAGATGGAACGTATTTTGAGTTTTAGAATTAGCCTGCTTTCCTTATCACCTACTTCAGAGGAGGAAAAGGAACACTCAAATTCTGCTCCTGAACCTCCATCTTTCATTTTCCCCCTTTCCTCTCTCACACCTAGCTGGAAAGGTGGAATACTTAGGTTATTGCTGCTAACCAAAGCCATGGTCGGGGCAGAATTACAACAGCATAACACAACTCCTGGCTGGCAGCCCAAGTGTCTTTCTCACGCTGTGTGAAGAGCATGTACTGGCAATAGCAGCTGGCCTGCTTTCGGTTGAAGAAGGAAAACATGAGTGTTACAATAATAATAAGGGCTAAATTCACAGAATAAATAATGAAGACTTAACCATGTACTGGGTAGCGTTGCAACCAGCAGGATTGTTACTAACTAAACCATTCCAACTTTTCAAAAAACAAGCTTAATCTCTTCATCTTTAAAGGCAACAAAGAGGCGCCTGATAATTCCAGAAAGCTCTGAGCCTGAATGCAGATGGGAGGACAGGACCTTAACAAAACAAACACAAAGAGCCGTTCTGGGAATCATAAGGAACCCCTCCATGCCTGCAAAGAGAAAGTATCTTCAGAGTTCATTCCAATTGTTCGATCGTTTTTCTTCAGAGACTATTTGCAAGGAAACAGAATCTAAAAAATGCATAGTTGAAACAACCCAAGAAGTTTATTGTCTAGCTTCTCTTTCACTTTAGAAGTTTCATTAGGCCCTTCCAACTTCATTGAGCTGTCTTCAGAAGCACAAATGAACCCATTTTTTAGTATTCTATGTAATACCTAATCATCAGATCACCCTATAAAGTTTTATAGTCATCCATTTGTAGTTTTAAGATGGGCTTATAACAAGAAACAGCTTCAGCATGCAAGGATTTGATTCCCTGGCAAGGGCTTTTTAAGAAGTCTGAGGAAGATGACAACAAAAATCACATAAATTTAGTGGTAACCAGACACTTTAATGTATGCATCTCAGTCTTCATATAAGAAATAAATTTCTGATAGTGTGCTGAGAGAAAATGTTACTTTCATATATAAAAAAAATTTTTCTGTTCAGACCAGGAATATGTTATACAAAAAGAATCTTAAACTTGACCCTCTCCCTCTTGCCTTGAAAAGGGTCAGAAAGATCTCATGACAAGTCAGGATTTCTTCTCTTTGCTTTGGAGATAATTTTTGCAATAAGAATGACTACTTTGTTTCAGTAACTTGTAGAAATTGTTTAGACAATATATTTATAGCAGATAAAAGATTTTATCTAGATAAAAAATAATCAATGTAGCACTTAGAAGTTACAATTCAGAATTTATTTCCCAGCTATAAAGACATGCTTTTTAAGCCTTGATTTTCAGCTTATCTAACTATCCTTTTCCATGGCAAAAAATAAATGAGTTGCTCATTATTAGACAGATGAAGTGCCTGTATATTTTGTTCTATTACAGTGTTTAACTGACAATAATACACACATATTAAACCATCAGGGAAACATGTTAAACCACCACATTATACATGTAGAAGTGTGTCACTGTCAAAACTGAGTTGCTACAGAATGATTTAGTATCAGGTAAGATATTTCTCCTATTCTAAATTCAATCATCATTGCAGTAATGCAGACAAAAGTTTGAAATGGAAACAGATAATGGCTTAGCACTGCAAAGTTGACTGAAGGAGGGAAGATGAAGTAATGTCACCCTTCCCAAAAAAGACGCAAACCAATCCCTGTCCTACATATGCATAACTATAATCCACCTTGTTACTTGCTGTATCTCAGCCTTTGAAAGGGATAAGCACCAAAAATAGAAGCTACAGTTGAGCACTCACTGCCTATTTAACTATCATATTCCAACTGTAATGATCCCTTGCCCATAATGGAATTTACAACATACTTCTCCATGGATGTGGGAAAAGGGAATTTAACTCACTTAAGTGGCAGCTTCTCTTAACATATTTAGAAGTTAAATATTAAAACAGAATCTGGTTGATGAACTCCAGCACAATGCCTTTTATGTGGAGGTTTCCTGTTGTTTTCAGATACAAACAAATATTTGCTTTGTTAACAAGTGCTCAGAAACTCCTATGAGAAGAAAGACTGGCACAAAGTGAGAACCATCATAAAGGAAGGAATATTCACCACAGAAGTGCAAGCCAAGCACCACCACACGATATGTCTTTTACAATACCTTTATGCTGCTAATGGCACATTCAGTAAGGCTCTTGCACATCAGCCAATCTATTAATTGAATTTTTAGGGTTAGTAAATTAAATGCCTTGACATGCAGGATTACCCTGTTATAATTCTGTCCTAATGAAGTGTTCAACTAGAGCCAGAGCTCTTGGAGCCCGAGCCAGTATATGACAGTGCTGGCTTCCTTTGCCTCCTGCTGGAACAGTGCTGTGGTGAAGTTTTCAGTTTTCCCTCTCACCTTTCAAATTCTAGACAGCACTTTCTTTCCAATTTAAATGTTTTATCATCTGGCTCCAAATCAAATACAGAAAATAGAAATGAAGTATGAAAAGGCTTTTTCTACAGGTCTGCTTAGTATACTCAACTTTGCTTTTTAAATTACTTTTTAAGTGATGCCCAGTAGGCTACTAATATGAAGCGCAATTAAAAGATTCAACCTTCTAATTACAAACAGCCCCATAAACACTTACCCCTACCTGTCAGTCCTGTATAAATTTAAACCAAATATATAACAATCTCTATATTTTTAGTCATTTAAGTATCGGTGAACACTTCTGAAAAATTCACCTTTATGGTGGAGGGTACAATTTGTGGCTCATTGAATTTCATCTGGAAATATATAACTCTGTTTAGAAAAAATACATTTTAAATGTGCATCTTGTAACATGGTTTTGTTTCCATACATTCACTTTTAAAATTTTTCCTGTGGTTGGATTACGTACTAGAATTAAATAACTATTGTCTTGTCAAGTCTCGAGCTACATAGTTTTGGTATGAATAGTGGCATACAATTCTGCACAGCCATGCAGAGTAAAACCAATATTGGCCTTAAAATATTAACCACAAATGAAAGAAGTTCTAAGTTTTATCAACATAGTCAAATTGAGGTTTAATATGTACTTTGAGAGTGTGATAGAGGTGGTGAGTCCCCACCAGTATTTAGGCTTAAGTATTCAATTAAATTGTGGTGAAACTGGTCAATCCAGTATTTTGTTGCTATTTAAATCTCTACATTCTTCAGTTGGGCTTTCAAGCACACTAAAAGTGAATCAAGAGGCAAAGCAGCATTTCTCCTTTACGGAAAGCCATAATGTTGACAATTCTGGGTCAATATTGTCTCAGTTGCAGAAAAACTGGGTTTAGAGGATAAGACAGCACCTCTCACGTGACTGAAGTACTTGCACTTACTAAGCACACTGCAAGTTTTCTTTAGCTGCATAGCAAAAGAAACATTTGATTTCATTTAATGAAGCATTTAAAAAAATCCAAATTTGCATCAGAAATGTCACTCAGAAGAAAATGCTAGCTTTGTAGCTATGGTGGAACTGACAGCCTGCGTTATAAAGCCTCTGTCCTTTCCATACTTGGACATTTGTTACAGGTAGCTTCTTCAACTTGTTTCAGTTCCTCCAGAACTCACAGAAAACAACTTGGTAATATGTGGAACATATCTCATAAAAGTACTCATTAGAGAACATCAAACTACTTTCTTTTTCCTGTTCCTATTCCTCAGGAGGTGAGGGAATGGTTAGGCTCATACTGAGATAAAACTAAGATGCTTGGTGATTTAAAAAGTAACTGTTGAAAACAGCTGTATAATCCACCATCAAACATGTAAAACATCATTTAAACAATCTCCATTTTGCTCTTAGCATTTTATATATTTTGCATTTGTCTCTTTGAGGGAGGGATTCATGCATTCAGCATTTAGTGAGGTATTGTTAATATTTAAGTTGACTGATTTCATGTTGAAATATTTGTCATGAATTTACCCAGATCTCTCACACAAACCTAGATACTAGCTGAAACTATTTGAGATATGTTGTATCATCTCTTCTATGCAATCCCTGCTGTTGTTTAAAAAACCTGACACATGTCACAAGCTAATTTTCTAAATAATAAAATGCAGGTTAATGAAGGGAATTTCTCACTCTACAACTCCCTGTATGTATAAAAAACATCAAGTGTTGTGGTGATGCTTCTGTTGTTCCTGACGTGAAGATCACATAAAGATTCACAATGATCCACAGCCCTCCTTATCACATCAGGGTTACAACTCATGTCCTTTGAGTAAATAGGTTTAAGAAACTGGTGAACTAAGGGTATACCAAACTTAAGAGTGTGTCTTAAAAAAGAGAAATACTTAAATACCTCTACTTGTTATTCTGGTGGTTCTCAATACCATCAAATATTGAATCTCAGAAAAGAGTAAGCAAGTCTGAATATTCTCCCTGTCTAGCTAAAAGCAATGACAATAAAAATATCATACAAAAGTTACCAGTAAGAACCATTCTTGTCTTCCCTGAGCACAAATACATGAAAAAACATTTCCAAAAACCTCAGCAATACATTGTTTCTTATTAGTTTTACTACTTACTAGTAGGAATATGAATTATGTCTTATTTCCTTTGCACTTTATAAGGTATCCATCCTCGTTCAACTTACCTTGCATGTCTTCCTAACACCACAGGAAGTAAATGCATGTAATTTTTGAAAACTGGGTCTTACTGATGTACAGTAGAAGTGCTGATGTCAGTTCTCTAACATGTCAAAAATAAAGATTTTACAGCTGAGGAAGGTAATATTAAATAATTTAATTTCAAAACATTAACCTTCTCAGATGTTGACCACTTGAAATGTCTGTCTGGAAGCAGAAATAGACAACAAAAACATCACTCCAAATCCTGTAATCATACCCAAAATTATGAATCTAATTTTTCCAGATTCTAGCTCTTATTTACTACTGTCTGTATTCATGCCATTAACGTATTTCTAAGTACAAAAATACATGTTAATAGGAATATACTTACAGCAGCTGTGTTCTTCACTGCATTGCCTACAATCACCACAACTCTTCCTTTAAAGCTCTGCAGCGTTGCAGTTGCTGGGCACTGGACGAGATCCCCTTCTGCAGTAAATGCTGATGCAAATGGGACATTGATGCTGCCAGAAATATGGCCACGGTTAAAGCTTAGGAGGATCAGTTAAGGAGATCTGAAAGGCAGAGAAATCTGTGGTACATGCACAGCTGTAGGATGAACCTGCTCTTCACCCTGGCTGTCATGATACAATGGTGTTGGTCTTTTGTGATAGTATATTTCGACAAACCTCATTTACCATTTACTCATATGGAGGAAAAAACTTCTGACACTACATAGGACACAGCACAGCACTACAGAAAGTGATCTGCTAAATGAAACACTTGGTGCTAAAGAACCAATATCCACAGTATATGTAATTTTGTGGATTTTACTTCTAACGAGATCTAGTCTGATAATAGGAGCCAAATACCAATACGCAGCTAGAGCACCTCTTCAAGAGGAATTTTATGCAAAAGGAATGAAGTACTTACAATACGAACCAGAGCTAAACAAGGATTATTGGGAAACGTCCTCAAAACTCCTGTCAACCCTCCCAAGCGCTCTACAGTTTTGATCCAAATTGAAATTCTAATGTACCTGCCCTCAGATTACCAGACAATGAGCACCATGTATATTATCTGCAGTCCCACTAACAGCAAGTGTGTAATGGGTATTGAAAAGCAAACAACTCAGATATGGTCAGATGTCCTTCACTTTCAGAGGATGAATGTTCAATGAGATTGAATGTGAAAGTCTCTTAAAAATTAAGTTGGATCGCTACTACCTAGCCTTTTATGAATTTGAAAATGCACCACTGACCTTGACAAAACCCTAAATTACTTTCCTTGACTATACACACATGCCTGGAACACTCCCCTTCCCTGAAGGGAACAGCTTTGAAGAGATGGAAAAAAAGGAAAGTTCTGCAAAAATATACACAATGTCAAATATCCAGATTAGTCACTCTATTACTGTACTCACAGAAAGATAGTTAAATTTTCAATTAAATCCCAGAATCCTATTAAATAAAGGAGCTGCCTTATATGGAGGTAAGATTTAATTGATTTTAATTTAATATTAGCACTCATTTATTGTGATTTATGTAACAGTTTCAGTTTTATGATCATCATTGCTATATGGCTATATAAAAATGTTTGAAAGAACAAAAGATAATCATGTACTATTCATTAATGCTGTCAGTTTATTTCTATTTTGAATGGGAAAATTATATCTCTCCTTCCCTCATCTGTGCCAACCACCTTTCCCCAACCCCATTTATAGCCACATAACTCTCACTGATACTGACCAAGTATGATGATCATTAGACAGAAAATTACTTTGGTCAAATTTAGTTACTTACACCTACACCGCTGAGTACACCTAACTGCTCAGAGAAACTTGACCTAATATTTTTAAGTTCTAATTACTATGGCAGTTAATGAAAAGACCAAACTATTTTGCTACAGATTGAGAGATCATAAGTATGCAGGTATAACTTTCAAAACATGAATGGAAGGCTGCCAATATATCTGCTAACATGCTTAATGAAATAAGCCTTAGATAAAATGCTGGTCAAGTGAAATAGTGCTTTGTGTACAAAACCTTTTCATTAGAAAGTCTTCTGTTAGAAAGCTTCTGTTGAGAAAGAGGGCTAGGTCCTGCCCCTTCAACATGAGATTCATTACAAAACAAACCCCTAGCTTTCAAGAGCATCCTATTATGAAATATGAAGCATGTTTGATACTTGTGGGAAGTCCTCTCATGCTTTTTCCAAATCACTCTGAGAAAAAAGAATGAGGTTTAGCATGACAGGCATAGATGGTGAAAAAAACTAAAAGCAAAAGGCATGATCATATTTTTGAAAGACCTCACAGTGGTCTATCCCATTTTAAAACACATGTCACAGTAACATACAGATTAGACTGCCTGATCCTACAGTACACAACGACTGTTTCTTTACTGTAAAGATGAACAGGACACTGAACGTGGCACTCCTATGATTTCCACATATATTCATAACTGCTGACAGTTTAATAGCTTTCTACATACCATATATTTTCTTCTGCAACTGACATACAAACTGATACACTCAAGGGCAATTTTACTACTACCAGCCTGTCTTTTTAATAATGACATTTTCTACCTCCTAATATCAAGTGGGTATTAGATTTTCAGTCCACTCATTATTTAAAGGACAGCCAGACAAACAGCAGCAGCAGTGATTACAGTGCACTATTCAAGGTAATGGAGATTTCCACTCTCCAGGATGGCTACTCAAGAAATAGAAAGTCTGATTAAGATTTCATAATATGAAAGACAGTCTCATAAAAACACTTAATTCATAGAACTCAACTGATTTTGACATAATTGAAATTTTGAATCCACTCTGCTGGAGTAGATTAGGATTAGCAAAACAGTTCAGTAGAGCCTTTTATTGAGCTATTAGAAAAACTACAGAAACATTTAAGCAAACACCTTGCTTTTCATACTGATTACATGATGATTAATGGATTTATACAGAAATTCATTACTGTACACAGATAATAACCTTTTAGTGCAATGATTGTAGTCTAGGCATTTTATACTACTTGCTTTCCTTCTGTTTTATCCTTGGTGACTCCTAGAAAGTATCTTAAATAATGAATAACACAATGATTATTGCAAAAATAAAAATATAATTTAACTTGGTAGTATCAAAACTTTCTAAGTCATAACAATAACCTTTCATAGTTTTTACTTCCAGAGACTTCTCTTTTAAAATGGAATCTAAAAAGTACTCTCTATTGATGAAGAAATTATCCAAACTAAACCTGGTGCAATTTGAGACAATTTCCTCTCATTTCCTGTCACTTGTTACCTGGGAAAAGAGACCAACCCTCAACTTACTACAACCTCCTTGCAGGTAGTTGTAGAGAGCAGTAAGGTCCCTTGAGCCTCCTTTTCTCTAGGCTAAACAACACTGAGATTTTTGTTATTTTTCTATTGAGTATTGTTTGCTCATTAGCTTCTGACACAACAAGCTAAAAGTAGGCTGCGAAAAAACCCACCCCCCATATCTACGTCACCTCTGCTATTACAAAATTAGCAGTGATAAAAAAAATAATTATACAAACCAATAACAAATATATTTCCAAATACTCTGTATAACGTTAAAAGTTACCTCTAATAATGTCATTGTTCCCACTTTTAGATGGATATTGACCAAAATGCATGCACCTGAAAAAGCACATCTTTAAGGACTACCCCTTCCAAAACGCGAAAAAATCCAGCTCTGTAACTACAGTACTTCAGAAAAAAACCAAACCACAAAACACTTCACATGTAAAGAACTATGAAATTGAAAAGGAACAAATGAATAAGGTGTAGACAGGGTAGTGACCCTGATAACAATATAGCTCCAAGATACCTTTAAGACTTGTCTGATTATCAGCTAGTAGAGAACATAAGTTAGGGCAGCTGTATGGCTGCATTACTTAACAGTAGTAAGCAGACACTCAATTGGAATCAGTTTTCCAGTGAGCGACTGCCAAAGCACAGAAGTTATCAACTCTTCCCTATCTCCCTTCCACTTAATTGAAAAGCCTCACACCCTTCCAAAATAGTGTTCGTATTAAATGGGGAAGGTCTGTTGACAACATTTGTTATAAAAAAAAAAGTAGCATTGAAGTACTTGTGCTACTGGTACAAAGTAATTTCACTAAACCGCACAGCTTAAAATGGGAAGGCAAAAATACATTTGTCCTCTTCTCTGCAAACCAAACCTCTCTATGACAAAATTCCCCTGCCTTCAGTTCTTCCACCCTACCACATCCTTTTCTGATATGTACCATTCTAACATCTCATTGCCTGCAGACAATGAGGAAGTAATTGATACATACATGATTTGACAAAACTGGCACTCAGATTTGAAGGATACTCCTCGCTGTTACGAATGTCCACCACCAGCAGCTTTGGCTTGCTAGGCTTTGTTTTCTTTACAGGTGTTTTGGAATGACTAGGTCCTGTCAACTCACACAAATCAATCAGGTCTTCTGCTGAAATTCGTGGTGACACTTCTGCCTTCAGGTCATCCAACTTGATGGAATCCCTAGACTTTAAAAGAAAAGAATTTATATTATAGGTGAAAGAATTAGAGACTTTTTTTTTAAACTTATTTGACAACCTCAAAGTGTAACAACCCAGTTAGACAGAAACACATAAAATTTCCTTGTAACTCTGAACTAGTCAGAGTAAAACTATCCATACAGAAAAGGTCCAGAGCAGTGTCAAATGCCTATCTGACAACTACAGTCCTATCTTCTGTTGAAGTTGTTAGAAAAAGAAAACTGTTTGACAATCTGTGCAAGAGATCTTGGTTTGTGATTTGTTAATGAATTATTCACCGTGGCTGAGGGGGTCACAACACTCACAGAACATTCTTCAGCATTAGAAACGAAGTAAATTGGCTACAAATCACTCTCCAAATGGAAACACTGAAAGGTCTCTCACTAGGAGCAGAAAAGATGGGTAGCAATGGGCAACTTGGCACAGAAACTGCAGGGATGTCTCTGTAAGATACAGAGCTATCTAAACACCAGTTACTACCCCAGCCCAAAGACTAGGCACAAATCAGGACACCAGAAACATAAGTAGTCCTGTTGTATAATTCTGAAAATTTGTCCTTAGTTCTGTGGGATAGGCAAATTTATATATGCAAATTTTTATATATACAAAAAATATATTTTGGGGAATGGGACCGATGACGACATAACATATAACACCATACACCAGGTAGTGCTCAAGCAACTAGCATGATAATACCTGAAATTATTTTTCATAAGAGAATTTCCATTGTGAATTATCTCAGAAATATTCCTAAGTGCTGGTTTTTCTAAACATATTCTTAAAGAGTATCATAGCAGCAAATTTTCTGCTTTAAAAAAAAAAAATCCATTTCTGTTAACTTGTTTAAGATTGCAGTGATCACACCAATACAAAATGTTGTGTGCTGATAGCCCATGAAAAAAATTCAAGAGAACAGGAGTAACTCTGAAGAAAACGGAGGTATTACTAGTTGGTATTAGACCAATAGACTGTTGCTAGCCCTAGCTTTTTTTTGGTTTCTCATTGAATCTGAGAATTATTCTAAATTTAGAGAATATGCTAGACAGAACAGAGACACATACATATATATTTTTTTTCTGAGTTATTCCCCAGAAAAGACTTCCTAGACAGTCCAGCAGTTAGAAATACCTCTGCTGTAAGGCAGGTTATCAAAAAGCACTCAAAATTACAAACAAAATCAGTAATTCCACTTCAGAGAATCCATTAGCTCATCGAACTGTCTTTTCCATTGAATATGACAGTATTAAAAACAATACACAAATTGTTAGTCTCAACACATAATTTCCTCCCAAGTTCAGAATAATAGAGGTAAATATGCTTTATATATAGTTTCTGGTTAATGTGTTATTCATTTCAACAGGACAGCGAATACTCAAGGGAGATCTGTTTCCATAAAAATAAGTGTAACAGGTGGCACAGCCAACTCCCAGCTGCTGTCTAAAGCTACCTCTCAGTTAAATAGCTGAATTTTCCCAAGAGGAGTATAAAGAAATTATTTGCATCAAAGGGGAGAAGGAAGAAAAAAAGTTCAAGCTCTTCTCACAGACTTCAGACTTGCCAAATGAATTCAGCAGTCCATACCTAGGGGATTCACACAGATGTGTTTGCAAGATCCAAGAAAGGTAGCAATGTAGAAAGAGTACCAATTACATAAATACACACTTGGCTGAGACAGCTTAATTTGCCTGATGACTGGAACTGGCAAACATCACTACACTCTCCTCAGGCAACAGACTCTCCCTCAGGAGAGTGACTGTGGAGCAGCACCAAGGAGGGAAGGGAAGCAAGCCTGCTGCAGAGTTCAGTCCTGAAGCATGGTCACACAGGTGACAAGCTCTCAGGTAGAGAAGTCAGGCATTATAAATGTAGTCTATGCCTATGAAGCTGACTGAGATGACCTGAATTAAGTCTTCTAGAGAAACATTTACATTATGAGGTTCTCTAATTACACAACCACTTCCTACATTTATTTATACAATTCTTGTCTAATTCAGTAGATGGGATTAATGCCCCAGGAAAGAATGAAACTTGAAGAGGAAAACATGAAGTCTATAGCAGAAACAAACCAGCCAAAATTCACCTAAGCCAATATAAAACCATTTTCTCTTTATCGGAAAGTATAAAGCCATAAAAAGTGCTCTACAGGGACACACTATTCATCCTGCTACTAGGTTTTAATAACCAGGACATGCATTTTTTCACCTTTAACTGGGTTGAAAATAAGAAAAAACACATTCAACATTCAGTTTTACATCAGTCTTTGCTTTGACCTAAGATTTCCAGATCTGCATAAATGGCATATTTAGTGATACAACATCTCTATACAGACTTTGAACAAAGCTGAAGCTCCTCAACAGACTTGCTGGAAATAGAATTGCTGAATCAATTCTTTCCCTTAACAACTGTTTTATCAGACTAATTTATTTCCCTCAAATTGCAAGGAGAAATATGTGCATGCACTAATAAGATAATCTTTCCTAATTACATTTCAGAAATTGACTTTATCTGCTGTATCTGGTAACAACTATATTTCATGTCAGACATTTTCTCACAGGAATTTTCTAATGAACTACCAACACAAGCCAAACATGGCTAACACCAAGCTATCAATCCTTCTATGCCCAGTCCTCACACCTTCTCTTCATACCACTGTCCTGCTACAATTTGGCACTGGACTTGAGCTCAAACAGCTCTTATGACCTCACAGCTTGTTGAGCACCTAAATCTTGCAGATTCTTCTGAACCTTTAACACTTTCCATACTGCTCTCCACACAGCATTCCAGTTGTTGTCTACCACCTCAGTGACTACTCCATCTGCCTAGGCTTGGCCAAACAAGAGGAGATGCACAAGATACAGGCTAACATTTCAGACAGGAGGCTTCGCATTTGTCCTAACTGATGGCTTCAATTCCTGTTTAGGCTTTATGATGCCATGGCAGGCATTGCTTTCCAGCTCTGAAGAACCAGAAGGAAATGCAGATGAAAGAAGGGAGAGGGCCCCCTCTAAACCAAATCTTTTGAGTTAGGTTAGCTGCACTCAGAGAAAGTTTATGACACTGATAGACTATTAGTAATTATTTACAAATAGCCAACAAATTGTGAACAGGCTGTAGTATTCAACTGAGATTTTGATTCCAGCTAAATTAAGTGGCAGGTAGTCATATCTTAGGACAGCTGCTTACAATACCTCATTGAATTTATCACTTGCAATTTTTTGTTTTAAGCAATGAAAGGGGCATAAGGATTATCCCACAACCCCAAATTTTCATGCCAGTAATAATCTATAGGGAGTACAAACAGGACAATTAAAAAAAAAGCCAGGATAACCACTGGGAAAAGCTTTTTAAAATGCTAAAAAGCTCATCATATATATAAGATAATTGTTTCTTCCTTTCAATTACCTTCCTGCTGTGATCCATTTACTCTTTTCCAAGGCAGGTACATAATTTCTAAAAAAGGCCCACTCTCACTCTTTTCAAAAAAGGCAAATGCTCTACTTAGAGCACATTGCCAGAGAATAGTTAAATGTCCAGTCACACACTACAGTCTAGTCAATATACTCATGGATATTCTGCAATTCTATGATATGCAGAGATGAACTTTCTGTCATTACTAAGAAAATGTAAGAACTATCAGAAAGATACACGCATATTTTCACACGCAAGTCTACATGTACTAAGATACTGATCTTAGTATATAAGTTGCCTTATGTGTTTTCCTGCAAAGAAGAGAAACTTCTTTTAGCGTACCCTAACTTCAAGAACGAGTCGTGCTTTAGACTATTCAGCTATAAGAAACTGCTTCTCAGGGAAGACTGCTTAATCAGCAAGATGGTAATAGGAAAAAGAGTACTTAAGCTAAAGTCTGGAGTCTCCTTGTCTCCCAAACAGAAGTTTCTGTGACAACACCCTAAAGTCTTTACTTTCAAAGTACTTATTCTTCTCACCCCATTAATTTTCAAATAGGTCTGGGAATTGTTAAGCCATATGTATTTACTGCTCTTAATAAGAAGAAATAAGCATTAAGAATTTAATTTTTTTTTAATATTAGGAATTAAAGCTGCTTAACCATGCTCAATTTAGAAGTCGAGTTTCAGAAAGATTAAAGCACTCCAGAACACGAGGCTGATACAATCATAGCTCCTATCTCTTTTCCCATTAGCCTGTAATCTCTTATAGGCATTTCATCATGGCTATTAAATGAAGATATACACTTTTTTTGGAGAAAATAACCAAGTATCTTCAGTTCTGCTGAACCTGAACTTAACACTTCCAGCTGATAAACAGAGTAGCTATAAAGCAACTTTTTATCCATGGAAAGGATAGCTTTATCTGAACAGATACAGGGTTTCTCCCCTGTGTCTTTGAAGTTGGCAAAACTTATTTCAGCTAATTTAATATAAAAGGAACTTCAGTCTGAAAGTCAGCATCATTAAAATCTGGGGTTCAAGTAAAAAATTCTAACCAAAATAAAGTCCTTCATAAAGAAACATTCTTCATTGAAGATGTCATCCCATATTTTTGGAACACAATGTTTTGCTTCTGAAATCAGTGTATGCAGTATATCTAGAAATAAGACTGAAAAACATTTTAAAACAAGCTTATAAGACAATGGTTTAAGCCTCCCAATACACCTCCTCACCATTTCAATGACCATTATTAGCAAAGGTCATGCAAAAAGGCTTCAATATTTTTTGATGTGCAATCGTGACTGCTTATAAAAGAGGAGCAGCCAAACTTTCAGATTGTAAGAAATCTGTTCTAAAATTTTTCAGCACTCGAGTGCCACTGTTCTCTACACAACCCCCCTAGTAACCTCATTCTTACACTTCATATTCAGTCTTTCCTGGTCATCATATTCTGCTTCTCATATTTCCAAGTCAAGATACTGGTGCCTACCCTCTCTATGTTCCATACCTCCCTCTACTGTCCATTTAAGTTTGCCTCATTTCATTTTGCAAGCTGTACTGTTCCACTCCCTCCACCAACTGGACTCCCCCACAAAGCTCCCAGCTCCAGAACTCGCACCTTAAGAAGTGTGCAAACAGCATCTTTCAGCCAACTGTCAATCATAAAAATCCTCCACATGTCTTCACACCACACTGTAGGCAGTCTACAAAAACCTAAGCGAGCTCTGCTTGCCAAAGCAGCTCATTATTAAGGAAACCTCTCTCGTTCTCTCTGGAATAACAATTGAGTGAATAAGCTGAGTGAGCAGATCTAAAAGGCAAGTTATTCCCCTCATGCAGCTAGGCAGACACGCTGCAAGGTCTCAGTTATTGCCTCTGATATGATAAAAAAGGTAAAGGCTTCTCACCACTACAGGGAACACTTTTAAAATACAAAGCTGAGTAATAATCCTCCCTGAAAATACTCACAAGATGCTTTAACATGAAATAAAACTTGAAGTAAAAGCAGCAGCAACAATGATCTTATCAGCCTTCTCTGCTTTCCATCAGCGCCTCTTTTTCTCCCTCTTCATACAGGCTCACTCCCGAACAAGAAATTGCATTCCTTTGACTTGAGAAAAATTATTGCAGGGACTTTAGAAAACAGATTTCTTTGCCCTCTTTAAAATCAAAACCTATAGGATTTTAATATCGTATCTCAATACAAATTGCAACTGAAAGAGGAATTTCCTTCATAACATGATCATCTATCTCACTTGGTGTCAGAGACCTCTGATTTAGACAATCCACCTTTTTTCAGGGTTCACCTGTAGTTGCTGTTTATTCATGATTCCTGTTCTCTAAACTAGCATTAACAATGGCAGCACAGCTCTGTGACATGTGCAGTTATTTACCACTATGAAAATTGTCAAAACACACTAAGGCTCTACCTTAACTGGTGACAATTAAGATGAGTGTTGAATTTGAGCAATTGCCAAAAAGCTTGAAAATATTGTTATCCACACAGTTACCTGTAAGTTATATGTGTTTTTCACATAAATCTCCTTGGATTTCTCCATTACTCTGCACACTGGCCCAGGCCCAAGCTTTGGGGAGCTATTTGAAAATCATGATTTTAGCATAAACAGAAACACTTCCGTCTGTCAGCCTAAAATGTGTTCATTCACATTTGCAGGATGGGCTCCATGACTAAATTTTGCTGCAGGTTCAACATTGCTATTAGAATGAACTCTTTTAGTTATGCTGTCACACACATTTGAAAATCAAATTTTTCAATGCTAATAATGTCAGATGAGAAAAAATATATATACCTATAGCTATAACAATTTTACTAGTAGATTAACCTGATGTTGACACAATCACATAGGCCACCAGGCAATTTGTCCTAGGCTATCAACTTCAAGAAGACAGCAACAGCACCAGGCAGGAGAGTTACATTTAAGAAAGTCTTTTCTATCCTCTAACTGCACTCCCTAATAAAGTTAGATCATAATGACACCATAGCCTGACTCAATTGAGAAAACACACAGCACTTAGTCCAGCCTGAGAAAGGAATCCTAAATTCAAGACTAGCCTAAGGCAGGCTCCTATAGAGATGCATGTGGAGAAAAGAACAGGATAGGGCAGAGGACTGAGGAGTAGAGGCAAAAAGAACCTTAGGCTGACAGAATAGATCCCCTCCCCATGTAATGAACATTCACTTTTAATACATTTTCTTAATAATGCTGTTACTTGGCACTGTACTGTAAGGCACAACTTTCACAGCCACAGGATATGGCATACACTGGAGTTGGTTCAACCTGCAAATAGAGTGGCTGTTAAGTGGCAGGAGGCAGCTATAGTTGCGCACCTGAACTTATTCATATGAGAAATAAACCTCCAAGATTCTTGAGTTTACTTCTCCTCCAAAACCTGACTTAGAAAATTTCTGACAAACTCCATTGCCTTCTAATGCTACAAAAACACACATAAAAAATGTAATACAAAGTGGACAACTCCTCTCTTCATTAACTGTGCTTATCAAAAGCTGAATAAAACATTAAAGTTTTTAGACCTGTGCTGGTCTTAATTCATATTTTTAGCACACTCAGTGCATGATTCTAAGTTACTTTTCACCTAAAGTAAATTCACAAACACTACACTGCTCTATCATTTTTTTTTAGATGAAGGTTGCTACTTTTTGAAATAAAATATGTATTATTTAATAAAGTACGAAAAAGCTGTCACCAAGGAAAGCACAGTTTGGTTTTGGCTGCCAAACTTATTTCCACTGTAGTCCTCCCTCTCTAAGAGAAACTGAGTCGGTGATAAAACAGGAAAACAAACAAAATTCAGCCAGCCAGACTGCAATTCGGGACCACCACAGCCTGAAAAATGACTAAAACACAAAGGTGTGTAATTATCTCCTAATATTCTCCATGCATTGGATGTGCATTAAAAAACAAAGTGTTTGAAAACCAGCTTAATGCTGCTAGTACTCTTCAGTGTGACAAAGCAAATTACTTTTTGCTAAAACTTAGTTAAAACATAAGGCTTTGCTCCAGTAGAAAGAAACATTTGCATAACACCAAGTTTTCAAGAATGCAACTATCACTGAGATCACCCACCAATAATTAGTATGAAAAACTGCATCAATCAATGTGGATCGAAAAAGCAGAGGTAAAAACCACAGTGCCATGTTGCAGAGCTCAGATTTGGACTGTCAGATACAGCCCAGTATTTGAGCACAGTTTGGCAGATGTAACACTGACCAGACAGGCTTTAGAAATTCTGGTTTGGTTCCATTTTCCATTTCAATATTCCAACAATTTACTTGGGCAAGGACTGACCTCAGACTATGTTATCAGTGCTACCATAGGCATTTCAGACAATATTCTCACAGGATATGCTCCACAGGACCTAAGACTGGCCACAGAAAGGAAAAATAGAGTTGCTTCAAATCCAAACTATTCAGTAGCTGTAGCAAACTTAAATACACTATTCTGTTGTGTTTGCTACTTTATTATAGATCCTGTCCTTTCTCTGTCTGGTAACCAGCTCACTCATCAATAAATTCCACACCTCAAAGAGTGGTGAAGACAGATGCCACATTCCTTATAGTCCTATACAATGGCTACTGCTTATGAATTTTAAAGTAAATTTCTTTTCCTCAATAGTACGGCAAAATTGACAAAAAAAAAAAGAAACTCTTAATATTTAATTGATCAAAGGCTATCAAGCCTAGAATCTGGTTTTAAAACTATTTCCAAACAAAGTAAAAATAAAAAAGAACATTCCCACAAGATGCAGATAGAAAGAACTGGCTAGATAATTTTTTTTAATAATTAATTTTACTGGTACAATTACCCTTTCCCCCTCAGCACATTTGTTAATGAGTCATGGAATCCCAATTGAAGGAGGTCAAAAAGGTCAAACACATCCAACTTTCAACTTCAAAGTGGGTATAATCACAAAGGCTTGTGAGGAAGGACTCGATGGAGAATTAGTGAATCTGGAACCTGAGCCTAAGGCTTCAGCAGAGAGCACTCTGGCTGCTCCAGCTGCCCCATTTACATTCACAGCAGATAAACACACCCCAGGGAGATCTGAAAACCAAGTCTGTGCAAAACATGCTTACAATCTTTAAATATGATCTAGAGTGAGTGTCTCACAAACTATTAGTCTCATATAAATAGTATTTAGATTATTATAAACATACTCCTTTATTTCTGCCTCAGCTATTTGTTTCAATGAATTTACATTCAATTAAAATAATGGCTATTTATATTACATCTTAAAAAAACCCAACCACAACATTCATTAGAGACTACCAAATTAACATGTAACATCAGTTACTTCCTAAGCCTTATATTTTGTGTTTTATCCACTCTGGTTAATTGATTTAATGCCTTACCAGAAAAAGCACTAAAATGTAAGAAAACACATTTGCATTTTTAAAACCAATCAGAGTAAAGAAAGTGCTAAAAAAGACTTCCTTTAGCTAATTGAATCTGAACAACCAAAGCACTGGAAGCAGAGGCTTCCTTACATTCACCACTTTCTTGTTGCTGGCTGCCTGGCTCATAAGCATCAAAAGAACTCAAAAAACTAACAAATACACAGAGAAAGTTTTGAAGTCTGCAACAACTCCTAAAAATATTTGCCAGAATGTTATGAGCTTATGACACAACTAGTTAAACAGTGATTTGTTTATTCACTCACAGGAAAGTGACATAAAAAGTGCATTTTAACCAACTCATCTGAAAAATGACAAATAGACTCAACTTGTCAGTGAAGCTGTTGTCAGCTACAACCAGAAAAACAGAAGCATCAAAGGCAAATGTAAAATAAGTTAGAAGCATTAACTCAGATCCTGAACAGTTAATGCTTTGCATAATAGGAACTAAATAAAAATTTGAGTAAGAGCTTTCTGTTGAGTAGCAGAACAATTAAAGAAGACAACGAAAGCAAGTTCCCCAGAAAAACAGAAGACAAAACAAACCCAAAATGGGTCAAGGCAGTCAGAAGACCCTTGAGGCAGAATATATATATAACAGCCATTATGAACAGCATGAACATTGCACCATTGCATTTGGACATCTCTTAGCTTTTACACTGAAACAGAATGGTGGTATACACTACTTACCATGCTTCTTTCAGAAGAATAAATGGAATTTACACACCACTTATTTAGTGGTCTAATATAAACCGAGCCCATACATTTCACATGGACAGATACATCCAAAGTACACACAAGAACTCAGAAGCGACTGTGCTGGTGTATTTATTACAAATAGGTCATATATAACAAGTCTATCATACAAACTATCTTTGATTATCTGCAAAGGAAATTTATCATCAGGAAACTTTGCTCATACTATTTTTAATAAAAAGAAATGTTTTTCCTGTTTATGCTGTTTATCCTGTTTATATTTGATCAAGCCATTAGGTCATCTTGCAGTTTAGATATTTCTACTACTTCATCAAAAGGAAAAGTTGAACTGGACTGGTGGCACTGAAATCCATGCAATAATGGATGTGGATAATAATCCATAAATAATGATTTAGCAAATTTTTCTCTAGTTGAATGCTTTCATTCCTCAACATCCATCAGGAGATTACACCCTTGAAAAGCCTATTGTCAGTAGGAGAATGAGGCAAAGGAATAATTGTATCAGCCTCTGGATTTCTGCGAGTTCACCTGCCACACCTGAGCAGATACTGATACAGAAGCTGCAACATTCTCTTCCTTTTATTTAGAATTACACAAGTAGCTGGAGAGAGCATATGTCAGCATGTCTATAATGGAGATACAGACATAGCAGACAACTGTTGTATGACAGTGTTATTTGCCTCTGTGACTCCTGGACATTCAAGAAAAACACTTTGGGAGTTTCCAGAGTATGAAAGGAAGTTTCAGGAAGAGTAAAAAGAAAAAAAATTATCTATGTACTGGTAAAGTTACAGACACAAAACTGAATCCACTGTAATGTAAATTCAGTAGTGAATGTAAAGGTTTTTTCCATTGTAATTTTTGACATTTTATCTTTCTCAAAATAAACATGCAAAACCACTTAAGATGTACACTCATCCTCTCTAAAACTATTTCCTCCTTGAGATTTTATCTAAATAGAAATACGCTTCCGGCCAAAAGAGTAAAAGATTAAGCAACACAGAAGACCAGGAGGAAAGAGAGCACCCAAGCCTATTTATGAAGTTGCAAATAGATGTCACTAAAATGATAACTAAGCAATGCTAGTGATAAAAGAAGTCAAAACAGTTTTGTTTTACTAACTGCTGATTTAGGGAGAAAAATGCACACCCGGGGGTAAATACTTTTCATGTTATTATTAACCAAAGCACAGTAACAAGCAGATAGACACAAATATGTGAGTAGCCAATAAAAAGCACTTAAGAAACAAACTGAAGCAGCTTAGGAGAATACAAGGAGGTCAGAGACAGCTGGTGTTTACAATTAAAAACACTAAATGCTTACTGTTTCAAGAAGTCATAAATTGCCTTCAGAAGAAAACCCACAAGTTTGTTCACAAATGCATTGTGTTCCACCCAGCCCACTTTCAAATACAGAGGTGACCCACAAATATAAAACTGAAGATAGAAATGCAGTGCAAAGTACTTGTCCAAGTAATAACCAACTAAATAGGCAGGGAAAAGCAAAGTAATATTTTTAAGAGCTAGACTGAACAGCAAGGACACAGTGTTTTAGAAAATCCATTAACGGGTACTGTGTGTACTAAAGATTGAACTCAAATTCCACTGCTTCCAAGTGGATAAAAAATTTCCCCATAGCAGCAAAAACCAGTAGAGAACATGTTTGAAGAAAGAGATAAATAATTCCAGGATTAAGGTTAAAAAAAGCCCAAGCAACAAAAACAAACCACAAAAAACCCAAACATACTCCTTTGTGTGTAAATAGTGCATTTCACAATAATATTAATTTTCTTATTTTTTTAGCAATATTGCCCTAATCCCTGAGAAGTGTCATCTTATAATGACAAACATCCAAAAGTGCAGACTGGTCACAAGTGAGAGGTAGCTCATTATTGACTTATGTTACACGGGATTTTCCAAGTCTGAACTATGGCTCCTGACCGAACCATAACAAACTTGACTTGTATCTATCTGTCTCTAAAGTTGACACACAAGAAAGAGCACAGGAGCAAACACATTTGCAGACTCTAAGATATGAATCATCTTCCCTGCCATTCAGGTGTCCATGAGATTAGCTTCCTCTTTGCTAGAGAAAAAGCCTGAGTATGCTCATGTATTTCGGTATAAATCACAGAGCTCTGCTCCACACAACGAGCTAAAAAAAAAAAAAAAAGGCTATAGCAGTAACCAAAAGACCCAATATAGTTGAGCTTCAAAAGATGTTAAACCATCAGTTATGATGAAGTAAATGAAAAATTCTTTGCTTTTACGTAGAAAGATGTAGAAATGAAAGAGAAGGCAATAGAGGTTCTAGTATTTATTCTCTCCTCCTTAACATACCAAAAACATTTGCCTAATTTCTTGGAACTTGTGGGATGGATGAGCCTAATTACTGGCATTATAAACAAACAGAACTTCTGGTATGAAATTAAAATTAGTATCAGTAAAAAAACCCAAAAAACTTCTCAGGAAATGGAAGAAAACAATACTGAAAGAACTTTACTAGATCCAAAATAAAGGATTTTTATCTCTTCTGAAAATACAAATCTTTTTTCTATTTACTAGCTCAGTAGACCATTGCTGCTCTCTCCTGTCTCCCTCTTTGTTATTTTCAAGTGCTTTCACTTTTCTTGGACACATAAAGCACAAGCAAATGCTTAGGAATCAGAAGACTTGTCTTTTTAATCCTTTGTCATAACATTCAGAAAAGCTAGAACATACATAAAATCATTTTCACTGTTAGCACTGTCAGGCATCCAACTGGACTATAAAGAGAGACTGCATACTTTCCATGGAAGTTTTCTTGACCCGATGGATCAAAGCCCTGGGCAATCCCATCTGAATTCAGTGTTGGGCCCGTTTTCTGCAAGAATTTGTAACAGAATATTTCCTAAGGTCCTATATTAATTATTCTATGGATGTGCAACCCTCAGCTCCTTCAGAAAGCCTCTCTACATATCTCTAGAGCAGCACACCAGCAGTTGCACTGGCTACAATTCCTGTATGACAACCACCAGTATTCTCCTATAATTTCATTTTTCTTCTCCATTGCCCTTCTACATCCACCTATTGTTTCTTAAGTCCTGTAAGCTCTTTGAAGTTTGCTTCCATTTTGCATTTTCATGTCCACACTTGGAGTCCTGGACTTGTAGCTAAGGCTTCCAGAAATTACAATAGTAGAAATAAAATAAAAACTAAACTAAAATCAAAGGAAATGACTGAATAACACATTCAAATTAAAGAACAAAAAAGTAAAGATTCACTTGAGTGACAACAACACTTCTTAGTTTCTTAGTAGTTAGGAAAAACAAATGGAAAGACTGAAATCTAATGCAATTCACCAAACAGATATGGCAGGACTACATATACTCCCCTTATTATTGTAACACACTCATGAATGAACTCTGTAGGAGAAAGGGGAAGGAGAAACAACAACAAAATAAAACTTAAAATTTAAAGGGATTTGCTGAGATTTATACTGCTGAGAGGAGGAAAAGGAATAATTTCACATCAGCATTCTTTAGATGGTGCATTTGACAAGAAAAACAATTGCCAGATTTTACTGGAGAGAGAAAAGTTTTTTGCTAAACTGAGTTATCTATTTAATGCAGATATTCTTTCTCTTAGTCGTTAGTTATTCTTTGCCAAGATAAACACAGGCATAACTTACATACTACCTCTCAGAATAACCTGCAGCATACCTTTTACCTGACATGCCAAGATGCTAAAAGCAGCCAGAGCTGCCAGTATCACTTCACAGTTCCCTATTTCTCACTGGCAAACTGTTCTTACTGTTTTTTATCTACTATAAAACCTCTTCATAATTCTGCAGGCACGTTGTGGACATTGGTCTGTTGTGGTAAAAAACACCACAAAACCAAAGGAACAGGATTTAGAGGAGGCAAGAACACAGCTCAAGAAGAAATAATTTTATTGGCCTGTACCTCAAAGAAGCCAAAGTTCAAAGCAGCAAAGTTACAAAAAAACCCCAAAACCCAACAACTCATTGAGTTAATTCTCATAGACTGTATTGGATTTTTCATCAAAATTAATAACACAGCAGAGACTTTAACACTGTACACTAGATGACAAGCAAATCAGAATATCTAATGAATGCCTCAAATCCGTGTGCTTGGAGTGACTATAAGTATAAATGCCAGTAACTAAGGTTTTGTGGGTATTTTCTTCCTGTTTAAATTTTAAACAGAAAAAAAAGCCTTACCTGAGGCAAAAGAAACATTATGCAACCTGAACAATTCTCTCCCCTCCAATTCCCAGGTTACTTACCAGGTCACTTCGAGGTGCTTCCTGATAGTCTGCTGAGAAGCAGGACATGGAACTCCTTGTGCCGTTGCTGTCGCTGGCTTGCCGGGGAGGCTGTGCATATTGCCTGTATGTGGCACTCTTCGGAGTCCAGCGAAACAGGTTGATTGACTCACGAACACAGCGCTCAATATCAATCTCTGAAAGGGATTTCATGAAAAAACAAGAAATGCAAGTGCAAAAAATCAGGAAGTCCAATTAACCTAGCTATGACATTGCTAAATATACATATACCCACCTATACCTTTGTCTCTCTCCCTCATTCAAAGAGCACGTAGATTTCAAAAATGTTAAAAAAAAAAAAAGGCACTCAATTTTTTTATTAAAAACTAGCAAAGACATTTCAAGGATTAATTTTATCTCTAGTTATGTAAGTAAATCTGTTAAAGAAAAAGAAGTGTATCAGAACGTTAAACAATGCAAAGACAGGACAATAATCAAATACTACTCATTGTAAGGCATCTTCACTAAAAGTCTTTGCAAGTCAGACTATGGACTCTTCAATGTAAGTTCTTGCAGTACAACAAGAGCAGATTTCATGCAGTGCATAGACAC
Organism: Campylorhamphus procurvoides; assembly: GCA_013396655.1. NCBI lineage: Eukaryota > Metazoa > Chordata > Aves > Passeriformes > Dendrocolaptidae > Campylorhamphus > Campylorhamphus procurvoides. The sequence continues at coordinate 1,755,170 of WBMV01003598.1, read as the reverse complement.
GAGGATTTTTGGATCAACTGAATGTCGTATTTGTCAGTTAAATATTGCTAAGAGCCAGACTGAAAGCTTTAAGTTACCCAATTTTGCATGGCCTGCCATTTTGACAAAGCTACATCTTGTGTTATCTGTTTGCTGGAAAACAGCAGTTCTAAACACTAGATTGTACTTGGCGCCAAACACAGTGAATTTGTTTTAATGACTTTTTTTAAACAAACCAACAAAAATACAATCCAAAATCCAACCAGACCCTGATAGTGAAACATTCGGGCTAGAACACTGAAGCGTCATGTGTGACAAAATATTACTCAATTTGGGAGAAAAGCTAACACCTAACAAATGAGAAAAATCCTAAAATAACCTGTGATCAAATAAAAAGTAGGAAAGCACAATGAAGTACATAGGTAAAAGAAAAAAAGTAAAAACTATTAGAAATCTAACTTTTGCAACACTAAGCATCCTGAATGTATCTATCTTCCAACAAGATGCAACAAACTATTTACTTTTCTGCCACTATAAAAGGACTAGTTAAACATCTTTAGTATGTGGTCTGCTGAAGAGAAAAATTATCCTAACTTGCATTTTATGACAAATCTAATGTATTGCGACAGACAAACAGCACTGATATACAAACAGTATATCAGCACTTCTGGTCTCTGCTCCAAGCGTCTTGGATGACTCATTACAACACTCAAAATTTAGAAGATTAAAGCATCAGCTTCTATGAAGAAAACAGAGGCACTGTAGCCAAGTTTTATCTGTATATTTCAAACAGATTTGATGCACTACCATGAATCATTCATTGCCATTAACAGATTTGATGCCTTGCCATCAGTCTGCGAATTACTCCAGAAACCTCAGTCATTAGCAGGGTGGTGAGCAAAAGAAGCTGAAGTCAAAGCTTGGGACAGAATATTCCAGTTGGATGAGATTATTGGCTTTGTTTAAAATCTGAACGAATGAAGTGATCTATTAATCTCACATTCAAAAAGCTGTCTGTACTCAAGCAGAATACAACCTGCAGCATACGCTTTAATTTCACTGACAAGAACATGTTAATGTGCCATCTTGCTTCTGAAAGTCTAAAAAATCTGAGAGCAAACCTGTGGTTTACCTAATTTTAATTCTAGCTCTAAAAACTTTTTTGTGGAAGTGAAAGTAAATCACAATTTTACTTGACAATATAAGGTTCCCTACGTACTTGAGATAACAGGTGCCAGAGATAAATGGACAATGTCACATCTCAACAGTAACTAAAAATATTCCATTCTTTGAGAAAAAGCTATTTTTCATTTTGAATATACTCCAATGGAAGGCTGTTATTTAGTATCATTTCCAAGGAAAATCCATGCAACTCGAGAGTTTTATACAATTTCTAAATTCAGGTAAAGAGAGGAGACGCCTTTCACTGGTTATTATTCCTGAAACTCAGACTACACCCTGAAGCATGGTCATCACAACCATGCTTTTTCTACAATTTTGAAGACTCATTATATCTCTAAAAGGTTGAGAAGTTCAGTTAAAGACTATAGGACACTTATGGTGGGGTTGGTTTTGGTTTTCAGTTTGTGTGTGTGTGGGGTTTTTTTCCCCTCTGTAAAGAGACTATTATAACACTGTCTCCTGAGATTCTTAGCTAAGGAAACATTAGCAGTACTGCTGTAACAAATAATATGAATGCAGAATTCAGCCAGCTTAAAAAAAAATCTGAACAATAATAATTAATAGCATGAGAAACATTTGATTGTTAGAGAGCATAATAGCCTACATATATCAAACTGAAAACAGAACTGGGGGATAGAACAGGAACTCTGTGTGCAGTAAAGCTACAAAAAAGCTGAAAGCAGAAATTAAGACTGACAGTGTTAAACATTGAGACAGGTCAAAAAACTTTTCTGAGACACAAGCTCTGTCCTTCCAAAAGGTATTCATTTAGAGAAGTGGAAAAACACAGCAATAGGTTTCCCTAAACACAATAATCAGTTCTCACACATCAGAGTGTAAGCCAAAAATGTACGACTCTGTCTGTTGTTCTGTGATTTCTGACTGTTTGGTTTGTCATCTCTTCTAAGCAGCATTTTAGGTCATGGCCATGGCCAAAAATGAAATTCTAGAGAACAAGAGTGAATTTTAAATGGTTTGTGAGGGAGGCCATCAAAATCTTAACACCAAGTTACAGTCTGTTATTAATTGATCTGCTTCTAAATAATGCAAAATAAAAACATAACAAGGCTATTGTGGTTTTCACTAGCAATAGTAATAATAAAAAAAGCCTCCACAGTACCCACTCTACCCCTTCCCAAAAACATGAACCATGTGTGAACCATGGGCATTTGCATGAATATGTATGGGAACAGTCAACATTTAGCACCCACAACGGAGACAAGACTATTGGTAGCGAAAGAATTTACTCGAAGAACTTACATTCCTTTTCTAAGAACAATTACTTTCAGGATACTAGAATTTAAGACTCCATTAAACTGGTATAAATATTTACAGAATATTTATTAGTCATATTGCACGAGCAGGCTTCACACTTGAGTAACCTTCAAGCCTGTCTTCATCATTTGTTTGAAATTTCGGTTGAAGAAAAATCACTTCCTGTCAGTAACTAAAATGCAATGCAATCTCTTGCAGCCTTGCTGGATAAGATCTTTTCTCCTCCTTTTGGCTAATAAGTAAGGGTCTGCTGTGCTGCCTTCAGTCCCAGTTTCTTTCCATGCCCTTTCAAATATATGACAAAAGAGACTGTCTGGTGAAATGTCCATCTTTTGTTACCGCACCAAGGCTTTGCATTCACACAGTATTAATCCTGCTTGTACTCTTCCTGCTCCCAGGTAACTATGCTACAAGCCAGAACACATTAGACCTCACATATTATTTAAAACATACCACTGGTATGTTAGAAGTGTAAATATATCCAGTCAGTGTCTAGATTCCTGAACAGGACTATGAACAAAGGAACAGATACTACCTCACCAGGATACCAGAATACTTGACAAGTGCAAATAACTTAGAAGAACATTCTTCTGAGAGCAGGCTCTGTATACATCTCCCGGCATCAGCAAGAAGTGAACAGAAACATTTAGAAAGGATGAGAAGTGAATGCTCACTCATGGAGATGTACATATAACATCTCTGTGCTCTCCAAGGTCCCAACATGGGGGTGGCTTTGTAGCTTAAAAAAGCATGTGCCTTCTCTTTTTATTGATACAAATTCATTCACAGGAAAATCTTAAATAAAAGTAAGCTGACATAATATGGTGTCATTAACTGTGAAATGCACACTGAAAAAAATTTAAGCCTGACTTTAAACATAATACAAATACTATAAAAGTTATCATTTCAAAATTTAGTACAGGAGAGAAGTAGATTGAACTTGATAGAGACGTTGAAAACGCAATATACCTGTGACAAAAGCACAAAGAATTTTTCATTTTTACACCAAAACCTGACATGCAGATGTCATTCACAGCAAGTGAAGGAAAGTAATAGAGAAAAATGGAACATGAATTGTTCTTTCTTAATGAAAACGTGCACAGATCAAGTCTTTGTGTGCAGTTAATCAATTCCAGAGCCCTTTCCTTGGGTAATGGGATACCAGTTAAGAAATTCAGCCAAAATAAACTGCTTCTGCATTTTGGGAAAAGTCCAGAATTATGCGCTTGGTTTGACCTCTCCTTCACAAATACTTTATTGCTACCCTGCCAGGCAACATCAGCTTTCACCACACGGCCACATAAATAGGCCAGAACAACTCTGTGCTATAAAAGTTGTGAAGCTGAATAGGTCAGTCAGTTCAATTTCCTCAGTCCTGCTCTTAGGAGAAAGAGGCGAAAGGCCATAAACTTTTTTTTTCCCTGAGGACATAGAAATAGATACACTGAGTCTGCATATTTAAAAGGACAAATCTAGGAAGAGAAGTGACATTTCTATCTAATATCTCTGTATCTATTAGTGCTAGAAGGTTATTATAAACAAAAAGGACACTGCAAAATTATTGCTTTTACATAATTTATTTTATACATTACAGGGGAGTTGCGTGACTTCACTGTTTTGTGGACAGCAACAGAGAGAAGCAGCAGTAAGCACTATGAATTATTCCCTGAGACAGACTGCATAAAGGGCAAACTTGCATCCTTTCTTTATTCATCATTGTAAAAATTGCTCTGACTCAGCAGTTCAGTGAAGAGGTTTAATAAAGAGTGCCTTCCAGTATGGAAATGTGATGCTGTCCTGCACTGATAAAGATGAGCAAGGAAGACACAGAATGCCAAGCAACTGGACAAAGAGCAAAGCTTTACTGTAAGTGAATCACCAAGTACCACATGCTATACCTTACTGAGAAATAAGACAGAAGTAGATTACATAAAGACTGTAATGCTGGCTAAGCTCCCTCAGGAAAGCGCATTTTAAACGTTGTTATGAGTTGTGCCAGGTCTGTTTAACAGCAAAAATTTCTACAAACTAACAAAATGATTAAGACATCTGAACCAGCCCTACCACAGGGTAGGATACAGGCCAACAACAGAAGCACAGACATTCAGACTATATAATGGAAATAGTCAGATGGAGACTACTAGGCAAAATCTGAGAGAGAAATACAGAAAAATAAAGCAGCTCAACAGAACAATGAACATTATTTCATAGGTAGATAATAACTAGCTACAGAAGACACATAAAAGAAGTTTACAAAATTACATGAATTGGCTCAGAGAAAAGATTGTTTGAAACACATGGAGATCAGGAACTTGTGGTGCCACGAATGTCACATACAATAACATTCAATTTTTGAAGGACACAGCTTTTTTTTTTTTTTGTTTTATATGTTGTATGGTTTGCTATATTTGCTAGATATCTGCTGAGTCAGTTTTAGAATCTGAAATGCCAGTGAAATTCACCTTCTTTATCCTAAATCTGTATTTCACAGAAATAATATGCAAATACTGAAACTCAGCATGCATAAATAGAGATTGTGCTGTTATAGGTTTCCATCTGGGTGGTAACTATGAGCTACTTCTGTTATTTTTGAGGCATAACAGACATACATTTGTAAAAAATCTGCAGTCAGAAACTCTGACCAGGCCAAATGCTTGTAAAACTGATGACTCTCTAAAGAGCCATAAGCAGAAGACCTTTGTATTAACATAGCTCTCCTCCCATTAGCCTTAATGATATTCTTAGGGAAATAATATGAAATAACTCAGATTTTCCATTTTTTAAAAATAAGACAAAACCATCAAGTAATCTTGAAAAAGAGTACCTTCTGCCACGAGAAAAAGATGAAAGCATCTAATCTGACTAGTTCATTTTAGATCAGTGATGGAAAAACTCTGGGTAAAGATAAATACAAACAGGAAATCCAGATGTGCCAAATGAGTATCCTGAACCATGTAGTGCTCTCAAACTGCGACAGCAAGCAACATCTTATTCAAGACTGAAATGTTATTTCCCACAAACACAGCAACTGTAAACAGGAAGGATAATAACTTGCTTATGTACCCATTCTTAAAACTGCTTTCATTTCTAGAGAAATACTCTTGCCATTTGGCACTATAGCAGATAACTTGCTGAGATCCAAATTTTCCAGTGTTTACCACTAGTGAAGTCTCTGTTAGTGTTTCCCATTGCAAAACTAATAGCTTTAACTATCATCAGGCCAACCTTCTCAGTATACATTTCTAAGTTATTTAAAGCTTGCTGTATAACTACCCTACTCATCAGCCAAGGAAAAACTTGCCCTATTCTATGAAAAAGCTAACACCCCTCATTTGAATTTACACATGAAAGTATTTAAGCACATTCAAGACATTTTTAAGATTATCATTTCAGGGTTACATTCCCAGCAGACAAGTTTGTAGTTTATCAGCTTACATGATTGTTTCCTTAGAGTTGCACTATGCCTTTTTTTTTTTTTTTTAGCATAAAGACTAAAGAACCAACAAGAGACTGTCTAGCTCCTTTCCTGGCTCTGAAGCCAAATGCAATGTGGCCAGCCTATCCAGCACAGACATATGTCTAGACTTCGTAATTTTTTGCTGTGACAGAGCTTTCACCTGACACACCTCTGAAGGGTACTTAGACCACTTACCATCATTTTCAGAACACAGGCAACATTCAGCTCATCCCAGTTGGGATATCTGTCCTTCTCCTATCTCCAAGTGTTACCCTTCAATATTAGGTGTAGTCCTGAAATTTATTCCAAGCTTGCAACATCAACAAAATCTTAGTTTTAGGTACAAACCCTGCTTTAGTTCTCCATATTTAGTTTTGATCTTTCTGTTAGTCTTTCTGTTGCTTTCTACTACACTCCAGCTTTAAGTATATTAAGAACAAAGAGTTTGGACAGACAGAATCAAAAGCCTCATGCAGATTTATAAAGGCAGGATTTTAAGTGAAACGTTATGCGAAAGCAAACCAAAGGGAACTGACAGCCATCCCAAAGTAGGAGAACAGTGAGAATTCACTTAAAACAGACCTCATTTCTCAGTCCTTATTTTGACAGAAAGATTTTTCTAGCCCTTAGCCTATGCTGCCATTCCAATTCTGTATTTAAGTAGATAAGTATATCTCTATTAAAACGCTAGATATACATTCCCCAAAATATACCTACCATCATATAGAGCTATGCTACTAATGTACATTTTAATCAAGAAATTTTAATAATGCATTATTTGTGCAGTTCATTTAAAAATCTCCTCAACTGACAGAGAACTAAAGATTATTGAACAGACCATTTATATCTGTACAGGCAAAGACACTCAGCATAACTCAATTATAGACAGATACCCTACCAGGCACCTTCCTTTGTCCACAAAGTTCTCTGTAATTGTTAACGGAAAAAAGTCTAGCACACATTATTGCTTTCTAAGTATTAGTCTAATCCTGAACCAGTAGCCATACTTGTAATTTTAAGAGAACAAAAGAGGGAAATAATTACCCAAGACACCTTTGGGCAGAGAAAAAAAAAAATCACCACATCTAGAAGAAAAGCTCAGATAAGAGTGGCCTGAATTTTGTCTCTGCATGCCTAGAAATGCCAGCATATTTGACAATCTACCTTCTCGTACTTTGATTTCATTCCACTGTAAAGGTGTACAAATCCTCCCTGACTAATAAACAGATTATCTGTTTTCTGAAGTGCCCTTTCACTATGAAGGGTACTATCAAGGTTCTATCAAGAAACAGGAGGCATACACTGTATATCAGACTGTTTTTGAGACAGGCACTAGGAAAGCTCTACTGATGAACTCACTTTTCACCCTTTTTATGAAACACCATCTCTTGTGACAGACAGTCCTTTGCTTAAAGATATATATTTTGTTTTCTTCTGCCAGTGACAAATACAGAGTAAAAGAAAGGATTTTGGTATTTCTTTCCTTACCGTGTCACTCACTTCAGCATTTCTCCTTAGTCTCAAGAGGGTAGAATCGAAAATCTACAACTGCATCTTGTTTGTGTTACTACTAGTGGAAAAGGTGAATAATTAAAGAATTCACAGCTTCAGGCAAAACAACAACAATCTTACAGAGTCTGATTCTACCAAATAGCCATGGTGAGCAGATGTGCCCTAATGAATCTCTCTGCTTCTGCACCAAAGCAAACAATCTTGAGAAACTGCATTATGAAATACACCTGCATCTACAAAAAGCCATCTAACACAGCAAAGATAAGGAACACGCTCAAAAATTTTTTTTTACTACTAATAAATTCACTAATAATTTTTTTTATTACTGGAAAACTCTCCAATCTAGTAAGGCCCTCTGATTACTATCTGCTATTGGTTGTTCAAACTGGCAGCAATGGAATAACAAAGAGAAGTCCAAGGGCAAACAAAAGAGGCTTCAGAGCCCTGGGATGACTGGCAGAGGAATCAGCAGCACAGGTAGTGATTTCCTTGATACTTCAGGTAATGGGAAGTAATATTGATAGGAATAGGCAAATCCATCAGGTCAATGAGTGGCTCTGAGGTTGGTGCAATCGGAAAGTTTTGGGGTTTTTGGCCATAGGATGATCAACTCAACACCTGGCCTACCAACACCTGATGGGATGCACCTATCTCAGAGGGGAAAATGAGTTTTTGTGGCGCTAGCTGGGCTCATTGACAAAGGTTTAAACTAGCTTGGAAGGGGGAAACAGACAAAACCTGGCTTGCCAGAAATGAGCAATGGGATGGTGTGCCAAAATTTGAGAAAAGCAGCACTCAGGGGATTCTTCAATCTGCCTCAAGAGGTGTTGGCTACAACGTTTTGACACTAACGTATACAACACGGGGAATAAACAAGAGAAGCTCAAAGTTTTGGCCTAATCCAGAGATTTGACATCATCAACATAAGTGGAACCTGGTGGATTGATGAGACCTGTGACTGGAGTGCCCTGTTGGATGGTTACAGGTTCTTCAAGAGAGACTGACAGGGCAGAAGATGTGGAGGGGTGGCACTGTATGTAACAGAAGGGTTAGAATGCATGGAGCTCACAGATGGCAAAGGCACAGCTGAGAGCCTCTGGGTAAGAATCAAGGGGCAAACAAATCATAAAGATGTCACTGCGGCAGTCTGCTACAGACCTGCCTACCAGACAATGACATCGATGAATTATGCTTTGAGGAACTAAGGGACAAATCCAGATTGACTGCCCTTGTCCTTACAGGGGACTTCAGCTTGCCAGAAATTAACTGGGAGCATCACACAGCTGGTACAACGCGGGCCAGAGGATTCCTAAAAAATCAAAATGACAACTTTATGGAACAGGTGCTAAGGGAGCCAACTCCCAAAGATGCCCTCCTTGATCTGCTGCTTGTCCACAGAGTGGATCTTGTGAGCAAAGTGGAGATTGGTGGCTGTCTTGGCCACAGTGATCATGAAGCAATCGAGTTTAAAATCCCCCTCTTTTTTCTCACATAATTAACTTTTTTAAACAATAATTGAAACTGTGCTATACACTGTAAACTGAAAATAAAGCAGCAGGGGGGGTTGTTTGTTTTGTAAAAACAAGAAATCTTAAAAAAGGTGTTCCACAAAGTTGCAAGACTGCAGTAAAATACCTTTATCAGTCTGGAAAGCAAGTTACTTTCATTGGCAGCCTGAAATAACCCAATCCAGTGCACAGGAAAATCACAGGAGTTTCCAACGGTTGAGCAACAATTGATTTTAGATTAAAATTATCATAGATGTTTTCAGCAAAATAATCTCTTCCTGGGGATGACCCAGTTTCGGGTGAAGGTTGTTTGTAAATTACTTCCAGGAAATTCTCAGCCTTGGCGCACATTTCATTGTAACCAAAATAACAGAAGTCTTGTTGGGAAGACACAACTGACAAAAAGCATAATCACTCAATACTTTTTAATCAGAAATAAGAATCAGGTCAAAAGAGAAGGCACAAGGCTACAATAATTATATCTTAAAAAAACCTGCTGATTAAACTAGACCTGCTGATTAAATAACATTAATTCACACTAGGATTATCTTCCATCCTCATTCTTTTTTCCGTTAGTAGTCTTACGAGTAGTATTTTATGATATGCTTTAGAATAATCTCACAATATTCAACTATGCCACTGCTGACATCCAAAATATCACAGGCATCACCGATGTTAAAAAATATAAATCTTTTCAAAAATTGGCATTTCCTACCAGAGTATCAGCAAAGTTGTCAACGACTATAACCACCAGAACACATGTATATTCCAGTGCTACAGATTTTAGTGAATTAATTTTATTATATAAACGATATGTATTATGAAAACTAATGTGTTCTTACACATGATCTCAGCATAAAGTACTTGAATTGTCAGTAAATTAACTGGTTCAAGATAAATTGGAATCTATAATTTAGCACACTTTACAGAAAAAATAATATGGAGAAATGACCTTAGGTGAGAAAATAAGTTAAATATTAATGAATCTATATTTAACTAAGACATACAGTTAATAGATGGGGGAGGACAAGAAGGGGAGAGGGACCACTTTTCAGTTTAGCACTCACATTTCAGCCATTTGAAGATACCCAGCTAAATTTAATATGAGCACTTGAAATGACTAAGCATAGAGACTGAAAATGAAAAATCTGCATCATAAAGAATGGCCTAATTAAATTTCTTATAAATTAAAGAATACAGTAGCAAATAAATAGTACTAAACTAGTACGTAAAAGACAAGCAAAATTTTGAAATCCAGACCCATGTGAAAGGGTATAGAGGGAGAGACAGAATTTGTGACAACAGTATTTAAAGAAATCACAGAGCTTCATTTATGACAACTTACTGAACTTCTGAGAGACTGATTTATACAACTATGAACTCGGTCTCAGCATGCTTGGTGTCATAACCTAGACTACTGCTAACCTCTGTAAACCCTTCAGTAGTGAAGACTGCAACACTTAACAAGACCTTTTAAGCTTAAATGCTTCTCTAAACTTCATTTTCTCCTTCAGTTCTTCTGAAGAACAACTTCTGTTTAAATGAATTATGAATTACTGAATTTACACGTGGTGTTCAAATAGAGCCCACTAAAATCTACAATTAGCCCAGGAATTACCCAGAAGTTAAAATTATCTAAAGAAAATCCACACAAATAAAACAGTGCCACCTCTTAACCAACATTTCTATTATGTTAGTAAGATCCTGGTCTGGAGAGAGGGAATTAATACAAGAACATAAGTATGTTCTGAGCGATGTAGCCTTCTTAGTCATGTGTTATTACAAATTAAAATACATTTTTCAGTTGATGTGGGTTACTCAGTTCAAATGCATTCTACTGTCTCACTACATACTTGCTCAAAAAGAAAATCCAGTCTTCATGGTTAATGGTAATTAATTTTTTTTATAAGATGCAACACTTGTTTGTGTGGATAGGTTAACCACCTCCCGCTGAACAAGGAAACAGACCCTCTGCACAATGATCATGCAGCCTCTGGTATGATTTTGAAAGTTCTCTTAAAAGCTTTGAATTTCAAATGAAAACTAATTTGACATATAGCAATTCCAATGGCTTCTTATACTGTTTTCCCTAATCTTTTTACATTGATTGCTTCCACAGCAGAAGTTCAATTATGCTTGAAAGGAAAATAGGCTAGTACCAGCATCAAAGTGGAAAAGCACTGGTCAGAATAACCCTAAATTTATTTAAAAAATATTCTTATCAACTGAGTTGTTTCTATATGTGGCACGCCTATAAACAGTCGCTCATGAATCATTTTAAATTGTTCTAAAGTTTCACAACAAAATACACTTACCTTCACCTGGAAATAGGAAGTTTACTGAATTCTTACTGATAACAGCAAAAAGACTTAACTAACTACAACAAACTGCAGTTAACACCTACACATGTTGGCAGTAAGTTTGCCTAAATCTACCATGATTTCAAAATATATATTCGCATGCAGGCACACACTTTATTCAGCAACACACTGGGGAAGACAAAGAAAAAGGGAAGAAATAGTTTTTTCTGTACCTGGCAAATCTGAAAAAAGGAGAATGCATTCATTGAATCCATTAGCCAGAAGACGATCCCTCAGCTGCTGAAGGATGGCAACTCCAATACAGAATGGGAAGGAGGAATTTCCAAGCAGTAACGTATCCCACAAGTGAAATATTTTGTGCAAAGGAAAGACATCTGCATGATAAATAAGCACAATAAAAAAAAAACCCTATAGGCATATACACACACTCACAGTGTTAATGAGTTGCCTATATAGTTTTTTCATTTCCCATTTTAGAATTCTTCTGTAGAATGCTTCCTGCTTGTAAGCAAAAAGGACTCAGCCTGCTTAGGAGCATATTTGTCTTCATGTGCAGTCTGATTATTGTGGAAACCACCATTGTCTTCTTTCATGAATGAATACTTGGAAGTGTGTGGGTTTTCATATTTCAAGCTTAGACAAAATTTAGGCAATTTATTTTTCTTTTCGTACAGCACAATCATGTATTAGGACATGCGTATCAATTTTTCATGCTATGAAGACATTAATGAGTTAATAAGATCAGCTACTTTAAATTAGACAAAAAATTGAGCAGAATAAAGCAAAAAATCGGCAGAATAAAGGAAAAACAAGGAGAATGACCTACGAAAACCAGAAAGGTCTTACATACAAAGCTGAAAGTGGCTCTATTAAATTAAGCTATCTTCCAACTAAACAGTTTTAAGATTTTATTGCAATGGATTGCCAAGAGAAACCATCTCCTTGGTTTTCTAAATGTGGTGATTCTCATGAAAGTTATAGAAAAATAGACACGTTAATGAACCATGCTTTACAGTCAAGACTCTTAGAAATTGCAATCAAGAACCTCACATTAAATTCTTTGATATTTCATCAGAGAAATAATCCAACAGCTCTTTCCATTTTGCCACTTTTTAAAAAATTTGAATTCAAAGTCTGCCAGTGTTGATATGACATGAAAAAAAAACAAACAAGAGATCTTTGAGGGAAGAAATTTTTAAATTGCTTTCTAGACTTCTTTTATTAACATTGTCTTCTTTAATTAAAAGCTTACCAAATTATAAAATTCTTTCTGTTTGTACCATACATGCACAAATATAGCCAACTAGTGCAACAAGAATAACAGTGTGCTTAAGTGCAGTAAAAAACCCCCAAAAACAACCCAACTCTTTTTTATGATCTTCAAAACCAAAATAACTCTTTCTTACATTATTTGGATGAGGTCAGGGGATGGTGGTAAGGTGTGGTTTTGGTTTTTTTAACTATTATTATATCTTTTTCCAGTAGACAACAGCTTCTTTTGCATACACCCTAAATACTCCATGTGTAAAATAATGCAGTTCAAACTTAATGCACTAATTAAAAAACCCAGAAACGCTAACTATTGCCAAATCAGGGCAGACAGTAAGTGACAGGTACAGTTTCAAACCAGAAAACATCCTTGCAAATTACAAGCATGCTACTAAATTACATCATATCAATTAGGAAAGCTTTAGCTAAAAAAGTGAGAAAAAATATGCTTAAGAAATAGAAGACTATTTAATCAGAGAATAAAGAAAAGGCATACTCACGTGTAAACATTGTAAGAAACCAAGGTATTGCATAAAGCTGCAAAAGATGGTGATGGAGGAAAGAAAACAAAAACATGTTTTGAGAACAGACATTGTCTGTCAACTACATTAAAAACTGCCTATTTCATATGAATGTATTTAAAATGGAAAATAACTGTAGTGTCAGATCCACTACTATGCAACTCTTAGCCTCTCAGAAGCTTTTTCCATCCCCCAGCCCCAGTCCTCTGGTCTTTCAAATTACCTGTTCTGACATACTGTATAAAAACAATAACAAAAACAACTACCACCTCCACTAGGCTTGTGTTTGCAAAAAATAACCCCCAAAGTTTAAAGAACAAAAAACCTGCTGTATTGAACTGTCATCCTTCTTACTAAGCTAAGCAAAAATTAGCCAAGGATGCCTGCAGAAGTATAAACCAACTTGATTCAATATATATTTTTGACTGTAGAAAAAAATGGTTTTATATAAAGAACTAAGACTGTAAATCACAATTTCCAAGGGAAAAAATAACTACTTCTGACTTTTTTTTCTTCTGTTAGTACTTATTAAATATATACTTTGCAGTGAAGGAACTAAGAAGAGTTTAATTCTCAAAAGTAGTGTCAGTTATTAACATGTTAAGCACTCATGTAGTTCTACTGTGCCATCTGATGATGTCCTGCTTCAGCACTTACACCACTACAAAGCTGTCTAAGAACTTGGGCTGCTGCAACAGCTACAGAAAACCTTTACTTTCTGCAAACTTTCATACTCATGACATCATAAGAAAAAGAAGAGCTGAGCATTTATGATACCCTGAGAGTTTCTTATTTTGCAATGAAGTATTTAGCATGTTGAAGGCAACAGAAACTATTTTCTTGAAATAAACTGCACAGAAAGCCCCCATAAATTAGGAATGCAAGAGTGATCACTGTCAAATTTTACTTAGTTGCATAGCTCATGTGTTGTTTTACACTTCTGGAGATTTACAGTTAGACATAAAGCTTAATATATTACTTTTTAGCCCATAAAAAGTGCAAATTAGTTCTCTATTAAGCTCCTCCTGGAAGTAAACACATGAAGAACAGAAAGTATAATTGATATTATGTTAATAAATTACTAATTATTCCATAAACGTTTAACTGTGTTATGGCACTGACTAAATGATGCATACATTTATTGAAAAACTACTTAGCACAGTTCTCTCTAAATTTTATCCCTATGGCTTCATATGATCACCTAATTATATCTGAACCATACTGCCTATAAATTAAAAAAGCTGCAATGACCAGACTGTTCACGACTTTTAATATTCAGAAGGCATTTTTGAAGCTTGGCCTCCAACCTGCCAATAGATTTTAAGGGTTCAAAATCTAAACCAAATTAATTTCTATCACCATTTTAATATTATAATACATTCATCCTATTTCCCTAAGTATATCTATGTCATGCCTTAAATAGATGGCATTCTAGTGAATAATAACATGCCTTCCTCCCTGAAATATCCCCCGCAGTGGTGGTGATCAGCTAATACCTGTTCACCTGCTTGCTTATATGCAATATCTTGCCTCCCATGCAGTAGGAAAACAAGCCTGGTACTCTGAGGCTCTGCTTTGTTTGGATGTACTGATTATGTGGATGTCATTTTGAGGTACGTTACTTCTTTGGTATTTAAAAGTGATTATTTCCTCCTTTTCATATATTTGACTAAAATGTTTTACCAAAACAGATCCGAACTTTCTCCTAATTTCACAAACACCTCTATTGTGTATGCACTTACAAAAAAAAATATACAAGAAAATACCCAAAACACAAAACCTTAAAGATTATTAAAAGGCAACCACAAAAAAAAGCACTGCTTAATTCTAAACCATCCTCACCAAAACTATTAACAGTGGCATGAAAATAGAATAAACACTTTAAGTATAAGGTTATCAGTCAGGTTTTTATTGATGGGACCTTCCCCTCTGTTTTTAGTAAATACCACGTTTTAAGAGAAGGAGGCCCTGGTAAACCTGAGAAGGTTATGACTGCTGTTACTAACCCAGCAGAGGAAGCCACAACGCCGGTGGCATTACGGACCCTGGAAGGCAAAGGGAAGGATACGGACAGCACAGACGGTACCCGAGCCCCAGGCACGGCCCTGCGCGCAGTGTGGGCAAAGGGTGCCCTCCAGCGTCCGCCAGCCCCAACAGCGCCCTGCCCTGCCCTGCCGCTGGAATCGCAACCGCCGGGAAAACAGGTCCACACCCCTTCGCCAATGAACACTGAAACACCGCGGAGCTGTGGGTTTTATTGACACTTAACTCTCCGTAGCTCCGAAGTATACCTAATGTGTAAGCAAAGTAGCATCTGATCCACTGAAACAGCCTGAGAATAAGTCACATTAAAATAAGGCACTGTAAACCAAACACTTGATTTTTTTTTTAGAGCGACTTTGAGATTAACAGTTTCATAAATATCATTTTGCTTTGCTAGTAAAATACAAGATCTTTTGAAGTAAGGTCTTGGACATTTTCTGACATATGAAGCACACAGCAACCATTCAAACAATAAATCCACAGGTTTTTTTTTTTAATTAAAATCTGTTGATTTCAGACTATGTTTCATTCTCCATCTTTCCACTATCCCTTTCTAAAGCTTCCTTTTCAATGGTGCTCTGCTATGACAAATTCTGCTCAGTACCTGAGCTTGGAGATGCAGTTTGTTGTTTTTCAGCAAGGTGAAGATGTTTACTTGCTCATAGCTAGGTGGCCATATTTGGAGAAAAACGCATCTTCCATTAGACATTCAAAGCTCTCAGATACCAGCTCAAAACTTGATGAAAGCTTTTTCCATGAGGATTCTTTTCTTCCTTGTTATAACTGTCTCGATTGTTTCATTACTTGAGTGATCCTCCAGAAGCTGAGAGCTTTACACACTTGTGTCTACAGAAGATGGTAGTCAAACACTGAAAGAAGCTTCCTAGAGAGGTGGTTGATGCCAGTGTTTAGGAGATATTTGGACAATGCCCTTAACAGCATGCTCTAAGTCAGCTGTGAAGTGGTCAGGCAGTTGGACTAGATGACTCCTGTAGGTCCCTTCCAAATGAAATAGTCTATTCTATAAACTCCTGATCTTTCCCCTTCCTGTTCCATCTTTTAAATACATACATACACACACTTAGCTTCAATCCTATATGGTGTCTAGAAAATCAATCATATATTTAAAGGCTACAGAAGGGTGTAAAAGATAATGCACATTTAGTCAAATTTATAATATTATATTCTACCCACCTATATGCACCTATGCAAAATTTGAAGAATTATCACTTTCTTCAGAAGATAAAAATATCAGCAAGAAACTTTTCCTCCAGGTAATTACCACCAGGTAATTGTATAACAGAACAAACAGAGATAAAATATTTCAAGGGCACGATTTTTATTTCTCATGTAGATGAAGCCCCTATTACTGACACCTCCCGCATATCACCAAAACCAAGCTAAGGTATCTATCCACTGTGTGAGCCGCTTCAGCACAATGATATTAAGTAGCTGCAGCCAGACTTTGACACCTGTGTTAATGACTACAGGACAACTGTTTCTAGCTTGCACAGTGTGCAGCTGTTAGCACTTTAGAATAATTTATAGCTATAGTTACACTTTTAGCAACATAGTACACTTTCTTGTTTTTCTTCAGTTCAAAACGGTCTGCTGTTTAGGGTCAGAATTATTCAGTAAATTAAGAGACATTTTATAAAGCATTTCATAGGGTGAGGAAGATTACAAACTTTGGGAGTGTGAGCAAGGAAGAACTGTAAGATTCATTGTATATATCACCCCTGTATTTACATGTAAATCACATAGCCATGGCAATGTACCTAATCCAGGCACCACATAAGCTAATAATATTCACGATTCAAGCTTCAGCAGCATTCAATATTCTGAGAGCTATGTGACCTGAAGCAAATGAGAAGGGTGCCAGGAAACACAATCTTCCCTGCAGTGGAGCCTGCGTTTCAATGATGAAAGATTAATCAGGATTTACTCTGATAGGATTAGTACTCAAGCACGAAACTGTGGTTCAGATCTCATTACTACAGTGCATATACTTCACCTTGATGGATCCTGTGCTGCCTTGTTACAGGCACAAAAAAAAAACCCAAAAAACCCCCCAAAAACCCACCTCTCTCACTAATCTGAAAGGCAGAATTATTTTCATTTATTAAAAAAACCCATACAGAACCCAGACAATTTAGAAAGGACAAACTCTCTTGAGACGTTAGTGTTAATTTTAGAATGAATATTTGTCAAAGCAAGAGGTTTTTTTCAGAATATTCCTCTGTTTTTCAATTATTTACTATACTACCTAATAATTTCTAAACTGAAGATTTAGAGACAAGGCTCATGTGTAACTATGTGCTGTTCAATAAATAACACAACAGAAAATATAACAAAATGTGCTTTTAAACTATTCCATCTGACTTGTACCTTGGAAGTTTTCAGTGAACACTGAAATATAACTGTATAAGCAGACACTAGGAGCTGCTGAAACATCAGCTAAGAGCCAAAAGGGGTTGATACAGAGCTCTCAAGCAGATTAGCAGCCCAAAGAAGGATCCATAAAACGACTAGGGAAATTACATCTCTACCTCTTCAGTGGGTAGTTTCCTGGACAAAATACACAGACAAATCACTTTGGTCACCTGCAGCCTTTAACAAATAAGCATCAAGTGCATTTACACAGTGATGCTGTAAAATCGATTCTCCCTCAGGAACTTAAATGTTGCTGTTATCCTTGCCCTTTGTCTATTCAAATATCTAGGCTTTCTACAAATCAATGTTCTCCCTTCTCCTGATCTTCCTTTTATCTTCCTCCCACCCACTCTCTTCAGATGTGGGTCACTGGCAATACACATGGCCTTCTCAAACTTCTCTCTTTATAATGCAGTACACTGGCTTTCTCTTCTGCTCATTTTAACACCACAGTATCTTTTAAATTTCTATCAGTCAAGCAACATTATTAAATTAAAAATACCTCTACAAATGAAAATATATACTTGCTTTTCCATTACAATCTTTTTAAACAGTGATAATGAGTATCTGCCAGTTCCAAAGATGCACAAATCCACACAGGAACTGTGCAGAACAAAGTACTTTCAGAGGCTTGGCCTTGCTGCTCCAACTTAAAATATATCCTAATAAGCATAAGATTTTTCTGATAAAGTAAGCTTTATATTGATTATATAACCAATGCAAAGAAATTTCTTACTTATGAAGGTTTTATTCCTACAACAACTTGACTCTTGACTTCAGTTTCCCTCTCCCGTTTTGACCTCTGTTATCTTGTTCTTATGACCAACATGTAATTACAAAATTTCTAAATGCCAAAATAGAATTATATAGACTGCATCAATTAATAATGTTCTCTCTATAGCCTTGCCTAAATCTACATTCTGAAACATTAATTATAAACTTCAGTAATGCTACAGTATGCAGACAAACATTTTTATCTTGGCGTTTTGGACTATATGTGCCTCTCTAAAAAGGAGGAGGAAAGCTTTACTCTTTACAACAATAGCTACAAGTGAGATCTAAAGAAGGCCTTGTTTGCTTCTTTCATCATAACCCACCTGCTCTACTGCGTTTTGGCTGTGTTTTCAGTCCTCATTTTCCTTAGAGCCTTTTGTCCAAGGAAAGCATAAAACTTGTGTCAAAGTTACACACTTGTCCCATGTTTCTGATAGACTCCAGCAAATGACTGCTAAGCCTTTTCTGCCATCGGACACATCTACAAGATTAACCATCACTTGGACATATTTTTTCTATTAATTGCCAAATGATGTGTCTTTTGTGCTAATCAACAGCATTTAACTAGCTGGCAGTAATTTTGCTATTAGTCATTTATGGCCACATTATTTTTTGCATATTAATCCACGCTTCAAAAATAAATATATGCACCTTTTAAGATGAATCTGTAAGTTATAATAACTGGTAGTGGTATTTTTTTTGTATTTACCATCCCAACAGAACCGGAATGGCTGGTAAGCACAAAAAATAAGAATAAAACATCATTTTATCAGCACATTCAGAAAAGTCCATTATATGGAAGCTTCACTTTGGTCAAAGTGGTACTGAAACAATATAAAAAGGCAGCCCATACCAGTTGCCCTCATTTTCCATTTTTTAATTCCTTTGAATAATACTTATAAGGACCCTTAGCACTTACATCTGGAATAAAACCAATTTCATTAAGGTGGTTACTCAGCTCTGGATCATGGAATGCAATCATCTGGGAAAACACCGTCAGGTATTCTGAAATGACAAATCCAAGATTGTTGTTAAAAACACAAGCTACCACATGCTGCAAGATCACAGCAGAGCTGTAGGAAAGGAAAACGACTAATTTTAAACCTACAATAAAAACAGCAAGTAAATGCCACCACTGTCCTCCTTGTCACCATTATATTCAATACAGAGGAAGAAATGTTTCATTTCTCTTCCTTAGTACTTCTAAATTTGGACTTTTAACAATGGTTTAATGGTGACATGCAAAGTTGAAGACTTTTCAGTATGAATATGAGCCCCAAAATACCAATGGAAGCAAATAAGACCATACCAAGAATTTTTAAGACTTGTGTATCACTAAAATAGTAGTTTATATTAATTAATATTCTGTGCAATTTCTTTACTACGAAGTTATATGCTGTAATCTGGAAGTTGAGGTTTTAAGGCAATGAGGCTATAAGATTATAATTTTCATGATCAGTAACACCTTAATTTGCTTGGGTTTTTTTGGTTTTGCCTTGCTGCTTTTTTTTTTGATTTGAACCAACAAGGAGAAATACTTACTGTAAGACATGAAACATTACATCTTCAGCCTGGCATATTTGCTTGATGGGTACAATTTCATTAAGCTATCTAAGTAACATCTGCTTTTAATTCCAAAAGAAGCAGACAGCAGAACACAGACACTGCTCTGCCCCTCTCCCACTTTTGTCCATGCTGTCATATGCTTTGTTAGAAGGAAGATGAAGAAGCAATAATATCAAAATTTTGTAACAGATTGCATTCCCTTTTCCTCCAGGCTCCCAAGAAATGAGTAATTAGGGCCTAGACAGCTAGTTCAGGGGAGGAAGACAGACAGAGAATGTGAACCCTGCTTCCAGAACATGCTGACATCTCAAGGCTCCACAAAGTAGTCAGAGTTGCTATTGCTTCCTTTAAAGTCTACTGCAGGAATAGATGCCTACTGCTTTCTCTCTACGGAAGAACAAATAATTCTTTACTGCTGTCTGTCTTCATTCCTCAAGTGGCAAAATGAAACTCCAGTTCCACTGCTAAGCAGCACAGAAGTGGCCCCGCTGGGACAATTTCACAGACAGGCTCCTTTAAGAATAGAAGTGAGTCTAAACAATTCAGTTGTTTATAGACTCCTCTATTACTTAAATCTTGATTATCTGCACTCAAGTTAACCCCTCTAAAGTTAAGTCAGCAAGTTAAGGACAATCCCTCAGTAAAATAATTCCATTTGGACTAGAAATTTTAAAGGCTGATTCTGCCTTAGGAGGACTGATAAACAATGCTCTCACTGTAAGAATACTAGGGAAACAAGCCACAAGCTTTCTGCAAATTACACTTGAAAGGATGCCTAATTCTCCAAGGTAAGTTGCAACAAAAAAATTTAAGATCTCTGGAGCCTACTTCAGCATTTCACAACTTTTTTTGCTTCAAGTTGCAATGACAAAACCACAGCATACTAAAACTCTTAGATATCTGGCACTGTAGAAGTGCCAGCTTCTCTGCTGTGATACTGCATTTGTGCTGTGTCACAGCCGCCCCAGATCTCCCCTGCCCTGGGGACATGAGTAGGTAAACAGACCCACAAGGAGTTTTGTGTCACCATGGCCAGACTGCTTTGGAGCTACTTGTGTGTCTCATGTTTTCTGAGTTTCCAGCCAAAGTTATTCACATGCATACAAGTTAGGGAGATAACTGCCTTAAATCTATACCATGCTACAGGATAATAATTTTTTAAAAATGCACAGCTTGCATCAATTTTATTTCATGAACCTGCCAGCAAACTCAATTCAGGTAGAACAAAACAGTAATCCTACACCTTCATCCATATGCTGATGAAAATGATTTCCCAGTTAGCTTCCCTGAAACACATTTATTTTGAAAATGGAAGATCTGCACCCACTACAGTTCTCTATGGATATACCACAGGTTGATAAATTTCATCTTGATTTGATTAGCTCATGTCATGAAATGTAATTACTGTGTAGGATTACATGTGTAATTAAGGGACTAATGAAAAATGCAGACATCCTCACAAAAACAGTCAACTGCACCAGGTTGGAATTTTATAATATGAATTTGTTTTAGATAATTGGGCATTCTATACAAAAACCTCTAACTGCTCTTGCTTCTTATTTCATGTAAGGAAATGCACCTGATAAGCTTAGAAAAAACACCTGTCTTCATTGCATATGACAAGTTCAGAATGAGATTTTTGAACTTTGCAGTTCAAAAGATTCCTTCCATACACCTCTACATAGAAGATACAAAGAAGGTAAAATTGCATTGTACAGTTAAAAGATACATTCTTAGCACTTTCTTCCAAGTCAATAAAGCAGGGAAATGACACAGAATTTTCCTTCAAACCTGTATTTAAACATTGTTTTTTGACATATAACCCTAGAAAAGATTAATTAGAATACTGAAAGAATCCTAAAGGGTCCAGTTTCCCCAAGTCCTTGATGACACCAGATGTTGAACAGGAACTCAGGGAACGCCTACACTGCTTTGGTTCACGGAATCCTACTGACCTATGTTTCTAACTTCAGCTGATACATACTTTTGTAAAGCTCCTTAGGAATAACATCAGGAAACCCCGGAGAGCAAAAGTATTATTTTATGGAACAGTATACCCCCTTGAGAAAAGTCTTCAAGCTATTAATCTTGAAGTCTAAACTAGTTGTCTCCAGAGGAGCATACTTGTTCTTTTCATCTTTATACCTTTATTGCAAGCAATCTTTATATACAAAAGGATGCAAACAAGTTCTCCAGAATAATTTTTCCTTAACTATTATTTGACTTAGTTCATAACACCTCTTTCCCACTGTTTTTCATACATAAACCTTCTTGACCATGCATTCTCTCTTTATGCTAGCTCTCGCCAGATTATCTAATACGCAAATGCTTTTATGGCTAATTAGTTTTGTTGATCCATTCTTAATTTCCTTTTTTGAAGACAAAAAATCACAGATGCTGTTTGGAGTTGATGAATTTCACAAGAAATATACAAAAGAATTTCTTTAAAAGAAATACAAGGGCAGCAAGCTATGCTGAAACCCAATATTCAATAAACACTCATAACTGCTTACAATTAAAAACGTTCATCACCACCTGGTTATTTTAAACTACTGATGGCTTTTACAAACAGCTTCTTCCGTTTATTAAAAACTGCCTGGAAGACAAATTATCTTCCCAACAAAGACTGTGCCAAGGTGGCTTTCTAGTTGCAGACAATTCCTTTATTTTAAATTTCATGGAAACTTGAAAAATTTTCAAGTAGAACAGACATTTCTAGCTATTGTTTTAATTTCTGAGTTACCTAAAAAGTTGTTGAACACTGAACTATGGAACAATATTCCTCAGGGTTCTCCAACTCCTGTCCTGTATTGAAGGACATTATTTTTGACACAATAAGAAATTCTCCTCAAATCCCTATATCCCTGAATACCATAACTTCCATTTTCTGAAGAACCCCTCATTTATACTGCTCCTCTTCATTTTCCCTCATTGTCAAAATAGCTCTGGTATGGTTTTGACCACCTGAAGGGTAAGTTTTTACAGTGTAACACTAGAAAAACTATTTAATGCTTTTACAACTTCTCTTACCTTGGATTTCACATAGACCATTTTTGTGTGTGTGTGTGTGCATGCACACACATTTGGGTTTTCTCTCTTGCCTGAATCTTTACCCAATGTATTTTGTTCCTAATTTTCTTGCAGAGCTATGTGATTCTACTTGCATTCAAATTTTGAAACCCCATGAGAAGGTGTATTTACATATCCAGAAATAATTCTACTTCTTTTAGAAGTACAAAAAATAAAGGGACTGACTTACCTTGAATAACATGAGAATTATCCTTCAGAAAGAAGTTATACAAATATTTTGGTATAAAAGCAGACATGCAAGCATATGCCAGAGCTGAAAGAATGAGAAAAATGGATGCAATGACAGAGGCAGAAACAAAATTACACCTAAAAAAAGTTCTCTATTAGGTAGATAATAAGCATAAATGCTTAAATCTATACATGAAAACAACTGCATGCACAGTAGGCATAATAGGAGCCATTGCCCTAAGAAACTAGTTTTCCCATACACAGACTTTATATAAAGAAAGCCAAGGGCAAGAGAATAAAAGACTGGACTAGATCTGTTCTGAACATATCACATTCTAAGAAGATGAAGGCCACATATCCAAAGAAGATCTGATAAACTTTCAGGAATTTAAAATAAAATTTATCATCAGCTTTTATGAATAAAGCTAGTCTGACAGGTTAACACTCAGGTTAATAAATAATACATTCACCTTAAACAAGTCTGAACTACAGCTCCTCTGAAATAGACATGTACTACAGCAGCATTTCTTGCTTCTTTTACATACAAGGTTACTTGTGCTTGTGATTATATATCATTGGTAATAAATACAGGATTTGAACCCCTGCTTGAAGAGCAGACATCACATACAGTTTTCAAAACCAAACCATTTCTTTTGACTTGTGGTGATAAGAGCTTTAAAATTCCTTTTTAGGTACAGAGACTTTGCATCTCTAAGTGGGTGCACACATCTGTCTGCAACTAGGTACAGATGATAGACTGCGCTTCCCCTGCACTCCCAGCAGGAAAAGAAACTCACCTTCATTGTTAAAATTCAAGTACAGAAACGGTGCACAAAGAGAGTCAAGACCTAAGAGAGAAGAGCCATGAAGAAATAGCACAAAGAGCTCATTTATTTTAATGCACAAGATAAATTCATTAGTTTATCATTAAAATTTTCATACTTGACACTGGTCATAATTCTGCCAGGGCTTCATATGTAATGCTGAGAACAACTGTGAAATCAATGCATGAAAACAGAGGATTTCAAATTGTTAATACTGTAAGGCTGAATCGATATTCTGCCAAGGCTTCCACGAAAGGCCAATTACTATCCCAAGAACTCAGTAAATTTTGCAACTTTATCTTGGAACCGAACAGTAAGCAACAGATTCTTCGTTTTTAAATAAAGTGACTGAAACTTAAGAAGAGTAAATATATAACAAAGAGTGAGGCAATACATCACTACCAATTAAAAATTATTAGGAACTCAGTTTGCAATAACCCACAGATTCATTCTTCAAAGGAAAACAGAAAGGAAAGCATTCAAAAAAAAATAAAAACTTCTATTGTGGAGGAGAAGAGTGAGACATATTTTTAAGTTAGTCAGAGTTTTCCATTTAATTCTCTGACCTTGTCAACTAGTCAAACTCACCTTGCCAGTACACCAAATCAGGATGGGAAACAACCCAGGCCTTCAATACTCGTCTGAACTTTGCATGACCCTCTGGTGATGACAGCAATTCATCATACTGATGGCAACGAGGAATATCAACTTCAATCTGCACCAAAGCCAAGCACATAATATAAAGAGAAATTGGGATAAGTGGGGTAGTACTACAGCAATCTTGCAATACTAGAGGTGGAAGTCAGCCAAAGAATGGAGGTCAGACCACCATCATAAACACAATCTGCTTCCTCCATCACTCTCAAAACCAAAACTGACAGGGGACCTAACAGCCCTGTCAAAGTTTAAAAATAGAGATTTTTTTTTTTCTGCATTCATGTTTTTAAAAGGGTGCTAACCTTCAAAAAAGGCAGAAAGCAGATTACAGTTACAGTTTTTTACTTCTGGATAGATTTCAAGTGGTAATATCACTTTGCTCTAAAAGGTAATAAAATCAGAGTCCTCAGTATTGTAACCAACTTGATGGAAAATATTTCTTCACCCAGTTGAAAGGAACAGCTGTTGCTTGTGATGTCTTTTTCTGTCTGGTAAGAGAACATTCTCTTCTTGGAGAACCAAATTACTTAAAACCCCATTTCTGTGAAGCACAGCTCACCTTACAGGATCTCAGGGTATTCAGCACTATGTGGTACAAAGACCAACAAGCATTCAATAAAACCAAGAATTTTAACAATACTTCATTAATATTGTTCACTACACTTGGCTGCTGCTACAGAAACAGTGATTATGAAGTAAAAGAGGATTTCACTTTCCACATCTTTTAACATAAGTGGAGTTAAAGTACTTGTTCATATCTGTTTTGCAAGATTCTTGCTACACCATGAGTAAGGTTAGAAGGCAAATGAAACTCTTTTCATATTATAAACCACTTCTGCTGTAATAGGTAAATGATGGGTGGAAAAGATCTTCAAGTGAGAGTGTTGGATAACAACAGAAGTCTTACTTGTCTGTCTGTAGGAATCGGTGTGTCTTTATCAATGGCATCATATTTTGCTTGTATGGCACCCTGAATGTGGAAGAAGAATATTTGAATTCAGAAAGCCCTTACTAACATGGTTGCATATGACAACATACATTCCCAATGTACAGAAGTTGATCGTTTTTGTTTTGTTCTTTAGTAAGCAAATTTTTTCCCTGAAAAAATTTCCTAAAGTACAGAAAATCCTGACAGCTAAATTTGAAGACAACCATCTTTATTCTGTTGTAATTCAGGATGTATAGATCTTTCTGTGACCTCCCAAGTACAATCTTCAGTGATTTTCAGTTGTTTATGCTGAAAGCTATGTCCTTGATACAGATTCCCATTTTCAAATTGAGATGCTCCCAGTTTAAATTCCATGCTTAGCCCATAAAGACACTGAATCCAGCTGCTTGTTAATTAATATTGCCAATATAGACTACTCTTAAGTACCCTATCCTAGCATAAATAAAGATAGGTACATTAACAAGTCCATTACAAGTCCAACATTAACAACACTTTAATGTTATGTGATAGGGAAACCCTACCCATATTGTAGAGATGGCAAGATGCTGAAGCATGAAAACTGACTCATCTCCCAAGATGCAGGCTACAACCCTGATCAGCATTTTTTCTTTACCTTTACAGCTTTTTTGTTGATTATATAGCACTTGGAAGATCATATCCTAAGCTAGGTATCTTGAATAACCTGGGATGTGTATCTGCAAGAATGTCTTTGCTACACTGCTGCAGATTGCAACTAAGGTAGATGCCAAAGCTATGTACTTGAGCAACTAGGTGAGAAGCCCTCATTTCTGAAACACTCCTTACTAGTCCTTTGTCTGAAAGGGCTACATTAGCTTTATCTATTCTCCACACTTTCTGGGAAATGCACTGATGGAAGTGAGAAAAATACATTTGATATGTTTCATCCTGCTTTGTCCAACTATTGCTGACTAGAGCAGGACTAACAGCGTTTGACAAAAATATTAAAAATCAAAACAAACCCCCTGTTAACTACAAAATGTATTTAAATTATCTAGCAGAGTTTGGCTGTAAGGGTATTATTTTTCCATCTCATAATCAAAATTAAAAGCAGTCAAGTTTTCATACCTTCTCTGAAATCAAATTAGAGACAAAAAGCAAGTTTGTCTGAACATGTTCTTCATTCACACAATTTCATGACTCATTTTGTTTGAAATTCCAATAACTCTACCTGCCAAATCTTTAAATCCATTCCAACTTCCCTGTCAGTCCCATTCCTACCCTAGTCCACCTTGTTAGTACTGGAACTTCTGCAAAAGCCTTCCCATTATCCTTACCTCAACACCCAAAAGGGCAGCCCAGGTTATGCCTCTCAGAAGAGGAGGGATGTCAACCCTGGCTTCTTTCCAAATTTGGTTTTTCTTATATGGGTAGGCCTTCGAAGAGAAGACATTAATTGCAGAAAATGTTACCATTAAACTGAAACAATTCAAATCCCAGCTCCTGGACAGTCATTTCCCACAAGGACAAATGGTGTTGGTCTGACCAGAGAACATAAGTTTTACAAAAAAAGTAAATTTAATTCCTAACTGGAAGGCTGGGATGGAGGACTACTGGTTGATGCTGAAACATCCACTCTTTCTCATAAATGCATTCATGTGCTTTTGTATATACTGGATATACTACCAATCAAAATTTTTATTACAAGTTTTTTCATACTATGCATCCATCTTGGTTTTATTAAACATTTCTAGTTTATACCTGATAATGTGCATCAGCTCTCCCATTCTTAAACAAGAATCTACCTCTCTCTCCATATCTGTAAATTAGGAACTGCTATTTCTTCACCCAATATAAACCTCATATTTGTAACATGGCACTGTTATGTGTATTTTCAAGTACCTTCCTGCTTGGAAATACAGAAATGTTACAGGTGTGTTTATATCTATAATAGCTTAGTGTGTTACAAAATAAAGGATGGAAAATTATTTTCATCAGCAAATAAACAGTATTAGCAGCAGCTCTATTTTCAGTGTGTGCTTGAAAATCTACTTTCATATTCATTACTATTGGAAAGATCTATTTCCTCTATTTTTATCTTCAATAATCTTATACTTCTGCAGGATTTTCATCCCCTTTCCCTGTGATCTCTTATATCCCTGCTTCCTTTTCCAATTACTTGGTCCTTTAAAAATATTTCAATTAACAGATCAAATCCAATTATCCAGAAAGGTTCTGTACCTTCAGCAGCCTGTCAAACAGAACAATTCTATTTAGCTGGTACTCTGTGTCCCTCTCCCGGATGATCAGAGGAAGACTGGCAGCTGCAGAGAGCTCATTGCTACTGTTTGAATGAGGTAAAGTTGACTGGCTGGAAAAAAAGAGCCAGGACAGTAGTAGTGAAAAGCATGAAATACAAATCACTGAAAAAAAAAAATAACACCCTATGATGCATTTTCGAGTCAGAAACAAGTATAAATGGATAATTTTGAATATTCAGCATAAATAGTTGATTTTGAGAACAGAGACACAGGTGAAGATCCTCAGTTTGGTATCAGGACCCAAAGCGCAGAGTGTTTATCAGCTCTCAGCTTTTAGAGGCAAACAAGGACACATTAGTTTTGCTTTCGGAAGACAGTTGTGCCTAGCTATGCAGTGTGCCACTCAAAACCAGTAACTCAAAATTCAGTCCCTTGTAGATGTACAAATTTACACACACACACACACTTACTCATCTTCAAGCAATGGATAAAATGCTTCACCACCAACATCTTTCAGTCTCTGAAATGAAGAAGAAAAATAATTCATTATCAGAATGCTGCTCAGAATGCAAGTGGAAATCTTAGTGGAATACAAAAACTATTAATTAGTAATTCATTTGCCAAATTTAGTAGTTTGTCTTGAGAGCTAAGAATTAGCTCAGTTGTCCATCAGCAAAGAAGCATACAGTCTTTAACATTAGAAACTTAACACAGGCTTTTTGAGTTGATGGAATTTATCCTGTCTGAAGATAACTCATCCATAAACCTATTCCATACAAAAAATGGCTTCTAATGACCATGGATTACTAGACTAATAGTATTATATAGTTCTTTTTCTTTTACTCATTTTTCCTCATGAAATTTCTATCCAAGTAGCTGCAAAACAACTGCACAACTTGGTTTTATGTTTCCAATCAGTTCAAGGGTCATGCAAACTTGAGTTCCTTTTAGGAAATATAGACACTCAGGGAAGATGACAGACAAATGTGCCTGGATTTTTCAGTGGAGCTTTCAGACATCTTATGGTGCATCATGATTAATGTTTAATATCACGCTCCCTACAGTGCTCTGTTTTGCAGTTCCATCCTTAACTTGAAGTGCACAGCCTGTTCCTCCTGGGGCTGACAGAACGGTTCATTCTCAGTTCAGTCAGTACTGCTCCTCTTTTGATTATAAGCATCATGCTCTGCTCTATAAAAGGTGTTTGAAGAATTGCATAAGTTCAAAAATTTATTTCAACTAATAAAGATTCAGGCATGCATCTTCCCCAAAATGAAACTTTAGTATATAATTATTTCCTTCTGCATTTATAGAAGATAGAAATATCCAGAATTAAAGACTTAAAAGTATTTAAAAAGCCTTAGAAGTTGCCCTTTTGTAAGAAAAGTAGGAGCTGCAATGTATATTAAGTTCAAAATTGTTGCTTATTGTTAACCTCCCTCCTGCCATGCAAACCCGACTGACCAAGGAAAGAAACTATCCCAATTCTTTAGTCTGTCTTCCTGCATTTCTGTGAAGTAGTGCAGTTTTACTGAAGAAATATGTTTGCACACTATTTGACATACTGCCCCCAAAATGAAGGTGGCAGAGAATAAGACTTCCAGGGTCACCTTCCTTTCTATCCCTGTAATCATGTGGAAAGGGTTTTGTTTCTTGGTTTTTTTTTTAAACCGTGACAGAATTGCATTTGCTACTGCAGCATAAATTCCTAATTCTACAGCAATAAACATGTGCAAAAACATGTGAACAATTAAACCATTTCAGTGATATATGAAATAAATCTTCTAACTGATCATTACACTAAGCAAAGTCACAAGTTATCGTATGTTGATTTTTTTCACTGAAGATGGAAGAAAATCGCATGACAGCACTTCTGCAAAATGCTTTGAAGAGATCTTTTGAACTAACTGTTTCATAGCTATATATTCCAAAGTTTAGTAATTAACTACTGGAAACTTGGTATTCAACTTTCAGTATAAAGCTTTTAAGGAGCTGAAACTGAAGTGATTTGATCTTTCCTCTGGATAACATGGGCTATCAATTAAAGCACACAAGACAGCAATTAAAGCACACAAGAAGACACTCACTATCCAATTAGTTTGGCAATCATGGAGAATACTTGGTTCTACAGAACTACTTGTACTACACTAGAACAAAGAAGGTAACAAAAAAAAAGCGAGGGACACAGGAAAGTGATGAAGGGACAGAAGAGAAATCAAATCTCATAAGCTTTTGCAGAAAAAGCAATTTAATATCATAAATCAGAATCTGACTCATACACTAAGAGCTGTTCTCTTGGAATTAGTGACACTTGTTTGCAGAACCAGCAGCAGGAGTGGCTGTTACATATTCCCTTTAAACAAATGTGTCTGCAGTGAGGCTGTAACAACAAGCACACAGTATTATGCTTACGTTTTGGAGTTGGCACAGAGACAAAGTCACAGTTGTGTCATCTAGGAGGGAACTTCTATCTCGTCCTTGCCCAAAGCTCTCACCGTCTTCTAATAAAAAGCTTCAAATAGGAGAAAAAAAAAAATCATGTCATTTTATAACACAGGACTTGAGCCAGGAAAAAAAAAATTCTTACATCAAGCACTTTCTTCTTTAAAACAAAGTGTTAGCTCTTAGAAGTACAGTGTATTGACTCTGTATGGCATGAAACCTGTTATCAAGGGAATGCACAACCACCTTAAATTATTCAGACAGCTTTTGTTTTAAAAAGGCACATTTCAGGTTTTCTCTAACATTGGTTTGCACACAAAGGAAGAGTAACGAGATACTGGATTAATACTCCCTTTTATTCCTTGATCTGGTGCTGACCAGAACTGCCATTTAATGTGAAAAGCAAAAATAAAATATCATCATATGAAAGTCATTTTCCACCATTACAAAAAAAACCAAGTAAAGGTCTGACACAGATCTTTTCTGTTGCAGTCCATCTGAGGATACAAATTAATCCAAGACAGTATATACAAATTTTCTGCTTCATGGCATTTTCAAAGCAGACCGCATGAAACTGATTTTCAGAAATTAAGATAGAATTATCAGTATCATTTAGAAGATAGAGTTAGCTTGCATTTTTTGAAATTAACACCTGATCTTCAAGATAGTGTGATGAAAAATGTTTGTCCCTCATAATTCATAAGCACCTGCATTCACCTAGGGCAAAGAAATAAGCAATTGCTTAAAAACTCACACTCATTTTGACACCAGAATATTACTTAAAATCTACCTTCACCTCTTCTTTTTTCTCTTAAAGATACTGCATTTTGGCTGTACACATACTACACATATAAACCCCCACATAGTAAACTGATAAATGTCAGTACACAATTATTGAGATCAGATCATAAAACATGAATATACTATATAAAATTGCAATGTGAAGCAGTAAGATAAAAGTGGTAATGACTAAAATGTTGTTACAGACTTAAGTCATAAAACTAAGCTTTTTTTAAAGAAGTAATCAGCTGATCTGAATAACAGGTTGACCATTTAGCTCTGCTGTTCTGTGAAAGAGAATTCAGAATGTGAGAATTTGCTGCACAACATAGTAAATTAAATTACAATTACAAATATGCCCTTGAAGCACAGTCAGACATTATTACTAAACTTAATGCTATTGGAAAGTGTGCAAAATTTAGGGACTTCCAGTTCAGTATATTGCACTTCCCCCACATCGTTTCAAATTTCAGAAAACAACAGAAGATCAGGTAGGTGACAGATATGAGGCATTCAGATAATGCCTTAAGTTGGATAAGAGAGGAAGTGACAATTTCCTGCTGTTCCATAATGCCATTTTCAATACTATGCACACATACAGGTCTTAAAACTAAATATGTTCTCTCTAAATCACTAGCCTTCTCCATCCATCCCTCCCTCCATCCTTCTTCTCCTTATAGTGCTCCTCCATCCTTACTTGGGAAGTGTGCAGACAGGTGGCTTTGATCGAATGATTTCCTTGTTGACAAGTTCTTTCTCCAAGTCTCCTCCAGCCAAACACCAGAGATAATAAACCTCTTCAATTGATCTTTCTGCCAGGTAATCACTATCTTCATCTATTGGGAGAAATGACAAAAATAAGTAAAAGCTTTTTAGGTAGTTTGTTCTTCTTCTTACTACTCTAAATACATGATGTTGGG
This sequence comes from Campylorhamphus procurvoides, assembly GCA_013396655.1. Taxonomy (NCBI): domain Eukaryota; kingdom Metazoa; phylum Chordata; class Aves; order Passeriformes; family Dendrocolaptidae; genus Campylorhamphus; species Campylorhamphus procurvoides. The sequence goes on along the minus strand of WBMV01003598.1, from coordinate 1,723,281 downwards.
AAAAAAATTTTTCTCCTTGAAAGGTCTTAATCTTAATGTGAAACAAGAAAAAGTGATCTTCCCTTTGCAAGTGCTCTTCAGGAAATTAAGGAAAGAAGTCAGAAAAAAAGCAAATATTTCTACAGTTTGCCTTGAACCTCTCAGATAAAAGCATTAAAGTGTGGACTTTTGCTTTCTGAGTGTTTTTAAACAAAACAAACCATTGCTTTGTACACAACACAGCACTAAGTTAAAATAAGAAACAAGTGACTAATTTTGAATAGTTATAATCTCTCTTCCCTTCACATACCATATTCATTCTAAGAAAGGTATAAAATATTTGTCTCCAAAAAAATGTATAATGAGATTTTCCAAACATCTCCAAATTCATAAAAAAAGTTAATGAAGACTCAAGAACACTTTCAACATACTGTAGTTCAAGACTTGGAAGTACTGTCTTTTAGCTTAGGTGACCTCTGTAAAAATCACCTGATACTATGATCCAGCAGAATCCAGTTACCAACTCACAAAAGAATTTAGTGGAAAAAAAAAATTACCTTGTATATGCACATGTCCAAATTCCAAAGGCAAAAGATGATACTGTTATTGCAACTTGGATTTGAATACTAATGTTAAATATTTATTCCCTGAAGTTGAAGCACAAAATGAGATGTCTTTCTTTGACTCACGCACATCCCTCAAAACACGTTTGCCTGTATCTGTCCGTTAATCAACTTATTATATTAATGTAGTGTTGTAACATTTAATAGTTTCTTTGAATAAACTGTTGGAGAGCAAATGCAATAACATTTTATTTTCCCTCCCCCTCCAAAGACATTTATCCCACTACCTGCTTTTACCTTTACATAATTGACTTATGTCTTCAGGAAGTGTTAAATTAGCACACCTTGGAGAAGATGAGAACAGACCAGCAGGTTTGTGGAAGGCAGGATATAGAGAGGATACCTCACTGAACAAACTGTCATGCAGCAATTCCTCTGGAGTTGGCCTTGAATTAAGAAAAGAGAATAAAATACTTAGAGCAAAATGCTTTCATAAACATTATATTTCAGTGAGAAGTATCCTCAGTAACAAATATTAGCAAGTTATTTTACATTGTATTTGGATTTCAAAAACCCTAATAGCAAAAATGTCTACCAATGTTTTTCAATTCATGAAGCATAACCACAGTCTGCTTACAGCCCAAACTCAGATCCTCCCTTCATTTAATGTAAACAGCAACTATTTTATTACTTCCCCTTTAGTTGCTCAAAACAGAGGATAGAATCAGTAAAGGCAATGAACTTAGAACTGCAAATGCCTGTGTAGTTTTCCCTTGAAATTCTCAGGTTCCATCTCCAGGTCTTGCACACTTGATTTCTGTGTCCTCTCCCTAATTCTTTCCCTTTAAACACTGAAAAGCAACAAGACTGAGAATTTCTTCAATGTAGCCCAACAGTCAATATTCCAAAAAAAGGTTCTGCAACAGCTCTTCTGATTTCATAGTAACCCACATAGTTTACTAGGTCCTTGGACTCAATACCTGCCTCTTAGAAGGCTGGAACGTAAGGCATTTCTTCAGTAGAGCTATGATATTTTCAGAAAGGTCCTGAAAAGAAAAATATGGAAGAGGTCTGTTTATGAGGGTCTTAATTCAGCAAGCCACTGGCTCAGGCTTAACTTTTAACACACAGGCTATTCCAATGAGGGCAACAGAAGTTCACACTTACACATATGAGGTTAGCTGTGTAAGACTGAGATGCTGGGGAAGTAATTCCCTCACCTCCCAATCCTACATTGGATTTGGGGGGAAAAAAAATCTGAAAAACTTGCAATGTATGCAGCTTTTTACTACTATGTTTTCAGATATTCTGTACCCAGCTTCAAACTATGCAGTACCTGGGAACTTTCTCCTGCTAATAGTCAGAACCCTTTCATATAATTTCTCAAAATACATTGACACTAAAATGTAGTCTTTATTTTTGTGGGTGAGGAGAAGTTGAACTGTATAAATCTACAATATCAGTATGCATAAGTGGACCAGAGAGAAAACCAAATTTATGGAAGCAAAATACAACTTTAAAGAAAATTTGTAACTTATTAAACTACCTAGAGAGCATTAAAATTTACTGAGATTGACAGAAAACTTAAGAAAGAATATTACTAGCACTGGCTATTGAAAGGATCTTAGATATGTAGTTTACAATTCAAAATTTTTCATCATATTGCAATACATTAAGTGACCAAATAAGTTAAAAAAAAAAAACCCAACACATGAAATATTATGCAACAGTAATAAAATATTCTAGATAAGACAGAATGAAAGAGTAAACTCCTTTCACAAACCTTAATAATATCAAGGCAACCATGTTCTTCAGCCAATACAGTTACAATATCATCTACACAGCCTTTGAAAAACAAACAATAAAAAGTTAAAGATTATGAAAAAGTGATACCAATTAAACAGGATATCAGATAAACCTCTACTCCCAATAAAAAAAACAATTGATAATGGCTTTTTATTAATGTTGCCACACCACCTGAAAGTGAACTATCAAAATCAGAAGTGAAAATTCTTATCACCTACGCAGAAAGAAAATTGAAGTCTAACAGAAGTTAAGTAGCACATCTAAGCTAACAGTGAAAATCTTTTTGCAGGCTTTTTTGCAGGCTTAGTAGCTCTAGACTGGCAACCTCTGCCAAATAAGTTAAAATAATCTTTCCACCTGTAAATGAAAAAAAAAATCCCTTAAAGTTACTTCCATATAGAACCTTGAAGTAATTTTTAATTTTATTGCTACTTGCAGGTAATACTAGCAGTATTTTAGAACCTGTTTTCATCACATTATCGAGTAAAGAGTTCCCAAGTCAGGAATGAATGTTTTGCGGTCGATGAAGGTTACCCACAACTTGCATTCAACTTGAAGGGAAAAGAAACACTTCAGGAAGCTTTGTTAACAAAGCCCCAAAAAGATTTTCAGCACCTAAGCACTGATAAATGAAAAAGATGTTTCTCCTGACAGTAATTAACTTTAACAGTATTACTATTTGCTCTGGATAATAATAACTTACTGTTAAAGCTTCAAATTGCAGAATTCCTAAGTTATTTTTCCTGGCACCCACCTCTACTTTCCCTAGAAAAGCAATTGTGTTTCAAATGCCTATTTAATTCCAGAGATGAACGATGACAAAAGTAAAGTGCTTAAGTTTGAGTACCACAAGCTGATTAGGCTGTAAAACTCTTAAATGAAGAACTGCTTGAAAATTTGAAAAAATTGTTTTGTGCTACTTACCTAACATAAGTATAAATTTCAATCTTTCTGCTATCTCCAAACTTTGAAATAATTTTCTCCCCTAAACAAATAACGGTCAAATCAACAGTTGAATACTACAGGACAATATTTAGATAACATTGTATCCCATATATATACAAACACAGTGAAATAAGCTTCTACACATGTATTTTAGATGTATAAAAAGTATCTCTAAGAATAGAAAACATTATTTACCACAACTACAGCAGAAACAATTTCACAATATCATAAAGAAAAAAAAAAACATTGCTGATAATGTCTCTTAATTTGAACAGCCTTGCAGTCACATCCTTGAGGCTCCACAGGCAGCTATTCTTCAGGATTAACACACATACTCACACCAAGTATTCTACTCGAATATGCATCCTACTCCTAGAACAACCACCAATACTGTCCAGGTAAAAATGCTAACATATTCTGATATTTGTGCTTGGGTGATGGGCAAAGTGTCATTAACCCCATACTCAAGAGCAATCAAGTTCATGAAATATTCCCCAAGAGAATTATCCTCTTACATACCATGCAAAGCTCAAATAATATTATACCAAGAGACCACAGATCTGATTTAGGGCCAGAAGGCAGAGGCTTCTCACACTGAGTATGATCATTTGGTTTGACTATTCCCTGTGCAATTACTTCAGGTGCCAGATATGATGGGTACCTAGAAAGATACAGCAATGTTAAGTAATATTCTGTCTGTCCAAAAAGTGTAACTTTCCATTACATAAATCAAAATAATTTTGCGTTCTGAGAAACCAGAACTCATAGCAAAGCAGACTCCTCTATTTTATTCAGTCAAAATCTACACTTTGCAGCAAAGTTTGACCTAATTGCAAAATACACAGTGTTTACTACAGAAAAGATCAAATCTGAATCACTAGCTCAGTTTTTTCATGAGAGGAAATAGCAGCATTCAAAATAAGATGTTTACGTATCTCAGAGAAAGTGCACATTGAGTTTCAGCATTGGCATATTAAATAAGTGTATTTGGGGTGGTGGCAGTATTCTTCTTGATCATAGTGTCCCCATCAATAACTTCTGAATTTGCAAGAAAAGTAACAGATGTTACTACCTGCTGCTAGATAAGTTTAGAGTAAAACTACCACTTTTTTTTTTCTGTCAGCAATTCATTATAGTACTTTAAAAAAATTAAAAAATCGTATTTTCTTCTTTTGGCCATGTCTTGAAGAATCAGCTCAGTATTTCAACTGCAGACATGACACATCAAAAAAACAAAAAGTGACAACAAACTCACCGCAACAACATATGCCATTTTGGCCAGATGGTAGGAACCCTTGAAAATAAATCCCAAGATGGTAACAAGACAAAAAGCCTACAGTGGTTTGCAATAGTGAAGCATTTTCCTAAAAGTCACAGGGAACTACTAGCATCTGAAGGCAAATCTAGGCAACAAGGACTGACATCAAATAGTCACACAGTAAGATTGCATGGTACCCATTCTCTGGCTTTCATCCATGTCACTTTGTCAGATGACAGCCTCTTAAGTGGCATTATCAGAAGCTTCTGTGTAAGAGGTGTATGCACCAAATACACATTAAAGCAACAAGCTATAACCTGTGCATACAGCACGTTTTTAAAGATGATTGCTCAAAACAAATATATTTCCTGAAAAAATACAACTCTGATATATTTGTTGTGTAGCTATATCCTTACCCTATAGGAAAATCAACATCAACACCTTGAGCAGTCATATGGTAGAGTCCAAATTTAGCCAATTTCACATGTCCCTGAAAAGGAAAAAATAAATCATCAAGAGCAGAATCTGACATTAGAAGAATCTGCATTTTCATTAAAAAAAGTAAAAATTTCAAGTTGCATTAGCTGTCAGATAAATATCTATAAAAATCATCCTCATATTTCTGTATCATCTATTATTCACTGCAAGCTAAAAGGGTGCTTATTTCCAACACTTACTTTCCAAGAGCAGTAAGTAATCACTTTATTTGTAAAACACAAGAATATCAGAGGTTGCCAAGTTACTGTATACTTTCAGTAGATTGAAAGGGCTTAAATACTCTACTGAACATTTTTCCTGCTTGGGAACTGTTCAAAATCCTGTTCAACTCCTAGAACTACCTAAACATGACCACTAGTCCCTCACCTCTTCCATTTACCCAGCCTTGCTCCTCCAGTCCTTCCACCAACTGATTACTATCTTGCTCTCAAACACAGGTTTTTTCAGGTTCTTGCTTTTATTTGTAGAGGCAGAAAGCTAACACCAGAACCACAAAAAATAGGCATAGAAGTTAAACTGAGGTCTTATATTTGCTGCATTTTGTATTACGCTCAGCCATCCTCCAGATGGTGCAACAGAGAAAGCTATTCAAAGGGCAGGGGAGAGCTTAGAGGTTTATAGTCTCACAGCCCTCTTTTGTTCTTTTATTGATTTTAGGAATATCTTAAAATCCTAGAGTACTTCTACATGTTAGAGCATTATTATGATTTTCATTTGTTTACAAGCATATAAAAAAAAAGTGTTCTTTAGTTTCCTTTGTCCTCTCTTCTCTTTCTGCTTCCAGTGGGAGGATCTAGTCATTCTGTCTAAACTGACAAAGAAGGGGAAGGAGAGAGTGATTGTGCAGAAAGGTTATGCTCTTAAGCTGTCAGTTCAAATGAAGTGACTGCTCTGAATACAACAGTAGCTTTAAATTTTTCTCAACTCTTACAAGCGGATCCTGTTCCACACTGACAACTCAATATTCTGCAGTAACAGAATTGAGAGATGCTTAGATTTGAATAAATTAACAGGAACCAAGAAATATGTTGCCATCTTAAAAGTCAAGTACCATAGCACCATGGAACACAGGAAATACTATTAACAGCCAATTAGCCATAAGAAGTATTTTCCTATTCAAACAGCCAGAAATGTCTTGCAACTAATTACAATGATGACAAATAGACTTAGGTTACCAGTTTCAGAAGAAAAGGGAGAAAAAAAAGGTGGTTTGGGATAAAGGAAAATGTGAAAATAGACAAATAAGTTCTGAAATACATTTGAAATTTCAGCCGTGGTTTAAAACCAAACAAAACCAACATCTTTCCAGATAAGTAATTTTTTCCCCCATTGGTAGAAATATGATTGCCCAGTCTCAATATACGGTATAGCAAGACACTTGTTAGCAGCAAACCAAACTATTGATTTATTCCTGCAACTGTACCTTTCGATCCAAGAGAATATTGCAAGGTGAGAGAGCTCGGTGGACCATTCCATGTTTATTCATGTATTGCAAACCCTGCAAAACCTCATATGCTATGCATAAGATCCTTGAAGAACTGAAAGAAAAAACACCACAAAACCAACAACAGGTTATAATCAATGTCCCCCTTTTTATCTGTGAAAATGCAGTTTTCCACAGCTATTCCAAACACATTTGAGACATTAACAATTCCAGAACAGTTTAACGGACCAGGATTGAACATGGTAGGATATGTTCAGTGCTATACCCTATACCACTTCTCTAAATTCCACAACTAGGGTTTTTTTTCATCCTGAACTCGTACTTCAGAACAGCAGAAAACGATGATAAAGCATAAAATAGTCTCTGTGACAGAAACTATGACTGAATACCTCCCCTGAGGAGGGAAACAAAAAATCTCTACCCTCTCTTATTTTAATTTGTTCTTAAGTCTGCTATTGATTGTCACAGAAAAGTTCAGCTGAACAGAAGTTTTTGGAATTCACATGTTAAACTGGAGCTTATTTAGAAGATAGAGGACTGGTCAGATCAGACCTATTGCCTCCAGTCATCTCAAAAACTAAAATAAGAAACAAAAGAAAGGGAAGAAAACGTCATTTTCAGGGCATATTGTTTTACAATGTTGGAATTATCAACCTTACCATCTTTGGAAAGAAACAATGAAGTTTACAATTCAAAACATTTTGACCTAACTGCATATTTTGACAAAAGTTATCATTTACTATAAAAACTGACATCCTTGAAGAGGAGTTTCTGTGAACAAGTAATTTGCACAGAGGCCACCAGTAACAGGCTTCCAAAGTGCACCCAAAAAAAGAACAAATGGCACAGATCTCATACCACCCCGAGAGATTCCATTTAACTTTTCACTCTCCTTGTTCTGCTCACTCCCCCTCAGGCATTTCATGTCTGTTTGCCAACTTCTTCTCTGAAGGCACTGGTTTACAAAATGTCCAAAGAAGCAAAGACCTCCTTATAAAGACCTAGTTTCATAACCCATTTGTTTTATTTCATTGTTATTCCTTAACATACAATAGCATTCTGGAGGATGTCACCACCTTATCTTGCTTAATAAAAAATTATGCAACAACAAAATGAGGAGCACTACAGACTGATGAAAGTGACAAGCCAACAAGCTGACTAAACACCAAAATTAATTTCTTTATACAGCTTCATTAGCTGCTATTCATACCTGATGGAATGACGAAAATTTGTCCCAAAAGAAAATACCTAAATTTTGACAAAAATCACACTTCCAAAAAATTCTGAGACTAGTGCAGCACAGAAACATTGAAGAGCCAAAACCAAGTTACCCTACGTGGAGCTAACGGAGCTATTCTCTAGACAGTAATCTTTTTCCTAGGAGAGCTCTGTAGTAATTTACACTGGCTGTGAATATACACTTTTAAGCCAAATTTTAAGCACACACCCACACTGCGGTGTCTTAGATCATGGCATTTGAAAGCGATTCTTGAAGTCTCAGTAATATGACTGAAACCTCATGGCTAATAACCACAAAAACAAAACACCCCACAGCTATCTTGCTTCTCCTTCACTGGCACTTCTTTCCCATACCTCCCACCTCCAAATTAAATACTACACCACAGCATCAGACACCATTAGCTGTGAAGTTTTTTCTCCCAGTCATTCTTGGGCAGAGATATAACTGCTGTTAAAAAACAAGTTTTCAGTTTCCTTGTATATTTTTTTGCCTGCAATGCAAATATCAGTGATAATCGTTGCAAACAGAGTCCCCTCTCTCATTTTCTGCACAGCTTTGCAAAACAATATGTGAAAAATAAATGACAGATTATTCATATTTCCAGTAAGGAAACAATTGCATATAACTATTACATTATGGGATATTTTAGCCTGGAAAGAGTTTCTTTGTATTAGAAAATAAAAGTAAATAAAACACAATAAAAAAATAAAAATCCAAAGTGCGTGCAGTGCGCTCTGCTGGCGCCAGGGGGCCTCAGCCACCCATTTATTCTCCATGTTCTCTTGCATTTCCTACAAAAAACCCAGAAAACCACGTGAAAATACTGCTTTGGGATTCTTTGCTCTTAAAGATAAACCCTTCAGCGCCATTACAACGATCAGAGAATTATAATTATTTTTCATTGCATGTAGTTCTCAGTGCTGTTAAACTCTTGATGCCACCCTGACGGGCAGAAGTGTCAGCCAAGTACCTCATCCTTGTCCTTCAGCATGCACACCACCTTCCCAGGAGAGAAGGCACTCTGTATAACAAGCTCTTCATGGTGCCGTTGCATATTATGTAGTCCTTATTTATTGGGGAAGACAGACTGTGTGGTTACTACCCATGAGATTTGCACTGAATTGTGAGGGGCCTGACAACAAGTTGCTATTATCAAGTACAAGAGATCTCTTCTTCTTTAAACTCCCCAAGGCCAAGTTCAGCAAATGTTCCCTGCCTTGCTGGAGGTGAGTACCAAAGCTATCCCCATGCTTCAGTGGCTCTCAGCTCTTTCTCAGTTTCTACAGCCAGTCAACACCACAGGCCTTGCAACCTTTCTGCAAACCTTCTGCAAGTGCAGAAGGTGCACTCAAGAAGCTGCTTGCAGGCTTTGGGTTAAGTTGACCTTTAAAAACCAAAAAAAACCCAAAGCAGAAATAGAAATGAGGAGAACACATAAAATCCAGTGTTGGTGGTGGGTTTTCAGCAGATTCAGAAACTCTTCCCTTGGTTACCTGGAAGCCTGTTTTTCAATACAATAGCTAGTGATGAACTATGATAGATCTGGAGTAGTGGTTTAGCTCTTCGGGCCTCTGGAACTGCAGAGGTTTCGGCACGCGTCTTTAACTGGAGTGCGTGGAGGGGAAACCTATAGCAAAAGCACTAGAAAAAACACCAGAAAACAGGTGGCTAAAAGCAAGTATAGCAGGTTTGACACCAACCATGCTACATCACTGACCTAATAGGAGCCACAACACTTGGATGCCATGAAACACCTTCTTCATCTCAGCAGTGGATGATTGTGGTTGTGACTTTACGTTCAGGTGAAGGAAATCATTCTGCTGCTCAAAGCAATATAGTAGAAAGCAGTAAGTAAAGCATGAAACTGTGAGATACACTGGAGTTTCCTAGCTCTCCTAACAAGATTTGGATGAAGGTTATTTTCCTTCCCACCAAGAGCAGCAAGAGAAAAAACAGGAGGTTGTCTGCAAAAGGAATACCTCACAGGCAGAAGACAAGGTATGATCTTGCTACAACATGTTCAAGGAGCCAGCTTAATTTTAATCCTCAGTCTGGATACCAAAAACATCTACTCAGCTGTAGGCTACTCAGCTAGGCTTTTGAAATGAAGTTCTCTTCAAGTGAAAGGATTGTACACTTACATAAAATCAAACTGCTTGGATTTGGCCTGCTTTTTCTCTGGTTTGGAGAAGAAACATCACCATGAAAAGGGGCCATTTTATGATACTTCATACTATAAATCAAGAATTAAAAAATAGAAGGATTAAAACCAATACCAAGTTTGGGGCTGTAACTTGGATGCATAAAACCATAGAAAAGAAAGCACAAAGGATAACTGAATTCCTCCCTCAGAAATTCATCCTGTAAGTATGAGGCGGGAAGAAAAAAGCTCTACAAGTTGATATGAGCAAGTTCAGCCAACAGTACAAAACCCAGTATAGTTAAGAGTGGCATATGCATGGCATTTGTGGGTGGAGAGAGAAGCGAAGTTGACTTTAAACCCCACCAAAATGAGGATTATTTTACTACCTCCAGAACTTGTTAGACCAAAAGCTATACCAGACAAATTACTAACTTCCACACTGCAATAGTACACAGGGGGCTGTACTGTGACTTCACAAAAACCATCAACTTTTCCACTTAGCAGTCAGCCTGATCTGCAGTCTGTTGAATTCCTACTGTTAAGGACACAAAGCCATTCTCTGGAAGTTTACTTCAGGAATAATAAACCTAACCAGTCAGGAAACAGATGTTTTAGCAGAGTTTCAATCTCTTGTGGTTCTGCAAACCCACTGATGAAATAATCTGATTGCCTAGGACACTGCTGCCACTTCTTGGATTCAGATGGGGTGGGGCAAGAAGGGAAGGAAAGATTCTTCCTGGTGCACCTAATACATCTGACTGAGAACAACTTGCTATTTTATCTCTGCTTAACTTCAAAGCAGGAAAAGCAATTTCGGAAAAAAGCATTTGACAGTCAGGAGCAGAGTACTCCCTACATAAACCACGGAATGCTGTAGGGAAAGTAAAAACTACTTGAGGCATTACATCTCAAATACTTAAAGNCAATAAGCCCTGAAGTTAATTAGGGGATTGAAGAGCTGAGTGAGCATAGTCACCCAGTAGTGACTGTGCAATACCTCAGAACAGACATCTAGGGAGAGCTGCCTGTGCCATAGGTCAACATAAATGCCAGATCAAACACATTTGCAAGTAAAAAAAACTTTATGACAAAGATTGCATGCTGAATTCTTGTTAAAATAGCCCCAACAATATTATCTATGTTTTATTCAGTTTGAGTGGTTGTTTATTAACTTATTATTTCTGATTAATGGGAATGACTATGCAGCTGCTTGTAGAAGCAGGAAGCTGAACTTCCAGATAGGATGTTCTAGGAACAAACAACTTTCTGCAACTAATTATTTCCATTTTAGACAAAATTACTGGTCATCCAAACCCTACAAATGGTGATAGATCAGGCTGAAACCTATTTGAGGCCACTATCCTTTTTCCAAGGAGAGAGGGAATACAGAACAAGCATATATGAAATGTTCCCTGATATTTTCCTGGCTTCCAAATCCTTTAATTCAAGCTTGCTTCTGGGTGGAAAAAAAAAAAAGTTTGCCTCCTAAGCATTATTTCTGATAATATCACCTACTAGTTCCTGTGGAAATTCACAGCCCTCAAGTATTCTGTTGGTAAAATCTCNAATACATCTGACTGAGAACAACTTCTGGGCCAGAATGAAAGAGTACTAGAAGGGAAAAGTACTAGAAGAAGTTGACATACCAAGAGTCTTACCTTTCTCAAAAGGATTAGATATATAACAAACAGGGAAAGCAGGAAAGAGTGATTTGTCAGGGACTAAGTAANACTTGCTATTTTATCTCTGCTTAACTTCAAAGCAGGAAAAGCAATTTCGGAAAAAAGCATTTGACAGTCAGGAGCAGAGTACTCCCTACATAAACCACGGAATGCTGTAGGGAAAGTAAAAACTACTTGAGGCATTACATCTCAAATACTTAAAGAGGATTTGTAGATCATACAGTTGAAATTTGGAGATGGGTGGGGTCAGGACGTTTGACCTATTAATCTGTTTGATTACAAGAATTCCAACATGAGAAAAGAAACAATGAAAAGAAGAGATAAATTTTCAGCATTCATATCAGTATCATGGAAGCTACAGGTTCACACAAGTTTCTCTTCCTCCAATTTGAAAGAAAATCAATGCCAATCTGCACACAAATTCCCTCTATTGTCTTTAAGAGAAGTGCATTCATGGGATTAACTGGAAATACATCTTATTTATCATTTTTTGGTGCTGCAATAAAATAGTTTGATATAAGAGTAATTGGGTATCTCAAAAAGATCTTTCTGCATGCTTACTGTCTCCAGTCCTACCTTCTAGACTAAGCCATCTACCCTTTTGATGACTGTGGCCAAGGCAGATGTAGCTTAAAATCAGAATCATATTCTGAGCTGCAAGGGATCCACAAGGATCATCAAGTCCAGCTCTTAAGTGAATGGCCCATACAGGGATCAAGCCTATGACCTTGGTGTTACAAGCACCATGCTCTAAACAATTGAGCTATTACAGTGTAGTTAAATCAGAACACATTGATGTACCTGGACAGCAGAACAGGAAAAATAGTAACGAGCTGGAAGCAAAGGGGGGGAAGAAGCAAAACCTTGGGGAAAGGAGAAATATTTCTGGCTGTTACAAATACATTTGTGGTATTTTTAAGAGGTTAGGGGCAGTCGTAAATATAATTTCTTTTTATGCTAGTCAACATGGAGCACTTAATCCATCTTGTAGAAGGAAGAAGGCTATGCCTTGAAAGTACTGACAGTGCAATCAGCACTTAATGGACTATTTTCAATAAGAGTATTTCATCTAGTGAAGTGAACAGAGGCCCCACTGGAATTTGAAAACGCAGGACTGGTATCAGAAGGCAGGACTCATCATCTACTTAACTGTACAGAGTCCTGTAATTTTTGTATGTACTAGAGATGCATATGTGGATTAGCATTAAGTCATGCTTCTTCAATGCAGTGGCAACTCAATGAAAGAGGAAATTGATAACAAAGCTGGAACCATAACTGTTTGGGCTTCTCTCAGGAAGACAGAGCAAGACTAAATGGGATAAGATCATGCTGATGATATCATGTTTGAGTTTCTCTTTCCTTAGACTTATAATTCATGGGTTCATACAGAGAAGTACACATTTATGTAAGTCTTTTATCAACTCTGTGCATCTTGTTCTAACATTGTAATATTGCTGTAAACAATTAAGCTCTAGGAGAATTGAAACTCAGCAACCAGGAGTCTTAAGAAACTTATGGCACTGATACACAGGAGCAAAAACATGGGTTCCTCTTCCAAAGAGGAGTGTCAGACAGGGTCTGCCCTGAGGAAGCACACCAGAGCAACACAAACCAGCAACATCATCAATCACTATGCCAGAAACTGTGAAACTAACACACATTTGGAATTCAGGAAGGAGATTCATCACAAAAAACAGTCTGTTCAAAGTGGAAGGGAACCAGGTTGTTAACAGATGTAATGTTTCTGAACTAATGTAAGTGACAACATTTCAATACAAGCAAAACTATAAAACAAAAAAAATGACATTTGCAGTTAGTTCCATTACCACCAATAACGTGGATAGACTGGTTAGGAGTGGTGTGGCCAAGTGGTTATAGCAATGGATAAAGTTTGGGTATAATCCCAGCTGGGACAATCACTATGCTGACCTCAAGAAAGCCATCTGACCTCCTTATGCCTCAATCAACCAGCTGGAAAACTGGATAAAAAGCAGAACTGGGCTGAAAACCAGATGTGCAGATAAATTGGGTCTTCCTGGGTAAATAAATTACAAAATACCCCATATAGAACATAAAGAGTTTGATGCAGGTGGGAATGGTTTATTTAGCACTTTATTATGTGTTTGATTAAAAAATGGCACTGGGGACTGAGATTGTAAACACTGCCAATTTACTTGGAAATGCATTCACATTATCAGAATGAAATGAACTGGAAGGGAATGCAATAAGCAGAAAATAAGAACAAAAAAATTTTATAGACAGAGTCCTCAGGAAGTCTCTAACTCATACACAGAGTTATTTCACACAGGATATCTTCAACAAGTTCATACTGCTCATCTGAGGAAACTCAGAAAGTCCTTTCATTCCTTTTTTAAAGTTCTAAGCTGCAAGCATGACTTTAAAAGCAACACATACGATGTTATGTTTTTATGAAGGTCTCAGTTTGTAATGTACAATAAAAAAGTCCATAAAACAATGCACAAAGGCAGATAGAGAACAACTTAATATATGGAGTAGATTGAACACAAGGATTTTTATCAGACAGGTGATCTTTCAGATCACTATCACTCTGAATGATTTAAGTGTATCTGCTCCTCATAAAACAAAAATTATCAAACACTTGAATTCCTTTAAGACATACAGCATTCATCCCAAAAAGTGGGGGACCAAATGAACAAAATCCTTTTGAAAAGTAAGCACACCTTACAAAGCAACATTTTAATGAAACCTCCAGTGCTATCTGGTTTAATGTACAGAATGGGAAAGACATATCCACATTCCCAGTTTTTGATCTTGCTCCTGATTAACTTCTATGAAGCTTTTTTTTTTTTAACATCTTAGCCTCAGCTGGCTCATATGTAGAAGATATATATGATAGTATGCTATCATATATATGCTATAGTGATACTTTACACCATTCAAAGGGCAATGAAATCAACAACATTTCAATCACTAAGGGTTAGGTGAAATAGTCCTCATTTAAAACCAGATCAGAGACTCTCATTCTTATAATTTACTATACATTCAGAAGTAACACAATAGAACTAGAGGCACAGGTGACAATAAGAGAACAAGACCTAATGAGAGGAAAAACAAGAAAATTGCCACAAAATACACAATAAAGAACTTAACTTCAATAGCATTATATACCTGCACCGTATTTCACATTGCCAACATTTCATTGAAGAAAAACACATCTCACATTCTCCTCACCTTCTCCAAAAGCAGCGAACTCATAAAATGTAGGAGTAGCATTAAGATCAATTGAAGTCGGATCTCAAAAAAAAATAAAAATCTTCATTCTCTTTTTCTTTTGTACTCCATCTGAACACACATTGTGATCGATATTCCGGCAAAGTCTATCTCAATCTGACAGACCCGGGAAACCAATGAGATAACATAAAAAGGAGATAATGGAATTATCCGTACCTAGGATACTCTTCCTTTACAATAGAAGGCACTAAATCAGATCTTCGGTTGCTTGGGGGTGTTTTGTTAAGGTAGTTCCAAACCAGACATCAAATCCCATGTTCTAGGCAAGGACTATCATTCCTTTGTATTTGAATGCATGAAGATCTCACCTTCATGGCACAGGGTATGTTAAGTTTCATCTCTCTAAAGCACAGAGGCCTTGACATTTGTCTATTACATGTTCACTGTGCAGTAAAAGGCAGAAATAACAGTATTACTGGAGTCTTAAACCACTCAATCATTGAAGAAAAAGTGACTTCTAATGATTCTAATGATGTGTGATGAATGGTCACACAGAAGGTAATGCCAATTTCCTTACCTTCCTCCATGGTAAAGTAAAAGATGTATCTGAAAAACAATTGCTGTTTGTATCCCAAAATGCCAACTGGCAACTATAGATCAGCAAGCATCTGGCTCAGACTCTGTGCTTTTAAAGGCATCTAAATTCATAACAAGTCTGCAAGTGACTTTTGTAGCAAGCAAATCTTGCTGGCTTACCAAATCTTGCCCTGTCACAATCCTTATACACCATCTTTTCACACTTAAACACCTATTTATATTACATGTTTAAATAGAAAATACATATATGAGCGCAAAAGTGATAGACCTATCAAAGATCACATCTAAATTATCTCAGTTTGGAGAGTTGAGGGTAAAACAAAACCAGAGGTTTAGATTTTTCATCATAAACCTCTGCTGTGAAAACAAACCCAACAACTTCATACAACGGAAACCACGAGAAAAGGCAAATGTATGATTCAGAAGGACTAATAAACAAATAATAAGAAAGAGAAGCCAGCAGGTCCATATATTCATGCAGCTTACTTCAAAAAGAATAGTCCTACTACTACAAGGAAGATACGGGAAGGATTACAGAATGGTTACAACTATACTGGTAAGATTTTTCTTTCAAAAATGAAGAAAATATTCTAAAGTAATCATATCTAAGTGATTAAACTATACTAACCTGTCGTTTTAAAAATCAGAAAATGACAGCTACAATGCATTGGCAAGAGTTGACAACGCTGACTTTGCAGAAAAAAAATTACAGAAAAAGAATACCATACATTTCAAAGTCCATGTAATCCCTGTCATTCACTAGTGATAGCACATCCTTTCAGCATACAGGGCACTATAAAGGGTGGTTATAGAGACTTGTGGAAGTGTGTATCAAGCACCAAAGCAAGGTGCTCCACAAAATATTTTCATTATCCCTCAGCCAGCTACCCTTCACCTAGCTCATTGCAGCACTGCATGGACAAAAATTTTGCTGATGCACAATTTGACAGATTCATGATTTTTATAACGTAGAAAAGTTGAAGTAGAGGAAATCTCTTTCCCTTCCCTTCAAGAAAACCTCTGAAGAATGTAAATAGCGAAGATGGAGACCAAGAAGTATTCTTCTTGTTTTTATACTACTTTTACACCATCAGAATAAAGATTCAGTCAACACATATTAGCTACTTCCATATAGCCAGAAGGCTGTGGAGATCTGAAATACCTTATCTGAGAGCACAGTTACTTCACAGGTCAAATCCTTCCAACACTGTGTCTGTACTCTTCACACATGCTCTGAAGAGACCATTTTCAATGGCTGAATTTGGCATGCTAAGACTATCAAATCCAGGTGTCAGTCAATGCTGTCTACACAAAAATCTTATTTTTAGCTGGGAATATCTACCCAGCACTTACCTAACAGAACATAATTTGGCTTATTATGGTTTTCTACCACTACAGATTTTTGAGTCTATTAGTAACACAATATTATGACTTTGATTAGACCAAATTTACAGAAAATCACTTTCATGTTTTCCCCTCAAAAATATATTAATGATCTAAGAAAAAAAAGCAACTTTGAAAAAGCTTGTGTTACATTATGTATTATCAATTTCTTAGTGCAATGTAAGCTTTTTTAAAAAGGATAATTTTTAATTGTGTTATCTTAATGTCAATTATGGAACACTACATTGACCTTAAGCATGCCAAAAGTGCTCTTTTAAAGAGCATATTAAAATACTCTTTTGTGGTCACCACCATCATTCACTAAAAATATTTTTAAAAATATAATTTCCAATATCCCTATTGATAGTCAGATAATATTTCTAATGCTTGCTGAATCCACACTGAGAAACAAAAACTGTGTTTAATACCCAGGCATTAATTTCTAATTGAACCTCCAGAGTTAATAAAAATTACAGTAATTAACCAAAACCGTCCATCCTGTGTTGTTAATGCATCCAATAAATATCCAAAAGTTACTCAAATCAGTAAATACCACATCGAAAACAGACATTACCATATGCCTGCTCAGCAGCAATTCTGTGAAGTCAGCAAGTCTCAGTATTCTTTGCATTAGCCACTCAAAATTACTGCTTTTCAAAGATTTGCTGACACGATACTGCTGATTAATTTCATCACTGCTTTTCTGCCCCCTTCCATCAAGAAAAGAGGTAAAGTTTTCTAGTATGGCCTTTGCCAGGAAAAAAAGGGAAGTGGGAGCATATTACCAGAACTGCCTTGCTGTGCTACAGTAAATTTAGTGCAGCTTCCTTCTACACACCGAGGCCAGAAGGAAAACATTTTCATAATGCACAGCCAAATACATACAAAAGAACAGTGGGCCACCTTAGAGTGTATGCTTGAAGCACTTCCTCATAAAACAAATGTTTACATGCTCAAGGTGCATTATTTTGAGATACTAAAGTAGCCTCTTTTCATCCCGAACTGCTACAACTTTCAGGCTTAGCTCAACAAGACGAAAAAGGATTTTCCTCTTGCCAGTGCTGTCTTTATCCAGGCAGAACTCAAGCCTCATAAACTGGAAGGTGTAACATTGTATCTGCTTTATAAAGACAACCGATTTTACTAGGGTTGAGTATAATCTGCTACAAAGATCAGTGTCACAGCAATATCTCTTCAGAAACAAACACTGGAACAGCAGCATTTGGCAGCTTTTATTCTCATGGGGAGTGGGCCACAATCTACACTTGCTCTAAGGAACAATTCTGCAACTCTGCCATATTGCAAGCCTAGATGCCTTGACATACTTCGACTACGAGCAGAGGAATTTGATACATCATTACTAAGAAGAAGCTTTCTAAAAAGTTTTTGCTTAGTGCTCCATGTTTCATGAGAAAAAAAAAGTTATATATATTTTATTTGTAAGGGTCTTTCAACAGAGGCTTTTGTTCCTATAGGATATAGTCCTTGAGTTTATAACAAATATATGCATTGAATATGAATTGGGGAATATGCACAGAAGTAATTTCCTATAAAAAACCCCCTTTTTTTTCCTTAAGCCAGTTTGTTTGCATATTAGCTTCTCTCCTTTTAAGAACATGCTATGCACAGCATACACAGAGGACTGTAACAGTGGTTTCACAGTGCTAAATGTTTTTCCCCTGAAAAACCTGCCTACTTCCCTGCAGCTGCTAATGGGCATTTGGTCCAGAGCAGACTGGAGCAATATGGAATCAACACTCCTAAAAAATGCATGGCACACTTTGCTTTACACATCTGTTCTTACTGGATCACATTACTTGTTAATAAAGAGATAAGCTGAGGAAGGTCTTTTTTTGTAGTACAGGTCATCCAAGGCTTTTACATCTCATCTGTGGCAATCTGTCTTCCTGGGCTCCACAAAGATATTCTAACCCTGTGGGCCAAGGGGAGTACAGACAGCCTACCGGCTGTCCTCACAACCAAGGCAGCTGCCAACCTCAGTCAACATTCTCTGTACAAACTCTTACATGCAGCACCATGAGGGCACAAGCAGGGGCAAAAGTCTTAGCTGCAGTTGTCCACAATTTCTTTCACCACAGCCAGGGAGCATACATGGTCAGAAACTCAGGGTGGAACTGCAACTCAGAGCAAGGTATCGACACTTGAACATCATAGGGTTTTTTTTTCTCCCATTTAAGGTTATAATGGACAACAGCATATTTTACTTTAAGGAAGACCTAGATCTATGGCAGGAGAATAGAATTTTACCTAACATCAGCCATGCCGACTTTCTCCTTTCCACTGCAACAGAAGTGATGGGTCCCTAACCTCATTATACAAGGAGATGGATTTCCTCATTCTTACTGTGGTGCCCATGGTGGATCAGAAAAACCTCTAATAACCTGATCAAAAAAAGAAAAATGAAGTGTAGTTATTAATGCCGGTAACATTGTTGCAGCTGTGTGGCAGTATGAACTGAAGTGACAGCTCCAGAGGTTGTGATCAACAATAAATAATGCTGCTCTTGCAGTAAGGCAGAATTGATGTTTTTTTTTTATTATTCCTGCAGCCATCTCTATGAGAGGATTAAGCATTAGTAACAAACCACATTTCTAATTAAACTCCTTCCCCCCATTTAATGAATTTGCAACAGAATCTTTCAAGCTAGGAATGAATCTTGCAATGCTGTACAGATCTTTTCCTAAAACCAGGCATTTTCTGTAGATCAGCAGACTTCACAGTTGTCATTTTAACAGACAACTTGGCTATAACATAAGTAAAAAAAATAACCTAAATATCTAAGGTAAAATAAATACCGAAGTACATTTTAGTGTTTAGATCAAAAAAATCTGTATCCCCATATCAATGATACAGACACTACTAAAAAGTAAAACAGGATGGAAAATTCCAAGAGAAGAACACTCTGCAAAGGCAAGTGATCAAAGGGACTTTGCAACTAGGCCAATAAGCAATGGTGCTGTTAAGAATTTCATAGTTAACTGATATTCTAAAAGCCATTAGGGAGTGCATCACTTTGATCTATAAACCAGTACACGTCATCACAACAGGCAGGAAACATCTATCTGGAGAGGTAACCATAAACTTAAGTGTAGCCAAAGCAGAGGCCTGTGCCCATATAGTAGAAATTTATTAATTAGCATACAATTAATATTAAGCGTGATATGAGAAAGGTGATCACCAAAGGGGGAGAGAGATGGCTATAGTTGCATGTAGGAGAAATCCACACAACAAAAGATGCCAGAAGAAAGGGCAAGAGAAGCACAACAGACTGTAAATATGCAGGACATACTCCCAAATACATAGGAAGGATGACTGACAAAACATAAATAAGCAGTACCGGGAGTACGGGAGACCACACTTTGCAGGGGCTAGTAGGTGGTTACATAAAAGTATCGGGCATTAGATAATGGCAGAAAAAAGACCAGTCCACACTTCACTCAAAGAGTTCTTAAGCCTTTCCACCTTGAAGAAGCTTCAAGGGCCATAGATGTCACTGCTGACTGTACAGCATCAGCTCTGTGGTATTGTACACTCACATCTAATTTGCAGTGTTAAGAGTCTATTAATTTTGTGTACACAGTGATAATTAATAACACACGAGCTAACCTTTAGCATGACGTGTGTTGCTAATGATCAACATTTTGAGCCTTAAAACTAGTCTGATCTGACAGTCTTCTAAACACTCCTATCACAGTAATCTCTGATTCCCTGCTATCTATCTAGTTATCTATCTAGTTATAAACTCAAGGAGAAAACATACACACACAGAAAAAACAAACAATCTCAAACCCCAGTGACATCAGAGATATTTGTAAGCATGTCAATGCATCTAAATAAATTGGCTGTCCCTAATCAGTGACAAATGCTCACCTGAAGACATTGCTCAGTAGTTCCAAAGACAAGAAGTTGCACTTTAAAAATAACATCCCATTCTAAAAAGATGCACTGCATAGCAAGTCTAATGAGTGTTAGCTCTTCCCCTTTTTTTTTCTTCCTAAAAGCAGGATGAAGTGTCAAATACTGTATTAAGTTAGAATAACCATATACTAACCACATCTTGTTCTCACAGTCTACAGGCAATTTTTGTTATAAACACAACTGTCGTAAGTCAACATTAGGATTAGTAATGTGCCTTAAAGCCAGTAAGATTTCCACAGTACAAATTTGACATTTGGGTTTTCACCCAGAAGTTCATTAGTAGTAATTTGCTCATTTATGCAGAATGGAGTTTTACCGTGACCCTTACAGAGTTTCTTGCAGAAATATCTCTGCAGAATGAAGCCACTCTCCCGCTGAGGATGGTATTTGGCCTGTTTGAGAGAAACTCAACATCCTCTTTCACCAAAAACTGAAGACTCAAAACTCTCCACTACTTTAGTTCTTGATTAACTCAGCATAACTCATTTTCAGCTCAAGATCTTTAATACTGCTTTTAGCACCAAAACTGGTATGAAGTGTCTACAAGGAACTACAGAAGAAGCAAAGTTGCATAAAAGGTTGAAACATAATCACACACTTCTTCCACATCTACAGACCTTATATTTGTATACAGCTATTATACCTACACTTTAATAGCAAGAAGCAGAGACTATCAATCTCAACAAGTAGGATTCTTCTGTTTCTCTTTTTCCTGGAATAGAGGAAGGTAAGAAACAAGGATGCACTCACTGATGTTCCATATGTAATGAAGACATGAACATATGTTCTGAAAGGTCTTTGTGCTGCCATCAAACATTGCAGCCAACTATACAAGCAAAGAGTTTGGTTCCATACCTAAAAAAGGTCACTCAAACATCAACAATGTTCACCTCAAACACCTCATAAAAGCTGCACCCTTTTTCCCACTCCAGTTGTTTCTTGCTATGAGAGGAAAGGCAATCACAGGAGACAACCTATGCTAAAAAGAACGCTACAGAAAGATTTGCAGTCAGACTAAAAATTACTTACAGAAACAAACACTACTTCTACATGAAGAAAAGCATAATTGGACAATATATAAACAAGTCTAGACTAATGTATAATCTTTTGTCATAGCTTCAGAACTAAAGCTTTATCAAGAAACTAAAGGAAAAGCCCACGGACATTAAACACCCTAACTATAGAATATCACACATACTTAGGAAAAATAATTTTAAGTTTGCTTATTAACGCTTCTTCATTTTACCATTACATAATTTATCCTTGCCAAATGCAGCCTCATTGTGACATATGGATTTCTCATGTGAAATTCCAACACAGACTTGATTCAAAGCAGAATATACTCAGGCCATGAAGCTCTGCTCATATGCAGCTTTTCAAGTCAAATCATGTAAAACCTTCAGCCTTTTGATGACTTGCACCTGTTTTACACTATTTTTGAAGAATGTCCGTCTACTCACAAATTGCTTCCCCCCATCTAATTTCTTCTGTAGTGCAGTTTCACTTCAAGTTTGCCAAAAGCACACTAACAGCAATGATGGCATAAAGAAATCTAGTCCAATCCCCGAACAGACAACTGTTTAATATAGTCAAATAAAATGTACTCATCCGAATCAGTCAGATCATGTTTTCTCCAAACTAGTAAACAGCTGCAGACATAGTCTGCTTCCCATCAAATGTTCCATGTATAACAAACTCTACCTTGTATCTCTGATGGTTCACTAGCAATTTTTCAATACCATGACTTTCAAAACATATGACAACTGTATTTTATTGAAGAAAGGAACAGACTTAAGACTGTCCAAGCCACAAATTAAAGACCAATCCAGAAACTCTATTGTAGGTGCCAAAAGTCTGCTGAATGTCAGTATTTGCTGGCATTTTTATTGGTATGAATACAAGTGCAGACCAACTTTTTCAAAGAAGAAACACACTTCAAGCATGATAGAAAAGGAAATGCTCACAACTTCTATTATAACAGCACAGGAGCAGAGAAGAGAACTCCTTTAACGCTGTCTGGAAAAGGTATCTCAAAGGAGTAGTTAGAAATGTGTTTAAAAGATGGAGAACCTTAAAGATAAATGTACATCCTACATTCTGATCTTTGGCATCAACAGTGCTAAAATAACTAGCAACTTTGAAGAGCAGTAAAATGTTGATTGCCACTACCCTTAGTGAGACTGTTAAAAGGACACAATGCCTACCCATCATAATTTTTTGTGACTTATTTTCAGTTCATTCACAAGAAAAAAAATCCCTGCTTGGGCAAGAAGACCTGGAGGAAGCCAGCCAGACTGAGACACATTTTCAAATCTCTGAACAGCAGTAAACTATTATGAGCTTAAATCAGGTATTTACTACTTTTGTGTGACTACATAAAGTCATGGCCCTAAAAAATTTAACTCACTCCTCAACAATGACTCAGACTACAATCTCTCACACAGAGGACAATGGAAAATAGTCTGGTGAAACATGGGTTATCAATGTCTAAAATTTTTATCCTACCCTAAAAATCTTATCCATGTTTGCAGTCTCAGTTTCCTGTGGCACACAACTCCGAAAGAGCTCTTCTGCTGTTATTGTGATGCCTATGAAAGCACAGTAATGAAAATTTGGATTGATGTCACTTTTAGAAGTGACTGTAGTTAACTGTAGCTAAAATGTCCACATGGCTATCCCCTGAAACACAGAAAACACTGTAGAGCTGTATTAAATTCCTTTTGTACATCTGGCTAATTATGGTAAGAATTGCAAAGAACTGACACTCATTTCATCCCTTTGAGAGTTCTTTAAATTTACCTGATAAGAGTACTAAACAGTAGAAGATGCTTATTTCAGGATCCCAAATATGGAACACTCAAACCAGAAAATAATCTGGCCATAAATTACCAAGAACATCCTTGCTTAATCTTTAAAACACTTGATCTTTGAAAGCGATGTCAAACATGTCAACTTTGAGGACAATGACAAAATATCTCTGCAATGCCTGGGGACTGCTGATACATTACTGGTATGTAATGAATGAATGAATTCCTCAATATACCACAAGTACAGTTTCTAGAAAATTTTTGGTGGTATGCTCAGTAAAATGGCTTTCAGCACTGTGACAGAGCATGTAAACAGTTAGAGGTCTCATTTCCAGTATTTGGCCCCTATGGCAACTGATTCATTAGAATTAGAAAATTTGGGGGAAATCTGAGGTTAACTGAACAAAGAACTGCTATATTTCTTCTTTTTTTAAGTAGAATTCATATATTAAGGAATGTCTGCTATACTTGATGCGTGACTTCAGCAAAGATTAACTGCAAATAACCACCAAGCAGCTGTATGGCCTGTTTTCCAATATGTATAGGAAGATAGACAGTCCGTAATGCAATGTCTTGAATTTCAGCACTAGCATAATAGAAGATTTCCTGCTGATTTTACATCAGCTTGTGGTACAGGTGCAAAGGACTTAGGTTACTGGCAAGCATAAGGAAAATTAATCTAGAAACCAGAAGAACAGTTTCTCACATTCCATAAACAGTTTATAAAATTAATTGCAATAGCATATGCATCAACTCCGGATGTGTAACCAGCTATGCTACCACTGACCAACACAATCAGAACACATTAAAAAAGCCAAATACTTCCCTCCGAAGGTAATTGATACAGACAGATCACATAACCAATAACTGGGAATTGGTCCATTCTAGTTATTTCTGGATATTTCTGGGTCTCACATAAGAATCAAAAAATTCCCTTTTCATTAAAAAAAATATAGGAATAGAAGGAAAACATCAGTCTTGCAAGAAAGTTCATTTGAAGTGAACATAATTTATCTTTTAGCTACTACTGCAAAAGCTGTAATTTTCAGTAGATAAATCACTAATGTCTCTTAAAGCTATGGATATGCATACAGGCTATATTTTAGGCCTATACCTCAGGTGTTACAACTTCCAGAAGAAATCCCAACTGGCTTGTTGAAAGTAAGATCAGATAGTAGAATAACTTACTTCAGTAAAAACACTCTCAAGTTGAGAGGAAGAAAATAAACCCAGGCTTTGTGCAACTACTCTCAACAGCCACAGCCCAAAGAACTTGAGGTAACTGTCACAAATAAAGTGCCATCTTTCGGCATGCCAAAACCCAAAGTCACATACTGTAGTAAACTACCTGAAAAGATCTCAAAAACCTTTCTGGGTGCCCCAAAACACAAGTGAGTATAGAGGAGCACAACGGATGTGACCACAACTGTTATTTGAGAAAGTTTTGTCAGAGAACCCACTTAAGTATACTGTATCAAGGAATTCAAACCAAATTAAAACAGCTACATGCACAGTTTTTCAAAAACAGTCCTGAGGCAGCAGGCAGTCTGGGCTGCTTTTCATCTGACACCAAGACATAGATTCAAAGAACACTGTGAGAGCTGCATGAACAAGGAATGAAGAGTTTCTGATGCTTTAATTATTTCTGGAACTTTGCACAATAGGAACCTGATGCAAAACCCTGTGAAGAACTATAATACATATTACACATGAAAAAGCCTTTACACCTAACTGTGTCCATATCCTAGAAGAGATGGAAGACGTATTTCCCTCACATTCCCCAAGCTATAGTCCTGTGCAACACACACAGCCATGCAAGCTTAAGCTCACAAAATGCTAACACAAACACATTTTGCATTTAAATGTATCTCGGACAGACACTGTTAGCATCCTGTTTAGGGGCTGCAAGGCTCAAAAGACTACAGATCCAGTATGAATTCCTTTATACAAATCTACTTTGGGATGGGTCACAGGAAGTCACAGAAGCCTCACGTTAATCAGGGAAAAAATTATCAATTTTTTTACTGAGTAATCATCATCTCTACATTTGCATAAATACCAAGAAAGATGAAATCAAATGCTTTTGACAAGCTTCAAAAGGTAGAATGAGGAGACTTTGGATTTTTCTAAATGTGTTTTATATTTATATATTTTCTCTGTTCTGAAATAGCACACAACGCCCTGCTTTCCCAAAAGGAAATAATGTTACTCTCCCTTCACTGCTCATATTTTCTGTGTTACATATTATCTAGGACAAGATACCGCTTCCTTATTTCAAAGGTAATAGTGATAGACTTTGAAATGACAGTTAACACTTTTTGCAACAAGCCTGAAAGGGATTTTGTGTTTTTTTGTTTATTTCTTTAAAGATACAGCTCAACTATTCCATACATCATAGCATTTAAGCAAACAGTCCTGGCATCCAGCCTTTGGATTGATTTTGACCAAAGTGTTGCTGAAGTGACACTATAAACACAAATTCAAATCACTTACTAGCACCCTGGCATATGCATCTGACATCTTGTCCACTTTCTAGCTGATAAAATAATAGATTTCTGCATATAAAAACCACATCAAATTCTATCCATTCTAGTGAAAATTGTATTTCATCATCTGGCAGACTTAGTCTTCAAAAATTCTTAGAAAGTTCCTTATCCTGTCACAGGTCTGGTTTTATTTTTGAAAAGAAAACCCCAAACTACTATTACATGACAGACAGGATTTTACGAGTTACGAAGTATTTCAGTTGTAAGCACGCGGCTTTTAGAATTGCATGGAAATGAGTACTCCCTCTTCAGGCACATATTTTATCTGATAGACAATGTCTTTAAATTAAACTTTAACAGAGTAAAATTTATATAAACCAGTAAAAGTTTAAAGATTGTCCCGAACTCTGACACAGATGATACACGAAATTATGATGAGTAGATTTGAGTTAGCTTGACATCTTACCACACAGGCTCTCTTTCTCGTAGCAAATCTTCCAGACTCGTTTCACAGTGCTCAGCTGCCACAACCAATCTCTCTAATGGAGGGAAAAAAAAAAAAAGAAGTATCGGAGGACTGGAATCCAAGTGAGGCACTGGCTGGGAGTACAGACTTCCCACTCACCTACTTGGCAGATGTTAAAATATTTTGACATACATAGTATGGAAAATTACACATAATTAAAGATGTACAACCTACAGATAACACCATTTTGGATTTATGAAATATACTGGACTATCTTTCCTGTGTCCTCACACAAAGCACTGTCAATCATCCATCCATCCATCCCCTAATAAATGTTGAAGTCCTCAGACAATGTCAGTCAGATTTGATTGAAGAACAGAGGTTTCAAAGAAAAGCACCAGTAAATGTGCCAAATATGTGGCTGGGTTGATGAAAGACACTCAGAGTAACCAAAATTATGGTTGCACTGAAGACAACAATCATACAATAGGAAAAGACAAAGGTGTAAGAAAATTCCAAAGTAGCTAGGCTTTACTACTTTCACTACTCATAGACCAGCTAGTAGTCAATGTTCAGATTCAAAATCAAATCAAACTACACTATTTCAAACATATTTTTGTAGGATGACTGTTACAGTAAGATGAAGACAGAAAACTGAGGAACATGCCATCACATTAAAGTGGAAATGCTTGTTACTTAACTCTGTTTCTCGTTTTTTAAATCAAAGGACAATTTATGCCTTCTTTGGAAGAAAAAATTCTGAGACTGCTTTCTACAACGGTAGGAAAGACTTAAAAGCAGTTCAATTTTACAAAAAAGAAAACTGATTTGAATGTTTCTCTTCTATTTTTCTATTACCCCTTTGAGAGTCTTTTGGGGGGGTAACACATACACCTATTTTGGTTTTTTCTTGTTTTCCTAGTATGCTCTGATATTTCTCTGCAAGAATATAAACTGATACTTGCAAAAAAAAAGCCCACAAACATTAAATCATTATGTGGAGAACTAATACACTGAAAATTCTGTCAGTATAAGAATGATCAAATTTGGCATCAAATTTGCCTTACTATTCAAAAGTTATTAGCTGCTATTATAACCATTAGGAACAGAACAGGTTCCTGACTTCATGATTAGACATTTTATTTGCTATCCTTCAAATTACTTCAATTATCAGAAGGTATTTTTTCCTTCATATTTTTACACAGATAAATCATGTAATTTACTCTCCATTGTCAAAAAGGTCATGTTTTCCTATTTATTTTTTATTTATTAAATGTTATGTTAGTTAATGCTTCCTAACCTTTCATCCCAAACAATATTGTGAGAAAATTCTACTTTCTGTTTCAAGAGGTACTAACAAAAGCAAATGAAAGTGATTAAACTTGTGTTGCCCTCTCTTGCTCACTTGAGGTGGGGGGGAGAAGATGTTTCCCTTCTCTTGTTCTCCCGGACTGGACATCAAGAATCTCAAGTCCTGCTTGAAGGAAGATGAGACCGGTAACGGGAACTGGGTACCAGCAAGAGCTGGGGGTTGCTGAGCTGCTGGGATGCAGCTGCAAAAGGGAGTTTCTCCCTGGTTATTGTGGGTTGGGAGGTGAAATGACTTGGGCCCAGATGTTGCAAGAGTCATGTTCCCAACCTGTTAGGTGAAAGGGTTTTTCACCTGGGAGGGACGGGTTGTCCCTTGTTTGCTTCGGTAAGGCATAGCAGGGTGGCTCAGGGTGGCTGGAAATAGCCGGGTATTAGATGAAAGAGACGTCTTTCAGATTAATTTACTCTGCATGTTTTGAAGCGGTGGTGCTTAGAGAAGAGCTATGGTATTCCTGAGGCCATGAGTTCATCCTAGCACTGGTCTTTTCTATCTGTTACTTATCAACACGTGTTGTACTCTTTTATACTTTTTATACTTTACATACTCTTTTATACTCCTTTATATTCTGTACCCCGAAACCCTATAAGTAAAGAACTCTTCTCTGCTTTACCCATATAAAGTCGTCTTGGAAAGGTTTTTTTCCCCCTTCCTTAAGGCAACACTTGACATATCTCCTGAATGCGTAAATGAAAAGTCCAAATGTCTGAGAGGAGAGGAAAACACAAAGAAGTCCCTGCCCTACAGAACACCTCAGTGTTTGGAGCTAGCAACATCTGAATTTTCTAAAAATCTAAAACATCCTATCATACTGCATTCTGAAGGGGACAAAAATTACTTGTTCTACTTTATGAGACCCTGTAACTAATAAAATACATGCAATTCACTTTCATATGGGAACATTTTTTATTTAAAAGTTAAAGGTGGTGATCTCTTAAATTATCACAGGTGTTGTGGCCTTTTCATGGAAATTAAGTGCTGTAGTCCTGCTGAGCTTACACAGAATAAGATCATCTAGAGCAGAAAAAAAGAACTGAAGCTTTATTTGAGTTAACAATAAGTGTGATAACAGTTACTGAAAAAAAACCAAAACCCAAACCTGTACTAAAATAAAGTAACCATTAGTAGGAGAAATCTTAAAGAGATAGGAAAAAAGGAACACCGAAAGCTTGCAGCCAAAACACAAGATGACTGAGTCAACAAAAGCAGCTGCAAATCAAGTACAAAAATAGCATAAAAATGTTAGTAAGATTAGAACATGGGTGTAGGAGCACACATCAAAAATACCCGTATTTCCATGTCCCACACGAAAACACAGAGTAGGATTAAGTATCAGAATTTTAGCAAGGTATAAAAAGAAGAAAGCACTTGGCTTTTTATAAGTTAGCGTAACATACATCAAAGCAGGACAAATAACAACCCTTTGCCTTGACTCTACAGAGAAGAAACAAAAGCACCAATACTGCCAGTCACAACAAAGGTATACAGTAATTTAAAGACTGAAACTCAGCCACTTTCTGGTGCTATGAAGGCAATATTCTCCTCAGTCACCTTAAAATATATTGTCACAAAAACGTAACTGCAGCCGTACATAAAATTTGCTTATTAAACAGATACTCACCGTGTTTACCTCTGGTAATGTCAATGTACTGGCAAAGCCTGGGATGGGTGATTGTTTTAAGGATTTGAAATCTCCCCAAAATTTTTATGGAGTTAGGTGTTAGAGGAAGGCCATTACTTCCACAAACATCATGTGGCAGAGCTGAGGCAAAGAAGGTGGAGGCACCCATCACAGTGTCTTTTAAAGGAAACATCTTTTTCACACAATCTTAAGCCCTTCAGAGCACCTTGTGATCCTTAAAGAGAGAAACAAAGTAAAAAATTATCTGCAAAGGATACATTCCCAGGTTACTAGTTGTTTACTAATTAATGCAATTAAAATGGGTTTTTTCCTTCTGTGGGAGAATGGAACATTTCTGCACAATAAACATAGTAATAATAATACAGTGTTGCTGCATCATAAACACCACATTTAAAGATGAAAATACAGTGATAGTTTTAAACACAGATTTCAGAATCAAACAAAACTATTTTTAGGAGCAGATAAATGCTTTAACACAAGCACTCTTCAGATGACTACTCCAGTATAGTAGGTTATTCAAAACACAGTAAAGGCACCAGACAGAAAACACCTTTATAAAATACCACCTTGTATCACAAGTCCAGATTACTATAGCTTTAGTGATGATTCAGCATCTCTACACTATGGCAATGCCAGTATTTTAAGCTATGAAGTAACAGTAATCTTTCCTACCACCATTTCTTTCCCTATACATGGGTAAACTGCTAGTTAACACAGTGGGTCAGTAACAAATTAAGGAAGTAATCTACATTAAATGTTCATGTGAGACAATCAAACAAAATAAATTATCCTGAAATTGAGTTCCAGGGGAACTTAATTTCATGGCCACTTTTCTGTCCAGCAGAAACAAGCTCTCCACCCTGAACATTTCTATTCAGCGTAAGCTAAACACTTCCCTTGCATTTTCCAACAATCAACCATTACACCATTCAAGAACATGAAAATCTAAACCATACACAAGTAAGACACTTCCAATGCCAGACAGGCCTCAGGTAAAACTACCTGATCTCTTTGTACTAGTAAACTACAAATTTAATTTGAGGCAACAAATTCCAAAAACCACATCAAGCCTCTGCTCAGCTCATTTTATGGGTTGCCCAGCAGGTGACTCGAGACAGTACAAACCGTCCTTAGGCACCTGCCATACACTTGAACTCCCACAGCACACTTAGGCTTGTGCATAGGGATACACAGACAGACAGAGATAAAAGGGCCAAGCCTATACACTCGTAAGCGAGCTCTGGTGGGGAAGTCATGATGGTGAAGTAGGCAGCAGTTCCAAGTGTCATGGTACAAGAGGCCATAGAACAGAAAAAAAAGCCACTTCAATGACAAAGCTATGCAGGAGATACCATCCAGCTCACTTCAACAGCACAGCACAGAGTCTGGAGGCAGCTCTGTACACAATCAACAGAAACAGCCCACTGAGGTGGAATGCAACTCTTGTCAGCCACAGAGCAGTAATCATGAGCTGCAAAGAGCAGAGGCAGATATGCAACTTTTCCAGAAAACAAGAAAGAACACTCAGGATTTGAATTCCATAAAAGAAATAATACAACAAGCTTGAAGTATAAATGCAGAATAATTCTTTCAAAGCAGATGTGATAATTTTTTAACATCTTAGGGGCTTCGTGAAAAAAACCCCAAGAAAAATAAGACTATGCAGAGCACTAATGAACCTATTTACAACTTTCTTATTATTCTTCCAGCCAACATTGACCTGCTGCTTTCAGGAAATGTGATTCTCTCATGAGGAAGTCACACAGGAGAAACAGAACACTAAACAATTTAGTGTCTCAAAATTATTCTTCCTCGACGAGAACAATCCTGTTTCGAGCTTGAAATTCCCAGTTAAAAACTACTAAATTTATTTTGTGAATCCCAGCTGAGACTGA
The DNA here is from genome assembly GCA_013396655.1 of Campylorhamphus procurvoides. Taxonomy (NCBI): domain Eukaryota; kingdom Metazoa; phylum Chordata; class Aves; order Passeriformes; family Dendrocolaptidae; genus Campylorhamphus; species Campylorhamphus procurvoides. The sequence continues at coordinate 1,691,926 of WBMV01003598.1, read as the reverse complement.
CTCCATACAGGTTGCACAAAGATCCTTATATACCAAATGTATTTACTAAGTCCAGAACAATGGAAATTAGGGAATGTACTTTCTGTTATAGCTAATACAATCTGATTTAAGATGCAAAGCAAATCTAAAAGACTGCTCTCATTTCTGATTTTTTTCCCCCTGAAGAAACACAGACATGAAATATATATTTTTACATTCTAAGAAACATCATTATATAAAATATGAATGCATAGCATTAAGGAATCAAACTTAAAAAAAAGGAAGAAAATCTGAAACAGCTTTGAGCACTGCAGTTTTTATAGTAGTATTTGTATTGAAAGTAATCTTTATAAAGACACAATGCTTTCATATCTCATGAATATTTAATTTTTTCTGGTGAATAATTATTTTGGGATGCCAATAATACAAATTACAGTTAGAATTTTCCATTGGAAAGACATCAGTTGGACAGAGGGCAAGCACAAAGGTTTATTGGCATGCAGCAAATTCCAATTGGAAACCCTTAACTGCATACTTATAATAAGACACAAATTCCTGTAAAACATCATGTCTGCCTAATGGACTACTCAGCTTTAGAAAGAATACATATTAAACATCTAGGGAAAATAACTTGATTTAGAGATTGAATTCTAATCTTGCTTGGCACAATGGCCCTCTAATAGGAATGTTTTCATTTTTACTGTAGAAAAATAATGTTAGATAATAATTTCCCAATACATTGTACCTGCATTCAGCTAACATGCAGAAAGAAATTTTCATTAAAAGAACCGTTAAATATCATCAATAACCCACTTTAAGAGATTAAACTTTCTTTGCACTCTAGATCACCTGGTTTACGAGGATGATTTAGACCATCTGCAATGTGTTCAACTTATCACTTGCTTCCTTTGGTTAGAAAGCAGACAGCCAAAAGGAAGACATGATATAAGCAAACAATCTTTCCTGACACCCACCTAAAGGAATCAATAAAGAATTTTAAAAGCTATGCATTAAAAAAGGTTCCCTTATTATAGAATTAATTCTGGGGAAACCATGAAAGGGTTTTTACTGTGTGGGGGGTTTGTTTTGTTTGGGTTTTTGTTTGTTTATCTTTAACTCCACATCAAAGTCTAGAAGAACTATAAACCAAGGAGTCTGCTAAACTTCGTCCTCCTGTTCAATTAACACAGTTTTACAGCTCAAACTCACTTTTACGATATTGAAAAGACACACAATGCATTAACTTTCAGATTTGAGGGCATGAATTATGTCCTGCAGAACCTCCCTATTACTCTGAAATAAAACAGAAAGAAAAAAAAAAGGTTTGTTATTTTAAACTGACATGAGAAACAGATCAGGCAAATTCAATTTTGGGACTGAATTCTGGAAATTCAATTCTGATAATCCAGAACAGCAAGCATGGAAGTGAAAGCAAAGACTTGTCTTATGAGTGTCATGTAAAATTACTGAGTCACTGTTTCCAAAGCACCATTTATTCCATATATGAGACACAGTCTATCACATCTGTGAAATAAGTCTGGCATAAAGATTAGAAGTCCAGAAAAGGATTTGCTGTGTCCCACCTCCAAATGACCTTCCCTAGCTTCCTTGCTTCCGTCCAAATCTCCCTTAGAAACCTTTACAGTACACAAAAACACTAACCAATACTCTCAGGAAAATCAGCCACAGAAAAAAAAAAAGACCTTTACAGATTCCTATTTAATATTCAGATCAGTACTATTTTGAAAGTCTTGTACTAGATAGCTTTTCTCTGACCAAGACCCAGAAATAAAAACAAAAGGGAGCTCCACATCTACTGAGCAACTTATTTGCTCTTCTGAATACGTACTGCTTTGAGAGAACAAATATATTTTTATTCAGAATTAAGCCTTTTTTATCCATCTTTTACAACTTCTTCACTGCAGCAGTGCAAAAGTGATCAAGTTAATGGACAATTTGCCCTTAAGAAAAGAAAGAGAAATCAACACATATAAATCTGACTCTCAGAAGCTAATACTGCACATACAAGCAGATCAACCTGAATGAAACCACGAAACACAGCTATGGTTCTCCTAAACTACCCACATACAGAAATAATGACAAGTAACCATGTGCTAATATCTGTTAGTAATTTGAAACAGCTAATTATTTTAACACCTCTTGAGTATCCAGGTGCAAATATTCCTCACCTAAGGAACCCAGTTTTTCTGAATTAAAACATAATTATAATCAGTACTGCTGCTGAATTATTTTTAAAGCAATTGAGAACACCTCGAGGAGAGCAGGTAGCCTGAACATCCTACACTTACGTTGTTTTACAAGACATCACACTATTGTAAACAAAGTAGGCCATTTCATAAGAAGAAATTCTTTCACAGAACATCTTCACTCACAATATTCCTGCTGCAAGTGCAGTAACTGTTGATAAAGTAACTGAAATAGAAGATACAATTCTACCTAGTGTTGCTACTGCACAAAAAAACCCCAAAACTGCAATTCGTCTCTCACTGTCCACAGTGAGTCAGCTGTTCACAAAGTTTATCAAAATGCATAATAAGTACTGAAGAAAAGTTGAGTTCAGATTCCTATGGAAGGGATCACATAAAATAAGGAAGAGTTTGTTAGGGCAATCACAATAATGAGATGGGACACATTCCTTTTGCAATAATAATAATAAACCCTAGTAAGTTATCAACTTAATTTTTTTCTCAGAGAATGGGGGAACTGTGCATTAAATTTGGTTCACCTTGCAATTTTTTTTTAAATTTGCAGTATAAACATCTAGCACAAATGCTGCAAGGTTGGCAAAAAAAAATCCAAATGTAAGCGGTATTGTGTTCAATCAAATGTTTTCCCCTATGGCATAACATGAAAACATCTTCTTCTACAAGATTTACTAACTTCTTTAACATTCACTTAAGTAAGAAGTATTCTGACCATAAATAAAGAATAAATATAGAGCCATGGGCAGATAATGACAGACAACAAAGAACACTTAAATGAAAAACTCCAACATTTTCATTATTCTGTCCAAACTAATAAATTCAGTGCAGAAAAGAAACAATTGGCTTCAGGTTCTAGCTACACCAATTCAGCAATGGATAAAATAACACAAGTATACCACAATTATTCGACACAAATAGAATATGCAAACCACTCTTTGACAAGGCTCCAGTACCTCTATTTTGCCTTCAATCAATACTGATTTTTTTGTATCATGGTGTTTTTGGCACAGGTAACTAACACATATTTGAAGCGTTATTTCATGAAAATGCTAAACAATAATTCCTTTCCCTAATCTTGTAGAGATATTACAACATCATTCAAGTGAAAAGGAGCACTTTTTTAATCTTTGCTGTTGGCTTGTATCTCAGTAATATTTGGAATTTTGTCATACATACACGACCATGTCCTACACCTGCATTCAATGCAGGTATTTTCATAGGAGCTGCTGGCGCTGCTTGCAGCATTTATAATATCACTACCCTGATTCAAACGTCGCTGCTCTGAAAGCCGGGCGTAAGAACGTGGAACTTACACGGCCACCTCAAGTTTCACACCTAGATGGACCATTCAGCCAGCGGGGAAAAAATGACAACGCTTGTAAAGAACGAAGAAATAAATATATGATAGGTTTGGGTGTATATTTCGATAGATCACAATAGCCTTTTAGTCCCGTTTCTCTCCTCTATGAACCTGTAACTTCTTTTGCCTGTTTATCAGTGTCTTCTGCCCACAGCCCGCCCTGCCCAGACACAGCGCCGGGGTGGGTTTGTCACCCTTTGTGTCGCCCTGGAGGATCCGGCAGGGGCTGTGCCGGGACCGACCCTGGCCAGGCACGCACCCGCGCCACCCGCTCCGCTGAGCGCCGCTGGGCCCGCTCTGCCCGGGGCGCCCCAGGGGAGGGGACCGGGACAGGGATGGGAATTGGGATTGGGAATGTGCCACCCGATACCTGCGCGAGCGCCGCCGCCCCGCCCCCGCCGCGCCGTCACTCCGCCGCGACGGCCGCTCGCGGTAGGACCGCGGGGCCGCCCCGCGCCACGCCTGAGCTCCGTTTCTGTCCTAGTTACTTTAAAAAAAAAAAAAAACACCTCAAAACTAACACGAAACAACCCAAAAAAAACAGAGCGAGTTTAACGGCCCTTTCCGCTCAGCGTACGCGCGTGCTGTGCCAGCGCTCGGGGAACGACGCGCTGAGCTCCGTAGCCCGGTGCTTGGTGGGCTCCTGGTGACAAACCTCAGGCGCTCGCCCGAGGAGCCCGGGTCCTTCCTTCCCGCTCGGCGGCCGCGGCGGCTCCCGGTTCATGTGAGTGTCCCCCGGGCGGCTCTGCCTCTGCTCCTGCCCCTGTCCTTGTCATTGTCCCTGACCCCGGCTCTGCTCCTGCCCTTGTCCCTGTCCCTGCCCTCGCTGCTGCCTGACCTCCCTCGCCAGCCGCTGGGCGAGTGCGCCATGGCGGCCTGCCGCCCTGGGGATCCCCCGCGGGCCGGGCCGAGCACTCTGGGGCACGTGGGTGGGGGGCGAGCCCGGCAAGGTCCCGTCGATTTGCCGCTGCTGATTTGCCGCCGCTAATTGGTTGTTGCTAATTGGCTTGGACCCGTTGGCGCGGGGCGTCCCTGCGGAGGAGGCCCTAAACTCGCGGCTCGGTTCCTGTGTGGGTGTCGCTCGCAGGGCTCGACCCGCTCCGCAGGGCAGTGCAGGGCGGGTTTGCAAACGCAGATACCGCGTCTGCACGCGGAGGAGTTCATCTGAACTCTGTTGCGGTCCTTTATGTAGCCCATCCTGTGGAGTGAGGGCTTGGAAGCCGTGTGGTGGTGGTGGGCGCTTGGAGAGAACGCTGTAGTAGCCCGGGAAGGGCAGGCACGGAGCATCTATTGAGCTGTGCACGGGAACGGCTGATACTGATGGAAAAAGTAGATGTTGCCTCAGTTTGGATTAATTGTAGAACTTTGATTAATTGTAGCCTTTCAGTAGACTTCAGAGAGTGAAAAACTATTTGGTCCCCCCTCAGCAGATACTTGCAAGGTTTAGCATACAGCGCACACTGTGTTTGGGGATGCACTGGATAACAGGGATGAGCTTATGGTTTATTGCTCGTCGGGACACTTTACCCTCCCACAACCAACCAGCACATGGCAGCGCTGCTCCAGGGCTGCATACTTTAGGCTGACCTGAAAGTGTCTTTGAGCTGAGTTTAGCAGCTGGAAAAATGAAAGAAATACCACTACAAGCTAATACTTACATTTCTTGCTCTGTGGGGTTTTTTTTTAATTAAGTCATTGATTTTCACAAATAGTTCTGTGATTCAGGATGCTTATGTGAAATCTATAGTAAGGTGAGGCAGCAAAGATTCAGTATAGCATCCCAGTTTTGTATTCAAAATTTTGTATTCATATTCACTTGCTGTATTATTCTCCAGTTATGTTTAAATTTTATTACACCTGTTGGAAAGTAAGACAGAAATCCATGAAATCAAGCAAGCCAAATCAAACCAAAGTCCCAAACCTGAGTTTTTAATACTGGGTATTGTTAAAAGTTTTAGGCCTTAGAAATGAGTTGGTAAAATGCGGTTTTTAGTTGGGTATCTTTTTGATTGGTTGAGGGTTTTCTTGTTGTTTGTTTTGTTTGGGTTTTTTGTTGTTGTTTGTTTAGTTTTGTGTTTTGGTTTTTTATGTAACCTCAAGGGTCTTTGCTTATCAGTGCGGCTTCTTCATAAAACATTCTTGTCACCCTGCACAAGTTAACAGTATATTCTTGTTACAGTGATCTTGCCTTAAAAGTATTTTAAGCAATACATCTATGAGTTGTTTTGGTGTTTTAGCGCCACTGGGTTCTGAAGGTGCAAGATGTTGAAAGCAGAGTGTTTTAGGTTAAAATAACTCTTAAAACTATCTTCAGCAAATTTGTGCACAGGAATGTCTTTTTACAGTTGTAAATACTAAGCTTGTGCAGATTTTGTGTATATCACTATAAATGTATTTGTTTCTTTTACATTACTTTTAAATGCAAGAGAAGGAAACAACAACTTATTCTCCAGACTGAAAGCAGTGGACCATGTGGAGGAAATGGTATCAAATGAAAAATGATATTTACTAATACCTAGTCCATTAGATTGGAAATAATAGGACTCTTGGGTTGCCTACAGCCTTGAGGACTTGATGCTTTTGCATGAAGCATATTTGAATGGGAAAACTGAAAATTAAGTTTAGTGCAGGAAGGTATGTTGATGTTGCTTTGACATCGTTATGATTCTAATTTAGTATGAATTGAACAGTGGCAGGTTAACCCAGGGTTTCTTTATCAAAGGAGGGCTACACAGTGCATGGATAGTTCTTCATCCTTTAGATTTAGAAGATGTTGTCTGTAATAGCTTTTCTCCTAAAAATACCTGACTGAAGCTATTTAATACATTGTTGTTATCCAAGAAGACTAGTAATGAAGTTAATTGTGTGCCACAAGGTGGGGGGGAGAGCAAACACCCTGCTAGTTATGCTTTGCAAAATCTTTTAAATAATACCATTTTCTTAAAATTGTTTTTCAAAATCAAAAATCCATAGATGCTGGTTTACTAGAGTCTTTGACTTTCTACTGACCTGGAATTTTCACAGTATTATGTTTTCATGACAAGAGAACTATAAAACATTGTGTGAGTAATGCTCTGTCATGCAGGTGTATTGCTGGCATTCCTCCCTTTTCTTCCTCTTCAGGAAGAACTGAGGAAGAAATACAGTACACTCATTTCAGTTGTTGCTTTAAAAACTGGTTCTGGAAATACTGTAAAAATGCCTCAAGGTATTGCTGTACTTGTATTACATAGTGTCTCTTATCTTGCAGAACCATGCTAGTTTGAATTATGATATAGTAAGAGATAACATAAAGTAATAATCAGCCATAGTGATTTGTTTTCCTTCTGAATCAATAAACCACTTCTAAAACTGCTGCTTTATGTATATTCACTATTTTGCAGTAGAATCAAATAAGAAAACTATCAGTTTCTCAGCTTCCCTCCCCCTTCCCTGTTAAAGTAGAATAAATAATTTTATGGATGTCATGTTACTCCATTAATTTCTTAAAAAGCCTTAAGAAGCAGCAGAGATAGCTTGATATCAGACCTAGAGGTGGATCCCAAATTGGCAAGAAGAAGTTCATATAGGACAAAATAGGACATAAGTGTTATCCAGGACCTGTCCAGACAAAGAATGAAAAGAAGAATTGAGTTCTTGGATGTCTACAAATCCCCCTACTTCACAAGTCCCCAAAAAATATACTTGTGAAATACCTAGATCATAAAAATAACATGAAGCAGTTGTCATTAGCAGGATTGATCAAATGTGCAGAAAGACAAATGTGATATTGACCATATTATTTTTTAACTTCTCTGATTATGATTTGATTGCTGTATGTCAGTTGTAATGTGAATGTATTCATTCATGTTTGTCTCTTCTAAAGGAGAGTGTCCTAAAACTTAAAGAAGGTCAAAAGCTAAACGGCATAGATAATAAAGCTGAGGAGTCAACATAGAGGGCAGCTGCTAGGAACATGAGATGTGAGCAAAGCAAACAGCACCTTCTATTTCTTGAAGTGATATGAGTTACATGATGTCGGTGCAGCAGAGACCCCCAGAAATCTGTTTATTCTTCTAAACAGTTACCTGTATGGTTCCTACCTTTACCAAGATACATCTCCCCTGTTAGATTTCCTGTCATACTTGGGGCTAGGGGGAAACCAATATTCTTTTTTTCTTTCGGTGGTTACATTATTATTAGACAGTAAGGGGGTGGGAAAAAGGTCTCCTGACTTTTCCCCCTTCCCTCCCGTGTGTTAGAAGCCATCCTTACTCATAATTTAATATAATTTAAAAGAGATTTGGATACTTCTCAAAGCAGCCTTCGGCTTTCTTTTTTTAAATCATTTTTAATATATACTTTTAATTTTTTTGTACTTGGAAAAATGTGCTTTCTTATAAAAAAAAAAATCCTTCAAGGAAAATCTTAGTAACTGCAAATCAGTAAGTCATCAGTTGAAGTTTTCACAGTTTTTTCTTTTGGAGAACATGAATATACAGTTGTATCTGTATTATGATATTAGAGGTCAATTTATTCAGAGTGAATGTAAATTTAATACGTTGGTATTCTAATTCACAGGTGGATTCTTTCTCCTGCTTTCACAGTTAGCAAATCTTTTATGTGTATTTTGTTGTCCCAAATAAACACACTTGAATATGTGGAAATAGCACAGAAGGGTAGGTTTTACTATATGTTTTTTAAAGGTAAATAAAACACAGGGATATAAAAAAGGAAAATATTATTGGGTTTGTAGCACTGGCTGTAACAAAAAGACCTTAGCAGAAGAGGAGCAAAAGATCTCATTCGTTCTCCTATATTATATCTAAATCACTTCTGACAGATGTTTGCCTAACCTGTTTTTAAAGCCTTCCAGTGATGGATATTCCATAGCCTGCAAAGGCAGCCTGTTCAGTCTATTACTGTTACTTGAAAGTTTTCCAAAACTTAAATCTTGCATTCTTTTTGATGTCTGCATCAGACCTGGTGAACAGTTTAGTCCCATTCTCGTACCAACTTGCTTTGCATTTGAGGAACGAGACCAAGTCTCCCATTTATCTTCTCTTCTATAGACTAAACAACTACACTTCTTTCAAGCTTTTTGATCTTCTTTGAAGTGTCTTTAAAAAGTTGAGAGACAGGAAAGGGGAATCTGAACAAAGGCAAATTTCTGTGGCAGTTGTAGGGGATCTTGAGTATGTATGAGTGCAACATGAGTATTGCTTGAGCAGCTGAGACAGTTTGCCTATAATAAAATGTGGCTAGTCAGGCCTTTCCTGACTTGCTTCTCCTTTATTTAGTCCTGTTTCCCTCACACTTGTTTTCTAGAGAAATTACAAGTTTCTGTCCTTTAGAAAGAAATTACAGACTTCTGTTTTTTAAACCGGAGTGGGGAGGCATAAAGGGTATTAGTTCTCAGGTCAGAAGTTGTTCTCTATAGTTTGTGTGGTGTCGTGGTGTGTTAATTGATTAAGTCATTAGTTTCCCTTGGGCAAATTTTCTAATGTTGAAGTCCAAAGCAACTATGAAACATTTTGCAAGCAGGTATTTCCTCCCTGAAAGTATAAGACCCTGTGGTTCCAGTCAGTTGAATAGATCTGATAGGTGGAACAAGGCAAAGTGGGTTTTGAGCATAACAAAAATGTGCTATTTTGCTTGGATAGCATGACAGTTCCAAATGTTTAGAGATTCTAATTCCTCTGAAATCTTGAAGTTAACTTGCCCCTATTTGATTGGTTATACTTCATTCTCTTTTGTCAGAATATTGTAAGTTTGTCAGTGGCCTTCTCATAAGGGTAGGTCACTTTTTCTGTCTACAGAATCTGAGTCCAAACTCCCTTTATTGTCCATACAAGGTGTCAACATTAATACAGGTATGGATTTTAATACTTTTTAAATGCGTAAACGTGGAAGTCATGTATGCCTACCAAGATGAGGGAAACCTTATCTTTAAGGTTCTGTTTGTAACTTAGGGTTATGATAGTCTGAAGTTGATCGGTTTTGATGAGTAAATGCATCAATGAACATCTATAAGAGCAATTATAATCACTAGTTGATGATTGCTGTTTCTAAAGAAAAGTATTTTGGTACTTCACTGAAATGAGAATTGGATACAGTCTTCTTTGCTATACAGGTTTGCAGAGAGAAACTCCAGAAAAAAGATGCTCTGCTGACCTAGCTTGTGCAATTTTTGTTACACTCCACGATTTTGTATACAATTACAGAATCTCAGAACAGATCTTAAAGATCATCTGGTTCCAACCACCATGTGGGTGGGACTCCTTCAACTAGGCCAGATTGGTCAAAGCACCATCCAGTTCGGCCTTGAACATTTCCAGGGATGAGGCAACAACTTCTCCGGGCAACCTGTTCCAATATCTCACTACTCTCAATTCTTAAGTCTTTGCACCACTTTATATAAATTAATAGTCTAGAAACTCTTCCTTGACTTCCAAAACTGTAGAGAGGAAAGATTAAAATAACATTCATGTTAGAAAGCAATATATACTGTATTTAACCATCATCTGTTAAACACCATTCATGTAGAATTTATTCTTTTCTCAGAATTCTGAAAAACTGACAGAGACTCTGTACAGGATTAGAGGAAAATTTAATTCCCAGCAGTTGGCAGTGCATTAAACATCATCAAAAATTGCCTCAAGTTAGTAAACCTCTTCTTGAGGTAATTTGGTTCAATCTTTTGGCATAAGACTACCTATTAGGGAAGACTTTTATTTCCATTTCCTTCTCGTTAGGAGCTTTCCCAGCATAACTTCGACTGATTACAAATTAATAGTTTAAAGATTACTCTCTGACTTTGGGACCCTCTCTCAGAAACGGGTCATGACTGTTGGATCTGGTTTCTCTTCCAGAGTGTTTCTCAATTGCGGTTTAATATACAGCTTTGTAGTGGCATCTTGTTTCAGATTCTGAAGATAAGTGAGCTGATCATTTCAGCAGCTTGTTCGTCTGTGGCAGCTGGGACTGCTATTCCTACAAGACCTCATGGGCTTGCCCATGGCACACAGGAGACACTGCGTTTGGCTTGGTAGCAGCTGCTCTGGAGTGAAGGCCTAAGTTCACATTTGTGCTAGTCTTACTGTGAGGTTTGAAACCTTCTGCGTGAAGGGCTGTAGTAATTGGTAACAGTCACACACTAAGGAAGTCACTGTTGCCAGCTAGGATATGGCACTGAATTGTACACCAGGGAAATGAATCTTTTCTTAGGGGTTCCATTACCCTGCTGCATCACAGTGCATAAGTAATTTCACATCCAAGTGATCATCTATAAAGTAATGCTCATGGTAAGAACTAGGCACAGATCTTTCTTTTCCTTTGCATTTTACTGAAAGCTTACCTGCAAATTAGCACTTTTTGAAGATGTTAAACTGAGATAGTCTAATTGAAAATAATTGGTTTAAAATTATTGGATTTTTAATAAAAGAATTTGTAACGCAGCAGAATTAGAATTTAGCTCAACTTGTCTTAAAGCTTCTTTTATTTCCATAGTTTGAATCCATAGATGAAAAACGGCTATTCCCCAAAAGGTGCTTGGAGGATTCTTCTGTCAGAGACTATCAGTCTTAATAGCTGACATCAGCCCTCTCAGCATCCAAGATGAGTGCATGGGGACTTTGTTTTTGTAATTTATGTTTTTTTTCCCCGCTGCACAGATCTAGTGTTAACATAGGGGAAATAATTTGAACCTCAAATGCTTCTCACTACATACCGCTACAAAGAAGGTTCTGAAATGCAGTTACAGAACTGCTTGCACTTTTTTCGGTGCCATTAAAAGATACAATATTGCTGTGCTTTCTCTCAAGCAGTGCTTAAGTATTTATACAAGATGTGGTCCAGAAGTTTTACCTAGAGTAACATACTACTAATTCTGTAACAGTGCTGTTGTGCTGGACTGCCCAATGGGCTACTGAGTGTACTATGAACTTTGGTTATCAAGTGTTCATAAAAGCCAAGTATTTAGTTACAGTGGTGTTCTTTTCAGTACCAGTGTGTGAACATTTTTGTGGGAAGTACTGGTGCCTGTGTAATGTTAAATTAACAGAGGGAAGAAGAAAGTGAGAGCACTGCCCTGTAACAGCTAGAATTTTGCAAGAGATACTATAAGGTAATCAAAAAAACCCCCTTGATGTTCACTTTTAGTTTAGAATATAGAAAACAAGAGGAAAAATAACCCAACCTTTCAAGATCACACTTTTTGATTTGGGAATGTCATTTCTGTGTGTCAGCTGGAATAACTGCAATCACCAAAAGCCTTTTGTTTGCTCGGGGTAAAATAAGCATATAAAATCTGATCAGTAGTTCTCTGTTAATAGGAATTAAATTATTCTCATTTTTAAAAGCAAAATATGTGTTAAATATAAGAAACATTTGCTGTGCAGGAAAGGGGTGATTTTTTTCCATACTAAGAATATCTTTCTGTCAAAATTCGTTTTGTTTCAAACCAGTAGAAGATCTGAAAGTGCTTTGTAGTACTATAACCCTTTGGATTGAGGGGAACTAAAGCTGGCATGTTGTTTTCAAGTATCCTTCAAATCGTTACTTTGTACTCTTTGTGTAGAAATGATTGACACCTAGTTGCTGTCGAGTATGCTTCAGAAGTTGTTTGTTTTCCTTTTGAGAATAGCAGAGTCTTCCTCTGCAGAAATGTAAATGTTCAGAAAACTTTTTTCTTCAGAGTTTCTGTGTTTTGTCTCCAAAAGGGAGAAATATTATGTGTATTTCTACCACAGAAATTAAAATTTTTAGTCCAAAAGGTAACAATAGTGAACAATAGTTAACAATATTGAATAGCTATATCTGTAGATTTTTCTGAATAGATGAGATGCCTGCTAGAAATTTTAAGTCTCTTCACACTCTATGTATGATGATGTATGTATGATGAAAGGAAAGACTTGTGTTTTGAGGCTGATGCCAGCAATATGCAGTGGAAGATACTGCCGGCACGTGGTTCTGAAGTGACATGTAACTGCCTCTGGCTGCTGAATTAGTTGTTACTAGCCCACTTTATATATAGATATATAAATATGTATGCACCTATATATATAAAAATATATTTATACCTAAAACTTCATTTATGCTTTTCATTCCACAGCTGAATGGTTTTCTCTGCACAGAATTAGTTAGTAGCTTTATAGAAAATGGCAACTGTGGACTCAAAGACTCCTTTTCCCCTGGAGGCTTTGTTTGACAACATTGTTGCTCCCCGATAAGAGGTGTTTGCCATTATTCTTGCATTGATCACACACAGACATGTGCACACAAACATGCATATTTTCAGTCTTTTCTTCAGTTTTTATTTGGCCCTCATAAAGAATACCTAAAGTTTTTGCCTCAGTAAGTACCAGCAATTGTTAAAGTGTCTGAAGTTAGAGAACATTGATTCTTTCACAGTACATCTGCATGATGTCTGCTGAATGCTTATGTGAATAAATAATGATTATTTTTAACCTTAGCACTTGCTTTAACTGAGCAACTAAGTCCCATTTTCCTCTAGATGTGCTACAAGATACTACTTTTACATAAGACAATATTAATGTAAATGTAGTAAATTTCATGATTAATTTTTAACACAGTTGGGCTCTAAGATAAGCAGTAGACAGGTTTCAGACATTAAGAGTATTATGAATTGAAAATGAACAGGTGATCAATGTTCCTGTGAACTACCTAATTAACACCGTTATTTTGCAGACTATTGCTGATATAAAATACATTGGTTAATGGTATTATTTCCGAATTCTTCAAATTTCTAAGAAGATATTTTTCAAGTGTCTTTTTAGCAGCTGGTGTTATTATTGCCAGGGTTATAATCCTTATTGCTCTGACAGACCCAAAAGAAAAATACCAGATTTTGAGAGATACCTTTGAAATGCATTTTTGTTCTCAACTGAGACTTGTCTTAGGGTATAATCATTTCTTACTTTCTTTACCTCTTAATAACTGCTGTACTTGTTCTAAATTAAGGAGGTAGTGTTAATGTTCACTTTACTTAGGATAAAGATACAAAAATGTAATAAAGTGCCTAAGAAACTGTTCTACTTAGCATCAATAGGTAGACTTCAGTGCAGGTCTGATTCTTCTGTCTGATTTATGAGTAGTTTACTCTGTAGTTACAACCGTAATCTAAAGCTTTCACTCCCTAGTAAAACCCTAGAGGATGAAACACAGTACAGATTCTTTGAGTTCCTGTGTCATATGCTGACCTTGCAGACTTGTCCAGATTGCAGCTGAGTCCTCTTAAATTTCTGAATTTATAGGCATATGTGTGTGTCTGTAATTGTAAAGTCCGTCACCGGTCAAGGAAGTTTTATGAGGATACTTTGAGACATGAGTAGCAGACACTTTTTAATATGTTTATATTTGCAGATACACACACACATGTATATGTACAGTGATAACCACTGGATATGCTGTGGTTTGGAAATTGAAGCTTTTAAATTTATAAAGAAACCCAACAAAGCAAAAGAAAAATAAACCAACAACAAACCACCACAAAAAAAACTGTCAGATTTTTTAATATAAACTTTCTGTTCCAAAGAATTGGAGGTATTTTGGGTTTGAAAATCAGTGATTAAGGTCAAAGAAACAAGGCAGCATGTTGTGGGTGTTGCATCTTTTTCATCATGGGATTTATGTGAGAATTCCTTGTGCAAGTGGTGATCATTTACCATAAGATTTTGATAGTCTTATTAAAATATTAATGCAGTGGGATTCAAAAGATACACACTGCTGAAAAAATACATCAGGCTGTCCAACTGTTATGGCATATGAGCTGCTACTTAAATTGCAGACTGTACTACAAAGCACAAACAGATGAATCTCTATGGAACTTCCAGGGGACCTGGCAGATGTACTGGGTGTGTAAACTGTTGAGACTTGAGTCGAGCAGCACATAGAAGTTGCTTTTCTTGAGCTATGTTTTGAACCATCTGTGTCTATTGAATTACCAGGCAGACTTCTCAGATTAATAAATTAAGGCGTAAATTTCGTTACAGACCACATCCAAATGCTTGACTGCTGCCTTTAACCTGGACAGAACTCCTTAAGGGTAGTCATGTCTCTGTTCTGTTTAGTCCTTGGAGTGTCTGCTTAGAGGTGGGAAAGAGTACAAAGTTGAGTCAGAATTGGACTGAGAAAAGCATTAGTAGGAACTTCTCCCTGAATAGACATTTAGTACAAGTTTACATCAGGGATGTGAACAAACCTGCAAGTACTCTTAACCTTTGCAATATTGCAGCTGTAGTGTGTTGATATGATGCAGTTAATTAATATGCTTTATCTACTAAAGTCTTGAAATGCAAATGGAACAAAATACTAAAATAATTCCTATTTCTGATTCTTGAGTTTCTAATGATCTCTGCCATACAGATCCTAGGCATCCTTTTTAATGCAAGTCACTTTTACTCTTAAAATTTCATGCTTCTACCTTATTATTCTATGTCTGTCTTACCTCCTACTTTATTGCTTCTCCATAGGTTTGATTTTTGCCCGTCTCATTAATGCTGTGACTTGCTTGTAACTTTGGTAGATCATTCCCTTTCAGGGCAGGCTTGTCTTCAGGTTTAAAAATACTCATTACTAAGTAACTTCTGTTGCCTCAGAATTGGTACCAGTAGATGGGCCTTTTGTTGTATGATGTTCCAGCACATGTGTAAAAAATCTCTTTCATGCTGCAGTTTTTTTCAACATGCAAAAGATCGGTTTTGTGTGTTTTTACTATTTACAGCCCTTTAAAAAGGGAGGGGTAGGCTCTTAGGACTACTAAAAGACCTGACTGCAGCTGGGACTGAGCCTGATTTATCTGGCAGTCAGAAGGGTTAGCCTGTAGTCTCCAGAGTTAGCAAATCATTCCATGGAGCTGACATTGCTACTTGGATGGGCTGTGTTAGACATTTTGGTTGTTTGAAAGTCTGCAAAGTGATTATTCTGACTTTCTCATTGCCAAATATGTGAGTTGGAATAACATATGGCAGAAATGTACATGTTTGCCTACCAATTTGCTGCTTGGCAAATCACTTTCAATGCTGCCTATACAGAAGCTTATAGATAGTGAGTACTTGATAAATTGTATTTAAGGGCTAAAAGAAAAAATAATCAATCTGTTCAAATGTTTAAAGTCCCAGTTATAGCAATCACATTTGGGGAGAAGGGAAGGTAAGAGTTCTGATGTCTTCGTGCAATTATGAATCAATAAGGCTGCATTGCCATACTTTACAACGCCCTCTTATATTTTAGGCTGTAATTTTATTTTACTAATATTAAAAAGGGCATTCTTTCTTTAGAAAAATACAAAGGGAGTAGTTAAAATTTCATTTGATCTTTTATAGTTTCCAAAATTCTACTATGTGGTATGGGGTGCCCTGGTCTAGTACTGGGTGTCCAAAATCAGGTTCCATGATGATTCATTTGAAAATAATTTTTGGATTTTGACTTCTTACACTGCAGTCTATCAATATTGTTTAAATTTTGAAGAAAAAGAATACTGTTATGGTTTGGGGTTTTTTTGTTGGTTGGGGACTTTTTTTACCTCTTCTGTTTGGTTTTTATTTGTGGAGAGGTCATTTTTGTTTTATTTCTGTGGGTTTTTGTTTGTTTGTTTTTTTGTAATTGTGGTGTTTCTTTTCAAGTGTTTGCCCTTTTTCTGCCAAAAACATTCTGCTAACATATCAATACACTCTTTTGCTATACATGGAGAAGCGCATCTACATTTTGAACATGTACACATATTTGCTTACAGCCTTAAACCATAGTTTCAAATGTGTAAACTTAAACAATGTGATATTCAGGAAACCCACATTCTTCGCTTATAGAGCTAACAATATACTTAATTCTGAAAGACAGATGAGCTGGTAGTTAAATCTTAACTGATAGGTGCATGTCTCTTTAATGTGCTTGAAGTTTAAATGTAATGGGGTGCAGTATGCCTTTTTTTTCTCTATTATAGCAACAAAGCTATGGTTTTGGTTGTGACTGAGTAGTCTCAAGCAATGCAAAGTATCTAAGGCCTAAGATATCTCTGTTTTCTTTCTCAGCATTATATTGCTTGTTAGTGATACCTTGGCCTTATATATATAGGTTTGAAAGGCACATTTTTTTTGAAAGGTATTTATGAATAGCTTCATGTTTTACTTTATTTGGTGATTGAAGAATTATATTTTTCTACACATAGAAGTGTAGAAAATCTGTATTTCTGATAAGTAAATCTGATTCTTCTCTGTCTATGGAAGCCTAGAAATGCTTAATCTTTCAGAATTGCATTTCTTGAGAAGGAATATTTGGGTGTTAAAGCCATGATTGCCTTTTACAATGTGTAAGGGGTATAAAACTGGTGAAATACCCAGCCTTTCATGGTAGTGATAGGTATAAGTGCATGAAACTTAGTGAATATACCTGGTTTCCAGAATGTCCTAGTAATAGAACTATATCATTGCAAATTTGTAACTATATGTTTCTGCCATTGCCTCCCTAATGATGAAGTGAGGGCTGCTGCTGATCTTTGCTTTGATTACAGTGAAGTAGGGAGATGATCAAGTCAAAACTATAATTTTATCTCAAAACTGATCAGCTGTAGCTCCTCTATGTTTTGTGGGTTTTTTTAATATAGTTTTAATTTTCACAGTTTTAGAAACTAGACCTCAAGTTTTTCTACCAAAAATGTGAAATCATCAAATTGAATATTCTAAATCTTAGGCAGCGTCAGGTCTAGAACACTATATCAGAAGTTAGGAGAGACCTTTAAGCAGGAATTGATTTTTAAAGTATGACTCTCAATTCTCTGGGGTGGGAGAAGATGGGGTAAGTTACAACAGCAGCCTAGTTGCACTGATGCTTTGGCTTAGTCCAGGAAAACATAGTTCCAGTCTGTTTTCTTCTGTTTTGATCAGCTAACTACTGTTCCTTATTTTGCAGAATAAAAAGGTGCGATGTGAGATTCTCAGATCTGAGTCACTGTATCCTGACAGTTCATAGAAGTGCAAAGCATAGAAAAGCAGAATCTGGCAAACGGCTGGCACATTCTGTTATGTTTATGGGTTTTTGTAAGGCTGTCTACCAGAAATGACCATACTCAAAAAAGATGCTCAGATAGAAGTGTTTGAACACATTTCTTACTGAAACAAAGTAATTGCTGGTGCTTTATGTCTTTTACAGAAAGTAGAATATTTTGCTATACAAGGTGGCCACAGTCTCATCGAGGAAGAGTTTAATTTCAGATCTGCTTGAGACTTAAGACCAAAAGCTTAGGAAGAGTAATTACCATTAAATGCTTTTTCTATAATTTAAATTACTGAACTTTAGATAGCATTGGAGAAATTGTCTTTGTGTTGTCAATAACTTTTAGATTAAACCACTGGTTCAGCTTCATAGTGACAAACTTTTAATTTGGACAGGTGTCTCAGTTTTAAAGAAACCGAGGTGTCTGTCAGGGAAAGTGAGGAATCCTTTTGGACTAGGAAGAGGGCCTTTCCTCAGAAATCACCACAACCTTTGAAATTTAGAGGCTTTAATCAGAAAATGTAGAGAAAATAATAACAGTTCTTTACTACAAATATATATATATATATGTATAACAAAAATCCCTCCAGAACAGAACAACGAGCAACACTGTAACCAAAACTTTCAAACAAATCGAGTCCTGTCTCTGCCCCTGCAGTGACATTGACAGACAGCAGGAGGCTTCGGGAGGCTGCGGTGACCCACGGGCTCCAGAGGGGCAAAGACAGGGGCAGGGAGAGGTGTTGGTTCCAAAACTCCCGTGGGAATGGCGGCCATAGGGATGGGCTGGAACCTTCCCCGTGGGCAGTGTGAGGACCCTCTCACCATCCCATGTCCAAAAGCACTGGGGGAGAGAGGCAGCAGCTCCTCTGCAGGTGGTGTGAGCCTCTCAAGGAGTCTGTATTGAATCCGGGCAGTGGTGACTGGTCCCTCAGAAGAACAGCACAGGGCACTCGGAGTTGGGGCTGAGCCAGGACCCCCTCCCAGCACTTCCACCAGCCCAGCGAGCAGCGGCTGGCACCCAAGCAGCCAGAGGAGGGAAGTGTGGCCAGCCCCAGGAAACCTGTCTCTCTCCACTTCTCCCAATCCTCTCCCCAGCCATCACGCTGGAATACAAAGCTCTCAGCCATCCTTTGTCCAGGCTTTAGACAGTTAGCTGGCTCTGGGAGTAGGTACGGATGGCTGGGCTTCAACAAGCCCTTTCAGTGTAGTTTCCTACTCCCAAACCACGGTGTTGGAAAGGGACAGAGAAAAAAAAAATCCATGAAAGATTTTGAAACTATAACAACAGATCATCTCAATTGAAAAGCAAAAGTGTTTTTGTGGATTTTGCCTTTAATTTTTTTGGGGGGTTGGCTTTTTCTTGCTTTTAAAAACATAATATTAATTGAAGAGTAAGCTACAAAAAGGTTTATATTTTTAGTGTCTTTTGTGTGTTCACTTTTTGGTCTGGATATATTGTAAGGTCGAGGCCAATGTTGATAAACCAGAATTTGTAAAACATGTTAAAATTTTGAGGTATTTGTACTATATGCAAAGTCTTGATTTATTATAGAGTGTTTACCGCTTTGGGGCCGCTTCCACACTACTTATTTTCAAGCAACAAAATAGAATAATGCCTGTTTCTTCGGGTATTGCAGCTACCTAAAAGACGCAGGAGGCAGTGCTTTCTGTTTAAAAAAGATAGGCAAGTAGAATGATGAGAAATTAAACAGCTTTTATATGTTGATAAGTAACCAAATGAATAACTGCAGGACTTGAGTGTTTCATTTGGAGATTGAGTTCTAGTGGGTGTAGCAAGTGGGTTTTGGAGCAGTTCTGAGTGTCCTGCAGGTAACAAAATAGTCCTCAGAGGTCTGAGATAAAACAGTTTCCTTAGCTAAGCAACCAGGTAGCTTTAGGAGATTATCCTTTGAAGAAGGTCGGAATATAGGTGCCCTGTACCTGTTTATCAAAACTATATTTTGTTTGAAGGGAAAGCAGTTAGTTAGGCACAATTGTATGAAGTGACTTTATTTTCAGTTAGCCTTTGGGACACTTTCTCCAAAACAGGTCAGAGTGATCTGTAATGAGATATGAGACTGGGTTTTAAGTTGTGTTATTTCTGGTTTTCTTTCGAATTTTTAGTTTGTGTATCACCAATAAGAGTTGGTTGCTTGAGGACTGGTTTTTTGTGTGTGTGTGGAGCAGGAGGATATCAGGTAATATAGGGCAAAAATAGGAGAAAGATTGAAAAATAAAAAAAGTCCAGCCTTTGATTATTGCACTTCTAATTTTTGTAATGTGTTTTGTATTCTAATAAAGGGCAGATCTTACCCTTTTTTATTATTATTATTTTTATGTATCCTCTTTAGGTACAGTTTTATCACTTTGCTGTATGGGTTCCTGTGCTTGTACTGCAGTTCACTTCAGCCTGTTGCTTTTTTATATTAGCATCGGAAATACCTATTCCTTTGTGTTATTGTTACAATACTAGCTTTACAGAAATTTATTTGACAAGTGGGAAAATGTCTACCCATTGTAATCATGTAACTTAATTTCCAGATCTTCAGTTCATTAGCCAACTTGGCTAAAACCTATAAAATGTACCAATTCTATTCACTTTGAAGTTTTAGTAGCATTTTTGTTGTTGTTGGCAAAATTTCCACTGTTAGTATTGTGTTCCCAGGAGAGAATTTGTAGCTTGCAAGAAATCTTACTGGTATGCAGACAGTAATATCCCAGGCTTTGTATTATGCTGTGTTGTGCCATAATAGTTTTATGTCTGTTTCCATTTGACATCTAAATTAGTAACTTATCGGAATCACTATTTTCCTTTTTAAAACTCTCTGTTTTCAGTCTGCCCATGAAAACAAAATTATTTTCTTGTTGGCAGAGATTAATTTGAATATAAAAATCAATTTAGTTGCCCTGGAGAGATAATTTTCTTGCTCTACGCTCCTTGAGAGTTTCTTTCTCTTGAAAGAAAAATCTATTGTGGATGACTGGAAGGTGTGATTGCAGTAATACTTCTACATCTTTAAGTGTAACAGTGTGTGTAAAACAGACTTCGATTGTATTACATTGCAAAGAAGGCAGGGTGTTGGTTCACACATCACATTTGCAGGAGGCAGATGCCCCATGCATTTAGTTACAGTATTCCTGAATAGTTGGAGATTATTTTCTGTTGAGTTGATTTTTGTGGAGTTTTTTGTTTTGTTTTTTAATATATGTAGCTGTGGAGAATTGAGTTATTTATAATATAGGATCAGATATTAAATGTATGCTGATACTTATAATGCAGCAAAGGCAGTATGTTGACACTGGCATGAGTGTCGTCGTATTTGTTCACCTTTCAGTTACTTCTAAATCTGTTTTGTTGTCAGCATAACATTTGTTGCAAATCCCAACAGGGAATATTTGTACGTTAAAACCAGATTTAGATCATAGTGTTCAAAAAATCTTGGAATAAAATGGGAAGTTTTCTGCCAGTTTGATAGGAGAAAGGGCATTTTTAGACCTTGATAAAGTTGAGGAGCCAATGCATGCATCTGGATTGCCATTTTCTTACCAACTTTTCTTTTTGTTGCAGTTGGTGGGCAAAGTCACAGGAATTAAATCACCTCGCAGGAATTAAATCACCATTGCTTGTAAAGATCTTTTCTTCCCACCTGTAATCAGTTTTCTTGAGTTACAGATGAGGCAGCTGTTAGTACAGATTTTTTGTTCATGTAGATACTGAGTGGGAGGGTAAAAGCACTGTCTGTGGCTGTAACTATATTTCATCCTTCTGTTGCTACTATTTAAGCTTCTATGTTTAGACACAAATGTTGCTGAGAAGGAAAGCAGGCCAGATTTGGTAGCTTTCGAGAAATAAAAGCACATCTAATTTCTGGAACATTGGAGAAACCCAGTTATTTAGGTGAATATCCTAAAATAAGGTTAGACAGCATTTATTTGTGCTCTTCTTCTTGCTGGGCTTTTGTGTTCCCTGCTTCTTTCTTACTTGCATGCTGGCCCTTCCATTTCAGTGGGCAGAAAATCAGACAATCAGAATTGATGCAAAAAGATGCTGAGGGTGTAAATCTGCAATGAAAGTATGAAAGGTGTCTTCATCTGAGAAAAGTAAAAATACTCATGAATTCTGCTTAAAAGTAAAGCAACAATAAATTCTAAATGTGTGCACAACCACAGTGTATAAAGTAGTCAGTATATTCTGAATAAATATATTAAAAAAGTTTGGACATTTTTGTGTAATGTTTCCATTTTCTTAATCTCTATAAAAGTCAATATATGCTTAATGTATTTCTTTCAGATAAAACCAGGATACAGTGTTCTCCTGTCCAATATTTTCCCTTTTATTTCCTTCTTTTCCCCCCTAAATATATTCAAACCTTTCTTTCTGAGACAGGAGATTTCTTTTTTTTCTTTCATGAAGGAAGAACATGTTTTCTGCACCTGGGAAGAAAAGTAGTTTTACTTCCAAAATACTTGAAAGCAACTGTCAAACATCAAATTCCATCAACATTTTTGTTTGGGCTTTGCATTTGGGAGGTGGGAGCCCAGCTTGTTCACTTAGCAAATTTTCTTATTTAGCAACTGATTTGAGAACTGCTTCACATAGTAAGGGATTGTAGTGTTATTGCATTAAGATGTCATTTATTTTAGATTGTCTGTTTTTGTCTAGGTTTTTAGCCCGTTTTTTGGTAAAGATGGCAGCCAACAATGCAGTGCTGAACAGACTGGAGCAGAAGGGTGCAGAGGCCGATCAAGTTATTGAGTACCTCAAGCAACAAGTTGCTCTGCTCAAGGAAAAAGCTAGTAAGGAATTGCCTATCTTATGATAAACTTATTAACCAGATGGTTAACAGTAAATGGTCATAGGAGAGCATGAGAGCATTGGTGCTGTCAGCCTTTTAAGTGTGTTTCAATTTCTCCAAGATAAACCTTGTAATAGAAGTACCACTTCACTCTTTTGTGGGGTTTTTTTTGAAGCTGTTTATTCTGAAATAGAAATGGTATGCATTAGGAAGGATTAATGATACAAACAGATGATGGAAATTTTATAGGACATGGCTCCATTTAAAGGGAGAAAGGGAGCTGGAAGAATATGAGACTGTGCACTGTCCTGAGTTTGTTACTGCTTTTTCACAGCTGTGGGATTCTCTCAAGAGTATCACACTTGCAACTTAAAGATTTTGTACTTATTAAGGTGCTCTGTATTAAAAACATCATCAAGTTTTTTCTGATAGGTTTCTTGGAATTTTTTCTTGTGATTCTATTTAGGGGACTGAGAAAATAGTACATTGGGAAGCAACTTGATCACACAAGTATTGTAAAAGTGGCTATTTCAACAACAAAGAAGAGAATTCCAGAATATTTCTCATGATAAACACCTTGAACGTTTTCACTTTTTTGCTATTTGCCTCACCATGTTTCACTTTTCTTTAAAAACAAAACCTCTGTTTGCCAAGTGATGAATTTAAGTTATTGAAACCTGTCATTTTTAATATGTCAACTCTAGTCTTACAAGCATCTCTTCGTGAAGAGAAAAAGCTCCGTGTAGAAAATGCTAAACTGAAGAAAGAAATTGAAGGGCTGAAACAGGAGCTGATTCAGGCAGAAATTCGAAATGGAGGTGAGGAAAAATGGTCTATTCTCATACAACTTAGTTTTGATAATATTTTGTGCTAACTACAACTGTCTTAGTAGTTCTTGATTTTTATTTTTCAATATGTGACTCTATGGCATTTGTCACAAATTCTGAATTTTCTTTGTTTCCATGCCTAGGCCTAGTTACTTAATTCCAGCATTTTAATAAGCTGCAAGCCTAACAGATACATATACCAAATTTAATCAGACATATAACTAGTTCTTTGTATTTTTTTGTTCAGTCCTTTCCATAATAAGCCCCAAATCTGACTGATGACAATGACTCCTTATGATACCTTAGAAATTGCTGAACATCTAACACTTCTTGATACTTGGAGTATTTAATCGAGCATGACTGAAAAATCACTCTGGAAAATCAAGCCACAGTGCAAAGTGCAGATGGCCAGGGACTTACTAGAAAAACTGCGGTAATGTAAAATTAGAAACAGTGTGTTTTGAATTTAAGATTCCATGCTTTAGTAAGACCAGCCTTCCAGTGGGTTTTTTCTTCCTTTGCACTCCTCTGTGTAGTTCCGTTCAGTTTGCACCATCATTATATGCTTTGTATTAAGAAAAGAGAAAACTGAAGTGTTTCAGATCCACTGCATTGTCTTTAAAATTATTTAAAAAAATAAGCCCTTTCTGTCCTCAACAGCTATTGCTATTTTTCCCCCTGGTGTCGGTATCGTAAATTGTTTGAGATAGTATCCAGTGTAGCTAGATGCTAGCATTCAACTGTACTGAGTGTTTTACTGGTAAAATAACACATTCACATTGAACAACACATTGAATTCTGAAACATGTTTTGTAATGTGCTTCACTACTCAGGAGCTGTGGTTTAAGTATTTTAAGCAAAATTTTCAGTTTTCTCTGCTTTTTCATTTATATTGGAAACTTAAAAATGTTGGTGTTCAAAGTCCTGATACTCCTAACCTTTGTTGTTTT
Organism: Campylorhamphus procurvoides; assembly: GCA_013396655.1. Taxonomy (NCBI): domain Eukaryota; kingdom Metazoa; phylum Chordata; class Aves; order Passeriformes; family Dendrocolaptidae; genus Campylorhamphus; species Campylorhamphus procurvoides. Next base: position 1,667,797 of record WBMV01003598.1, on the reverse strand, counting down.
GATTTTAGTAAAGCAGATTGCAGTTCCTTCTGGTACAACCATTTCTACAGCTTCATTTTCAAATGATGTTCCACAACCTACAACAGTTGAATCATCTCCTGGTTCCAAAGATCAAATTAAAGGTGAAGATGAAGAAAAGAAAAAGAAGGAAAAAGTAGATAAAAAAGGTACTTCACTGATCTTTTTTGTGATAGGCAGTAAACGTGTTTAATTTGTGTAAGTGCTTTTGCATCATTTTGCACACACAAAAATAACATTTCGTACAGCTACAGTAGGAAAAGTCATGTGCTGGGTCTTAAATCTTAGAAGTACTTGAAGCTAATAAGGGCTGCCAAGTAAGCTACAGATTCTTCCTTAAATGGGATACATGCCAAATGTTGTTTAATATGACTGAACTTCGTTATTTAAAAAAACAGCAACAACAAAAAAGGCATGTATATTCAACAGTATTTTTGTGCAAGTGTATCTTGTAATTTAAATGCATATTTCACAATCATTCCCTGTGCAAATTGTTATTGATTTTGCTATGTGTAAATTTGTACAGCTTTTCAGAATTTGGATATTATGCTGATAGTGCATTTTATCTCTTGTTTTTCTGGTGAGTGGTACATCGACTTATAAGCTACTTTATGGTTTTTGATGTACTGCAGTCTTTGACACATAATGCTTCACAGACACAATATTTCACAGGGCTGTAAATGTAAAAGCTGAGGCCACATGGCATATCAGGCAATTACCTGTTTTCTTCAAGTATTCAGTGGCTGCTGAGCAAGTATTCCGTTGGTAATAAAACGTAAAATTTTGTTGTATGTGATGAGGAGAAATACAATTCAAGTGGCTTAACTATGGAATGCAATCTATTTGACTTTTTCCTTTCAGTGACTGTATTTGGAAAAAGGTGAAATATAGCATGAACATTAAATAGTAGCCCTGAACAGGCTATTTCTGTGGAGTTCAGCATCTGTTGTAGGTACAGTATTTAACAGTTGAAGTAACCAATATGTAAAATTTGTTTTTTAGTCTTGAAATTGATGAAGTGATGGAATGTCTCAAAACCTTTTGCTTTCTGTCACCTTTCTCACCTGTTTCCTCTCTGGTTATTTTCGCATCCTTTATTTCACTTCTTGCAAACCTCACCTGTGTGACTTCTCTGAATATTGGTTCTGGACTGACTCCAACACTGGCCAAAGGAGCACATTTTTCTCTGTAGCCTATGGCTTTGAAATAGATGTTTTCTATGTGTCTATATATATATGCCATGTACACATTTGCTGTGTTCTTTTTTCCTTACCTGTGTTCTTTTTTCCTTACCTGTGTTCTTTTTTCCTTATCTGTGTTCTTTTTTCCTTTTTTCCTTACCTTTCCTTACAGGCTTCATTTCTCTTCTAGAGAAAGGTCATGGAGAACAGTGAGGAATGATACCAATAATAAAGTTAGCAGGTCTTTCAAATGATCTTTGAGAGATAGTATATATTACTTATTTTTATTGTTTGCGTTTTTTCCCCAGCTTATTCCCATATTATATATATGACTGATTTTATTGGTTTAGTTGTCCATTGCATTAAAAAAAACAGCTATAGACATTTTCATTCATCATATCTGAATTGAATATTAACTGTATTGTTTAAAAACTATTGCTTATATTAAAAAAATACTTGTTCATCTTGAAAGGCATATCTGAATAGGCAGCTGAGTATGGAGAGTGCTGCTTTACTATTGTTTTATACTGTACTGTGTGGATGGGTGATGATCATGAGGTAGAGACTCGGTGTCAGGGGAACCTCATAAGCCATGAGCATTTTCACATACTAGTATATTTGGGAAGTAAAGAATGATCTAAGGTCATCTTCAAGGGTTGCATTGCAGCTGTCACAGTGTAGTTGCAGTGACTTCACAGCTCCTTACTTTGAACAATGCTGTTAAGTACTAGTAACCTGATGAACTGCAATTATCTGATTTCCCTTTGCTGGTGAAACATCCTGGCAAGGCTTACTGGTAATTGCTGATTATTAAAACAGGACTATCAGGCTTTTGATGTAGCCTTTGGCAGAGGGTATATGTCACTTACTTACTTGTTAGCTACACTTAAGTTCAGGATGACCTCACTTTACAAACAGGAAAATACCTCTGTCCTGAGGTGGTACTTAGTTGAGGTAACAATCTAAATTGAAGTGTGTGTGATGATTCACCACTGGAAACTGGTAATAGAGGTGCTACCTTTTTACTCTTCTTTTGTGTTTTTTACTGAATTTATGTTTAATTCTGAGATTGTAGCTTGCTTTCTCTTTTATGTAATATACATTAGTTGTGCTATTTTTAATGTTTTTTTTCATGAACAAAACCTTCTTTAATAGGTGAAAAGAAGGAGAAGAAACAGCAGCCAGCTGCTGGAAGTAGTGATGCAAAACCTGTAGATGTTTCTCGTCTGGATCTTCGTGTTGGCTGCATTATCACTGCTGAAAAGCATCCGGATGCAGACACTCTGTATGTTGAACAAGTGGATGTTGGTGAAGCCTGCCCAAGGACTGTTGTCAGCGGTTTAGTGAAGCATGTTCCTCTGGAAAAGGTATTGACAAAATTATTTACTGATAGCTTTTCCTTTCCTAAAGTATCTTAAGACTTTCATCTGTTTATAGAATATGTTTTCATTCTACTAAAAGATTAGTACAGTCATGAATACAAAAATAAAATGCAAATGGAAGTAATGGTTAACAATATTTGCTGGAAAACAGAGGAGTACCCTTAACCCAGATCAGTTCCTTTCTGCTTGCGGTGCTTCTCTCCTGGGATCTTATTCTGATTCCTCTGCCATTGGTACACAGTGGACTCATAAACCAAACAGATGCAACTTTCTCTTTAGGTTTCCAACTATGTAGCAGAGAAAACATAAGAACTTTTTTGCTATAATCCAAACTTTTGAAACCTTTGCCTTCCAATTCTCTTTTATAGCCAGTTGAAATATTTGGCATGAAGTAAAGCAAAGAGCATGTAAATTTAACTCAGCTGGCAATGAGTAGCTTGAACAGTGAAATACAAAATGCATATTTTTACTTCCTTGTGCAGAATAGAGTCTGTCTCTGGGTTTTTTTTTAGTTGATTACTTTTGTGTTTGACAGGCATGGTGTATGGCATTGTGAACAACCTAAGGCTTCAAGATTAAGTTTTCCTCTCACACCTCTTCTAGAGGGTGGGAGGAATTAACTGAAGGCTGCTTTTAAATTCAAATGCAAGCTTGGCATTTAAAACAGTGTTGTGTGGAGCAACTGCAAAATGGATCATGAAGGAATTGATCTTAGTGTGTAAAAGCTACACTTTCTCAAATGTCTTTTCAATCCCTGTTTGCTCCCTGTCCCCATGGTAAAACTGCAAATGTAGGAGGTAATTAAAGTTGTGATTTTTGTTTTTATGCTACAAAAAGTTATTGAATCTTAAAAAAACCCCAGTAAAATAATGCAGTAACTACTCTGCACTGATCACCTAATAGTGTCCAGTTACTGATACGCAATTGGCAAAATTTCAAATTGCTCATTTTTAGCAATCTGTTTTCGAAAAAGTGTGTAGAAAAAACATCTTAAAAGCCTTTCTAAATAGACTTACAAACATGAAGTGTCCAGAATGAAATGACAGTAAGAGTCTTTTCTCTTTAACCTTCTTTCTCTTGTGTAAAAATAATCTGAAGTATTCATTAACAGAGAATTAGGGATCATCCTTTCATGTTCTTTGAGAACAATTTGTTTGCATGTGTGTTTTTGGTTTTGGCAAGTCTCTATTAAGACAGTAAATTCTTAGGGGCAAGTTTCCATCTTTTTGTGTTTTTTGAAGTGTTCAAAAATTTGAAGGCCTGGCATGGGCGTACTGCCATATATTTAAATAAAATGTATACATCAGATCAAGCACTGTAGCCATAATTCACAAAAAATTCAGCTGTTCATGATTTCAGTGTTTGATGTGGTAATTCTGCAGTGTTTGAGGCTGTAGTATTTGTATCATCTGATTTTATTTTTGGTTAGGAAGCACAGTATGTATCTTCACTAACATTTCAGTATGTAGTGCAAGTTATTTATGGGCATGAAAACTTATTGCATACCCACTTTCTATGCGATACGCTGTGTTTTTGTTCACATGGTGGTGAAGCCGTGTCAGAAGTAGCACCCTCTAGTATTGTGTACAGGTGTGTCATCAGTAACAGGGATATGGAAGAATACTGGCATGAGGTGGACCATGCCAATACTGGGCTCTTTCTGCAGCAGCTGGAGACAACTGGAGAACATTCTGAAATACCAATAGGAAATAGGAATTGACAGCTTTTCTGCCACTGCATTTGATGTTTTGAGGTGGATCTCTGTGTTACCTGTGTCAGGCAATCATTCTTGACATTCAGACAATTCCCAAATGTCACTTTTTTAGGATGTGAGCTCATTATGTAAAATAGCTGTATGCTTCCAACAGACAGTTTGAAATTTTACCTAGTAATACCTTTTAAATGTTGTTACTGGTGTCCAGACAACAAAATTGTCAAACTGTTACTACATGCTTCTCTCATTCTTCTTGTGTCATGGTAAAATATCTGCATTGTAATTCTTTTGTTGTAATGAAATAATTGGAGTCCCTAAAAGAAAGTGGCATCTTAAGTATTCATATCCTCCTGTTTTCCTCCCCCAAGATGCAGAATCGGATGGCAATACTACTCTGTAACTTGAAGCCTGCAAAGATGAGAGGAGTAGTATCTCAAGCAATGGTGATGTGTGCCAGCTCCCCAGAAAAAGTGGAAATTCTGGCTCCCCCACCTGGAGCAGTACCTGGGGACAGAATCACTTTTGAAGGTTTTCCTGGTAAGTAGGTATTCAGAATGGTGGAAACATGTATACCAAGGTGACCTCAGCACTGAAGCACAGCTTTTTTTAAGCTGGTTTCATTTTTTGTTGAAATTTTCTGAATTAGTTATATTAATATGTTTTTATTCTTAGCATGCTAATATTGTGCAAGTAAAGGATTGAAAATATGTAACAATCTGTCAAAAAATTGTAACTTGAAAAAGTTGTGTAGAACTTTAATGTAAAGTACCCAGTTCCTTTAAGTCTCAGTAAGTATTTGAACTTCTGAAAAGTGCAGATAAATGTATTTGCACTTTGTAAGTTACAATAAGCAAAGATAAAGTGTCTTTCTCCATGTCTCAGGGTAAGTGATGAAGTTGTAAGTTCCTGTTTTGAGCTCCTCTCCATAAGGAAAGTGTCAGAACTTTAGGTAGCCCCCTTTTTTTTCCTGGGGGAGGGATGTGGGGTATGGTTGTTTGGTTTGGTTGGGGGGTTTTTTGTTTGTTTGAGGAAGAAGGGATAGAAGGGGATGGAAATTTCCTGTTTATGAGAATATTCAAAATGCCAGGGTTTATTAGTTTGTCTTGGAGGAAATGTCTTTTTAGGTCTCCAAAGACAGACACTGGGCTTCTTCTCACTTAATTAATCAATAAATCCATTTTATTTTCAGACTATCATTAAGAATTTAATCAAATTTAAACTTCCTCAAAAGATAATTTGCATCCCATTTTCCCACTTCTTCCACTGTCCTCTCATCTAGGAGATGATTAGTTTCTGACTGCATATTGGGAACTCAAATAAGCATTGTAGATGTAGCGTGTTGGTGAATGATTCCCTCCTACCCAAATGCCAGTTCATTATTCTCACAGTCTAAAAGGGGTGCAGACAGATCAGCCTCTCCTGTTGTTATATGGTTAGCATTGTTATTTTATTATAATGGTTATAGATGTTTTCATCAGGGAAGTGCTCGTCCATTATGATGGTGCATTAAGAAGGCCACTCAGACTCTGTAAAGTGTCATTTAAAGTGCTGTTTATTAGAGCTGAGCCTGAAGAAGGACTAGTATAAATAATGCTGTATTGCACAGATGATGGGAATACACATGCAGCATGCTATGCACTCCCTTCCCATGAGAAGAGTTTCCCCCCTTTTGATAACTTGAGCTGTTGTTGAATTTTCTTACACATTGCAACTGTCGAACAGAAAGGAAGCTCATGTGAGAAGTTGATGGTCCCCTGTTCCATAAAGGTGAAGATACACAGGTGGCTCAGCTCCTGGTACCACATGGGAGCTGCCTGCAGACTCCTCTATTGAAATCATCTGCTTAGGTTTATCCTGCACTGTAGGAATTTGTGCAGCACAGCCCAGGCTCAGACCTGCTCAGGTCAACTGTTACGTGGATCATAGAGGCCTTGATGAATAGTGCTCCTCTGGTCAGGATCACTGCGTCACTTTAAAAAAACAATGTTGTGCAACTACGAGTATTTCCTGTAGTGGGTGGAGTTGTGTCGCGCACATTTATGAACAAAGTATTCATCTTCAAGATAGATTTGTTGCTCAAATGTTGGCTTTCACATGTGAGAAACGGTGTAGCTTTCTATTTTCTACATAGAACCATATTAACCTTTTTAAGCTATTGCACCTCCGACAATTTCTAGCTGTACAGCAATGTTTTTATTTATGAACCTCTTGGCAAGCTCTATGGTTAAACATGTTGACTCTGAGATGAGCTCAGTTGCTCAGAGCATGGTGCTAATAACGCCAAGGTTGTGGGTTTGATCCCCATACGGGCCATGCTCTTAAGAGTTGGACCCTGTGATCCTTGGGGGTCCCTTCTAACTCAGAATGTTCTGTGAAATATTTGCATGAAATACCTTTCATAAATCTATATATGTATATAGATTTTTTTTTATATTTCTCGTGAAACTGTGATACTCCAGAAAGTATATTTTGGTTTGAATATGATAAAGGAAGCAATGCTCTATCTAAGGTGTTTATGAAACAGAAGCATAGCTCAGCTTGCTGTGATTTAATGCTCCAATTGAAAATACTTTAAATAATACTGTATTTAAGAAGGAAATCAGTCTAGCAGTGGTTTTTTTCAGTTCTAGTTACCTGGTTTAAAAATATACCAAGCTTACTAGCTGAGATGCAGAATTGCTAAGCTATACTGAGACCATCAGGGCTTCAGCAGTTGCATTGACTAAATTGTAGGAATACTCACTCATAACTTCTAGTAATTATCACATATCTTTAGTAAAGAGAGATTAAGTGTTGGATGTGTGACCTTTATTAACATGAAAGAGGATACACTCATTCTGTTTTCTGGTGCTGTGGAAATGGATGTGCAAGAGAGAACATCAAGTTGTAAATACTCTAGAGCATAAGCCCTGCAAAATGGTACACAAGTTAATCTGGGTACGTGGTGGTTTTGAGGGTCTTTGTTTGTTGTTTTTGTCTGAGATACAGTCTTACTCCAAACTTACATGTCATGTAGTTTCATATACCTGGTATTTGCAAATAATGTGAGAGCTGCTCATAGTGCTGTTTTGCTCTATGTATGCTAGCTTACCAGCAAGTCTGTTCTGGCACATGACGAATGAGCTAAGTTTTATCAAAATAATTGAGCTGTTTGACTCCAGTTGGTTTGGGATATTTTGGGTTTTTTTTAATGGAAAATACCTTTTCCTAGAGCAGATCAGTTATAGAAACATTTGTCCAAAATTATTCCCACGTGTTAAGGTATACAAACATTCTATTGACATTTAGAACCTTAAAAGACATAGGATAAGCTAAAAGTCTGTGTAAGTTGTACTAGTTCTGAAGTTATGACCTGCAGCCAGTGGTACAAAGGTTTTGTATGCTTTATATCAGTTCCCTCTGACAGGGAGCCAAAGACATGGAGCTCTGGTAAGTGCCAAATGAAGGCTTTTATAACCCCTTTGCAAAGTGCATAATATCCAGGGCTATAGATTGCTGTTCTGAAATATGGAAGCTGTTTCCTAATGTTTTGTAAAAAGCTGCTCAGAAAAATTTATGAGATTAAAGTTAATAATTTACTTTGAAAATATACATAATGCTTGATAGTACAGGGTGATCTCTCCCCTACTTACGTAAAATTTACTTAAAAGAATTTTAAGACTTGTGATTTTATTATCTTGAAGTGAGTAGGAAAATGCAAGAAAAAAAGCACTGGTGGGTGGAGACTTACAAAATCACACTGACATCTCCTGTAACTATTTGTTGTTTACTTGTCTTTTGCGTGTTGCCATTGTAAACTAAGATATTAACACTGTTTGGTATAGTTTTTGTTAGAGTTTGGTTAGAGTTTTTCATTTCTTTTATCTAGAGACTTAAGATTGTTGACACTTACCTTCTTGTCCAGATGATTAAGAACACTATATTTGTTTTTCTGGTTTGGTTGAGTTTTTTCTTTTTGTTTGGGCTGGAGTTTTTGTTTTGTGGGGTTTTTTTTTGTCATTGTTTTGTGGGTCATTTTTTGGTGTGCTTTCTGTGTTTTTTTGTTTGTTTTGTTGTTGGTTGGTTTATTGTTTGTTTGTTTTGGGGGTGGTTTGGGGTTTTGATTCTGGTCTGTTTTTTATTCCTGAGGTGGGGAAATTCACTAGGTGACTGGAAAACTGTTTCTAAATTTTTAATGGTGTTGTATGTCTGTATCTTCTACTCATGCTCTATTTTGTGTGTTAAATTCTCATGCATCTTAGCTGCTCTCTCCTCAAAGACATCTGGCACTTCACTGATACCGGTACCAGGAGGATAGACTCCTTGCTATGTCACGTCATTTAATTTCACTGCTTAACTGTAACCATTTATACTCTGATCTAATTTTTTAAAAAGAGCAATTTTAAAACATAAACATTCGATTTGAGCACTTGAAATGAAAATAGAAAGGGCAGCTGGGTCTTATTTTAGTTCGAAGGATGAAAGCCTGTGAAGCAACAGAAGCATCAGCAGCAACAACTACAGCAACTCTAAAAAGCACACAGCTGTCTATCAGGCAGCTCGGAATTGAGTTATTTGGAAGCCTTCTCTCTCCACCAGACCAAATATGCATGAGATACAGACTAATTTGCTTTGGTCGTTTTAGTCAAAGTAAACAAATGGTCTCTTGTTTCAAACCAATTAAACTTTTTTCTGCAGCAGCTGGGGATTTTTCCTAGAATCATTTTGAGTGCTATAGAGGAGTGATTTGATAAGGAATGCCGTTGCCTGGAGTATTCTTTTCTGTTTATTTGATGTCTTTGCCCTCAGTGCAACTTTAACAGTGTTTCATAGTCTGGTACATGAATCTTCAAGATCTGTTGAACCTTTTTTGTGTTAAGAACTTTATCAAATTTTTATTCACCTTTAGTGGAAAAGGTATGATTTTTAATCCATAGAAACAGTATTTCATCTTGTGTCTGTAGAGACTAACCTCCTATGCAGTAATTGCCTTAATGCAGCAATAATACTTGGAGGTTTCAAAGCTAACTGGAATATTTTTTCTGATAGCAGTGTAATTGATGCTTTGTTGCCACAGGAATCAAAAATCTGTTATTTAAGTTATATAATTAAATTATCATTCTGGAGTAAGAATCACTGGCAATTTAGTTAATTACCATTTCTTTTAAAAAAAAAGGCCTTAATATTGAAGTGCAATGATTAGCCTGTAGTTAGCAGTTTTTTGTACTCCATGCTTGGGTGCATGGATGCTTTTCTTCACTTACGTAGTTATTAATCCACAGTGGGGTAAGTGGCATTAACTTTTCATAAAGTCACACATCACCATGTCCTTTTGCCCCTTCTTGTACTGAGATATATTCTTTCAGTAGTTGTTGAGCTGTTACGAAGTAGAGAGGTTTCTTGCTTATTATGAGAATTTATTTTGTAATATTAAAACTGCTAGACTGAATGACATGTTTAATAAAATTTGGGACCTCTTATTTGGCCTTTTTATATAAAGAGAATGGGAAACAAATTAAACCATTAAAAACTTCAATTTCTTTTATTTATAGAAACCCTTCTAAAGAATATTTTCTGGGAAGAAGGAATGCAGTGAGAAGAAGGCATAGGAAAATATACAGCCTAAAGCTCTGGTAGTATTTAAAATTGGTGCCTATGCTAATCTAATATGAGCTCACCACAGATCCCAAGGGAGCTTGATGCAAGATTCCAAAGAAACTTATTAACATCCAAAGCATGTTTTTTATAATAAAAGTCAGGAGGTTTTCTTAATGAAAAAAAAAACATGTGCTTTTTATATTTGAGGAGGGGAAAGAAAAGGCACTGTGGATCACTTAGCATTCTTTTTAGTGATTGCATTAGTTTGTATGCCTTCACTTGCTCTAAACCCAAATTTGCTTTGTTCATGAACTCGAGCATTGAGCAGGTTTCTTATTTTTGTGAAAACGCACAGTTAGCTCTAAATGTTTAATAATTTTTATTTAATAACATTGTTATTTAAGTTAAAAATTATTTTTACTTTTTTAATTTATTGGTCTGGTCTGCTTCTCTTACATAGAACAGATACAGAAATTACAGAATCTAGACTCATCTACAGGAAGAAATAGCTCAGTTTTGCAAGCATTTTGGAAGTGTGTGAGTAGACTGAACCATTAAAAAAATTTAAAGGAGAATGCCAATAAAGGCATAAGGCTGGCTGGTCATTTAACCACTTGCTGGTCAGTCAGTCAGGAATACACCATGCAATAATGAATTTCAACCAACTACTAGAAATAGGTACATTAAAATCCCTGTAGCCTTACAGCTTTTCTTCCTGAACCTTTAGGGACATTGCATATTGGGATATGAGAGGACTTGATGTTCTGCTCACTTGGAGAGCTCTTTCTCTGAGAGGATCTCAAGGAGGGTATAATTACAAGGACTTGGGTTTCGATTCTTGCTTGTTCTGGAACTTTAGATTTTGATAGTTTAGGCAGAATGGTGCCAGTGTGGTACTCCAAGCAAGTAAAAATATATATAGTGTTACAACAATGAAATAGCATAGGATCCCTTTCAGCATTTAAACATGCTCTAATTGTATTTAAACAATACTTGTGGGGTTTTTTGTTTTGTTTGTGTGACACACAAGAAGTCAAAAGCACCGAACAGCACTGTGATTAAATAACATCTATAATAAAAGATTTTTCTTTAATAGAATCTATATTAGGATTAAGTGATTAAATTTACTTGACCTTTGAACAGAAAATAATAGCACAGTGAATTGGCTGTCTTTATCTAAATTATGTCAGCAGACAGCAATTTATTCAGTGTCTTTACAGCAAGAAAGCTTATTCAGCTCGGTTGTTTTATTTCTATACTTTTCATTTCATGCTTCTTTGAAAATAGGCAAGATATTTAATACTTCTCTATGCCATCTAATTTGTTGACAGTATTTCAAAACATTAATAGAAGGAAGCTGCATTTTGTGGTCCTTAGAGATCCTTAAATAGTCAGATTCACTGATGTAGTTAGACTGTCAATACCTCTAGGGCGTAGCTGGCTTATCATGGTGTGTGCATGGAAACAGGAAACTGAGGCTTATAGAGAATGAGGCCATAATTCCTGAAACTCTAACCACCTTCTAGTGCCTCTGTCATTTTAGGCATCAGAGCTTGTCATCAAATAGTACAAAAACTATCACAACAGTGTTGAAACTTGGGGCTAAAATTATAAGTCACTATTGTTGTCTAACTTCAGTATTTCTTGACTGTAAGGGCATCTGCTAATTTCACTTAATTGTTCATAAAAAAAGTCTTTTTTTTCCAAACTTAAGATGCTGACAAACCTGTGTGTTGGTGAGTTGTGTGTTTCTCGGGTCCACACCTACTGAATTCTTAGGAATTATTTTGGTTTGTAGTAAATGTTGTAAACTAGCAACCAGCAATTGTTTAATTTCTTCCTTTTGGCAGTGTTCGTAGTCTGTTACAACCTTTTTTTCTCTGTGAGATCAGCATTTTGAAAGACTTCTGGAGGCATTTCCTAGACAATTCCTAATTACAACTGAAGTTTTCATTTTGAGAATCGAAAGTAATGCCTTTTTTTCTTTCCCCTTAAAAGTGATGCTGTGTGGGCTGTCACAGATGTGTACATACATAGAGCTCTTGTTCTGAGTTGTGTGCTATTTAGATTATTCTTTATTTTGAAACAGGAGATCCTGAGAAGGAGCTTAATCCCAAGAAGAAGATTTGGGAGCAAATCCAACCCGATCTTCATACCAATGACCAGTGTGTTGCTACGTACAAAGGAGTTCCATTTGAAGTGAAAGGGAAAGGAGTCTGCAGGGCAGAGACCATGGCAAACAGCGGAATCAAATAAAGAAATGGTTAATAGAAACTTTGTCAGATGTTGAAATGGAAAGTGATGCAAGCACAATAAAAAACATGAAATGCATTGCTAAGACCCTTTTTGTCTGACTCCTTTTCCAGAGGTATAAAATGTGTTATTCCTCCAATATTTTGACCATTCATTTATTCACTGTGCTTACTGCCCTTGAGGTTATGTGTTATCAACAGTTATCAACCACTCAGTGCTCATAACTTAATTGCCAAGGCTTGTTCTTGGTGGGACTACAGACAGACAAATATGTTTTCTGGACAGCTTAAAGGTGCAGAGTTATCTGTGGATCTGTGGAGCAAGAGTATCTCAATGGAGAAAGAATTTTTGCCATGTTCCTTGTGTGCCAATTGCAGAACTAGCAATTGGTTAGTGAAGATCACAATTGTCTTTATTCTTCTAGTCACTTTGCAGTAATTTTTCTCCTTTTCTTCCAGGCTGTTTTCAGATATATTTTAAGCCTCTGCAATGTCATTCTTGCCTGTATTATCTTTGTAGTCCGTGGACAGTTGCAACAGGAAGATTAAACCATGGTGCTTCATGCCCTAACATGTATAACTGGACATGCTTTCATGTCCCACGACTAAGCTGGTATAATTTCATTAATATCAAAACTGCTACTTTACTAAAATAGTTCTTTATCTAGTCCACCTAGATATTTTGTCCCAAATGATAGATAGGACTAAGAAATAATGAATAACAAATAGATTGCTGGAACTAGTCAAATACTATCAAAAAGTCAATTTCCAATGCCCAAAACGGGTATAAAATTATTTTTTTTCTGTTGTAATGTGGGTTTTATGCAATGATACTTTATACAGAAGATGCTTTGGTTTTACAATTAGGATTATGCCCTAGTAATCTTGTACAAATAGTCATGTTGCTAGGGTAATAGCCTCAAGTTACTACTTTTAGTTCCTGACTTTTAAATATATGAAAATAAATATTTTGGATCAATTTACAATAACCCTTTTGAATAGGTATTTAGAGATACTTCAGATATTTTGGCATATAATATTGAAATAGCTACTCTCTAAACCATTGAAACAGTAAGTGCTGTTTCAACTACTGAAATAAAAAAATATTGACCTCTAAATTTTGCAGACTTTGAACTTCATCCAGTAAATGGAGAGAAAACAAAATGACAATGGTATAAAATTAAAAGAAACGCGTCAAAGAGATGAACAGATTTCCTTTTCAAAGAGTTTTGTATGTTTCTGTAAACTGTTAGTTTTTCTTGCGTCTGGGAATAAGCAATAATAATTAGTTCTTTTAAATGTGCTGAATAGCATTAAGCACATGGAAGCTGTTTTATCTGCCTTGTGAACTACATATCCAATAATGTCTTATTAAACAAAATCCTTGAAGTTCAAAAACTCAATTCTAACTAATATTGAATCATAGCAAGGAAATACTATTGTAGTAGATAAATCATAACTTTTAATACCAGAGAGCTCTTATAGAGACGAAAGTTCAGAGGAAATTTTGAAATTCAGAGGAACTCTTGAAAACTGGAAGAATTGTGCAAAGAGGCTCCCTTACATTCTGAACTGATGTTAATTTTTTAGTTTTTCTTTTTCTTTTTTTTTTTTATCCAGATCTGTATTCTGTGTGAACTGGAACATACAGTCTGGTATAGTGCAAAATCTTATTTGTGACTACATATGTATTAGGAGTGTGATTCTAGAGCACTAAATTTTTCTGATTTTGTGGTTGAAGCTGGGATTCTGGATGCAGTAGTGTGAGGTACTCTATGAAAGGTAAGTAGTTTGGTAATCTAAAGAGGCATTTCTGATTGTGTGTTCAGAGGTATTTGGTGTGGATGTGGAGTTTTCCAATGGATGGCTTCTACTCTTTTTTTTCTATTAAATGTTACCTACCATAAAAAATAGACATGAGCACCTGAAAGGTAATTTTATTCCTTGCTGTGCTTAAATAGAAGCACTTGATAATTATTTTGTCTTATAAAATTCAACAGCTTTCTTAAGACAATAGTTCTGTCCTCTTTAATTATGCCCTTCTGGTTGTCTAGGAAAATGTATTTATGCTGTACAGAGCTCAAAAGTGACAACAGGGTACTTGAGGCACTGTGCAAATATTCTTCCCCACTGCATCCAGCTGCTTCTGCCTTGTCTGCATGAGTAAGTAAAACTGCAGTGAAATCCTTCCATGTGGGACCCAGAAGTTCCTGTAATGAAAAACAAATCTGAAATAGCTATCTTTTCTTGTTCCTTTTCCCTACTCCTATTTCATATACTTAATACATTAACTGACTAGTTACATCGTTTTGGTGTTTGTGTTTTTGTTGGGTTTTTGTTTTTTTTGTTTGTTTTTTTTCCTGACAGTAATCCAGTTCATGCTATCTGAGTTGCTGAAATATCTGGGGTTTTTTCACCATTCCAAGACACTGACATGCACTTTCTGTGGAAATGTGTGGTCATGCAGCACTAGCAGTTCTCTGTTCTCTGACTACAGATGTTAATAGAACTTCTCCAGTAAAAAAATGTTCATGTAAATAAGGAAAAACAGTTGTTGAGCTATGTCACACATTGGTTTTAAATCAGTAGTTATCACATATCCATATTTCTACACTTTTTACATCTCTTTGAAATGTTTTGCCAAAAAGCATGAAATCACCTTTTGTTGAAAAAAAATAAATGATGAATTTCTGTGTAAGCCCAACTGCAGTTCTAGCTGTGACCCAGCAATTCAGGGAAAACACAAATCAAATGTATCAACCTAAACAATGGGCCAGAGCATTTGTCTTCAACTGCTGTGGTTTACCTGATGGAGGAGAAGGGAGAGAATAAGCTGCTTTTCTTTCAATGAGTACAGAAAATGTTAATAAGAATAAGAGATTGGACTTAAATTTACGGATGTAAATGAGTTTACAACTTCAGCACAATCATGCTAACTGCTGTCTGTGATGAGAAGCCTCATTTGGTAAGAAATTCCACTCTACAATGATCTTAACTCTGTAACCTAGATACCAAGGTGTATAAAAGTGGTCTAAAGGATATCTTTCTTCTTCTAAGATACTCAGGGAGTTAAAATGGTGGTAGTGATCAATCTGTTTTAGACAGTTGGGATGAAAAATATTAAACATATACAAAATTTTGCCATAAATTGCCTGAAGAAGTCTTGGATTATCAGTTTCAGAAAGAGAGGAGAGTGCTTTGATTTGCTGAGGACTCAATTATAATGTTTGTTCTGAAATTAATATCTGCCACTTCAATTCACTAGGCCATTATTGGAAAAAAGTTCCAGGCAGGCTTAAAATCTGGTAGTCTTTTACTGATATGCAGCCTTCATATGAAGTGGTTGCAAAGAGGCATGGTAAAAGCTCCTTATTGCTAAAGGTGGTCTCCATGCTTATGTCTCCATGAAATGGCACACTGAAATAAAAACATTGCTGTTCATATTTCCAGCACTCAGGCACCTGTCCTGCCCTCTGTGCTTGTGGCTGATGAAATCACAGCAGTTATTGCAGCAGCCACACACTATAGAAGCTGAGAGTCCATTTTGGTCATGAAACAGAAGTGTTTGGTATGTGCACACCTGCAGCACTATCATACTTTTGGTGTCATGGAGATGCAGTGGCTTGGCTCCTATGACTGGAATTTTGGAATAGAAGGATACAGGCTAGTTTGGAAGAACAGGTATGGGGGAGATGAAGAGGAGATCAGTGACCAGATGAATTGCATGGAGATGGTTGAGGAGCCAACTGAGAGCTTATGGGTCAGGATTAGAGAGTGCAGTGTTGGGTGATGTTGTATAGGGGTCTGCTGCAAGCTACCTGACCAGGAAGACTAAGCAGATGAGGATCTCTATACCCAGATAGGAGCAGCCTCATGTCCTCACAGAGGCCTTCAAGCTCCCTGGTATCTGTTGGAGAGACAACACAGCAGGGCATAAGCAATTGAGGAGGTTCCTGGAATGCATTAATAATAACTTCCTTCTCCAAGTGATAGAGGACTCAATGAGATGAGGACATTGTTATGCTGGACATTGTTCTCACCAATGCGGAAACCTCATAAAGTTCAACAAGGCCAAGTACAAGGTCCTGCAGAGGAGGCAGGGCAATCCCAAGCACAAATACAGACTGGGTGGAGAATAGATTGAGAGCAGCCCTGAGGAGGATGTGCGGTTTTTTGGTGGATGAGAAGCTTGAGGTGACCCAGCGATATGCACTTACAGCCCAGAAAGCCAACCTTATCCTGGGTTGTATCAAAAGAGGTGTAGCCAGCAGGCTGAGGGAGGGGATTCCACCTCATGAACTCTCATGAGCCCCTACCTGGAGTACTGCATTCAGTTCTGGGGCCCCCAACATAAGAAGGAAGTTGACCTGTTGGAACAAGTCCAGAGGAGGGCCATGATGATGCTTGGAGGGCTGGAGAGCCTCACCTGTGGAGACAAGCTGAGAAGGTTGACGCTGTTGGGCCTGTAGAAGAGAAGGCTCTGAGACTTTACAGCACCTTCCAGTGCCTAAAGAGGGCCTAGAAGAAAGATGGAGAGGGACTTTTTACAAAGGATAGGAGAAGGGAGAATGGCTTTAAACTGAAAAAGGATGGATTTAGATTAGGTATTAGGAATAAATTCTTTACTGTGGGGGTGTCAAGACACTGTCCTAGAGAAGCTGTGGATGCATCACCCCTGGAAGGCCACACTGGATGGGGCTCTGAGCAACCTGATCTAGTGGAAAGTTTGTTTGCCTGCCTGTGGCAGGGGTTTGGAATGAAATGATCTTTAAAGTCTCCATCAGCACAAACCATTCTATGGTTCTATGCTTTATTTCATTTACAGTAGGTGTTTTAAAGATCCATTTAGAGAGAAAAGATGTGATATCTCTTGTCCTTTTAATGCCTACATGGACTTAATCCAGAACAGTCTCAGACTAGAAGCATTCATTGGCTTACAGTAAAAATGGTTTGACTAAGTACTGCTTTTTCTTAAATATTATGAAGTATAGAGAGATGGAGAACTGTATAAGGTAAAAGGGTAACACTCAAAACAAATATGTGTAAACTGACAATGAATAAGAATATGTCGAAGCTAGAACCAATTCTCAAACTACAGAAAGAGTAGCCTACCATCAGAGATGAGAGCAACTCAAACACATTTTGAAAGCTGTATTTCCATCTATATATTTAATAACCAGTGTAATTTTTATCTACACATGTATTACATATTTAGATAATATCAGTGACAGCAGATGTAAAGACTTGATGCACGGAGAACTCCCTTCTGGTCAGAGGTTTTTAGAAAGTTCATTAGTGTAACACAGATCCAAAGTGTAATGTGCAGACTTTGGCAATAACTGAAATCCTTTGTTTCTTATTAAATGATACTGACCTGGTTCATCTGATCAGATAGGCAAATTAAACAATATCTGCTGGTCTCTTTTTTTTCCTCTCCAAAGATATATCTGCACGGTAGTGAGAAATCTCCAAGAGAAAAGAAAGGCTTTCCTTTTCATTGTATCTCCCTACATATCTTACCTACTTGCAAAAAACCCCAACCAAACAAAAAAAACAAACACCCTCCACCTCAAAAAAAACCTAACGAGAAAACCAAACAACCAAAAAAAAACCACCAAAACCGCCACAACAAAAAACATTCCCCCAGGAGCCTTCAAGTCAGTTATGCTAGAAATTTCCTTTAGCCTGAGTAAATTTGTGGTAGTTCTCTAGTTATTTTCTTGTGAATAGATATAGCAGTAGTAACAGTACAGGACAGAGCTGATCATCCTTGTCCCAGGTCAGGTTTTCTGTGTGATTTTGGACCCATTGTTCTCTGCCCCGGTGCTTTAGAGAGCGCAGGAAAGTGCAGTAACTGACTTTTGCTTGCTTTAAACAGCTTTTCTTTTGAACAAGCTGGATCTGTCGTGATAAAGCATGAACAGAAAGCCTGAATAAAGCATTCTGTGAGAAAAGCTTACTATGATAGGTAAATTTGGTTCTTAAATGCCTTTGCGCTGAGCCCATTTATAAAAGAGCAGTTCTTGCCTCTCTCTTCTCATGTGTAAGTGTAGCTATGGTGATGGAGTTGTGTTTCAGCTGCTGGACTGGGAAGTGTTCCAGTTTTCATCTACACTTCTTTATTTTACTTTTGCAGTCAACTCTTCCATAGCTATTGTCGCCTGAAGACAAAAGAGTTGCCATTAGGGCAGAGACTTCTATTTATTTTTTTTTTTACCTGGATGAACTGAACTGCATCATCGCTTTCATCCGGACACAGGGGCACGTCAGCTCTCAGGACCAAGAGAGCCAGGTGCAGGCCTTCCTCCCCGAAGTGGTGAGCCAGGGCTGATCTCACCATGTCTCTCACCTGCTCTTTGCTCAGACCACTGTGGGGGTAGCTCGGAGTGTCAAGGACTTGAACACGGAGAGCCAGCTCACAGCCGTTTCTCCGTACAACCCCCAAAATGCGGCAGCTGCGTCCAAGGCTGCAGCATGTAGTCACAGAGCTCGGGGAGCCACGGCTCTCAAAGTCTGAACTGCCCAACAGGCTGTTCCCAGCAGCGCTCTTGCCAGTCTGAGTTTTTCCAAGGACGACAAGGTTGATGGTCATCTCATTGGTGTCTGCCATTGTCTATGGTTTATCCATAAACCTGTCATTAAGTGAAGTACAAATGACGTCAGGTGTTTCAGTTAACTTGAAAAAATAAAGGCCAAAATTTCAAAATGCAGTGTCTTTGGAGTGTTCTTCCCTGCCTGAAATATTTTTTTTGAGTGTGGTATAGAATGTTATTCAGTACAGGACATATACCTCTGTCTGATTCAAGATGGATCTTTGTTGTCCTTCCCAGTCTGCTGCTGAGAAATAAAAAGATCCTGTGAAAGGTGTCACAGGGAGAAAAGCAACCTAAGAGGCTACATTCCTACACTGGTAGAAATTGAAGAGGTGAGAAAGAATCTGATGCAAAAAGAGATTTAGGAACAAGCAAAGCAGACAGAGCTTAGAAGAGGCAACAGAGAAAGGAGGGATTGGGAAACAACTGTGGAAAACACCATTGCCATGCAGGGAGAGTAGTAGGTTAGGAAAAGGAGGAAAACTAGGGGAGGAAGAAGAGAATGGTAACAAATAGGTGATGCTTTTATTAAATGACCATGTTTCAGCATGTAAATGTTTACTTGTTTGGGGAAAAAAAAAAGAATAATCAGGTAGAAGTCAATTTTAAAGGAGCACCTTTTCACAGCAGAGAACACTTTAGAATATGTCTTTCATCAGCCACCCCTGAAGCTGAAACAGAGTAATCTGAAAAGGCTTTCTGATGCAGATAAATAGAAGTATGTCAGTGCAAAAAGAGGAGCTGATATAGCCAATGCTGCAGCTTCTAAATCCCATATGAAAATGAAATTTTGGAAATGTATCCTACACGGACTTCATAACAGAGAAGAAAAGAAAAGCACAGACTGGGCAATGGAGAGGAGATTTGGCTAGGTATAATTTCCAGTTACTCTAATTTTTCATAGATAAGACTTCTCATTCTCTTTGTACTTTTCTGTAATCCAGTATCTGAAGGGGTTTTGGTGCACGTTAATTGACTAACAGGAATACTGGCTATTTAAATAACTTCAGATGTTTCAGAAGGCAAAACCACAGTGGCAAGTAGGTAGTTGATTTTAAGTTTTCTGTGACATCCAAACTTCAGAAGGAATTTTTTTGTTAAAATTCTATGTTTAGGTACTCACAGAGAAATCATGGATTATTTTAGACTGGGATTTCCTGTGATTAATTTATTTAGATTCTTGCTGTTTAAGCTTTCTCCCTCATATTAAATCCATGCCTAAATCAAGCTTTTCAAATAACTACAGTACAATGCCAAACATGCAAGTGCTTAGTAATATGCTGATTTTATTACAAGCAATGTTGAATACTGTAGATGATAATCTTCCTTACTGAATTCGCAGTGAGGTTTCTGTGGAATTTTCAACGATCAATTTCCTTTTAAAAAAGACATCTTATGAAATGTTTGTGTTCAGGTATTCATCAGTTTTGATGTGCATTGTATACTTTTTCTGTAGCATAATAATATGACATGGTGGACATGCATTTGTGCATTCCTTTTTTAAATCACAATCAAATATTTGTTCTTTTTCCCCTGTAAGCAGTCTACACTGAAATACTTAAATTAATTTCGTATCATGCCACTTACCTTGTTTTCACTTAAATTCTTCTTTCAGACTTCATTCATCAACTACATGTGCAGTGTAGAAATAAGTCCATATGTGAACTTTGAAACTAGCAGCAGCAATGTACCACCCTGAGACTGTTACGTACACATTAATCTGGTTAATCTATTACTGATAGATCCTCATTTAATGGGATATGTTTGGTCAGTAATTGGCACTGTTGAAATTTTGCAACTTAGCTTCAGATACCATTTTTGCAGTCAGTTTAGTGATTGTATTATGTTGATATTTTTGAAAGTTACGTGAATTCTGCCAGGAGTTAATTGTGTGAGTGATAATGGAGGTAGTGGGATTACTTTGTATTGCATGTTCTGAATGTGAAGAGCATATGCACTCTCTCTTATTGCAATGAATTGATAATTGCAGTATTTTCATAGCAAATACTTTGCAGACATAAAGCCATTTGCCTAACAAAGATGGATTAAAATAATAAAAATATATTAAAATGAAGACATTATTTGTGAATCAGGAAGAAAACTGAAGGCTTGCATACTACCAGTCATGTGCATTAACTGTTGGCTGGATGGCCTAATATATTTCTCTTGCAAGCATCATTATTTGCCATGCTATAGTAGCATTAAAATCAGAGATTAAAAAAAGGTCCAGAAAGGACCTATCACTTGCTTTTTAGACACTTTCCCACAGGTGGGAAAGTAACTGGTTAGAAAATAAATAAAAATTTGTGCTTTAATGACCTGTTCTAGTTATAAAATGGAGGGGTGCATGAGCCCTTCCTGTCTGTTCCCAGGCATCAGCCATGTCTCTGACTGTAAACCCCAGGGGGGTGGAGGCACATGTTTACTCCAAGGTTATTAAGATATGTATCATTTCAATGAGAACATAAATCTTGTATGTAGATTATCAGTGATGGGAGGGAAAGGGGAGAATGCTTTCCAGAGCCCAGTGCTGCTGGAAACATTGTCATCCAAAGCGTAGCTCTGTGTGGGAGCCTGTAAGTATTGGTTTACGAGAGTACCAGGGTTGTTCCTGCCTGCCACAGTAGGGAAGAGAGACTTCAGTTCCTCTAGAAGCCTGTTGTCTTCCGCTGTGGAGCCACAGGCACAAGGAGTGCTTTGGCAGAAGGTAGGAGCTAACAGTACCATCACAGCCTTCTCATGCAAATTCACATCATTCGTCATGAATCAGTTCATCATTTGTATTACTTGGCTATAGATGGCTGTGTAAAAATTTGGTTCCTGTAAGAGCATATAGACAAGTTGCTTTCAGACAGCTCTCTGCTCTTGAGCCTGCTTATTCTGGTGATGGGTCAGACATTAAATCTTTGCTTGTATTGTATGTGTAACTGAGGCAACTACTGATAGCTTCCACTGTGAAAAGCCTTACAGCTCAATGCTGTGCACAGCCTTTGTGTCTTAAGGCACATTTATATATGAAGTGTATGGCAAGCTTCCTTCATTTGCTCGTGAATGCAAACTCAAAGACGACTGGATGAGGGAAGACTCAATTGCAAAACAAAAGGGTAGGTCAGTCTTGTAAAACTGGGTATTGTGAGATACAATCCATGTTTCCTTTAACTTGCTTAGAAGTTAAGTTCTCAGTCTAGCTCTGTACTTCTCCCTGGACTGTTCCTATGCACAATAATGCCCCTCATGGCATCTGAAGTAGTATACATCCTAGCAGTCACATTCAACTAAACCAGTAGCCTGCCAAGGAGCTGGCATGGACAAGGATTTAGACTACCAAGAAAGCTAGAACCCCAGATGCAGAGGAGTGTTGTATGCAAAATGCAGCTTGCCCAGCTTGATGCAGAACTGGGATTTTATGATGGTAAGATGGCTGTAAAATAGAGAGTGGTGTTAATGAGGCACTAGTTAGATGAGATCTAAAACTTGGCTAAGCAAACTTCCCCACAAAAGAAGGCATTTCTTTCCAGTATTATTATGAATGTAGTACAGTTGGAGTTGGAACGCATCTGGAAGGTCTTACAACAGCACAGGCAGAGGATTTTAAAAAGTTGTCTTCCTGGGAGGATATGACAGGGGAAAAAAATCAAACTGATTTATATGGCACTTGAATAGGCGCCTCAAATGTGGAAGAAGTCCTCCCCAAGGTGGCAGTATCAGCCTGCTCCACAGGTACTGTGAAACTCAGCTGGGGTCCCTTTGCAGTCCTATGCTGAAAAAAAATACAAGGTCAGAAATGAGTTACAGCATTAGAAAATATAGAATAATTACAGGACTCTTCAAACATCTCCTGAAATAAGAAATGTAAAAGGCGTTTGTCTCTTTTTTATCACAAGAAACATTTTTACTTTACCTATGAACTGCAGACACCTTAATTAAGGAAGCTGAACAGCAGTAATGAAAAAGTAGCAGTTAAGAAACTGGAAGTGTTATTTACTGTTCCTTACATGATTCCTGTAAATCAAGACCTTTTGTTTAACTTTTAAGTTGAGCCAGTGACAATTATTATGGGGTTTTAGATAAGAGATCTTAAAATCTGCTTACTGTCAAACTATGAATGTGCAAAGAATAAGTACAGAGCAAAATAACATGGCCTTGGATGCTTTTTAGCACTGCTTGCTGCCAGTGGGTAAGCTATTTCTGTTTGCTTTGTTTTTATATTATTTTATTTTTGAAATGGCAAAGAGAAAACCTAAATTGAACCTGTTATAGATTGGCAGACAGGAAGGATTCTTGTAACTGATAAAGGAAGCCTTCTACTGCTTCTGTGGAAATACGAAGCAAGTCTAGAGAGGAATTGTCAAGAATCTGAGGAAGTAAGATCCCTGATCTAGCTGAAAATAAGCATCATTTGTGTGTCCAGCATCTCTATAAAAAAACAAGGCTAAAATCATTGGCAAGTAGCCATTAGTTTTGTATCTGTCTACAGAATTAACTAGAGTTGCAATGCACTTTAGTCACAGTACTGTGTCAACTGCTGTTCTATTGTAGTCCCTCTGATCCCCCAGTTGGTTTGCACACACCCTAAACAAGCTGTCCATGATGCTTGTTAGGGTGTACCAAGCAGGCTAGGTCTTGCAAAACTGAAATAGCAGTTTCTCTTTAGGCACATGGTATCTCTTACCACGCGTCATCTTTCAGTTCCCACGCCTTCCCATCCCTTACAGCTTCTTTCCTGATGTGGGCTCTTGTTTTAGCCTGAGATGATGCCATAATAAGTAATTTAAGATGTGCTTTGATGAATTTCTCTTACTTAGAGAAAACCCAGTGAGGCCATTTTATGGATTGCCACACACAGAGGCAGGCTGTTAGCCTGCCCAAACAACATGAGAAATCCAGGAAGGTATGCAGTCTATGTAGTCAGTGTGGCTTCAGTTGTGTTAGATGTGTAATTTCTAAGAAACAGCAGGCACGTCACTGCTGAGAGAGAAATAAGAGAGAGCTAGTGATGTTCTCCTCCTTCTGGACTGCATTCACACCAAAACTTCTGTGCTGATTCTAAAGGATGACACATGTAAAGTACACTAAAGTTTCCTTTAAACGGATTACTATTTTTTAGCTAGTATCATTAGTAATTATGAATATAAGTAATCAATTATCAGCAGTCTACAAGACTGTGTTTCTTTTTGCAGTCTAGGTGGCTGTTTAGGTTGTGTGCTACTGCATTGGCATTGATAAGGGGAAAGGAGGTGCCGTGTAGCTGCAGACTAGTGTTGCAATTGCACCAGCTTTTGGACAACATCTGTGCAACTGTGGAACCAGCTCCTCAGGCTCTCACTGTACTTCTTACAGCAGATTATGGGTTCAGGGGGAATAATGCTGGCAGAAAGGCAGATCAAGGACCCACTTCATATTTGAAAGGAAATAGAACAGAACTATCTGAACAATGAGAGTATCAGCCAGACTTTTTCCCCTCTATTCTCCAAAGGATTCACCAAGGTCCACAAGATATCCTTCACCCTCTGCAAACAGTAGGCAACTTTAGACTAGAAAGCAGTATCTTTGACATGCTGATCTAGTAGGTGTCTGCTGTGAAATTAGTGTGTCTCTTCAGTCGGCATGATACCCTTCTAGGCACTCTTCTTCTCTGTGCTCTTTGAACAGCACTGTAGCAAGCCACAGAAACAGTCTCTTGTTGTTTCCTGTTAGTATGGTTTGGTGTGACATGGTTCTTCAAAATGCTGGGGAATGCATTGTAAAGTGACTTTCTGTCACAGGCTGCCACTTTCTTGATTCTCCTACTTGTTCCCTTTGCAACTGGTAATTTTCCCCATGGCACCATTTTTTTTTTTAAATATACAAGGAATGTTTTTAATATACCATGTTGTTCTGTGTTGTCTTTTGAGCAGAGTACTGAGAGACATTTAAACTACCTTGTTTTCACCCACGTTGCCATGATGTTTTCTCTAGTATAAAGGTCAGACATAAGTCAGTAATGCACAGGGCTGGCTATATTGCTGTACCTCTAAGCTGACATGTTTGTGTCTATTCACTGCTTCATGTGAAATATGCAAAATAACCAAAGAAATAAAGGTGATATTGTAAGACTATATGTATGTAAATAATACCTTTAAAACAACAACAGAAAACAAAATCAGAAACTATTGATTTCCAAGGCACATGTTTGGGAAAGAAACAATAATCTAAAAGGATGAAAATACAGACTTAAGGAAGAATCCTTTTTCCCTTAAACATAGTTAGTTGGATGAACTCTGTGACTGGCCTCATACATCTCCTGTTGTGACAACATGAGTCAGTATACCATATTCATTCACTTTCTTGTGCTTAGCCTCAAAATTTGTCCATGTGTGTAAAAACATTGTACCCCTGAGACAATAGTCCTATGAATGGGGAACATATTTGGAAGCTCAGAAAACCCAGATTTGGCTGCTATTTCTATAACACTCATTCCCTAATTCTGAGAAGCTGCACAGTTTCTCAGTTTCCTCATCTAAATAATACAGGGAGTATGCAACTCTTTTGAAGATGTGTAGTGGGAGTGATTTAGCTGAAGGGAACAGATTTCTGTACGGCAATAACAGCACTGCTTGCATTTAAAAGAAAAAGGTATTTTTATCATATTCTACAATGCTCTGTAGGGACCCAAATGAGTTAAGACATACTTTCCAAAAATATTCCCATGATGCCTGGAAAGGGTATAACCATTGTAACACTAGTAAGCACAGAAGTTGCACTAATGCTGAGTTGAACTGATCACATTGCTACTCTTATGCATTCTAATCCTGAAGAGATAGTTCATAGAATGTCAGGAATGGAGAGCTTTTAAAGTTTCAACTCAAGGATGTGTAAAAATGACATATTTCCACTCAATAACATAGATATCTGTGTATTCAGGACAGATTTATTACTCTGTTCAATAATTTTCTTGTTTTCCAGGTTTTCAAGGTGTTTTGTATTTCTATGGATACAATATATGTTGAGGATTTCTCTTAAAATACCCCAAACTAACAACTTAATATTTTTGATGTCATTTTGATTGTGAATCTCTCCTGTCTTCCCTTTTTATACCTACACTTTAGAGGCAATATGCTCAATTGCAAAGAGCATTTCATAGAAAAATACATGCTTAAGAACCTGGACTACTAATTAGCAATACTACACTTCTCGGTTTTAATAATTATGATAGCTTGTGGACATCAAACCTGCACAGATGATTTTTATATTTTAAAACATTCCCAACAAGCTAAATCTGAGGTCAATGTCCAATATATTTCATAGTGTCAATCCATTGAACATGTAATGGCAAGAATTATCCTATAAATGTTGTCTTACAATCCAGTGTGGGTTACTTTGACAACACACTTGTTTAGAAAAGTGGAATTTCTGTAGATTGTTTAGTAAAATTCTGATAAGTAAAGGGGAAAATGATATGGTTACAGAGCTGGTATGTGGTTTGGGATTGGGAGCCCCAGATTCAGTAATTAAACTCCAATGCTTGTAACTTCCTCATATTAACTGTCACAAAATGCTGTGAAGTTGGAGCCTTTTAAATTGATGTCTTTTCTGTGTGAGGGAACAAAAGAAACACTGCCTTTCACAGTGGAAAGGATTTAAGAAATCAGAATGGAAATCAGAATGCTTCCTCTCTTCAGTGCTGTGTGTTGTAGCATCTGTAATGTGCTGTGTTCAGGAATGTGTTACCTCTATAAATTGTGGAATGTGTCTAGGATCTTTCAGGCCTTGCAGTGTGATAGACTATTTCCTTATTCAGTGCCTGGAAGTCTGTTGTTGATGTAAAATACAGAGCTGCATCACCATTTGCTCTCCTGAAATTAAAGTTTTGTATGTCTAGGAAAGAAAAATTAAAGTCTGTGCAAATGCTGCAGACCTGAAGCCTAGTTACAGAGAGCAGTAATGGAAGTCACACTTTTCCCTGGATTCTTCCATGGTTTTGCATCACTGCTTGGCAGACTTCATCATCTGCACACAGTGGAAGCCTCCTGCTGAGCATGTTCAGACAAAATAACCTCAGGTCGAGCACTCTGCATGGCACACAGAAAATGTGATCCCAGATCCTTCTGATGCCATACACCTTTGATTAAGTCACCAAAATTTAAAAGCTGAAAATTTTAAGGGTATTAATGATACACAATGAAAAAATAAGGACTAGAAGGAAGTTTTCAAAAGTAAATTTATGTTGTTTATTTTATTTTTATTTTTTGTTTGTTTGTTTTGCTTGAGGTCTTCAAACCGGTTTATCACTACAAATTCAATGAATGCACTCTTCGGGTGCTCAGAGTCCTGATGCACACACCTTCTCTTTCCACCTGCTTCCCTCCCCATCTAGACTTTGCTTGTTTCCTTCTCCTTATGACTGTCTTTCCAGCCAGAAAGAGTTAGGTGCCACTTCTGTCCATTTCATTCCTTAGCTGACAGCAGCCTCTGCATATCAAAAGAAAATTTTTGGGGTGGTTTGTTTCTTCTTTTATTCTTTTCCCCACTATCAGACATCTGGCATCCTGGAAAAATTTTTCTTGCTGATGCTTCCAGTCCTGATGCAAACCTGAGCTCCCTCTACAGAGTGGGATAATGCGTCAGAAGGGAAGACTGATGATTATGTGGCCTCACTAACCAACCAGCAAGTTCACGGACTCGGACAAAGTGAGTGAAAGTATTGTGTCCCTTTCCTGTAGTGAGCTGTGGTTTTTATCCAAATAGTTAAGCCTCTGATGTATTCTACAATACAGCACACTAAACCATGAGACGAGTTTAAAATGTGGCATCATGCTGTGAATAACTTCTGTGGCAGAGAGGAGAGTATTCCATGTGTAGCACAATGCAAAAGCAGCACTGCTGGTGGAAATTCAGCTATAAATTACTGTCATGCAATGTTCAAGAGGCCTTTCCTCAGAACAGAGGTGTACAGGGGACAGCTGTATAGCAGAGACCAAATTGTGACTCCCAGGAGCTTCTGTTTCCCAGTTAGGTGAACCAATAAAAATATCTCAGGGCTTCAGGTGAAGTTTAGTTTTGAATTGGAAAAAACCCTCATTGTGTAGTGAGTTTATGTTTCTACATTATCTCTCCTGCAGCTCAAGCAGTGCTTGCCCATTGTCAACAGCTAAGATGTTACTAAACCTTTCCTTAGAGTCAGCATAAAATCATCAACGGGCCACAAAGAACAAACAAGAGGAGTAATTTTTTTTTCAGTCTACACCCACATTTCTTTCTTTAGAAATGGCATTTGTCTCAAATGAGAGAAAAGATTCATTAAAAAAAAAAAAATGGAAACTAATGCGGGAACAAAAACTTTCGGCTGTCAGCATTTCCATAACCTCACAAGACCCAAATTTCACATCTTAATTTATAATCTTGGGGTAAGGAGAAAATATGGTTTTGTTTTTCTTGTTTCAGATTTGAATGACTAGATGATTATATATAAATTCATGGCATTTGTGCAGAAGATGTGTTAGTTTTAACATCTGTCAGAATGCTGCATCTTAAATTGCTTTCCGTGATCATCTTTTGCCTGTTATTTTCTGGAAAGTCTGCGACTTCAAACTGGTTTTGAGAATTCTTATTCTAGCAGAAGGATAAATCCAGCCTGATTCAAGAAAGTACTCTCTCTTTAGCATGTATGCAGCTAGATCAGTGGCTAAATTATCTGTTTCCTTACAAAGGAGAAACTAGTGACAAAATTCAACAGTTAGCTGAGTTTTGATGCTTCCTGAGGAGGCTCTGAAGGCTGATAGTGAAGCCCTATGAAATGTATCTTAAACAGGTTCCAACAGAGGGATAGACTTAAACAGGTGGTAAAAGAGAAATATTTCTTTTAAATTAGAAATCCATGTGTAGTGATTTGGTGCATCTTTGATACCGTCACTTAAGCTATTTGGGTATAAAATAGATTGTCTTCTGGCAAGATGTGAGAAAGTTCACTGGAGCCTGGAGAAGTGTCTTCAGTCATCCCATAGGACCTCCAAGGACAGCATTTTTTGCCATATTTATTCATTGAACAAGTAACTTCTTTGCAGGAATAAATAAAGTAGACACTTCCTCAAAAATTTTAAGGAGAGCTTCTTAGAGCTGCAGTTTTTGGTCTATCATTAGTGCCAGAGTTCCACAGGCAGCACATGGGGCTGGCTGGCTTTGCCAATGGATGTGTCAGGAAAAGCAGACGTGCTAGAGCATGCAGAGAAAGCACGAGAAATCATAAAATGAAAGGGGCTGCAAAAAAAGAGTCTGCTTTAGTAGATGGGAGATTTAGTGATTGTATGAAATATGCACTATATCATACTGACTAGTGCTGCAGTGTTCAATATGAGTCCACAAAATTTGGCAGCTGTCTCCCTCCCCATGATATTCACTGTTATGGAAGACTCAACTGGTGGACCCTGGCAGCTGAAAAGAGAAGAGGAGTTCCACAGATGACTTCACACTGTTTAGAATTTCTGCATTTGGGGAATATTACGGAATTGCTAACAAATTAGTCATTTTAATTGCAGTGGCATGTATGCATTTCCTGTCCCAACATGTCCATGACTATTCATAGCACACTAAAAGAGTTGCAGATTATTTTTTTGCCTTTGAATACAAACAGTATGAAGAAAAAATGTTTTCTAGACATCAAAGAAAAATTAAGTCAAAATGACCAAACACAGAAAATTGAACAGAAATCTAACTATTGGCCTGTTTTATGCCATTTAATGATATCAAGACCAGCTATTAAAGGAAGGAAAGAGAGGAAAAAGAATGGGAAGATGGCCCACAATTTATATTTAGTCATGGACAAAAAGTAAATTGTAATTTGGACTGTAATGTGGTGAAAATAGTCTATTTGGACCTTAGTACAAGGATGATGTGGTAATTCAGACTGTCATTTTGGTAAGACATATTGGATACTTAAGTCTGCCCCTCCAGAGCATTTCACCTTTCAGATTTCTTGGATCTGAACATATCTAACCTTATTGAAATACAAATCTAGACACTGAAGTCGCTTAACTGCAGCTATGTCAACAGCGTAACACAGCAAAGCAACAGTTTAGGATGAGAAGTTAGATATATCAGAGGAAACTGGGGGATTGTACAGGCAAGGGGTAATTTCTTACATGGAATATTGCAAAGGAATACCAGGTACCTGATGGCAAAAATGTCATGTGAGCATGCTTCTCTTATTCCTTCTTCCCCGATACTGCTTTACACAGCATAAAACAAAGCCAGGGAGGAAAAAAAAGGTTGGATGCTCAGACTGAAAGGAAAGAGCTCAGATATATGGCATGTAGACAAAGTGCAAGATAAAGTGTTGCACTGATGAGGAAAAGGCACCACAAAGTAGGGCAGAAGATATGAACTGAAAGTCAGGAACACTGGTTGGTTTATTGGTTGGAGGAGCCTGACTTGGGTCTAAAGAATATATACCTATGAGGAAATGGACTGGGTGAAATAAATAGTAAAATTGTACAGCTTTGCTTAGTGTAAGTTAAAATAACCACACCTTTTTTTGAAGCCTCAGAAGACCTGTGTGTCATTTTGCATCTGATATCAGAAATGTAAATTCAGACTGTCTGCAAGATTAGGAAGAGTTATTGTGCAGCTGCTCATGGGTCTTTATGTGAATTAATATTGGTCCTATGGCAAAAAAAGCAGCTGGAACTCCTGAGTCTTAGGAAAAGAGCGTCACAGAGAGATGCTCCAAGTAGTCTGTGTTTTCATTGTTTTGCCCCCTACATAGTGTCTCTAATTTCCAGAAGGGCTTAGCCTCAGAGAATAATCATTTGAGTCAGTAGGAAGAGAGAAAATTTGTGGTTTTCAATTAGAATTGTGAATTTAAGTGCTTAAACATGGAATTAACAAACAAACTTTTTGTCTTCTTCTTTGAACAAAAAAATAAAAAAAAAGGAGAGGAGAGTCCCACCCATGTCTCCATTCTAAACCGGTCCCAGATAACTCTGCAGGGGCGGTCTCTTGAAATCTGGATACAAATCCAGCAAATCTTGCAGCATTCTTGTTGGAAGTCTTTGCAGAAGTATATTTCAAAGGCAAGACTTGCTTTGAGTGAAAGGCCATATGTTTACAGGAACTTTGATCCAACTTCCACTGGCATAGATGGAAATTGTAGTGCTGAATTTGTCAGCTTCTCCTCCAAATCATACAGTTTTTCTCTTTTTCTTGTGCATACAGGTTTTTCTTTTCTTTGGCAAGGTCCAAATATAAAGAGCATCCAGTGCCTTCCAAAGAGTGCCCTTGTCCAGCTTTTTCGTGTGGTTGTCAGATTCTCTTGAGTTCACCTGGAACCTTGTAGACTCTAGTCTGCAGGTTTTCAGATTCACCAACTGAAAAGAGTGTAGAAAGGGTTTCAAGCATAGAATTGTGACTGTGACAGAAGCAGAATAATACTGAACAGGGTTTAATACATGGAGGTACTGAACAAAAGAAGGATTATTGACATGTGGGTAGGCACTGTTAAGTTTATTGAGGAAAAAAAGCAAGTACATTGCTCTTGTATTGAGCCAGTAGAACATGATAATGGTAATATGTCATTAAGATTAGCTTGATTTCCATGCATAACAGTAACTTATGACTCTTTCAGATATGGCAGATCAAATTCCTTTCAGCTGTACCTCAGAATAACTTCATTGGGTTCATTTGCTTTAACTACTATAGTGCTCTCTTGGTTGGGTGTGCTTATAAATCATTTGAGCAGGGCTGGTTAAAACTGAAATAACATTGATGTAAGTAAGACCTTTCACTTCAAATTGAAATGGCAAAATATTTTCATCCTCTTGAGAGGAAATGACAATGAGCTATGGTGTACTGAAGGAAAGCTGAGCATTGTAACTCTTGGGATCACATTGAGAAACTCTTTGTAAGGCCATGGCCTCTCACTTCATATTTTCAAGTGTCCAAACTGACTTTAATTCTGTTCAAAAGAGGACAGTCAGACTTTTATTTTTCCTGCAAGTTTGTATTCTCATTTTTCTCACTTTCACAAAGAATGTTACCTCAGAAACATTAAATGGGAAACATGTGCTTCAGGGCTAATGGTATTGCTTCTTTGTAAAGTCAATTCCAAAGTCTCAACATAAAGGCTTTGTTAATCTAAAGTGAAATAAAAGCAGCTGTCATAAAACACGTGATATATAAACTCTCATTTAAAGTTGTATTATATTCCTCTTATTATTTTTAATAGTATGAATTGAGAGAGAGAAAAATATTTATTGAAAGGATAAAAAGCTTCACCCTTCTAAACTTCTTAGGAAAGAGAAGACAAATATTTTGTCCCTGATAAAAAGGCACTATCCTTAAGTGCCTTTTTTTCCCCCTTAGTACTCATTTCTCTTCAGTCATATTTTCTGTCTACAAAAAAAACAAGGAGTGCTGGTATTCTGAGAATAGCAGACAAGATAGAAAGATTTCATGGCTTTTTCAAGCCAAAGAGAAAGAAAGAACATTTTTTGGTTTGCTTATTGATTTCTTATTCCATGACTCGTAATCAGGGATTTAATTTTAGTTGGTGGTCCCAAGGAAAGGATTTCTCCCATGTTGCTACTTTGTCTATCTGAGATTTGCAGTCAACATTAGGGAAAATCAAACATTATTTTTCATATCATGAGACCTTTGTGTGTTGATGAATACTGCTTCTAATCTCACTGCAAATTCAAGTTTCTTCTTCTGACCTCTCCAATCCCTACCTCATATCTCATTAAGACTAATGCAATTTTTGAGGTTGAGTTACTCCTGTGTACAAACGATTGTTTGTGCTTTGTTGGAATAATTTTAGGTGTCTTATATGGAGGCCCAAGGAAAAGGGTTCATATCACAGAAGCTTCATGTTGGATATGCACCAGGGTAAATCACTGGCCTTGCTGGATTGCTTAAGAGACAGTTCCAGCTAAGAAATCCATGGATTCTTACTGCCAGGACAGGTGACCATCAGTTGCTAGATATGAACAATTATCCTGATGATGTTCATTTTGTGATTGTATCTATACAGCTTTTAAGATACACAACATTTTAGTTGTATGTAGGTGTCAGGAAAAGTTGCTGCCGTTTTAAAAACTGTGAATCAATGTGCATGTCCAATTCTTCTCTCTAAAGGCTCTTTTGCAAGGACAAGAAACCTTAAATTACATTTTCTTCACTGCCTTGCTGGTCCTCCTTACCTTAGGAATCCGAATTTTGGATTCTCTGTAGAGAAGTTTGGGGGTTTTATATAAGTATATGTGAACTTCTCATGTGTACCATGAATGCTTATTTTTGTCATCTTGGTTGTTTTCTTCCTAGTGTGCAACAGATATTTTAGTTGTTGGTACAGCTGTATGACCTTTGATTATGGGCAATTCCGATAGTCTACAGAGAAAAAAAAGGTTAAAAATTAGATTTTTTTAGAAAACTAAACAACAGTTCTACAATTTGTAATCAGTACAGTGCTTTCCCTCTCAGTTCCAGCTGTCTTTTCATTTTTTCTAATTCCAAAATTAATTTCTGAGTTTACCTTATTTAACATCTGTTTAATATATTTCATATTTTTGCTCCCCAACCTCAGCAAATCTTTCTGTATTCATTGTAGATATTTTTATCTAAGTGTAGTTTTATGACAGGATAAAAGCCTTTGTTTTCAGTGTACAATTATAGCTGTTCTTTATAGAGCCTATATCCATTTCATAACATACATCTTGAGATACTTGTTTTGGTGAACTTTAACTGTAATATCCTCAAATCTCTTTTATAACTCTTTTGGATATGTTTCTTTTGTTTTTCTTCTTTATTTTCTTTTCTGGAAAATCACAGTTTCTCTTTTTACAGTTCTTCAAGAAACCTTATTAAAAACTGTCAAAATTAAAAAAGCATGTTCTGTGAAACCAGAATATCTGTGTAAGTGTTTTTATTGTCCATTCTTCTTTTTACACAAGATCAAAGCATCAAGGGACAAGAAAATAGAGTGAGAAAAGTCAATTGAAGCTTGCAGATTCATGCTCATGCCAAATATTTATCCAGTGATTCATCAAAAATGTTTCAAAATGTAGTACTGGATTTTTAATGATTGCAGGTTTCACTGCCAGTTCTTGTAAGACATCCTGTTTTTGTGCAGTGTTTTAAACAAAAGAAGACGATACATTAGGTTGAATCACAATTCAGGGGCAACTGGAAGCCACTAATGGGATGGACATAGCTCATTATGAAGTGGGTTTTGAAGGAATGTAAATACTTATATTGGTGGTATTAGAAAACTCACATTTGATTGCAGAGAAATGTCTTATAATTGAGCAAGTTCCTGTTTCTGCTCACAGAATAAAGGGATTCCTCAGGAGTGAGGCAAATGTGAAAAAGAAGTGGCCAGGTGTGACAGGAGTAATTTCTCTCATTTCAATTCAACTGAACTAAAAGGTGAAATCTCAGCATTTCAAATTATGAGATAGCAAGAAACAGGTTACTTGTTAAAAGATGCTGATGCAATTTACAGAGATCCCTGACATGTGAAACAAATGGATGCACAGGAGATGCAAACAAACCCTGACCTCTGTTGGCAAATTAGGCATTGGTTAAGCAAGACACAGTGATAATATAAAAATAAAAAACAAGGTAAAGCAGAGAGGTGTGAGTCAATATCAAAGAAATTGAAGGACAAAATAACTGTGAATACTAGTCAAGATCTCTGTAAAAATTTATCAAGTATGACTGAAAGTTGTCTGCATGAAATCTGTTATTTTGCTGAACTTCAACATGTACAACCCACTAGTACAGAAGGGTTTGTTCCAACATTTTTTAACTATCTGGAATTGCTGTATTCTAGCTGGTGCCCTTTTTCCCTCTGGGGGTGGCTACACTTCAGACACAGATCTGCTGCTTTTATATAAGGGGCCACACTGTAAGAGGAGCTCAAGCTGTAAAGAAGAGGAGAAGCCTTGAGAGGCTTCAGCTCCTCAGGCACTTTCCTGAGTGCCTTTCCTCAGTGCTCTGCATAAAAGTGAAGCCTGCCCAAACACTGCTGTTTCTCAGCCTAGCCATGGGTACTTTCCACTATGTTTCCTATTATATTACATATCAAAACCTCTTTTTTTTAAAAAAAAAGTAGAAACAGCAGAATGACTTTACAACCATATAACCTATTATATTAATGTGATAAGTGTATAGATAGCAAGAAAAGAGAAGCAGATGCTAAGAGGCAACTCTAGAAACACAGTTTTTTGCTTTAAGGAGCAGAACTGCTACCAAAGATAAGTTTTGCTGACAAAGCAAGAGTAGGATGCCTGCTATTCAAGCTGCATATCATGTGTCTGTATGAACAACTTACTCTAAAATTCATTTAAAAACTGATCCATGACCTTTTTTTTTATATGATATTTTTAAAAGTGAGAAAGCATAGTTCAGTGCAATGAACTGTAGTGTACAACCACATATAACCACAAAGGTTATATATACTAATGAAGGCATAAAATAGAGAACAAAGTCAGAATGAAGTGCTTGGAAAAACTTTGGCTCTCATACTACACAGAAAAAGGCAAGCAGATTTGTCTCTTGTGAAACATGAAGGAAATCACGTAACTAAAATTTTAAACATACAAGTTTCTTGGCTTCTCTTCCTTCCAGGATTACTGAGGTAATGAAGATGGGATTCTTCTACTTGTACTTTAAAAAATGTTATTAATGGCATTTCTGATTGCCAATGAAAATATCTTTGCTGACTCCCGATGGACTGTATTGATTTCTTTTGGAGCCATAAAACACTGGCTGTTCCCAAACATCTTAAAAATGCCCCTTCTCAATCACTCCAGGAGACAATTTCCAGCAAAAAATCCATCATGCCTAACAAAGTGTACACACCTGCAGGCGTGTAAGCAAGGGAAAATGGGAATTGCAGAGAAATGGGCACATGCTGCTCCATGGCACTCATGCCATCCTCTAGTGCTGCTGCTCTGGTAGTGTTTTCAATTTCTTTATAGAGCAACAAAGGATATTACAACTAGTATCATATTTTCACCTCATTTTTAAGAACATCAATGCCAATAAAATATGCACTTTAAGGAAATGCCAGATTCTTACTTGACCATAGTTTTCCACATTAGACAGTATGGAAGAATATGAGAAAAGTGTCTCAGATTGGGTAAGCTGAATTGGAATTAGAGTGCAAGAAGAAGAGAGCTGAATGGCTTTGCTCTCTTTCGGCAACCCTTAAGACTGAACAGTGGAGAGATAATAGAAGATTTGACAGAGAAAGGAATCTGATGCCCAAAAGGAAATCTGTAGCCCTCTTGCAATGCTTTTCTTTAGATTACGCATCAAGAGGTTTCAAGGAAGGTTGAAGAGTTCTGTGAGGAAAGTCCCCCTCTCTTCACTTTTGAATTAAAAGGTTTTGTTAATACACTTGCAAATAAAACGGTAGAAGGAATACATGTGGTTTGTTTTGAGACATGCACAGAGGCATTTATGGCAGCTGTAAAGCATTGTTGATATGATGCTGTTATCTTTTCGAGCCAGCAAAGATGTGGCTGAGTGATGATATAGGCTTTGATCCCTACCACCTGTGCTACACAGGTGTTGGAATCCAAACAGGGATTGCTGGTA
This sequence comes from Campylorhamphus procurvoides, assembly GCA_013396655.1. Lineage (NCBI taxonomy): Eukaryota > Metazoa > Chordata > Aves > Passeriformes > Dendrocolaptidae > Campylorhamphus > Campylorhamphus procurvoides. The sequence continues at coordinate 1,631,506 of WBMV01003598.1, read as the reverse complement.
TGCTATGGGAAGACTTTGCTCCCTTGTTTAAGGATGTGTGTGGGTGAGCATAGTTCTGCTCTGTGTGGGTTTCTTTTTCCCTAAAGAACTACAGTAGCATTTGATTTACAGTTAGTTATTTTAATTCTTTTACACTGCGAAGCTAAAAGAGAAGCTGACCACTGATGAGCAGCAGCTTCTGGTTTTCTTCATTTAATAATGGAGGTAAGTGGCTGGTTGCTGAAGCAAAGTTGGTGTTGAGGTGTGGGAATTGATTATTAAGGCACAGAATGAAGGAGTTTTCTAGATGTTGGCTGTGGGAAAAGAGAAAAGAGATTGAGATAATGAAGAAGTGGTGGTGCTTGAAAGTTTAAGTGGAGGATAAGTGTTCCCTCCTTATAGGTGCAAAAAAATATCTGCATCCCCATAGTTATCTTGGTATTTTATTGTATTTGTTGCCTATACAGGAGATATTTACCCTTGTTTATCTTAGTATGTGAGTGTTCTTTCACTTCTATGTTGGATGAGTTGAAATTTAGAGGACTCGCTGCCTTTATTGGGAGAATCTGAGGTTCTGAATATGTTTGGCAAAGTTTGTTCTGATCTAGGCTTCGGAGCATTTCAATGAAGCTGTTTCTGTGCATGTGTAAAAAATTCCTTCAGTCTCTGTTTGCCACCAAACAGCCTCAGTCTCTAGAGATTTGTTCTACCTTGTGAGCTTTCTGGGGAAGCTGACCATTCAGTTTTCAGCTGGGCTGTTATGGAGAGTTGCATGTTGTTTGGATATGGATCCAGTGTATAGGTGGGCAGTGTTCTGTGGGAAAGATGGAGAAGAGGAAAGGCACAAAAAGCAGTGAGTTTGATGCTTGCTTGAAAGACCAGTCTTCCTGAGGGCCTGGCTGCCATAATATTGAACTGAAACCTGGCATGGGGACAGGTTTAGGTTTGCATGAGGAATAGTGATTTATTTTTCAAGTTCTAGGCCACTCTGAGGTAAGTTGTTTGTGCTCCATGACTTTAAGTCATACATGCATTTGGTATGTGGACTGTCAGATAACCTTCCCAATAGACTCCCCTTGAGTCTTAGTAACTCAGAGATGAATACAGTCTTGGAGGTACTGAGGTGAGAGGGCTTTGTGTTTGTATGTATGTGCAGCTCTGCAGAGTGTTTTGTATCTGCTGATATGTAGTGAACAGAAAGCCAGGGATGCTTTGGTTGAGTTGTTAGAGGGAAGTAATTAATGTCTGCCTCTGCAGTCCTTACTGGTCTCACTTTGTTGTGGACATCTTGGGAACTCAAAACCGAAAGGGAAGTTGCACAGTTGTGCATGGAATTTGGTGCTTTTCATGCAGATCTTAAAATGCCACATGTGAATAGGAAATGGTTAAAACTCTGTAGTTTTCAAATCCTATAATGGCTTCATTTTGAATTTATGCAAATAAGCCAACCCTATAAATAGTTTCACTCTTTTGCTGCTTCTCACAGAGAAGAAAGAATTTCACCAAGCTGAAAGTAAAAAATTAAGTTTGTATGGAAAACTTGAGTCTGGAGTCAATTCGTCTACCTATTGAAATGGTCTTTATTCTGCATGAAGTTGCACCAGCTTGAAGCACAGTGCCTGCAACTGGTGTGAGGCAGGTGTGCTCATGGTTAACGTATGGATGTGAAGAGTGGTTCAGCTGCCTCAGTGCATCACACTAACTATAGGAGGCAGAGGATCAGCTGGTATCAGTTAGCCATGAAGACATTCGCCTCTGGCTGGCTTGCTGCCTGGCACACGCCTGTGCAGTAACAAGAGACAGGCAGGACTTATGAGTGCATTGGGAGACAATTTGACACAGAACCGAGCAGGCAGCGCAGAAGATGAAACAGGGAGTTTTAGAGGTAGGCGTAGAGTAAATTACCAAAACGTTTCTCTTTTCCATGTGTTTAATTTGAAGTCTGACTTCATAAGTGATCCCATGTGGTGCTTCCTTAAAGTAATACTTACCTATTGTAATCCTTTAAACATTCTGAGATGCCTGAAGTATGAAGTCATTTTAATCTATTACCTGGAATGTACTAATCACACTCAACAAATTTTTTAACTGCTATTAAATATTTGAATGTCATTTTTCCTTCTCATTCTGCTTCTTCCCTATCAGGGGCAGAGATAGTACTGTTTCTGCAGCAGCACTGGCATAGATACAGATGTATCATGTATGGTTGAGTTGGTGATGAATGGTGGTTGAATAGAATGTTGTAGCTGAAAGTGTGTGTTTAGACAATATAAATCCAAGGTCTAATATAGTGGGTAAATTTCCCCCCACTTCAGCTGGTAGTTTTTAGAAAAAACATTACTCCAGGGGTGGTAACTTCCTGTTCTTTCTTTTTTTTTTCCTTCCATCAAAAGTATGATAAACATAGCGCTAGTTTCCTTTTATGAGACAGTTGTATAGCCCTGGATTGACTCTTGATAACTGTCTTGAAAACTCACTTGGTTGATTGCACTCATTTTGGTGATATGAAACAAAAGAAACAATGTTCTGGGCTTATAGATCTCAATGCAAGGAATAGCACTGAGAATCTAAGGAATGCAAGAGTTTTCCAATAAAAACATCACAATAATTGCTTGAAAGGACTGAATCATACATGTAATCTTTCAAATATGTTGGCATGGGTTCTGTTAAGACTGCCTGACTAGGCTAGTGTGATAGGTGCTCTTCCTTAGAAACATACCTAATGATTATATAGAGATCCTGTCAGATCTCAAAGCAAGGTAGGGCTAAGTGAGGCTAAATCTTGGACATGAAAGCTTCTGGGATGCAATAGTTTGCAGAAGCAGATGCTTTTTATTTTGGGAGATGCTGCACTGCTAGAAGTGATCTCTGTAACTACCATTGTGATCCTGACAATCTGATGACACTAATAAAAATCAATCATGTTGGAAGGGGCCTTAGGATGTTGCCCAACAATGAATTCAGAGACAGTCTGAAGTTCCATAATTAAGCAAACTTAGTAATTTCCTTAGAAAATTAATGATGCTCTGGTTGATACAGCTGCATGTGCTGTTAGCCTTCACTCTTGCCAGGACACAAGTCACTAGTGTTTAAACTCCTGTCCCCCAGGACCCCAGAGTCTTTACAGTGGAGCTGCTAGCTACTCAGTTCCCATTCCAGGGCCTGCACAGCTCATTCCTTATAAGAAGAGAACCAGGTTGCTTAAGAGACAAAGTTCTGGCTCTTATTCTCACAACTGAGAGCTGATTTGTATTATTAACCTACTACCTTCTTCTTGTTATAACTGGCTGTGAAGGGTTGCTGCTGCATATTGGTTAAAAAGTTGCCGTGTTCAACCACCGAAAAGATTTCTTTTTAGGTCAGAAGTGATTTCTGTATAGTCTAGCCTTGAGAAAAGATGAAGAAAACCCAGATAATCTTAGAGAATGCTCTGAAGCCTTCTAAATGAAGGACACTAGGGAAGTGTATAGATGTAAGATCCAGTTGACTCATGTGTCCTGCACTACTTTCAGTAGTAACAACTTCTTTTTTGGAAATTTTCCATGTACAGCTCTTGATCAGGAGAAATCCTGCAAAATAGCACAGTGATGTGTTTGAACTTATTTAGAAGCTTTTTTTACCCTACCATTTGCTTTTATGTTTCTATTTTATCCTAATTTTCCTAATGCTCATTGTTACAGGGTTCTCTGTATCTTAATTGATGTAATTTAAGTTTTCCTTTGAACACAGTATGACTCACCGAAATCAATCATGAAAGGAGACAGGCTTGTACTAATAGATAAATAAGAGCTTAATTAGTCTGAATGCAAGCCTAGGCTCAGAACATACTTAATAATAAAATACTTGTTATTCTATATGCTTCTGTATATTCTAGACTACTCTACTATATACTGCGAACTTTACACTTTGTGTTGCTACAGAATACAGTGTGTTGTCCCCCACCAAGTGAATTGGAAATTCCATTAAAACCCAGACATCCATTTCTTTCTTTGCTGTGTACATCCAGTGTTGGCGTAGTTGTGGAAGTTATGGTATTTTCTTTCTTCCACTTTATTTTTAATTAATACAAAAACTGTGTTATTTTCTCTTCTTGTCTCTTTTAGGGATATCTTTAATGCAAATTCTACTTCTATTTCTTGATTAACTCTTGATATTGTGGGACAGGTATAAGCTAATTCTCCAGTGCTATTAATTCAATCAAATGTGGGACTTAAATATCTTTCTCAGACAGCTTTCCAGGAATTAATTTCATTTGCATCTGTTTTTCCAAGCAACAAATGAGCAGTAGTAATAAACAGCCAGTACTACTGATCCAGTAGAGAAAATGTGAAGAATGAGACACTACAGCCCTCACTAATGAAATAATTAAATATTTGAATTCCATTGATCAGAATCAAACCAAATGTTTTTAATACATATATTTGCATTCTGAGCCCAGCATAATTCATTCATGAGTTCTCCTTGAATGTTCATGTACATGTAGTAAATTCCACCTCAGGAACCAGGAGGTTTCCTGACCTTTGGATTTTGTGCGAGACTGCAGAGAAAGATTGAGGTGGTAAGGGCTCATGGTTGTTTACAGGAACCTTCTGCCTGTGAGCTGATGCTTGATCATGTTCAATTTCTTTGAAACAAAAGTAAGAGTTTCAAAAATGCATTCTTTTCTGTGGGCATTTCCCCTTTCTTGTAGTGTTAAGGACAGTTTAGAAGCTTTAGTCCTCAGTTTGTACCACTGGAAAAAAAAATCTCTGGCAATAGGCATGATGCATATGCAAAACTGACACATTACTTTTTCCATTAAAAAGTAAAAAGCATCACAAAATTGACTCCTTTCAAGGCTTCAGAGATGGCATAGATATGATAAAATCATAGGCCCTGCATTTTTCTGGTTCTCAAGTATTCATTGAAGTGCATTATCAAAGGTAATGGACTTCTAGTCCTCTCTGCATATAGATTTAGAACTAATTTCCAAAACCTCTTTTTCTTCTTTCTTTTGCCCTCTAACCCCAAGATTTGCTCTGTTGCTTTTGATTTAGTGAGGCACATCAAACAGTCCTGCTGCTGGCACTTGTGGTAGAAGGGACTGTTTAGCTAAATGGTTACCACATTAATAGAAGGTTGTATTTTGCTTGTGTTGAAGGCTTCTTCATAGTAAAACCAAAACCCTATGCGGATTCTTTATGAACAAGACAGCTATATAGATACTCCATGGTTAGCAAACAAGCTGAAGGATAACTTTATCAATAGAGAGCATATTCCTCCACAAAGAATATGCTGCTGGATTATAGCTTTGTCCCTTACAAAGTAAACTGTTTGCACATCACGGCACACAGAATGGTGCCAGTAATTGTTTATTGACATTATTTATAAATTCATGTTTAGAGTGACTTAGAGCCTTTTAAAAATGGTAGAGAATGTATTTCTTCTTGCACTTTTTTGGAACCAAGTGCTTTGTATGGCAGGTTAGTTGTTGGAAATTGCTACTGTCACTACCTTAGGTACGTGAGCTATCTGTTAATGTTTGGTTCATGCAAGTGCTAGTTAATACTTCCTTGGTTCATGCAGTTCCCTGCTCCATGAAAAGTTCAAAGAACTTCAACTGGCTCTCTAAATTGGCTTAAAGAATGCTGGGGGAAAAAAGTGTCAAAAACTGATGTGCACTGGATTGCCTTTGTTCTCCTTTGACATTATATTACTGTTTTCAAGTTGTTGTATGGCAATCCAGATGGATAGGTTGGTGTTTAGAGAGGAAAAAAAAAACCATGGGAAAGGTTAACATGACTTCAATATTCAGAAAAGCTGGACTTTAAACATTTGTCCTGGCTCTGCAAGGAGTATTCTGCACTCCAACAGACTGTAAAATAATGTTTTCCTTATGCTCATCTGTCTTTCACAGTAACAAATTCTATGAAATCTTAGGGTTTTTTTTTAATTTCTAAATATACGCAGGAGAATTCTTCAGATATTTGTCTAGCTATCTTATTTAAAAAAAGTCGGTGGGAGGAGAGGAGAAGAAGAAAGTAAAAAATGCCAAATCACCACCACCCCCCATGTTCTTTTCCTTCTGAAATGCCAATGCCTTTGTTTGTATTGCATAATTAAAACAGAATGTTGGCTTTTTATATGAAATTAGGAAAGCAATCAATGAATAACATGATAAATTGCTTTAAGACACGTTGAGAAATGCCCTAAGAATGGGTGAAGTACAATGTTACTCTTGGAAAGCAAACAAAAGGTCTGTCCCCTCTGACTGCAGAGAACCAATGCAGTCAGCTGCTGAACAAGGGAGAGTGAGGGGTTTTTTAAAATTCTGGATTCACTGAAGAGCAGGGCTCTATATAGCTGGGAACTAGAATAGGACTGGGACAGCCTTCTGAATCCAGTGTGAGACTGAGCATTATAGGGGTGATACTGCCACAAAGAAGGGGAACTGTGATTTGCTTGCCGATTAGACTGGCTTCAGAGTGCTTTGGTTTTTAATACATGGTAGATTGAAAGTCCTGACAAACAATAATATAAGAGCAGAAGTATTAGCCTGTCTGAATGGGAGTGTGGTTAATGGCTCCATCAACTCCTTCTCCTTATAAAGACCACAAATTACATTTGTTTAATAATAAGTTAGTGGGGGAAAAAATTCCCAAGCCTGTCCACTGTTCTTCATTTTGTATTTTATTTGTGGAATTATTGAAGCAGCCAAGCCTCAGCCCCAGTAACTTACATGCATCCAGTTCCTGAAAGCTGAGTTTCTGAAAACTTTAATATAATTGCCAGAAAATAGTCTGGTCATTTTTGAATTTGAGGACCAATTGTTCAATTAAAGTCTGGCCACTGTTGTGCTCTTTCTTTTAAGTCAGTGAATTTTAAATAAAAATAACCTCTAAACTATGCCAACTGCAGTATGAAATTGTCTTACCAGTATGGCTGTGAACCCGAAATATCTTAAGTAGCTTCATATATATTTTTAAAGCACCGGAAGAGTGGTGTAGGAGAGTGTTCTTAGCAAGGATACAACAGGCTGCCTGCCAATGTCTTCTGAGGAAACTTGGCTGTAGACTTTTTCTACTAACTTGTGTGCAATGAGGACTTCATAATGAGTAAATTAATTGGATTTTTATCAGAATAAAAAATGTTCCTCAGTTTAATTTTATTTCTTCTATTAAGTAAGTGAGATGGCTTTAACTGATTTTTGTTGGCTCAGTAAAGCAATATCAGCCAATGAGCCAGCACTTAGGGAACCAAACTGAGCAGGGAAGTTGCAGGCAGTAGAAAGCAGCATCCCATATAGTTAGTGGTCATTTAGCTAGGTTGAAATAGGAAGCAGTTTTCCAGCACACAGCATGAGTACAGATATGGCTTAGTATTTTATTATCTCTTTCATCTGAAAACCTTAAAGGAGCAAATGGACAAGGTCTCCCAGTATCATTGTCTTTTATGTAAGTGTTATGAGCTGCAGTGGAATAGTGAGTTAGTTTGATCTGCCTAAAACCCAGAAGAGAGTTGTGTTGCTCTATGACAGGAATAATTCCTGAAATTCCACCAAATTTTTAGTCATTGCCACTAGCAAACTCTTCATGTCAATGCACGTGTGTTGGACAAAGCCTCGATTGTGACAATAGTGAGATGAAAATAGGAAAAGTCAAATCTTCAGTGCTGATCTATCCTGTTCATTTGCATAGGCTGTGTCCTAGCCACAAGTGGGCTTTCTTGATGGATTTGTGTTTATGATATTGGCATATCTATTCATATCTAAATTTCCCAAAAAATGTATGTTGCAAGCAATGTTAGACAAGGCAGATGTAGCCACTTGGAGTTTCATCTGAGTTAAAAACCAAAGAAACAAAAAACCAAAAAATCCAAACAAAACCAACAAAAAACAAAAATCCCCAGCCAAACAAAATGACCACTAAAACTGTGTTTTAATTTCCAAAAGCATGAAATATTTCATATTACTTGGGAGAAGAAAGAGCAAGATGCCAGCTGATTCCAGAAAGACTGTCACAAAGACTTGAGGTTTAGTGAATATACTGGATGCTCTCAGCGATGCCTTTGAGGTTCACCCACTAACAGTAGTTCTGAAAAATGTCTTTAAAGTCTGCATCTTATTCTTTTGATGGATTACCAGAAATCTCAGGCTAATGCCTAAGTGTAGTGCAACATAAACTGCAGCTAAATCAGAGAAGGAGGAAATGAGATGAGAATGCCTGAAGAAACTTTGAATGTCCTTGTTTTGATGTATTTCACAATCTTAGCATGACTTCATAGCTGGCAGTATACAATATATACGAGACCTGGAGAGCCAACACAGCATGACAGCCTGAAACAGAAGTGTGTATTATATATCAAGTGAAAAGTGAACTAAATATGTCAGGAATAACAGCAGAGTTCAAGCAAAGTTGTTATGAAAGTGCAGACTGTGGCTCTATCATTTTGAATTGACCTGTTTTGGTTTTTTTCCATTTCTTAAGAAGCTTTTAAGTCATTGTGATGTATAGAAAGAATTAGAGCACTTTCAGATTATAGCAAAGAATAAATAAAAGCTATGTTGCCTTTCTATACAGTGTACATACCTGCCTGGGAGTTCTTGTACCTTCCGAAATGACACGTTTTACCTTCTTGTCAGATATGGAGATTTATTGCTTTTATGTGAGAATCTCTGTATACAACTTGTAATTAGGTCTAAGAGTAACTGGATACCTCTCTAGACAAAGTTGTTAAACACCCTCAATATCCCAGGGAGAACAGTAGTGAGCTGTAATGCATCTTGCAATGTGAAGAACTGAAGATTGCCATGACATGAATGCTAAACAAGTGCTACACTACCACTTCAAGAGCTTCTTTCAGGCATGTGCTGCTGTGATGGATAGATGGATGCCTCAACCAGTGTTTTGCTAATGAAGTTAACTGTAAATGGGCAGTAGTAATGAAATTTGAATTTATTACATAGCCAGCTAATCTTGGGATAACATTGGATACTTATGTATTGGAGACTGGTTTTTGTCTCTGGTAAACCTGGGATAGTCACGAAAGGAGCTTAGAAGGATTTATTCACAACTTGCCTGAAGGGGGAAGCACAGACAAAGGTGTTGCTGTGTTTGTCCCAGAATTCAACAGATCTTTGGTGTGCTCAGGGCTTCCGAATTTCACTTCTAGCACATCATGGAGGTTTTGTTTCTCATGTGCACAAAGAACTGATTGCTCCAATGGCAAAAATGTTGGTGAACTGATTGCTCCAATGGCAAAAATGTTGGTGCTTTAACCACACTTTAAAAAATGCTTGCAAACACCAGTGAACTGGCATTCTTAAAATGGCAAGAAGCAGCTTTTGACTATCAGTGGTAATTGTTACAAAATCTCTTTTCTTGCTTTTGTGCAACAGGATGCATTTACAGAGCAACTTTGGACGTGGAATGAGAAGAAAGACAGTAATTTGACTAGCAGAATTATTATTATTTGGCCTATAAGGTTTTGTTCTTTTTGATTTCACATCAAATAGAAAATACAGCTTTTATTTGGCAACATTAGAAATCTGATCTATGATTCCTCTAACTTCTTTTTTGCTTTTGTGTGTGTGCTAAAATGGATGTTTGAAATCTAACCATCAAGTACAGCGCAATCTTTTAGTGGCAGAGGAAAAACAAGGTCTGTCCCACTGACTTAAATGGATGCTTCTATTATAAGAAAGACAACGGACTGAGATCTCTGCTGATTTTATTTCACAGACAATAGTTCTGTTTCATCTGCAGAGAATTGTATCAGCGTGCCAAGTGGTCAAGAAGGCCAATGGCATCCTGGCCCATATCAGGAATAGTGTAACCAGCAGGACCAGGGCGGTGATTGTGCCCCTGCACATGACCTGCTGAGGCTGCACTTCGAGTCCTCCCGAACTGCCCAGTTCTGGGGCCCTCAATTCAAGAAAGACATTGAGGTGCTGGAGCAAGTCCAGAGAAGGGCAATGGAGCTGGTAAAGGGTCTGGACAGTAAGTCATATGAGGAGCAGCTGAGGCAGATGGGGGTGTTTACCCTGGAGAAAAGGAGGCTCAGGGGTGACCTTATCACTCTCTACAATTACTTGAGAGGGGGCTGTAGCCACGTGGGGGCTGGCCGCTTCTCAGAAGCAACAAGCGACAGGACAAGAGGAAATGACCTCAAGTTGTGCCACAGGAGGTTTACACTGGATATTAGGATTCCTGAAAGGGTGGTCAGATATTGAACAGCCTGCTCAGGGAAGTGATGTAGTCATCATCCCTGGAAGTATTTAAAAGATGTGTCGATGTGGCACTTGAGAATGTGGCTTGGTGGACTTGGCAGTGCTAGGTTAACGGTTGGACTTGATGATCTTGGAGGCTTTTTCCAACCTGAATGATTCTATGATTCTAATTTGGCTTCAGGGAGGAATAAGTGGTCCTGAAACAGTACAATACAGTGATCAGCACAAAGGATGAGATGTGATCTCATAGGCAGGTCCATTACTGTACTGTAAAGCTGCAATCCTCATTTCTTGAACAACTGAGATGCTGTCTGTTACCTCTTACAGCACTGCTTAGGGTTTGATTTTCAGCTTCTCAACCAAGTATCTTTTGTCAAAAGCATTCATGATTAAGATACAAGAATGAAGCCTTTTGCCAAACAAACAGTAGAAAATTAAAAGCTCTCTATGTTCATTGTTGTTCCAGCCTAATATTATATTAAAGACGTGCCTGGGTAGTAACATAGTTAAACTTGGTTTTGGCATTTTATTTTTATTTGGAGTATGTTTGCATTTATAATACAGCTTTTTTAATTTGCTGATCACACACTATAGTTGCTGTTTAAGAAACAGTGTATGATAATTTGAGACAAATATACATGCCTTCCTGAATCTAGCCTTCAGTTCCCCTACATGGGGTCATAATCAATTAGAGTATTGTAGTGACAGTGGGTGAGATACTGAGAGAAGCAATGATAAGCAAAGAGCTTTCTCTGAGTTAAATGGTCTTATCTTTTTTATGTGTAATTCTAAATTTATGGCAAAACCAGGATAAATAGTGTTAAGGTAAAAATGTAGTTATCTGAACAAAGGCTGAAGCCAAATATGTGGGAGCATGGGCAGGCAGAGTAGAAACCACGTGATGGCCAAAGAGGAATTTCATGTTGTTCCATGAAACATAGGTGTTCTGATTATTTAAAAAGAATTAGGAATGCACTAAACCCACAGTTTGAGACTCCTGACTTGCCAATTGAAAATCCAGCTTTGGGCCCTGTGGCAAATGCAAGAAGTGAGTTTCGTTTTGCTGGAGAATAGTACCTGTATTATTCCAATAAAGCATCAGAATACAGGTCCATTTTACTTGCTTTCAAAATACGTCATGCATAACTAATTCTTCACTTGCACTAAGTCCTCAAGCTCTATTAGGCTAAGGAAGTTGTGTATGATCAGCAAACAGTGCTGAGGGGTTTTTTCAGGGATGAGGTGAGGCAATTCAGTGGTGTTATAAGCTATTACTTCTCTTTTCCCAGATTACTTTGTCAAGCAGGGAAGCTTGACGTCTCTGGGGAATACAGAATTTCTTTCCTATGCATTTCACAAGTTCAGTGAAAAAAATTGCAATTATAAAAGTTTGTGACTACATGTAATGAGGACTTGTCATCCAAATCAGCCTTTGCTGGAACTGAATGAAGCATGTCTTCCTCCTTTCTGCTTTTGGCATACTTATATAAGAATTAAAATACAATTATTTTGATAAAGGAACTGATAGGTAGCTAATATCTGAGAACAAAGTAATAGATTTAAGGGATATGACATGGGCTTAAGGTGCAGCGACCTAATTTTCGGCACATAATCTTTTTATTCATTCTTTGATTTGATAGTGTTCATTCTTGCAAATAATTTCTCATAAATTGCCATAAATTCCTTTCTAAAACTTTAAGGGAAGTTAAAATAATGCTAAACAATGTGGGTTAATTTGTAGTTCTTGTAACATTTTGAATGTGGAATACTGCTTTCTAAACTAAATCAACATTCTTTGACCAAAAAAAAAATGTGATCTTGGTAAATGAGCTGCAAATCAAAACCTAACTACCCTTCCATTTGAACATCCTATGTTAACTCATTGACACTGATGTAAGATATTTCACTGACCCACTCAGTTTGAGTAAACAGAATGTGCTCAAATGACAGGAAATAATTTTGGATTATTTTGTGATGATGATTATTATTATTTTGGATTAAGTCCATGAGTAACTCTTACGAAAGTGTTGCATTATCTGACACATGGATATGTGATGACTGTAAAAATAATAACAGGAGATTAATGAACAGGCGTTTGTGTTATGAATTATGTGTAGGAATTAATCAAATGTCAGGATACAGTCTAGAGCAGTGGGAAAGATGGTTTGTGTGTATTTAGAGAATGGTGCCAAGTGTAGCTTACAAATGTCTCTGTGGAAAGCCAAGGGCTCAGCTTATTTCAGAGTGCCCCAATGGCTCTATTTTAAGTGATGTGCGTGAGACCTGGAGAGACTGTGGAGCAGATGGCCTTAGTGTGAGATGGTATGCTTCTTTCAAAGCACCAGCAGTGGGCTGGCATGCTGGCACAGAGTGCTGTGACCTATCTACTAGGGAAAGCAGTGCTGTGAAAAGTCAGTTTGGAAAGAGTGGGTATTTGAACTTCTCTGAAAAGTTTGCTGTAAAACTCGGAGTTAAAACACTCTGTAAATTTGGATACTCATATTACTATTAGCTTTTGAGCCATCGCCATAACTCGTCCATTTTGTGTACCTGAGATGTCTTGTATTGTTTCATGTTGCTGTTTAGTATATATGCCTTGGGTTCACACCATGCAGCTGCTGAAACAACCTTGGGTTGTTTTCTTTTCTCTTGACTTCCCCCTTCCCCTGTGCTCCTTCTGTGTGATGTCTTAATCCTGTGCTCTTTCTTTATCAAAATGTAAAATCTCTGCTGGCAGAAAACATACTGAAAATTTAAATGGTGCATTGTCTCGCCCCACATGCAGCATTTGGAAGTCTCAGAGTGACTGTAATCACAGCTGCTTTCAAACCTGCTTGCTGTCAGAGGATCTCCCACAGGCCCTTGTGAAAGCCAACATTAAGATCAGAGCAGGAGCAATAAACTTCTGTCTTCCATGGTTATAGACATCCTAAATCCTACTCCAAGGTGCGCTTAAACTGTAGCCAAAGTCATTGCTTTTCGGTTGGAGTTGCAGAGGTGAAAAAGAATAACTTTCCCTTGATACTGTTAAAGGGTCAGTGTTGAAGAAATCTGGAGTGTAGTGATTTACTTACTTGGTTAAGCCTCTGTCTTCAAAATTCTTATACTGGGCAAATATTGATTACAGTGAAGAGCCTTTTTTGATGTGTTCAACTAAAAAACTTTTTGGGAGACTATAGATTTCAGTCTGTAGGTGTTGGACGCCCTATTCCCAGCCTCATGTTTGCAAAATTATCTGTGTTGTCACCATATAGTAATTTTACCCCACAGGAATGTTATAATCAGACCTGTGGATAAGTGAGACTCTTGCAACACATTGAAAATATAAACCAAAAAGTTACTCTTTCTGAAGAGCTTGTAAAGTTCAGAATGGGTCTTGGGAAATCCACACAAATGTTCCTTTTTTTTTTTTTTAATGGAGTTGGTTTCAAGTTGTTTTATTTAAATAAATAAAAATTAATGCAAAGGGATCTATTTCTTTACAAGTAGTTTAATCCCACTGTTAGAGAAGATGCAATCCAGATGACTGTCTCAGGGGATAGTAAAGACTTTTGCCAATATTCCTATATTGCTGAAAAATTTACCAGGCAGCATTCCTAGCTGGGACAAAATGTAATACTGCATCACTATTAGTTTTACCTTCAACTTTCACCCCAATCCCCCTTTCTTAAATCTTTTGAGAATCAAAAAGGCAGCAAGGGTTCAAGTGAAGATCCAAAAAGTAACTCTCCATTAGTTTTAAAATGTAGCTTTGCAAACTTTTTGGTAGAGCAGTTAACTGAAACTTGTCATTATACAGTTTATTTTAATTCCTTAATGTAATGATGTGGTGATAGAGTATTGCTATCTATCTAAAATGCATATTTAGCAAGAATTCCAGAAGTTTTGATTTCAAGAAATAAAAGTTGTTCCAACTTAATATCTAATAATAAAGATTTTAAATAATTGAACTCAGGTCTTACTTCGTGTAGCATTATTTTTTCTTTTAAAAATATTTGCCCCAGCTTATGTATTTTTTGCTTTATTTTTTCTACAGATTATTCTAGAGGTTTGGAGGGCCTTGTGCTTGAAAAAATTATACTAGGTGTTACATCTTGCAAAAATCCACATTTTCTGAATCACTTTTATGGTTGCATGAGTTCTTTAAAACAGTATGATTAGTATCATACCTAGTGATCATACATCACAATCCCTTATCTCTGCTCACATTTTATTTGTTCACCACTCTCTACTGCCAAATACTAGTAATGATTTGAAAATCTACCCCACTAAGGCTTTGTTCATGAAAACTTTTTTGAAACATGGACTTTAGACTACTTGAGTAAAATATGAATTAATATAGAACAAAATCTGATTGTTTGCCAAACCCTTTGCTTCAGAACATCTTCATAGTTTTAAAAAAAACCAGCCAAGCAAAAGATCCCTCTTCTGGTATCATTCTGCTAAAAGGGCATAGCTTGTTTTTGCTCCTTACACATCTCTAAGGACTCTCTTGTGTTAGCTGCCTGCTGGCAGAACAGCTGACACACCTACAATCTAACAGCAGAGACTGATCCAGCTTCTCTTTCCAAAAAAGAGCTGGTCTTTCTAGGTGTTCTCTGTGCAACTGTGGATACTCTGAGTTAAATCACTGGATTTTATTTCATTCATATTTGTTGCTTTGTGTGTTTGCTTTCTCCCTTTAAGTAGCATTCTGTCCTGAGAGCTAATCTATTGGTTAGCAATTCAGAAAAGTAGCATTCAAATGATTGAAAGCTCATAACCTGGTCCTCTATGATTTCAGAGATAAGATTAGCAGGCCCATCTCTCTATAGCTGGGCATTCTATGAAGTATAGTAAACAAAAATACAGATTTTGGGCTCTTCCCAGGAGAGATCAAATAGAGTAGCTGAAAGAGCACAGGCAAATATCTGATTTCTTTCTGGCATTAATTCACACAGTTTATGGGCTATTTTAAGAACTCTTTTTGTATTGTTGGGGCTGAGTTTCAAATAGTGTTTCAAAGTAATGAGTGGTCTTGGCAGGCAGAAAAATTCCCTCAAATTAGAAGTGAAATTAGACTAGCATAAATAGTGTTACAACAATAAGGTTAATCGGTTAAGGGAATAATTTGTGGAATAGAATCATCAAAATGTCAGTGCCAGAGATGTTCCTGGACCGCACATAGTGTAGGCAATACTTCACTGAAAAGGAAGGAATAGGAAGGTCTGTTCTTCCTCAGTAACTGTAACACAAAGCACTGCCGCTTTTGTGCTTGTACATTCTTTTTCATTTAGCAGCAAAGTTCTTGGTGAAGATCAGAAAACTCTTTAAATAACCACTTCCTGGTATGTCCTTGAGTTGCTGATAGCTCAAAGGAGAAGCTTCTTTTTTAAGTGTGAGAATTCTGTTCTTGATCATGGCTTTTGTTGGGACTGTTTGTGACTGATTAGTATGTATAAAGTGCAAGTAAAAATCTTAATGATTTGTGTATGCACAAAACTATCACCAAATGTGTTTTTCTACTGTTGAAAGTTGTCACACTTAGAAATGGCCACCTGAGTTAGAAATTGACCTTGGATCTTCTTACTCTGATACTTTGTCTTCATTTGTGACTAATACGGGACTGAGAGGGAAATGCACAAAATTTTAGTGCATGTTAAAGTAGGATAGTTTCAGTTTCCTGTAATAACTGTAATTTGTTTCATCAAAACCTGTTCTAAATATATCATGTTATTTCATGTCAAAATACTGGTATTTTGCACAAGGTTGTGTCATAATTCTATAAAAAAAATTTAAACCAACTTAAAGAACAAAACTTCATTGCTTAAGGACAGTGGGAATTGATTGTGTGAGGAACTTCCAGCAGCACTTCAGTTGCAAGGCCAAAGCACTTAGTTGATAATTTTATTATTTTTTACCTGTGGTTTTTCAGTTCTCTGGATGAGCAGATGAAGAGAAACTGTATCTGTAGCATCCATAGCCACTTCTGAATGTGTGGCTATGACTGTGCAGTTTCTTCCTAGGTGAAACGATACTTTTATAATGCTAAAGGTACATCTTTAGCACAACATGTCTTTGGAATGCCTTCGAGCTACCATGCCACAGTATGTAGCTAGCTGATTTCAAGTCCATTTGGGGTAGTGTGGTGCATGGTGGCATTCTTCCTCTCTCCTTTGCATCAAAAGGAGTTGAGGCACATGGGCCAGACTTACAAAGTATGTCCAGATTTAGTATAAATCAGGAAAAAAAAATTCAATACCCTTTCCATCATGAGATATTTGTGTCATCAATAACTACACTTAAAAAAAAAAGCCAGTTGTTTTGAACTTTAGTGATTCCAAAAATAAATGTTTCTAACAAGCATTTCTGTTGTTAGCTTGCTAGAGTCCCTGACTACTATTGCACATGTATGTGCCAAATAACCTAACAAAATTGGTTCTTTCTTTAATGGTTATTAGGAGGCCAAGGAAGGGCCATTTTCTTATAGGAAAAATCTTTTGACCACTGATTGTCCTACAGAGGCTCCAATAGTACATCTGGCAATAAGGCAGGGAGAGACTACAATGAAATTCAAAAGTCCTAAAATAACAGATAGAAGTCAATGATAAGAATCTTTATTATAGTTCTTTTTATTTTCTTGTTTGTGTGAATTTTGTGCTTCAACTGTAAAATAGGAACATGGTAGTGATAGGGATTTATGTTCTCTGTTAATGTGAGCTGCAGTTAAAACCTCACAAGAGCTGAAGGACAGATAAAGGAAAATCAAACTAACCAGGAGTTTTCATGACACAGTGGGTCACAGTAGGACCCCAAATAGGACAGACGAGAAGGAAATAGAAAACCAGGACTACCCTCACCACAGTGATGGTGGAGAGGGTAGAAAGCTACAGGTAAAATTTCATTTGATTGTTTTATATGGAATTTGTATGTTGGCCAGAATCCCTTATACAAATTCTTCACACTGGAAAAATGTTACTCCAGGGAATCCCTCTTATTACTTTTTTTTCCATTTTGATGAAAAAAGCAATGATATGAAGTGGAAAATGTCAAGTAAAATTAATCTAAATATTGGCTTCATGTAACACAATAGAAAACACATTTTACTGTGTAGTGTTGTTATTCACTGAAGTCCTTAAGTACAGGTGCACCAAACTGTCAGAACGTTTTTACACAACTGATAGATTTTCCTGTGCTAGAAACTGCTGCCATCCCTAGGGCTTGTTGTCCCCTTGGAGCATGACCTAGAAACGTTTTTGAACATTTGCTGCACAAAACTCGCCACTCCTTTCCTTTTTGTGGCTATATACAGTCCAAAATAGGGATATTTTCCATTTGCTTAGTGTGGCCCTATTACTGCAGTGCCTGAGCATCTCACCTGGACCCTTTCTGCTTTCTCAGACAGCAGTGTGGAAGTGCGAGACAGACACAGTAGACCTGGTGTGACAACTGCAATTTAAACACAGATACAGTTTACTTTCATTGCAGGTCTACAGGAAGTCTATTCTGTGTGTATCTTATCACCAATGTATGGAAGTAGAGTGGGAACTGGAGCACCACTTGCAGTGGGTAATGGGAATGTGCAGATGGAGTCTGCTGCCCAGGTTCCCTGAGGATATCCTCTAGCAATGCCACTAGAACACTTGGTCATCTATGATAAGGTTAAGATGCTATTGTTGTACTCCAAAACAGAGAGTTTCCTATTTTATTAATTGGAAGGTAGAAAGTATACATGCTGATGGCCGTAGATGCTTCCAAGTTAAGCAACTACTCTTTGATGAATATTTGATGCTAAATTTGTTACCAAGTTTGATTTTTAGGTTTTTGGAATCCCTTTGGTAATGTAAGCCAAGATACATTGGAAATCCTTGAGAGAGCAAGAAATCAATCCCATATTTGCAAGCCTTGGCCAGTTTCCTGAATACTTGAATGTCCTCTCTCTTGGAGCCTGGTTTTCTGAAACGCAGCACTTCTGATTATGTGCTGTTTGGATGACAGCTTGAGAAATTTGTAAGAGTGAAGGGTGACCTATTTGCATCTTATTTTTCTTTTGTATTCTTAATGAAGATTTTCCAGTTTAAAAGTTGATTTTAATTTAATCACACATTGTGTAAAAGCTCTTTTGTCCCACAAATAGCTCTGTTCCAAGTAGAAATCAAATAACCATTCAGGAAGAATATGTTTATATTACAGGAAAAAAAAATGATGTGCTAGTTAGTAACACTGCTACTTAGTTACTGCTGTTTAAACACATTTTCTGTTGTTTTGAAGTGCTATATTGTCTCAGGTCACCTTCAAATCTTGCTTAAGAATATTTTGGACTCTTGCTCTGGTGGATACCAAACTTCTTTCTTCTTAACTGTTTTTCTTCTTTTCTTCTTAAATTTTAAACTTAATCATGTATACATGCATATATTAACTGTGGTCAACATTGTATTTTAGGAATAAAAATAGCATGTGGCCATAGCATTTAGTATTTGATTCTTTTCGGCTTAGAAGGATATGTAGTGCCTGTCAGCAATGTTCTCTGAGGTATGTTTGTTTCAAAATCCAAGCATTTGTTCATAAGTAAACACATTTTTGCATATTTATGTCTGTAGACTTTGATTGTCTCCCACTGGTGAGAATAGCTGGCTTACCTTCAATACACAACGAGAAGTCAATTTAAATACAATTCAGATTTGCTTCTGTTTCTCTTAGCTAATGAGTAGCAAGTGATTTGCCAGCCCTAATTATGGTGTTAATGCATTTCCAAGAGCCACACTGACATTAAATTCTACAGTGGCCTTTAAGCAGTTTGCTGTAACTGCGTTTAAACTGAGCAAAAGGAAACCTCTTTGTTACATGCAGCCAGTGGCAGCAGCTGAGGCTTTTTTGTTTGACAAAAAGCAGGCAAACTAAATGTCAGATTAGAACTGTTCCGCAGAAACCAAAAAACCTAGTTCATTTGTATTTGGTACTTTTTTTAAAAAAAACTCACTCTCTCAGAAGTGCATACATCAGCTCTGATGTCATATTCAAGGTTGTGCAGTTAACTGAGGAGGAGTTGTGCTGAAAGTAGATTCAACAATTGAGGTTCTTTGTTGCATATGCTTGAGTTGAGTACCCCAAAGTAAGTGGGCAAAGATAAGTGTGAGCTTTTTTACTTTTTTAGCTGGTTGGGGTTTTTTGTTTGTTGGCATTTTCTTTAATGCACTGATGCAAAATTGTACTGACAATCCCATTACCTGGAACTTGGTTGCATGGTATTTGAAAAACTGTGTGTGTAAGTATAGCAAATCCTTTCAGAGGCTACAGCTGGCTTGAAATGAGGGTTGTTGTATGGGTTGTTTCATGCAAAAATCTCCATCTTTTTCTCTCTTTTTATTGAAAACTTATTATAAGCACTGAGTTTGAGCTTTCCTTGAAAGCTTTAAAAACCCTTATGTTTGCATAGAGCAACTTATGTTTTCCTTATGTAGCTCCTGGTGCCAGAGAAACTTATAAAGTGCTTTTAGCAACTTAAAAGCCTGAAAAGTGTAGGATAATCGCTCCCCATCTTTAACACAGTCTGGTATCTCTCCATCAGCTGTCCTAGTGTATGGCTCCTTATTGTGGTAATATGTCTTCTCCACTGTGGATATGTTCAGGCTTGTAGGTAGGTTGAGGCTTGTTCTGATAAGTATATCTTATTTTCCATCTTACTCTTGTGTCTAGAAGGCTGAAATCATAAGATCTTTCTGAGGCTTACCTGGTAAGAGCAATGTGTTAAAACCACTCGTGTGCACACCTATACAAGAATTCTACTCACCTCTGCCTCAGTTTTGTCACACCACTTTACAGGTTTACAGCCTTTCCAAGCGCATGATCAGCAGATGTGTACAGCACAGAAGTACCAAGTGTACTATGGTTCTTGAACCAAGAGTTGAGATCCATCACACCCTTCTAGAGGCTTCACATGTCATTTTGGTTTACCATTTATTTCTCTGTCCTTCTCTTAATACTTCAAGTATCTCTAGAGAATCCTCATGTATTTTTCAGTGCTATAGTGTGAATGGCCAGGAGAGGAGATAATGGTACCTCAGAGCCACATTTGAAATTCCGTCTCCATGAGTTTCTTTTTAAACTAAGGCTGGAGTTGCACAGAATGTATTTAGGCACCTCACTTAAGACACCTAAAGGAGATTTTGAGAAATCCTATTCCTAAACTTGTAGGAATTTCTTTTGTCCTTTTCTTACAGCTTTCTGTCTAAGTTTTGCAAACAGAAAGGAAAGCACATAAGTTCAAATCCTGGTCCAGGAAACCACGTGATATTTAGACAATGTTTCTCGGGATGGGAAGTGAACCTTAACTTCACTAGGTGTGGTACTTAGCCATTTTTTGAGGATCATGATGTGAGTGACCTTCTGGAGATGGTGTCATATAGAACCAGGATCAGAAGCTGGGTGATTCTGATTCACCCTTGTCTATTGACAATAAATGATAATACCTCTTTCCTTGCTTAAACTGAATTGTGGTGGTGACTTTTTCACTCCATATGGAAAACCCATTTTATGCTTTTTCTTACCTTGTATTCCAGACAATGGCTGGGGAAGGACTTCAGAGCAGAAAATACAGGAAAATTGGGCTCTGATACTGATCTGACCTGAAACAGTCAGGAAATACCATATTCTAAGCTTAGTGGGTGCTGACAATTTTATTTTTTTTTAAAGATCCTTAGTCCTTAATATGACCCACATTAAAAAAATATCCTGTTAAATTCATCAGCTGTTCCCCACATGGTCTTTAAAACACTTTCCAAAAAGGTATCTATGGATGTAACTTTTTTTTTGTCTCAACAGATTATTTCATGTTTTCTTACTTTTGCCTGTCTCAAAGTTGGATGTTTATCTGGAAAGGAAAAAGTCTTTAGTAGCTGGTGGTATTCCCAGGTTCAGATAACATCTCTTCATTTGAAACTTTATTTATGTAAAATAAAAGGGTATTCACTAGCATCAGATTTAGTGAATGGAAAGTTTTCCTTTTCGACCTCAAACCAAACTATAATACTATGTTTTTGGCAAATGAAGTTTCTGCAATTGTTTGAAAGTAGTGTGTTCTACTTTTGTCATCTTCAACACTGAGGAAAAAATCCCTCACTGTTTTCTGAAAGTAAAATCTGATTTTATAATGTAATAAAATGTTGCATTTCTTTTCTGGCTCAAAGAAATCTTTAGGCAATAGATACATTTCGATAGGGTTGCCTCCAATTTACAAAGAGTACTGAGTATTGTCAAACAAGTTGCATGACTGCTTTTCCTACAACTGTCAGTGGCTGAAATCAGGAATTAAGCACAAATCTCCCAACTCTTGTTTGTGTAACTAAATCACCTTACTACTGTGTCATCTATAGTCTCTTCTCTAGCATCATCCTTTCCACTGAGCACGGACATTAATTAGCCTTTACCTGATACTCTGTTTGCGTGGTCCTTTTACATATGGCAGAGAGGTAAACAATGTGAAAGTTTAGCTGGTTCACGGAACTGTATTATATTACAATGCTTGGTTAGTTTAACTTTGGCACATGATCGAATACAAGGGATAATTATATTCTGGAGTTATTCAATATTTGAACAGCTTGGAAAGAACAATCTTTAGGGAGGTGGAGAACTAAGTTTGATCATAGAGCTGCCTTATTTATGCCTTGTGGGACTACATTGCTTGCTGTCTTGTCACTAATTCAAGGTGCAAAAGAAATAAAATACTGACACAAAGATTTGAGTTAGAGTAACACCAATACGAGTGTTTTGTTGAACCATGAATCTGATGAAGGCATGGTCTCACTGCTCCAGATTGTGCAGTTTCATTTTGAGCATGTGTAAAAGGAGTGAAAGACTATGCTGGTTTTATGCTGAAAAAAATAAGCATTCATTCTGGGTTTATTGCCTGCAACCCTAGGTTAACTTACTATTTCAGTTCTTACTGTCTACTTATGACAGTAGTTTGCTGTCAATCTTTGCTATAGAGCCCTCAATCCATCACTGGAGATTTATGGGCAGCATTTGACCTGTCAAAAGTACTTGAAAATCAATGGATATCTGGATCACCTAGGCAGCTCTGAAATCCTCATTTTTAATGTTTCTGCACTATTCATTACCTTAGTTGTGATAAGGTGCTGCAGTGATGAGTGCTTGAGGGCCTAAGGCAGATATCCACCATTATTTTTTTGTTTTTCCTACATAAGGTATGTTGCTCTATCTTTGAAACTGTGTTTAATATGTGTTAATGTTCATGTCAATTTTCCAAGTTCTCTGAGGTAATGCTTTAAAACAACGTGTTGCCTTTGCCCCTTTAGAGGCCAAGGCAGTTGCCTGTTCGAGGGACATCTCTACCACATGATCTGTCCTGCAATGAACATCTGTTTCAAGACTCACAGCATGCTGGGAATGATTAATGAGTGGTTTTAAATGTATTTCACTTTATGAGTATCTAACTGGCACTAAATGGCTGCCTTTCACTTAAAAGATCTTACTTCACAACTTAGGAGTGTGTTGTATTTGACTTGTTCTTTCTGTCCATCTTCTAGCAGCACAGTAATTTGAATGTTATGTGGTTGTGTAGGCTCGCAGAGAATCATAAGCATGGAAGGTGACTTTACAAAAACATCTGACGTGACTGAGAATCAGGACAAAAATATTTGGTCATAATTTGTCCAGGGACCCAGGTTCCTGAGAGAACAGAGAGGTTTCCTGACTTGATTGTAGGTAAATAAGGATTTTCCCAGCACCCAAGCAGTCAATGATATATAGCTATTAAGTGCTGTTGATATGTGTAAGGGTCTCATTGTGGGTGGGTTTGCATGGTACTGTTCTGCAATTTGAGGGGCCATGAACAAGTAGAGTGAGATGGCTGGAAGATGCAGGTAAATGTTAATATTTTTTAGGCACTAGCCACAACCTCTCTGGCGAACTGTAGAAAAACACCTGCCCTCATCACAGAAGGTTTTGAATGGCAGCCTCAAGTAGAGTTCCCTGTCCAGGGAGAACTATTCTGTAAGAGGCCCTTGAGGAAGAGGAGGGTAGCAGGGCCATGAGGAAGGAAGAAAAATCATGTACTTCGTTATTTCTATAGTACTGCTTAAGATCCACCTGGTTTTGAGGATACAATCATGCCTGTTTTGTAGACATCAGTTAAACCTGAGACTGCAGACTGGAAAAAACTGCACAAGTTTGTTCTGTACCTCACTGAAACCATTTGCAGCTTAACTGGCAGACAGACAAGACATTTATGGTTGTTGATCACTCTCACCAGCTGGATGTTCAGACAGTAATTTTCTCATACTGTTCTGAGGACATATGATGGGGAAAAGCTTTAGTTCTGTTCTTACCGTAATTTGGTTATATAAGAGGCTAATGTGTTTCGTCCAGTTGGTAAGTGTTCTACAGATTTTTTTAATTTTAGAAGAAAGAATTATCTCGTAAACGCTTTCAAGGGTGGAATCCATGTTCCTACCATTCTCAGACTAAATTTTGCTGTAACACTAGTGTCTGTGTTTGTGTAACTGACCTTAGGCTGCTTAAAAGAGAGATATGTGAGGCCAGTTGATATGGCCCATTGCATTCTCCCAGTTTCTGAGAATTAGCCATATGGGACTAGACAGTAGATGGACCCCTTTCTGAACTCCAACAGCCAAGTCCCATCACTGACAGTGAGGACAACCCCTTTCCTCCCAGGTGATTCTTTGTTCTTTACACAGCAGATCCTGTTCTGCTGCAAGAGAACTTTTTGTGCTGTATAAATAGCAGCAAGACTGAGCCATCAAAATCAGCTTAAAGCCCTTAAGCCCTAGATGTCACATCTGCTTTGCAGAAATTACAACAGGAAAACAACATGATTTTAAAAAGAATCATTTCAAAACAAACATTGTAAAAACTTAGTGGAAAAACATCTGCAGTTTTCAGACCATTACAGCAGTTTGTCAGGGAGGTCATGGAGAATTTTTGCATTTTTTTCCTTGAATTTATTATTGTTGCTTTATATTTCTAAATAGCATCGTTTCCCACCGAGAAAGTTATGCTTATGTCAGCAACAGCATGTCGCTGCTAGGCAAGGTATACAGGGCATCTGAAATACTGTGAAGAATGCAATAATTAGGACAGCACAATAAATATGAAAGACAACATTTACAAGTATTTATTCTTGTAAATTACCTTGGAGAATGGAGATGCCTGGGGGAAAAAACAAAACAAAACCACCAACAAAAAAAACAATCAAACAAAAAAAAAACCTTTCCAAGCTGCTACAACAGTTACTGGAAAAAGCAATGATGTCTTTTTACATGCAAATAAAAAATAGCAAGCATAGTCACATTTTGGATCAGAAAAAAAAAAGTATTGCAAATATGGCTGCCCTAGAAAGGGCAGCATCCTGTAAAGAAGTGTTGTGCACTTACGTTGTTGCACAGGTGTTGGAGTTAAAGATGCATGGTGGTGGGAGAACTGTGTGAGGTGAACTGTCTGAGGTGATGTCAAGATGCAGAGCTGATCTGATCATACTTCTCGACTTGACTGGAAATGCTCGCTCTAAACTTATTTTGAACTGGCTTGCAAAAGCTGACAAGGTGTCTTACCACAACCACACTTTCTGGGAGAAATGAAGGCAACAACAGCAGGATGACCCAAGTGCTGACCAGAGAGCGCTCATGTTGTTAAATGTTAACATGGTCACTGGCAGCATGTCCTTCATGGTCCTTCAGACCTTCCAAAATGCTTTACTTCTTTGTCAACTATTTCCCAGCTCTGCAGATATGATTGAATGGCTAATAATGTAGCCATTGTAACAGAAGTGTTTGCTGTCTCCTTCCATAGATGCACAAAGGGGAAGATTTGGGAAAGTTAAGGTCCACAGAAAAGCTTGAAACAGAATAGTAGAAGCATGAGTCACTCTTGGTAGATTCTTGTGTACATTCAAAATATGCTTTCTTGAATAGAAGTGCTGTTCCTGTAGGAATTGAGGCAATCTTGTAGTGACTGGCTTAAATCAAGTCTTTAAACTTCTGGTGTAACTGAAGGCAATTCTGCCCCTGACTGACATTAAGCAAACCTGTCTCTTTATTTGTGATGTCCTGAAATACATGGTGTAACTTCTTATGAAAACTCGTCTGCTTTCCAGTGCCCAATGTCACATGTGGCTTTCTGTAGCTGACAGAAGGCAGATGTTGTCAGACTACAAAACTAAACAGGGATTGATTGCAGTGTGAAGGATCAGTGTAAATTTTGCTTAAGGCTAGGTTATGCGAGTGTTCTTTGGGATTAGCTCAAGGCTCTTCCTCAGACTCCACATGGTAAGTGGGAGGCCTGCAACAAATCTAGTAAGATGCGCTTTAGTTGTTTTACAGCTGCAGAAAAAGAGCTGAACCATCAAACAAGCAAGATGTCTGATGTTAGTGTTATTGTTAAATTCTCTACCCTGTAGTCAGGCTACACCCACCGATGCGAAGCTCTAAAGAACTTGGCATGTGCAGAATTCATACAACATGCATCTCAGAAGTCCTCTGAAATTCAAGAGCAAGGGAGCTTAATAGGTTTGCCCAGAGTTACCCAGAAATACAACAGTCAACTTCCATAATAAGTAATGTACAATAATGAAAAAATACTGGTAGCTTGGTCTTGAAAATGCTGCATAGTTACAAAGCATTTTCTCAGATACTTTTACTGTGACCAAATTTAAGCAGCTTCTGGTAGTTATTTCTTGGTTGAGTTACCTAATTTCTCTGTGAATGGGCAGGAATAGTCTGTACTGTGCTATTAAAAATTATTTTAGGTTAACATCTATTTCAAATATGAGTACATGTATAGATATTTCTTTGGAGGATAGGAAATATTTAATTCATTCTCCTCTCTTCAGGGAGAAGCTGTAAGCATCTTCCCATCTTCCCCCTCTGATTTTGTGTGCCTGAACCTATTGTCAAGCCGAGATAAGGTGGTAAACTTATGTGATTTGCATTTAAAATGGTGAATTGGAACTGCTTCCAGTCATGTTTAATGAATGAAGTCTTGTCTCTTTTTAAATTTGTTTAGTACACAAAGTAGCCCCTTCCTGTACGTTGAATCAGTCAGGTGGCCTTTGCCATCTATGAATGCAGCCCCAGTGGGTCAGAGACAGAAAGGCAGCACCACTGTAAGATGGGACGTGAAAGATTTACTGGTACTGCCAGGTGCTCACGGGAAACCTTGGGGCATTTCACTTGAGCTGACAAACAGATCTTTTCTGTAGAAAGGCTGTCTACTGAGAGCATGGAAGAGTGAGGTGGATTTGGCAGACCAGTAGCAGTCTCCAGAGAGTACCTTCTACACCTCTATTACCTCTAAATTCTAAGGCAAAAGAAGAATAGAGTGAGATGATGGTATGTATGCATGAGAGAGTTGTGTGTGAGGTGATTGTGGATGCTCCATGTATAGGACACAGACTAAGAACTGGCTTGTTTGGAGAGCGAGGAACAATCCTGTGAAGCTAGTTTTGTTCCTGCTGAAGCTCGGAGAAAGCAGCCATTGAGAGAGAGTTGAAAGGAGAAAGAGGGAGCAAGAGGAAATGAGAATGGAGACATATTCAAAAGCACATATTCATACTGTCTGGATGTCTTGAATTGCTTAAAAAATATATGTTTGCATTTAGATGAATCAATGGTTTACAGGGAAACATTTAAGTATCAGTGACTTACTGGTATAAGCCAGCTAATTTTGCCAATATGACTGCAAAGAACTAATAGCCAAACTAATAAAGATATATGTGCGAAGTTAGGAATGCAACCAATCTCTTTTCCAAGAAGGTCTAGAACTTAAATACTGTGAAAAATATCCATAACTTTCACTGTGTTGATCTAGTTGTAAGGCAATTCTAAAACATTTACCAAAATACTTTTTTGTTTGTCTATCTTGATGTTGATGATCAAACCCCTGCTAAGGCAAGAACAATATTATGTTTGTATGCATAAAGTTTAATGACAGTCCAAAAGGATAAAATAACATTTCCATGTTAAGTCAGAATGTGTCAATGAAATGTGGTTGATCTAATTTATAACCTGGTCTTCTTTAGTTAACAAGCTTTCCCCTCATACTGAAAATGCCCTATACGATCTCCCTGTCTACTCCCAGGTTGTTCTTCTATATTTTATATCCAGAATTTTGATGGTGTAGAAATTGGCAACAGGCCTCTGCCAAATTGTCTTCCTCCGCTTTTCTTTTTCTACTCTTGGTCTCTTATCCTCCCTCCCAGACTGATAGTGCAATTCACAGTCAGCAGCAGATTGTAATGTTTACCCTTTCTGTGGTTTGGAAGTTCCCCTTGAAGGGGTGTTCTGAAAAAAACCCCACAGTCAAGGAAGAACATGGAAAGAGTATTAAGCAGAGTGTATGCTCATGGGAGTGGCAGATGTAGTAAGCTACAGTGCAGGTGATCTTTGCATCTAGAGATTCATCTGAAGTTGTAGGTTGAAACTCCTGGTCTCTTTGTGGAGAGTCAAATATGCCCTTGGAGAGAGAAAAATCACAGAAACACTCCACAAGTCAAAACTGGTGGAGTTTCCAACTTGTTGACTATGAGGTATTCCAAATGGAATGAAAATTCATAAGACTGCAGTTGTTCAGATATTTTTCACACAGTTATCCAGGTTCTTCATACTGCAGCTGAAGCTGAGCCATATGAGAGCATCTGCTCAAAATGAATAGATTCATGAATGTGAAAAAAAATTAACTGGAAACTAGTACAGCTGCTCAAGGTTTCCACAATCTGGCTTGTTAAAATGAATAAATAAAAAAAATTAAAAAACCCTCTAAGATCTATTTTCTAGTATGCAGGTAATGTATCAGGAATAGCATTCGCAGTTCAACGTTGAATAACAAATCTGTCTGAGATTCAACATCAAGTCTTGGGGAAAATACTTTCCTGTGCTATGGGTGTAGGGAAAGGCTAATATGTTAAGATGCTCTTGTGGGAACAGTGAATCTTTAATTACATTCTCTATTCAAGGCCTAATAGTTGGATCTAGCTTGCAGTAGGTGCTTAGAAAAATGTCAGTCTGTTGAACTGGTGAGTTCTTGAGACAGAGGTTATTGAAACCATAAATAACACACTAGCAATAAACTCTACCTTTAGGGAGTTGTGGTTGTCTTGTTGGGTCTCAGTGCATGAACAGGTCAGCAGAAACAACTTCAAATCCTTTCTTGCCTTGTGAATCTCTGGCTGTAGAGCAGTTTCCACATCTGCACTTGTGTGACACGGTGTGCCAAGTCCTGTGCACTCTAGTCATGTGAGTCACCACATTGACCTTGGCTGGATGGCTCCTGTGAGTAAAATGAACACGATTTGGGTCACTGCCAGCACAAAACCTAATAGCTAGTCCCTGTATCTGGACTTCAGTTTCCTTGATACTTCAAGGTATTTTATTTCAGCTGCCAAACATGGAGTATCTGAAACCCTCGTGCTTTGCTACTTGAAGGCCAACACCCAGGCAGTCCTGAGGACTTGCACCATGATGGTTATCCCAGAAAATGTTCTGTGTTATGCAAAGACCAAAGATTCCATGACTTCTGTTGTGGGATCTCTTTCAAAATATGTTTTTTATTTCAAGAAGGCTATGTTTCCTAAGAAAGCTTTTAGTGACATGTTTATTCATGTTGGTCAAATGAAAGTCATGTGGTACACCTCCCTTTCTGCTGTGGTGAGCCACACAGTGTTTGATATAATCCCACTATCTTGTGCAGAAAAAAAGCCAGCTGAATATCAGATGTGCCTGGCTTGCATGTCAGTGCAACAGAAAGCATGTTACACAAGTCACCACGCTTTGTAAACCCCATTCTTAATTTGGAACAACCCTCCCTTCAACATTTTCCACTCTCTTTTCTTAGGCATAGAGTGAATTCAAGGCTTTTCCTTAGGTAACTGTATGAAAAGAAGACATAAGGACCAGGAAAGACACCCAAAGACCTTGAATTTTGATGTGGCTTCCTATGTTTCTGTGGTTAGTGTATTGACTGGTTAGCTCATTTTATACTCTGCAGAGATATGAATGTGATTTCTATAAGGGACTGTTTTGTTTTCTGCTGATGTTGACTGCTAACTTTTCTGTAATACCAGGAAGTCAAACCCCAAGTGAAATGCCATAGTATCAAATAAATGTTTGAAAAATCAACATATTTATTTGCCTTTAAAAAATAAGTATAAGACTTAATCAAAGTTATCCACTGCCTCTAAAATAGAGGATTCACATAGACCTTCACATTAGCACAGGCAATGACTTGGTGGAGTTATTCAGCTTTGCTGCCCCACTTTTTTCAGACCAGTGAGAGAGAACTTAGGATTGAGGAAATAAGATCCTTTTTGTGTGCATGCGAATCCATATGTAGCTGCTGTAGAAGTCAAGTAGGCACATCTAGTAAGGTAGTGAAGAAAACTGAGGGGGCAAGATCAACTGTGGTATGTTGTGCAACTGGGTAATTGCTAAACTGATGCCATCTTGATCTGTTACTGTCTGGTTTTCATGGGCATATTTAACTAACTTAACTAACTGTCCATAAAGTTAGACATTTAGGAGTCCCATTCACGCTGTATGGAGAGAAGTTTTGAGAGCAGTCAAGTGGCACTGACGTGAAAACGAGAAGTGTTATATTAGTAAAACTGACTAGTAAATGCGAAATGCAAGTCTTGCAAATGATGGCTAGTGCAAATGAGTAAAATGTAGAGTAAGGGGGCTTTCTGTGAGAACAGGAGAGCCATAAGGTCAGAAAAGTCCACGTATGCAGAGGACATTGGTGCATGTGCTTAAGCAGCAGAAAATGGCTGTAGCCCCAACCACCCAAATTGCTTCACTGGTGCCTGACTTCAAGGAAAGGTTGAAGAAGGACAAGGCCTGTTTGTGGCCCCACTGCCCAAGGTGTGCATTCGCAGAAAGGGCTGTATGTTCTGGTCAGGCAGGAGTGACACTTGTAAATGGAGCAGTTTTGGTCACCCCAGAAATCTGCATCTTCCTCTCAGTTGTTTCAAAACAAATGCATTTTATTTTAAGCTCTGTGTATATACACATGAGCCTGTCTAGTCTTGGGACATTGCACGATATTTATCTCACTGCAGAATTTGTCCAATGATGTTTATTTCCAAAATATCTTTTTCAGAATTTTAAGATATTGCTGCCTTGTTTGCAACAGATTTTCAAGTCTGAAGTCAGCAGGTGAAAGTGCTTGGCAACCTAGAGTACAGAGAAAAACTGCATTTGTTTCACTCTCAGCAAAGATGGCTTGCAGTTAGCAAAAAAAGCTGCGCCATCCTGCTGCAGGGAGTTTTGGAAAAGTCAGATATATCAAGAGAAACAGGAGAAGAACAAGGGAGCCAGTCCATGGGAACACCAAGATTCTTGTTCTCAATCAAGTCTGCTTTGTTTCCTTATTTACACAATGTCTGAAACTCACAAATTTTTCTGAGAACAAGAAAATTAAGTGAACTTAAATACAGCTGGTTATCCCTCTAGGTACATTTCATTGTAATTTACTAGTAAAAAGTGAAGGATGCTTTGTTTGATAGAAAACAGACAAGAAAAGGGAATTTAACATCATTAATCAAAGAAATGCGCTCCCTCTTAACCGTGGTATTGGGCTCCTGCACTCTGATGTGGCTGTTGCTGCTCATGATGTTCCCTGTTACGAGCACAGCCTGGGCAAAGAGCACAGAAAATCACTGCTTAAACACACCCCTTCTGGTGAGCAGAGAACTGGAATAACCTCTTTTGTACTGTCTCGGAGTGATCTGTCCTACAACTGACTTTGGAGCCTGGGGTGCTCAAAGCACTTGAGCAGTGGGATGAGTGGCCAGATGATTGCTGCTGTTCAAATATGTTTTGTTATTACGTTATACCTGTGTTAGCCACAAATCTTAGCTGGCTATGCAAAGCAGACTGAGATAATTTTTCTTAATGGTATTCTTGCTGTTCTGTCCTCCAATCAATCTGTGCAAGCCACAGTAATTTTACCAGTTAGTACCAGTCCAGTATACAGTTTTCTTCCTCCGTAAGAAGCAGGTCCTGGCACTCTTCTAAAGACCTTGTGATTAGTTAATAACTGAGCAGCTGTGGGCTTGTGCTTTCAAGATTGGAATTTTATTTCCTTTCACTACCTCCCTTGCCCCTAACCCACCAGTCCCTTCTGTTTTACTCTTTCATGGGGGTTGGAGGGAGAGGGCACTGTAGTGTTCATACAACACTGAGCTATAGGGTGGGTGTTTTTTCTATTAAGCTCCATAGGGGTAGAAGAGAGCTGATACAGAATAGCTGTAATATTTGAATATTTTAAGTGCAGTACTGAGCAGAGAGTTAATTTTAAACGCAAACAAGTCACTTGGTCACAAAGCCAGAACATCTCCTAGTGGTCTTGTGGCACTAATGCAGTGTTTGTGCAGTTATTAAACAGAGGAAACAAGGTGCACTCACAAGATGCACTCTCCTCAAATAAGAGGAGATCTACTATTTTTCAAACTGCTAAGCTGCACTGGTGCAAGAATCAAGTGAAAAGTTGTTTTATACTTGGAACCATATCCAGAGCTGGATGACCTGAGCAGCTCCAGAAAGTCAGAGCTGCTGGTCCAGTCTGGTTAATTCTGGAGTTTTTTTTCCCTTTTTCCCCCTCCTTTTTTTTTTTCTTTTCCCCCCTTCCCTCCCTCCCCTGCACACTTCATCAATTTCTAATATAAACCCCAAGCCATTTCCTTATTTTCATCATTTAATTTGGAACTGGATGGGAGTTGTCTCTGTGTCCTCAGAATGATGAGGGCAGAAAGCTCATTTATCAAAGCTCTTCAATGAACAAAGCCAGAGCAGAGCAGCATAGGCATAATTAACAAGGAAAAAAAATGGAGTTTGTGGCTTGATGTTGATGGATACAGAATGTGCCACAAAGGAAACAAAGCTTTGAGAATGCTTTGAACATAAAACCAGTCTCACGGGATGAACAATTCCATGCCAGAGAGTAAATTCAGGGTAAAATGGATAAGCTCAACTATCATGATGGCCAAGAGTCATATTGCTCCAGCAGTGGAGGATCCAGGTACTTGTTGGACTCATTTTGGGGTTGTTTGGGGGGAGGAGCCAGTTTGGTAACTTATTTTCCTTTGGCATGAGCCAGTTGGATTGAGCATTTTTGTTATAGTTAGTTTTATAATGGCCGTGTGTGCCACAAAAGGATTTGTCCATAGTGAAATGACATGTATTTGTCTGAGCTGTCATCAGCTTCTCTCTGTAGAAGAACCCAAAGACAGGACAGGTCAGGCTCTGTTAGTGGTTAGTCAGGCTCTGTTTGCATATACAAACTGTAGCTTGTCATGCAGCTGACCTCAGTGTTACAGGCAGCATGTCTGTCTTCTCACCCCAACACACCTTAGGAAGAGTAAAATCAAACTTCATTTCACTGCTTCTATCAAAATCATGTCATAAAGGATCCAGGGAAAAAAAGCTTTTAAAAGTTTGTGTCTTTTCCCTTGAAAATTTCTTTTATCATATTCATATTTTTGTTTTCCTGTTGACTTGGAAGTCTTTAATATGCAATACCTGCAAAAATGTGCTCACACATTCTTAACAACATGGTAAAGTGTTGGACTAACTAGTAACAGACTTTCAGCACATACAGTGGAAATTATCTTGGATAAGAATAAAAGGACAGATACATGAACATGCAGAACAGAGTTAGAGAGCAGGTCATTGGTCTTGCTCTATGGTAGCCCTAGCAAGAACAGCGAGGGTTACCACAGAAAGCTTGGAGTCTCCTGCCTCTTTGATATTGCTGACAAGATTTAGGCAACAAAAAGAAAAGGAAATAGATCTCACTCCCACAACTATATGAAACAGACCTTAAATATAGGGTTATTTTTTAAATGTTGTGAAAGGTGAGGAATTCAGCCAACTTACACTGCTTTATTATTGTTGTTAATTTTATATGGATAAACTGCCTGAGTTGGGTCAGCAAAAAGAAATAATATTAATAATTCTGCTCATGTCTTTATGGATAAAAACATTTAATTACAGAGAAAGCTGGTTGAAGGGCAAGTACAGGCAATCATAAGTGATTGTATTACTCATCCTTCATGACTTACTACTATTCAGCCCATTTTTTTTCATTGGTTGTGTACCTGTTTTTTGGCTACAGTGAAAACAAATATTATTTAACTAATTGTTGCCATATCTCAGGCCAATGTATTTAATTCTGCAATGTCAGTGAAATAAAAATGTACAAATTAAAGAAGGAACAGGGTATGTCATGGAACTTACTTTGAGTTTCATCCTGTTTTGTGAGCTTTCAGAATTTTCAAGACAAATTATTGATCATCTGGAAGATAATCTTTTCAGTGTTGGAAAAAATAATCAGCTTCTTTAAATATTGTGTGTTACATTTGTTGGTTTATGTGTATGTTTGCAGATTACATACATGATAGAACTCATATTCGTTAATACCAAACTTGAATTCTGATTAAGTCAGAATTCAATTAATTTGATTAAATCACTGAGAGGGGCCTACGCAGGACTTGCAAATTCATTAAAGTTTAGAAAGTTTCATGCAGGCCTTAATGATGTAACTGTGCTTCTTTCTGCTCCTTTTTTCTTAAATGCCTTTAGGCTTTTCATCTAGTGTAAATATTTGTGAAATATAAGCTTGTTTTTAAAAGTATCTATTCTCAGCTAGCTAACATTTGGAAATCTGACAGTCTGTTTCCCTTTGCTGTGACTCTTCTTTTCCAATTCCCATCAAAAATTTCTGAAAAATTTCATGACTTTCCTAGTGTTTATTTATCATTTTTGAGAATCAATGCAAACTGTATGTTTTAGTCAGGTTATGTGACAGTATGTTCTTCCTTTATAGAAAACCACACAATTTTCAGTTTCAGCACATTTCCACAAGTAATGCTTTGCTTAAATCTGCATATATACTTTTTCTCTTCTGCATTTTAATAGTTCTATTATGAGGAATATTTGGAAAATCTGAGCCAGGACTGTGGGATGGGAGAGGAAAAAAATAGGAGATATTGTCTGTCTATTTGCAGCTACAGTGCAGGCCATGAAATGGGAACTCTGTCATTTTTTCTTTGCATACCTCTGACCTGAGAAGATGACTGTCTCTGGGGGGAGGAGGTAATTTAATTTCCATTCACGTCAACTTTCTTTTCTCTGCAAAGAGGCAACAGATAGGTTTCAGATTCTGTGGGATCACTTATTTTGCTTTGGCAATATAGCATATTTCTGCCATGGGACTTAGGTTAGACCACCTGGTTTCTTTTGCTTCAGACTCTTGGGTGAGCCTGCAACCAGTGTAACTTAAAAGATCGTACCTAGTACGCTGTCCAGTTACCCACTTAGTTTTTGTTTTCCTTCTTTCAGGAATAAAATAATAGAGGAAAATACCTCAGGAAAGGAGAAGACTCGAGCAAAGGTGAGCAGAGTAGAAAACTAATGGGAGTAACAGGTTGGGTTTTCTGTCTTGTAGTCCATGTGCAAAGGAAAGGTTAAATAATTGCTTATCTTCAAGGCTGGAGTTTAATAACTGGAAGCTATTTGTAAGTGAAGTCTCAACATAATCCTGGAAGAAATTACTTAGTTGAAATTCCTTAGGGAAATTAAAATAACTTCATTCCCATTCAGAAGGATTTTTTTTTTTTTAAATCATTAGTTTGTGTAATCAGTAGACCTTGACAAATTTAAAGTATTTCATCCTTCTCAAATGAATTGTCAAGCTCCTAGAATGAATTTGATATTTTTGTTAATGTTCATATCTCCCTCTTCAATAATTTGAAACTGTGCCATTGGGTTTTTCCTCACTCAAGGCAATTTTTTTCTATGTGAGAGGTATTCTGAATTGAGTTCAATAACAAACATGCTGTTGTCTGCATGAGTATGACTTACAGATTGTCCCACCTCTAAAACATATAAATAAATTTTATATCTAGAAACACTGCTGTCTCTTCTCACTGGCAGCACTGTTCCTCATCAGTCAAGTCACGTTTGCTGAACACATTTACTTAACTACTGTGTACTCCTGTACATTCCACTGAAACCAGGTGGTTCTGAGTACATGAAGAAAAGATCCTCCACTTTGGTCAGTAAAAAAGATGGCTATCTTTATGCTAAAGCCCCAAATAAATTTCATACTCCAGCCACCATGTTTCTGCTGGGGAGAGGAAGAGGAGGAATCCAGAATAAAAAACTCCAAACCTCCTCCCTGCTTCCCTGGCAAGTCTTGAATCCACATTGAAATTAGCATGTTTAGGTGAGAAGGCTGTGTTCAGTTTGTGGATAACCAGTTGGTGCTCACTTAGTGCCTCGCAGGAGTGGCTGTAATGATGGAGTCAGGCTTGATATGTGCAAAATGTCAGATGTGGCCATGTGTTTGACATGTTGCAAGTGAGCTCAGGGTGGAGATAGAAGTGAAGATAGGCCCATGGTCTTCTAGAACAGCTCAGAAATATCTGGTTTGCATTTTCCTCCAACTTAAAACCTCCTACTGGCTCACATGAAATATGGGCAGTTTTTGACTCCAAAGACAGTTGTCATAGGGTGACAAGCAGTAATTGAATATCAGTACTGACAGATGCGACAGCCCTTTCTTGCATAGCTTTTTATCTCTAACTGATTGCTGGACTGTCACTTTTTTGGAAATAAATGTGTTTCTTATCTCTTGCAGTAGGGTCTCTTTTTTAGAGTTATTCAAATAAAAGCCTTTAACAAATAAATCCCTGATACTTCGTAACTCTTCTCCTTTTGTGAGGCACATTAGGTGCTTGAGTCAGTAAAGTAAAGGTACTGTGAGCACTGGTTAGCACAGAACTGTTCTTCCTAGCAGATGAGTCTCCTGACTGTAATTTACAGGTAGCTGTGGGTCAGTAGGACTTTAATATTCAGGAGTAATGGAGCACTAGTGAGCATATGCATTGGGTTCCTGTGGCCAGGTTTTGATAGTGGGGTGCTGTAGGAGTGGCTCCTGTCAGAGGCTGCTGGAAGTTTCTTCTGTGTCTGGTGGAGCCAATGCCAGCCATCTCCAGGATGGGCTTCCTGCTGCTGGCCAAGGCTGAGGCAATTAGGAATGATGGTAATGCCTCTGTGAAAACATATTTAAGAACTGCAAGAAAGTTGTTGTGCAGTTGAAAATTGCAGCAAGGGAAGACTGAAGCAGCAACAATGCAGGCACCAAGGTCAGTGCAGAAGGAGGGGGAGGAGGTATTCCTGGCACCAGGTCCCTAGAGCCTATGGTGCAGTCCATGGTGGAGCAGCGGTGCCCCTGCAGCCCGGGGAGGAGCCCACACTGCAGTGGTTGTATGCCCAAAGGAGCTGTGACCCCATGAAAGGCCCATGATGGTCCAGGGTCCTGGCAGGGACCTGAAGCCCGTGGAGACAGGAGCCCACACTGGAGCATTTTTTTCCCTGGTAGGACTTGTGGCCCTGTGGGGGACCCATACTGGAGCAGCTTGTTTGTGAAGGATTGCACCCTGTGGAGAAGCAAGCCATGGGACAGCAGTTTGGTGAAGGGGATGGACTCATGCCCAAGAGGTTTGTGCAGATGACTGTCCCCCACGGGAGGGACGCCATGGGCAGTAGGGGTAGGACTCCTCTCGCTGGTAGCGGCAGAAATAAGAAATGACCACAACCTCCATTCCTTGTCTCCCTGCACAGCTCGGGGGGAGGAGGTAGAACTTGGAAAGAATGAGGGGTGGAGGGAAGCCATTTTTAAGGTTATTTTACTTCTCAGTCTTTTGCTCTGATCTTGTTGGTAATAAACTTAATTAATGCCCCCACTTTGAATCTGTTTTGCCTGGAATGGTGAACACTAAGTGACCTCTCCCAGCTCTTATTTTAGGTCATGAATCATTTATTGTAGTTTGGTTTTTTTTCTCTCCTCTGTCCAGTTGCAGAGGGGAGGGACAGGGTGGCTTTACTGGGTACCTGACATCCAGCCAGGGTCAACCCACTACAGCATATTGGTACCATATCATGTATCTCACCTGAGAAAACAATGAACCAGACCATTTGGAACAACAGCTGAACTCTAGCTGTGGAGCTAAACACATCCTTCATTGTCTTGGCTTTCTATACCTTCTAACCCTTGAATGGGGTTTTGTTCTTACAGAAAACCCTTTAAGGTGGCCGAGTTGCCATCAGTGTGCAGCTTTATCCCGGGTACAGGTTTCGTCCTTCCTGAGTGTGATCTAATCTAATGTAACCTATATTGACAGTGGGAGGCTGGGGTGCACCTGTTTTGTTTTGTTTGGATTTCATTCCCTCCCCACCCTCACTCCTCCCCGTAATTCCCTTGGAGTGTTTTGTGTGGTAAATTTCTTAACAGAATTCAGAAAATTCATATATAATATCTACTTTAAATGCTGCTGGAGACCCATAACTGCCCTCAGGCATAATGCAAACTTACAGATGTATTGGTAATCATCAAGGAAGCAATAACTTGCGAAGTTTGGAATGCACAAATATGCTTAAATCAGGTGTTCAAAGCATTGGCTTTTGTGTATCCCTCAAATTTCTGTCTGTCCCTGAACAAGCTTGCTCTCTGAAATCATGTTGGAAAGCTTACTGGTATCTTCAGGACTGGAACTTCTAGTCCATATTCACACCGAAGCTCGTGCTGTAAAACATTGTGGGCATAGCACTGTCCTGTTATTTGGAACAAAGTGTGATATTATCAGAAACCTCTTCTTTGTATTGGGGAGAAGCTTCTCTCAAAGCTAGAGTTTTTTTTTGGCTTTTGGATTGAGTTAATGACTTTTACTCCAGCAGTGGTAAGGCAGTATCACTCAGCATTTCTTCTCTACAGGCAGAAAACTCATAAAAGGTGACTTCAGTTTGCTTTGTGCAATGTACAGACAGGTCATAAAATTCTGTGAAGTGTTGCTTTTAGGGTTGCCACACAAACTGATTATAAGCAGAGTGTTGTCTTGGTCTACAGTACCTTAGAAAGGAAATATACATTATTAGGGCTAGCAATACTGAAATTGGTTTCATGTTCATTTAATTATACAATGATGTAATGAAAGGTCAGGTGTTTTAGTAGCTTAGAGGAATGTAGAAAGAGAATATTAGGAGTGGCATTTTGCTTGTGTTAGAGTTATTACCAAGTACTTACTGAAGTTAGGTTTGATTTGTTTTGGTACTATTGTAATCATGAGCAGGAACTAGACTTGTCTTATAATTGATTTTTTAATAAATATAAAACTGTAAGGCCTGTAATTATTTGATCAAAAATATGTTCTGGTGAAAGCAAACAATGAGATGTTAGGTACTGTATTAGATTTGATGGCATGCAGAACATGTCTAGTTTCACTGACATTTTGAGGTTTTGTTCTTACATTAGACAGGTACCTTTAAACCTACGAAATAAATATGGTCATTTTTTAAAAATCTGATATCCTTTCATGATAGTATTAAAACATGAAAAGTGTGGAAGCCATAGAAAGAAGGTCTGAAATACATTGATCTAGTATTGCAAAAGTATTAGACATGGTATGCTTTTGTTTGTCATTTGATCACCTTACTACTTAGTCTTAGACCCATTGCTAAAAGGTGGGAATTCCCTATTTCCCTTTTCCCCTACTCCTTTCAAAAGAGGATATCTTGCTGAAATACCACTCGCAGCAGGAGGTCAGAAGCTCTGTCTAAATCTTTTG
Source organism: Campylorhamphus procurvoides (assembly GCA_013396655.1). NCBI lineage: Eukaryota > Metazoa > Chordata > Aves > Passeriformes > Dendrocolaptidae > Campylorhamphus > Campylorhamphus procurvoides. The sequence goes on along the minus strand of WBMV01003598.1, from coordinate 1,592,687 downwards.
TATTCATTTATGTATTGGGAAATGCAAGATGGCAGCGTAAAATTTTTTAGTTCTGTCCAAGCACACACAACACCATTGAAGATTACATATTCAGGTGTGGAATCTGCAATAAAGGGAGGAACAAACGCACAAGTAAAACCACATGAGACCAGGCTGTCAGTGCTCCAAGGTTGCCAGAAGCTAAACCTCTGTCAACCAAACAAAGTGCCTTTTAAGTAGTGGGCATGCATCCAGTTAGAGATCCTCTACATCAGTTGAAGTGCCATACTTTTATGGGACAGAAAACTGTAAGACAATGTCTATAGTAATGATGGAATGCATCATAGCTGAGAAATTGCATGTTAAAAAAAGGAAATTTCTTTGAATTCTGCTCAAGTGAAGATCAGTCCTTTTGTCAGCTCAGGTGGAAGGATGACATTATGATTTTAGTCTTGTTAAGACACCAGACGCCCTTCTTTCAATCACTGCTTGCGAATTGGGCACAGTAAAAGCAACCAAATTGTACAGGTCTACTTGGTGGTTCAGCTATGTGAAGGAAATGGTGGGTGCTCTAGAGGAGTTAAGGGGGGATGCAGGTCCCCCACTGGTGGGAGTAGAGTGAAAGGATTACAGAGCTGGATGTGCTCCTGAGGGCAGAGTTCCTGATCATCCTCCTGGCTTTGCAGAAGTGTTGGTTGCTGAGTGGTACCCTAGACAGCCTTGGTTCTGCCCAAGTGTTTGTTCTCCTATCTTTGTTTAGCTTTACTATTTTAACCCCCTCCCCAAAAAGTTTAATTTAGAAGTTTTTTACTTAAAATGCACATACTTGATTTGCTTTAAATAAATATTCTTTCATCTGTTTTACCCCTAAAAGAAAACTATTCAGCTACAGCTTATTAGTGTAGCTACAGCATGTCAGTGAATTAATTTTGTCGATGTGTAAGTGTATGTCTACAGCATTAACTGCACAGTAATAAAGCAAAGGAATTGTAAAGGTAACTGGAGATTGATTTCTTAAATAGTCTTGAGTTTTCTCATATTAAAAAAAAAATAAACTTCAGCAGTCTGCAGCATAGTGAGGAACTTCGAGCAGTGCAAGGAAAAATCTCACTGACTGTAAAGGATCATGTCTTATATCAAAGAGCCTTCCCAGCACCTTTCCTCTGTCTGTCTCCCTCCAGTCTTGTTGATTGCCTCTTTCATTCCTGCTTGTCAATGATGATTGAAGGACTGCAACTTAACTCAGCAAAGAGGGAATTACCCCTCTTGAGCACAGTAAATTTAAATCATGTACTTTATATATCTTATCACTTCCAGCAGTTGTATGTTGGCTTATGTTTTGATGAAGCCACATGTATTTTGAGGAAGCACACAGATAAGTTTCAATTATCTAGAGAAACTACTGCAAGAAAGCGTGTTTGAATGGAAGGTCCTTGAAGTTGATATTTATTTCTATATTGTTATTGCTTTATAGATCTTAGTAAAACGAGCAAACAATGTGACAGACAGAATTGGTAATGTTCAGTCTGAGCCTGTGACAGCCAAGCAGAGGTGGATAGTAGGGGGAGAAGAGTAGTTATGTCTGTAGATGTTTTGTTAATTAAGAAATGAGGAATTAGGCAGTGCGACTTTCTAGTGTCCTCTTTAATGATAGTATTGTAATGTGTTCATTTGTGATCTGAATACATGACTTTTAAATACCAAAAGATGCATTTGTTCTCGACAGGTGGTGAGCACAGACTTTCAGGGCATGGTTATGTGCACATACTATGCTATTCTCTGCAAACAGGAAGGCAGCAAAGGAAACAGATCCTGGGCAGACTGGGTAACCACCTAAAATGAGACTTCTTTTTAATGGGATTGGCCCATACCTCTTTGAAGTCATGGGATGTTTAGAGGAACGCTGTGTTTTGGGGTGGTTTTTTGTTTGTTTCTTTCTTTCTTTGTTTTTGTTTGTTTTGGTGTGTGCACTTTGTTTTTTGTGGATTTCTTGGGGTTTTTTTGATTGGAGAAAGAAGTTTTAAACTCCTGTAAGTAATAAAAGTCACACTTTCCCACAACCTCTTTCATTTCACCTGATTTCTCCATCTGAGTGCTTGGGCCTTTTCTGTCTCTGTTTAACCACCTAGATGATAAGAAATAATTGGATTATGTCGTCCAGTTAAGATGGAGAGGAGTGAGAGCATTATTGCAGGCATTCTTTTTTCAGTGGGAAAGAAAAATTAAATAAAGCAGGTGGTGTAGGGTGGCATATTTATGCACTACAAGGAGGTCTTTGTTGAAAAAAGGTAGCCAATAATAGGTTTCTGAAAAAATTAGTGGAACTGACTTTAAGAAAAAGATTCATGGCACATGCTACAATGACTTCTCAATGTCGCAAGCATGGTTTACTCATTACTCTGAAATGATGTCAAGATTGTGTAGAAGGGGCACTCACTTTTCCTCTGTCCCTCTCGCAGCTGTCTAGATGGAGTCAAAAGCTGAATGACTTCAGGTTAATTGTAACTCGAAATCTAAAGAATGATGCACTGTTATGTTGTTTGACAACTCCTAAAGATTCCTGCGGTTCTTGGAGCTGGGAATGGGGTAGCTGTTTTTCACTGACTGCTTCATTTGAATTCCTGAGCTAAGCCTGGGAACCAAATAAAGAATCGAAGCTGTTTTTTATGTCTAACACCTGATATGTATGTCCTACTTTTTCCTCAAGGGTAATGACTGCTGCTTATTTACTACTTAAGAGTGGATAATTAATTAACAGGGGTGAGAATGTGCACGCTTGAGTAGACACTCAAAAATCACATAAGTGATTCCTGGGTTTGAATAACACTTTTTAGTGTCATAAAACAGCCTTGAACTGGAAAAGTTCTATTGCCAAAAGTATGTGCTAAAAGTTTTATGTCTATGCCATAATTTATTTTTATTACAAATGGGGCTTCTCCTGGTCTGTTAAGGATATTGAATCTCTACCAGTAAAAGAGAATAAGATCTTTGCCATAGTTATTGGTGGGACTTTATTGCATAATATTGGTGCTTTTTCACAAGCTATCTTAATGACTAGTTTAGGTACATGCAGATAGGTACATGAATAGGACTGAAGTGCCTTTTGATTAACTAACTCTTGTGAGGTGATCTTGGTGGAGCATATGGCTATTAAGATAAGTGGTCAGAGCCATCAGTTTGCCATGTGATGTTCCCTTTGTACATAAAAGAGGTTAATGAGGGGTATTAAAAGTCTGTATACTAAAGCAACTATTGTTTACCGGCAGAGTTGTCTTCTTAATTTAGGAGAAAATAACATTATGACTGAACCATTTCTTACTTTATTTAGTAGAATGTTTGGGTGACATTTAAGTTGAAAGCTACAGAATAAGAAATGAATGGAGGGTCTTTCTCTAGAGATGAATCTCCTTATCCTGAGTGTATTCACAAGCTACTGATAATTGCTAATTAATGTCCAAGACACAGGAAGTCATATGTGGCTGAAGACTAGAGTTCCACCAGAATGCTCTGAATGTTGGTTTTAGTTAATTAAGCGTGGTAAAATGTTGGTTTTAAACCTCATTGTTATTGAATGATTGTGTTTCATTGTTGCACTCTCCAAACATTCTCTAGAGAGCTATATACTGAGAGCTTGTCTGTGACACTTCTCTGGCTGTGTGTTTCCAAACAGGCTGTTTGAGCATACATGAAAAACCTGGGGTGAGCTCTCAGGGCGGTAGGTCAAGCACCATCAGTCATGGACTTCTAATGCGAGAGCGCTCTCTGGGTTTGGCGGTTCGTGTCAGGTTCCAAAAGGATCCATTGCAGATGTTGCAATGGTGTTTATGACATAATATTTCTTCCCAATACAGATCACTGAAAGTGGCCATCAGTAAGTGTATGTGTGGGGAACATTTGCATGTGTGATTTCATGAGGGAGGCAAGTCAACCATCACATGCTGGAGGAACTTGGCCAAGTAATATACATAAAACTGCACTGTGTCTCATTGCTATCCCAAGAGAACCTGCATGCAGATGTTATTGGGGCATTTGCAAAATGAAATCCTATCGAAGTGAACTAAGTCAAAGCTGGACTGCTGAGACATGAAGCTCAAGTTCTTTGTGGCACGGTTTCCTCAAGCAGTTTTTATAAACACTTCCTAAACCTTTTATGAGCTATGAAAACAGTTGGGGAAACTGTGGAGCCACAGAGAGGTCACGTACTAAGTACATTGCTGGAAAATGTTCAGTAAAGTTTGAGAACCAGCAATTCACTGACACTGTTATGGATATCTGACAAACTTCTCTGCATTGCCTTCTGCTCAACTATTTTCATTAAGACTTATCTGTTGGTATTTATTTCTCTAAAGAAAACACTCTACTCACTAGACAGTTAATTTCATGTTCTTTTAATTTGGTGCCATAAATTGTCCTGAACGAGAGGTGAAGATTGTTGGGTCTCTGCCTGTGCCAGTGTATGTTCTAGATTGCAAAAGTATAGTTTATTAATAAATAAATTTTTAAGTGTTATTTTATTTGAATTATGCTCATAATTTCTGAACATTCCAACTGCTTATATTGTGGTCTCTTTAAGTTACTGGAGTTTCTGCTGACTTCCTTTGGGTTGTCTAAGAATATTCTTTGATGTGACAGTACAGAGTTTATTCAGTGTGCCAAAGTCTTCTCTGTATTCAGCTTTTGCTGGTTTTCTCCTAGACATCTCACTGCTGATCTGCCCATAGCAGATAGAGCCATTTCACTGAACTGTGGACAAAGGTGCACTATCTGAGAAGGCTGCAATGCCTGGAGGCTTCCACCTTGCCATCTTTCTGCAGTTTGTCTGTACAGGAAGCCTCAGCAAACCAAGCCAGCTCACCCAAAGTGTAAGCTGAATTCAGTGTTAGTTTACATGGCACACTTTTATTTTAGTAGTGAATAAGCTAAAAGCATCCAAAAGCCAAGTATTAGACTGAGACAACAAACAAAGTGCTCATTTGCCCTGTTTTCTTGAAGATAAGGCTTTAAAATGGTAAGTAAATTAAATTATAAATCAGCAGATGTTGGCAGTTTCAGCAGCAGCAACTGTTATCTGTACATTAGGAATGCTTTATATCCATTAACAAAGTTTATACCATAAAGCTGTGTGGTTAGCCATCACTTTCTACTCTAATTTTTGGCCTTACTGCAGAAGCAGTGATGTTAGCTGTGGCCTTTCTTCACCTATGAAAGAAGGGGAAAGCTGGAGGAGGGTGAGTAACTGTCTTTTGGAGTGATGTCAGGGGAGACTTAATCATCTTCAGATTGGCGAATGTTATGTCAGTCTGTTAGTAATTAGGACAGACCCCACTTGCCATGCAGGATAGCTTTGGAGTGCCTGCTTCCCACCCCTAAGGAGAGCCAGCATGGGGCCCAACTGATGCAAACTACTCTTCTGGATCTTTCTCTGAAGTTCAGATCATAATAAAGAAAATATTTGAGGAGGCGAGGGGGAAGAGCCCACCCTTGGAACATTTCTGTGAGGCAAAAATGCTGTCAAAGAACTATGTGCAGCTATTCAGGAAGTCATATATTTTACACAACTTGGTCTAGATGTCAAGCTCAAAAAATACTGAAATTTTCAGTAAGTGACTTCTGAAAGAGCCATGTCACCCTAAGCAGAAAGACAAACTTGCAACAAAGACAAACTAGGTAGAAAGACTCGATTTTCTTTTATGCATAATACCTATCTTTTTCTTTGATTATTCTCAAACATGCATATGTGAGAAAGAAGAAGGGATATTTGGTCAATATACTCATAATTGCTTAGCTCCCTGTATGTTTTCTTTATTAATTTTCTAGTTACTGTAGTCCTTGAGAATTTTGCTCACTCAACAAGCAGCAAATGCCACATAATGAAACAAACAGAAACATATTTATGGTATCCCTCTGACTTTCTCCAAGATGTTCAGGCTTTGTCTCAATTCTTGCCTATTGGAGAGACTCATAAATCAAAGGAAATAAGATGCTCAGTGGAACCTTTCGGAGTGGCTGCAAATCTCTTGGTGAATGCATGTGGGACTGAAGCATTTGGGAAACAAATATTTGAAGCTGTGACTGTTGAACTGAAATTGAATGTTGAAGGTGAGCATTCATGCTTAACTCTGATGTCAGTGTTTGTTATCTCAGTAGTACCAATAGTTTCCAAATCATCCCTTTTGGGCCATTAAGCACCATTGATCCAATTTTTAAGAGCCTAGCTATGCTTCAGCAAAAGTCAATGGGAGCAAAGATTTGCAATCCACATTTTCTCTGTGATTAATAGGTATTGATACATACACATGATAGCAGGATTTAGAGAGTTCTGTAATTCTAACAAGGAGGTTATGTACCAAATTACTTCTGAATTCAATGGGGGATTATGGATTCATGTCCTGTAATGCTTTTAGAGGATCTGACAAGATCCCTTCCTATAACTTTGGGTATCTTAGTGTGTTTTGAAAGTCTATGAATTAAGTTCTTAAAACTGCATAGCAGCCTTATAGGGGCTTTCACAAATATTTATGGACTGTATCTCCTGCCACACCCACAGGAGTCTTAAAAATGTGTTTTCCACCATTTTTACAAGTATGAGGGAAACGAAGAAAATGAGTGAATCCTCTAGTGTCAGAAACCACCCCTGGCAAGTCTCACTCTTCTCTAGAGCCAAATAAAATTAAAATCATACACAAGTCTGTGTGTATGTATAAACAGCTTGGCTGCTTGGATCCCACCATGCAGGGAGAGGCAGGAAGCTGACAAACATGACAATGATTTAGTGAGGATGGAGTTATTCACTTTTATAGAGAGGGTAAAGGGGAAGACAAAAACTACAATTTGAACAGTTCTTCTCAAATATAACCTAAACTGAGGCTTGAATGTGCTCCCATTGACGTCAGCGAGTGTTTTATCACTGGCTTCCTGGGGAGCAGGATAGTGTCTCCTGTGTAAAAGGAAGTGTGGAGGTTTTTTCCCCTCTCTGTTTATAAGGTTGATTTGTGGTCCTTGCCATAGCGGTTTGAGCACCTATATCACTGTGACTGGAGACATTCCCGTGCTGTGCCTGTGAGTCAGATGTGGTGGTCTGCCACTTCAGAGGATGTGAAGGCACAGAAAGTTTGTGATGCTGTCTCCAGTAGACTGCACAGAAGGAGTCTGGCTGGCTCTGCTTGCCTTTTTGCAAACTGGAATTGGCAGACTACTGTAGTTATCCTCAGTAGAATTTAAATGTGAAAGCTGAACTTGGAGGTGAGAAGCCCTGAGTATTTTCTGTGGTAAACTCTGGACTCTTTGCTTCATTGCTTAACTGTTGACTTCATTGCTTCAGGAACTCAAAGCTCCTACTCGCTCCAGCAGAACCAGGATTTCTCCCTGAAGATTTTTTCCAAAGCCCATTGAAAGAGATACTTGGTCTGCTCAACTAAATGCAAGTCAAAACCCCTCAGTTCATTCATCAATTGGTTACATTGTTTATACTAAAGCTGACATTCGCTTCAGGCCTTTTCTAGTGTATATGAAACTGAAAAGCAGTCCCTACTTTGACCTCTCTAACAGACATCTAATTAAAGCAACTGAGACCTAGTGGCTTGGATAGTGGAGTGAGAATTGGAATCTTGGCTTTAATTTAGGTTTTGTTGCCTGTTTTAGACCTAAAGAGAAGTCAGCTTCAGTTTGTTTTCCTTCCTGTAAGTACTGTGAGTGTCAACCTTGTTGCACCAAGAGTTGTTTTGATGGCATTTCCTTTATGCCCAATAATTTACTTTTGCTGTGATCCCCTCAGTAGGAAAGGGCACTTGTCTCTTTTCAAGTTCAAATCCTTGTAAAGCATTTAAAAAGACTAGAAGACCTACTCTCAACTCTCAGATGTTTCATTGCTAAAGGTTGTTGAAGTGTGCATTCATGGGGAGACTCAGACCTCAGAAGGTACTAGTTTTAGTTGCTCTGAAATGATAAAAGTCAAAGCCATAGTGTGAATATTTCAGCATTTCCTGATTTCCATAAAGTCAGCAATAACACAAGGGGCAGTCTTTTTTGTGACATTTCGCATGTTGACTTCTTGGGGAAACCAGTAATTCACAAACACTTGAAAATTGCCAGAAAATATGAACAGACCACTTTGATGTTTGGTGGGGGCTGGAGAATGAAGAGGGAGATTTCATTTAGTCACTAGATGAGAAAACTTTATCTTCATTGTTTGTATTGGCTGGAGGGTCTATAATTTTTCATTTGGTACCTTGGAAAGCATTGTGACAAAACTTAGTGTTCATTTAATGTATCCTTGGATAGAGAGCATACATGACACTGCTTTATAGCTTCTTTGTGTATATGTTGATGTGAAACATTTATGTCCCTTATTTACAGTTCCTTGTTATTTGGTGTTGCAGAGTTGTAATTCAATGTAACTGTGTCTGAATCACAAAGTACTACTCACCACTGTTCAGTTCTTCTTGCCCAGTTTTTCTTTTGCCAGGAAATGTCAGTGTTGAACAGCCTTTGCCAAACCCTGGTAGCTGCAGAGAAGCTGCTTAGGTCAGTTGAAGGTTTCTCTGGTGTAACCTTGGTGTTTTGTTTGTTTTGGCTGGGAATTAAAAATATTTAAAATCAGTACAGCTGATATTCTTAGCTACTTGGCTTTTTTCCAGTAAGAAATGGGTGCAGAATGGAGGCCTTATAAATTCAGTGCCCTTTTATGTGGGCTTTGAATGCTTTACAGTCCACATGGGACAGTAAAATGTGTAAAGGTATCAAGTTAGTAAAAATTATTAAGACAAAATATCCAGTTGTTGTTCAGCCCCTCCAGGAAGGAAATTTTGTGACTTTTCATGTGAATGTGAGATTTTCAGCTACTATAGACTATCAAGAATGTGATGCTTAATTTTTTGCTAACATGTATTTGTAGAAAAAAAATTAAAAAATCCAAAAAAGAGACTCCAAAACCAGAAAGCAGCCTTACCTATCCTAATCTCGATACATATATTTTTTTTGTTTTGGTAACGTGTTGGCCAATTAATGTCTTAATTGAAAGAAGACATTAGGCAGAATTCATCTGTTTTTAGATTATATGCACATAATTTATAACATATGCTGAATTCATAACAGTTATGAGTGAACACTTTCAACCCTTGAAAGCATTTGACACTTAAATTAACAGTGTCTCTAATATAATCCTGCCCTACCCACAATATTAGATGTTTTGCTTACAAAATATGTACTCCATTTAAGACAGAGAAACCATCTGTGGTCTAATCTAGGTGCAGTCACTTTTAAATTAAGAATTAGTTTATTAACATGGACTTTAATTACATGAAAGGAAAAATATTTAGATATTTGTCCATATTCTTGAAGAAAAAGAATTTTCTCCATGTTCTAATACTGATATTATATTTATTGAAAGATAGAATAATTCCACCAAAATCAGTAGAACTGCCTCAGTGTGAGCTTGGTGCAAGACTCGAACATTTAAGTGTTAAAATTCAGATGTCCCATCCAAAACCTGAAGATACTTTTTAGAAGTAATTTATTTACATTTTGTGTGGTAAGGTAAGGCTCAAGGGCTGTCTTTTTTTGAGAAGTGAAAATTATTTTGTGTCACAAATGTCAGATGAGCACACTGTTTTGAGGGGTCATTATTTCCGAAATAAACAGGAAAAAAAAAATGAAATGTACCCTTAAATAACTTTTTCTCAATCTTGATCAAACAATGATCACTCACTATCCAAACCCTAAGCGATTTGAAATGTTGTTATTGCCATCTGTATCTTCACAGGGAACAGAAGAGATATTCAGAAGGAATAGAAGAGAAGGAATTCCCCAGCAGAAGGTGGCTGGTTTCTGAAAAATGCTTCAGAAAGATGAGCAGTCGGACAACATGAAGAAAAGTTGCAAAGACACTGGGTACAGATGTTCATGGTGTGGGATATAAGTTGTTTGTAGTTCTTGTTCCCTGCCTTTGAGACTGTTAGTGAGAGCTGGTCTCTTGAAAGCTCTATCTATCACTACAAACACTCATGGGTAAATCTCATTATAACTAGGAAGGAAATTCTGTAGAGGAATGTTTTGGCTGCGTGCCTTATGAAGAAGGCATTAGCTGAAATATTAGTCTATAGAACTTCCTTTCCTCAGCTGTGTTCAACCTGTTAAAATCCCTGTTCAAAATATATCCAACTGACAATTTGCTGGAATCAGATCTGGAAACCTGGTGGTTCTGTCTGACTTGGAGGGTAGAAAGCTTTAAAGACTTGAGGTAAATGGAGAATCACATTGACTAAGCAAAAGCACCTTTCACAATGAAGAGCAATTTTGGATTGTTTAAAGAAGCCAGAAACATATAAAGAAAGGGGTGTTTTAAAAACATCCTGTGAAATTACTAACTGAAGACTGACCCAGTCGTAAGACAGAATAATGGTCAAATTTACAGTTTAGGTGTTTATTTGCTAACTTTGCTTCATTTGATTTTGTTGATAGTTAACACAAAATCTCAGAAAACAAAATGCTACAAAACTTCCATGAAAATGTTATGACATTGTAAGATTATTGCCCACTCCCCCTCCCCAAGAGACAAGTTTACTAAATAACATATGAATAGAATTGTGGTGACCTTGGGGATTATTCCATGCTCCCAGCTCTGACAGTGTGCATCATCACTGTTCTTATGATTCAGTTTGGTTTCTGAAAGATCAGGGAAAGAAATTAGGATATAAATGTCTGCTGTTTATGTTCAGAGGTTAACTGGAAGGATCATACCATTTCCTTAACTGTAAGAGAAATTATTAGTAAGGAATGCTTTTTGAAGGAGCCTCCCATTCTGTGTCTGTAACAACACATACCCCTTCAGTACTTTCTGTATGGTATTTAGTCCACGCATCCTCCCCATTATCTATTAATAGCTTATCTTTAAATCCAGTGAATAGCAAGCTGATTATTTTATTGCCCACTCAAGGTGAAAGATAAAGGACAAAGGGAAAGGAAGGAAAAACCCCACTATAACAACTAAAATGAAAAAAAAAAACAAACAAAAAACCCAAAAGCAAATCCTACCAGAATTGTGGTTACGAAAATGTTTGCGAAGGTCTTAATAACTTCACTGACATAAAGCATTCTCTCTGCACTCACTGCAGGTGCAGTATCCCAGCTCCCTGGAGAAGCTTGTCTTTAAGTCTTTTCTCCTTGAGTCAGTCCACTCACATGAGAGGTGGGAGGCATTGATTGAAAGTGTTTTCCCCTAAGATTCCCCCCAAAGGTACCAAAAATGTTATGCCTTCAGGTTTGTCAGGTGTTTTCCTTGGGCCTTTCCTTAGGAAGTTTACTGTAAGGTAGGACACCTGTTACTATGTAGAATTGCAATATATCAGAAGGTACACAAAGTTTAATGGAAAGAGGAAGGAAATGAAGGAAGATTTGTTCTGTCACCCTGGATAACTGATGGAGCAGTCAGTTGATTTCCCCCTGTAGAAACAGAGCTTTCTGTATGAGAAGGGACCATTTGCCCCTATAAACTCTGACCTTCTAAACTTCCTCTACTAGGTGAACATCACCAAATCTTGGTACTCTCCTGTGGATCTCACAGGAGATTTTTCTTCCCACCTGCATTGCGTATCAGAAAGTAATGAACTCTTCTTGCTCTAGGAAAGGAGATGGGCATGGAAGAGCAGGTGAAAAGGAGCAATAGATCTTAGAAGAATTTAGAATTCTCATGATGACTTGTTAAGGACTGTTTTTTCCCCCCTGATTATTCCATGCATACCACAACAGTAACCCCTTTGTGAGGGGATTTTTACAGTGAATTTTCATTACTTTCCCCCCTAATAGTAACATAAAACTGTGGAAAACCTTTATTTTGCTATAGTAAGAGTTGCCAATTTGTTTGCAGAGGCTTACCTTAAACAGTGTGAGAAATAAATGGAGAAAGATAGGACAGAAAATTTCCTGTAACCTTTGGTCACTGCAGACATGAGAAGATAAAAAGGTGCTTAATATTTAATCTATTAAATTACCAGTTTCACACTGGATATGGCCCATCTTTACTTCATATTTTTAAGATGGTTTGTTGTGCTTTTTCTTAATATCTCAGTAGAATATAAATTATTTCACTGTCCACTTGCATATTTAATCCCTATTTCAGTTTTAGACTCCTTTTTAAAATTTTGTTGATTAATCTCTTTTTCTAAAGAATATCCTGTGTTCTTATGCTTTCTAGCCTGAATAACCTGCTTATGAATATAGTGCTCAATATGAAGGTAACAAATTCTGAATGTCTCCTCTATCTATAAATGTGGTAGTGCAAATTCTTGTAGAGTATACAGAAAAGAATCATTCAGAAAGCATGAGACACAACGATCAACTTTTTAAAAGCTGCCTTTGCGATTTCATAGACCCTAACCTGTTCTGCATGGTGTGTATATTTTTAAGAAAAATTCTTTGGATGCAATGTAGTGGTTTCCTGCATGGTGTGTATCAGTGTCTCCAGTACAGTATGACTGTGCAGTTAAAAACGTGTTGTGTTTTTCCTCCCTGGTGGAAATAGAATGCAGAGAATAAGAAAGGCATTTTTCTCCCCTCCCTGGTCTGGCTGATGCTCATACTGTGTTGCCCTTGGCAGCTACTGGAAGCTACAGAAAGGGGTTTAACCTTGAAGTAAGTGTTTGTGCCGCTTGAGCAGTAACCTTTCTCTTTACTATGACTTGACAGGTTACTTCATCATCTTGCAGGCTAGAGGGTTTTGCTACCATTCTGTGGTATCTAGATTTGGAAAACAAACTATTTTGAACACTTTAGCTTAAAATCTTCAGGTCTCTAAGTTATTTTTATACTGATTCTTACAGATTACTGGATCATAGATGTAAACAATTGTACAAGTACTTGAGGCAGAGTTGCTAGGTACTCCAAATAGACAACAGTTAAATTAAATTGCAGCTGGGATGGATTTCACACAAGTGTGGACATATCAGATGAGGATAAGCTTTCACTGGGCCATTAATCATTTGCCTGCTTTCCTGTGCCATAGACTGCAACACCTCATTTGTTTCAACTCGGTTTGCTTATCCTTGCCAGGATACATGTATTCTGTGTCTGCTACCTGATATGCATTAGATGGCACTAGGACTTCTTTTGAAAGGTGACAACAAGCGAACAGGTGAAAAGTTAAATAGTTATTGCACTCTGATGTCCCTGGAAAACAGGATAGCGAGCACAGCTTACCTTAAGTTTTACCCAGTAAAAGCTGTGTGTGGCCCTCTGAGCTACTTACATCCCTGGAGGCTGCAGATGCAGATTCCCCAGCCAGACACAGCGCAGGGAGTTTACGCTGCTGCACAGCCAAGCCTCCCCCACTGTTCATCCTGCCTCTGCTGCCTGACTTAGACCTGCCTGAATTTGTGTTGGCTTTCACTTTCCAGGCTGATAGGGAGAGAGGGGTTTTAAAGTACTGCCAGCCCAGAAATCTGTTTTTCTTTTTTGCTTTTAGCCATTTTTTGCTTTTTAGCCAGACTTCAGGATGCCGTGACAGGGGCTCCAGGTCTTGCTGACCATTGGAGCATATGTGCAACACCACTAGTTACAAGTCATTAGAGCCCTGCACTGAAGTCCATGCTACTGAATGATCAGTGCTGCTGCTAGCTAGATTACATTCTTACAGCAGCATTATAGTCATCTTTCTATTTGTCTGTGTATGGAGGGGGAAATAATATTAAAGAGAGACACAGAATCCTATCCTGTAGTCAAGACATTACTTCCTTCTTGTCAGTGCCATTTCCTTTCTAAATTTGAGGCTCTTCTTCAAAGAGTGGCAGTATTTTCAGAAAATTCATTAAATATCTGTAAAAGACTTTTTAGCATAGACAATAACAGAAAGCAGCCATTATCTTCCCATACTGAAGCAGACACTTTCAATAAATTGATGCCAGAATATCCTAGCTGTTTCCAAAACTAAATTACAAGGGAAAAAGAAAAACCCAAATAACCCAACAAAAAACAATTGGGTGTTTGCAAAGTTTACATGGCTTGTGTCCAATTAATCTGGACACAATTAATTTTCTATATACCTAGATAAAATTTTCAGTTTAAAAAGAAATAAGGAGGGAGTCACTTCAGTAATACTACCTATGATTTTTATTCCCAATGTATTCTTTCATTATATGGGCTTTTCTTGCATACCTGACAACCACTTAAACTACAAATCCTGACTTCTTCAGTCTTATTCTTAAAGTAAATATTAATGCTTTTGTATTTATATCCCTTTATGCCAATGATACAACTTGTATAACATCGCATGTATTTGGAAACATGTCCTTCAATTTCTGCCTTGAAAGTGACCTTGTTGGCAATTTTGGAGCAGAGGAGAAGTTTGTAGTAGGTTTTATGTGAGATGTTTTGAGGAACAGGGCTGGAGCATAGTCTTCTGGATATCTCAAATAAGGATGTAATACAGAGCAAGGCAAGTTGGTCTTTTAAAAATAAAAGCCAAGTACATTTTAAACCTTTTTCTTGCCTCAGTGAGCTCTAAGCAGTGTAGCAAGTGATTAATTTCTCTAGCTGCTGGAGACTGTCTGCCAATACTTCCTTGTCTGTGCCCTGTGTTGTATCTCAGCCACTTCTTACCTGTTGCATATGCTCACCATCAGCAGCACAGCCCAACTCCTAATAGAAAGCATGTGGGTTTGGTTGTGTCCTAACTTGCCTGACTCATTACATTTGCTCACAACAGTTAAGGTGAACACCTTGTGCTCTGACCAGCATTGGTTTGGCCTCTGTTGCTGTTAAAACAAAAAGGAAAAGCAGCTAATATGCCTATTGCTGAGCCAGGCATCAGCAGATGTTGCTGGGTAACTTCTTTGCTCTCCCTTGGCCAGTGAGGACCTCCAAGGCTGTGTTTTCCTGTTTACCACGTATATGTGCCAGAACGGTGGAGAACTGGAGGGTCAGATGTTTATGTCAGGAAGTGTCTGACCACAAACACTTGAGGCCTCAGAAAGACTGTCAAGAGCATCATATTTTCAGACTCTTGTGCCAGCACAGTCCTCATATCTGATATTTACTGTATAAACTTTATCAAGGGATAGGGAACTATTTGCTAAAGAAGTGCCTGTGCTTACTATTTTACAACCTAAAAAAAGTTCAAAAACTGAATTGTCCACTCTCTAGCCCCCTGCCCCTCAACAGGGTCTGAAATAAGGTGCTTGCCTAGCAAGACAAATTTAAAGTGACAACTTATTTTTCATTTTTACTGTTGACATGTGGAAGTTTCATTCCAGTGCTTAAAAACCCCATAATTTTGAAGTCACTTTGTAAGAGATATTTTCTGAGAGGATATCTAACATTAATACTTCTGGCCACATTTTTGTGAATCTCACTACACTTCCATTATTTATTAATTAATGTTGTATTGGGGTGTGAGGCTTCTTCTATATCTCTCTGGCTTTCTCATCTCCCAAAGTTCATGTAAATCTTGATGTTTTATAACTGGGGAGAACTAAATCTGCTATTGAAATGGCTCCATCCGTCCCTAGGAGTGCCATAAAAGTTTAATGTCTTTGTTATTTAGTATGCTGTATAAGTCAGGAATAATTTTCTGTTTTTCACAACACTGGACAATTTCTTTAGTTCTGTAGGATTCCTGCTCCCTACAGAGTTCTCATGTCCCCTAAATAAACTGATGCTGTCTTGTGGCTACAAAACTATTCTTCTGGAGACAGACAGTTTCAGAGTGTACACAGTGTGTGTGGTTAATATTCATGGCACATACTTCATCCATAATTTATCATTAACTTATTCATTTTAATTTCTTCCCAGTGGGTCTGTAGCACACCAGTGTTATCCAGTTTCTTTCCCCTACAGCTCTGACCATCTGGAATACTCTTCCCACATGTCTTCACCTCAGCTACACTTTCCCATTTCTTAAAACATGTAAATAAATACTATCAGATATAGAGACCTAAAATTAAATACCAAATAAAAATGGCTTAGATTTCAGAGTGAAGGTACTCCTGAAGTTATCACTGAAATCTATAAAACTGCCACAATGCCCAGTAATCAGTGAAGAAGAAAGCTGCAAATCTTGTAGCCTGGAGGTTTGGAGTCATAAAGGCTGCTTAGGTTTATGCTCCCATTTCCATTAGTGTGCTAGTGGGCTTCGAAACACATAATCTACTCATCCACTGTTAAAATGCATCACTGTGCTTTGTGGAGCAGCCGGATATCATGGGAACTTAGGCTGCAACTAAACAAAAAAAAATACATTCCAACCTTCTAGGGGGCACTCAGCTCACAGGACCAGATTGCTGGGAGTCAGGAGTACAGTCTCTGAATGTGCAACAGTGAGGATACCTCATTTTCACCACCACTTGCTTCTCTCTGTTGAGATATTTCTAATGTGCTGCACCACTTGCTAATGTATTCTTAGTCTATATTCTTATTCCTACTAGTTTGCACCTAATAAAGATGTTTCAATGCTACTCTGAACATTGAAGAAAACTTGGAGAAAAAACTCCTCCCTTGTTCATCTAGCTGAAATAAATCCAGTACCAACAGTGTTTAGCTTTACAGCACTACAGTCTTTTCTTGGCTTCAGAGCACATTTGTTTAGCACACTTTACCTGATTTTTCTGTCAACAGGACTAATTAGAGGGCACTTGATTTCTCCTCAGCTGGTAAAATGAGCAATCTGATGACAATGTCTTAAAGCCTTAAGTCTTTCTTATTTTTTTTTTCCTGTGAAAGCATTAGTCCTCTTATTGGCAGCAGACCTAGAAGAAAAAACAGACTTGTCAGAAACATGTTGTGAAGGATAACCTTATTTAGGCCTTGGCTAAATGAAGTCTGTGACCAAGTGCTGTACTTCACCATCTGTAAAGCATATATGGTTATGTAATTATATGTTTTGTGGAATTGAGTCTTCCTCTACACCATTTGGTAATTAAATTTTGCTCCTCAAGATCTTTCTAGCTACAAATGCATAAATCCTACCAGGAATTCATGCCACCACACCTGTGCTCGTTCAAAACCCAACAGAGACTGAATTCTTTTCCTGCACAGCTCACTCTCCTTTGGTTTCCTCCCAGCCTTCATGTTGTGTAGATGCACACCAGGTCTGCAGAACAAAAAGTTCATGTTGTTGGAAGCCTCGTAGTGGGACCTGAAGAGGCACAGTCAAAGGGTTGCTCAAGATGATGTAAAATCTCATTTGGATGTGTTTGGGAATTCTATTATAACATCGGCCAGGAGATTTCATTCTTGAACTTCTGACATATACCCTGGACTCTCCTTCAGTGGCAAGTAACAGTATTTGTAAGTTGTACCTAACTACCTCTTGTTTCCTCTTGCTGGCTATAATTTTGTCAGTATAGAATCTCTATTTTAGGGCTGGTTTTTACACATGTGTAACTTTATTGGATGATGACACATTTGGGGCACACTTTGCAGTGTTCCTGTATTTCTTGTAAAAATAGAGTCATAAAGAGGGATTTTTATAAATGGGAAAAAGAGACTTTTGCTCTCCTACCTAATTGGAAATAGCAAAAAAAGACTTTTAATTAAAAATCTGAAATTACTTTTTTCAAGTGTTCTGTACTTAATACTAGAGCACTTAAGGATAAAAAACATATCCTGCAAAGGTACAGAAGAAAACTGCTGAAAGCCTATTTGCAGAGGCTGTTTCAGTTAACCCAGGCAAGGCAATGCTTCAGGAATGCCTGGTAATTATGGACTTTGGAGCAGCTGGTATTTTACAAGCACCTTTCAGCACAGGTTTCATTTCAAATTATTCTCAGTCTATTTGAACAAGTGAAGGAGGCTGTCCCAAGGAGTGACTATGCATTGCTATGTGAAGACACCCAAATGATCTCATTTACTTAACAGAGTTTAGCTGGAACAAGACCAGAGTACTTAGGGAGGAAGAGGATAAGAGCAGAGTTATAGAAACTTGGGTAGGACACAGCATTAAGAAGAGGAACAATAAATGGTGCTGATGGTACACAGAGAGGAGAAAACAGAGAACCTACCAATGCCAAGTTGTAGCCAGAGGAGGTCCTCAGAGACTAGTAAGAGTAGTTGTGACAGTATAAGGAATAGCTATACTGGAGTTGCTCTTCTTGGGTTTCAGAGTGCTAGTAATGACTGCATGTTCCATTAGTCTGTAGAGGAAAATGTGACTCTTTGCAAGTGGGATATCAGGACTGGTTTTTAGCAGGAGAACTGCGGATGCAGCCGGTAATGAGACAGTTACTGGCTGCTCAACACATCCTTCCTCCCAGAGGTTTTCCTTTTTCACAGCTGCCAGCTAAGCTGGTCATGTGGATGACCCCCACACCTGGTTGAACTAAAAGGATTTAGGCTAGGTTAATTAGTTTAAATTGTACATCTTTGGTAATCTGTCTCATGTTGATTGAAAGTAGCTAGAGAATTCTCCTATGGGCTGATCAGTGGGAGGATAGCTTCTAGCAGCAGCAGACTTTAGGAGACTGCAACCTCTTCAGGTGCAGCGCTACTAAGAAAATTCAAGCAACTTGGATCTAAAGTGTGTGCATGTTTATAGACAAAGTAAAGGAGATGGACAGAGTTGCTAGGGCAGTCAGGAGAGGGGTGGGTAAGAAAATAGTAATTACAGGAGAAAAATACAGGTTAAAAGTGGGAAAAATAACACGTATTATATCAGTGTAAGATTTCAATGTGCCCTCTGCAGAGATAGTTCCTGAGTCAGTGAGAATTGTGGTGTTCTTGTGACTTATTGTAGATGTGCATGCACTTTTTTTTAAGCTTGGTATACTGAGGTTGTCTATACTAGCATAACAATAGAAAACACTTAGAGACTTATTTGGAAATGCAATAAGATTTATCTCCTGTCATCAACAGAAAACTCAAATTTCAGATCAAATTCTCAGCATTTGACTGTGGTTAGAAGTTACACTACTGTCTACCTGCTCCCTTTGCTAGCTGTGGGAAGATCTTTCTCGTTCTTAGCCTGTCCTGCAAGGCCACCCTGGGTTCTAAAAGAGCTTGTAATGTAATCAGTCACCTACCTAGTTATGGCTGTTCAAGTGTTAATTACCTGTGGAATTTAATGAGTCAAATGAAAGGAGAACCAGTACTTCTTTGCTCCACATGCACACCTTGCTGGGTTTGAATCATCATAGTGGATCACAGGGGACACGAGCAGAGAACTGAATGAACCTTTTCTTTTTTTTAAAGCTACAAATCTTTTACAAAGTTTTAATCAATTTCTACTCTGTGTTTTTCCCCTCCAAATAACTTATGAATTAATGGGATCTATTGTATTTATTCTCACTGGACACTTTTACAAGAAAAGCTATTAAGAGGAAGGACTCAAACTCAGTCCAATTTACCGTGTATCCGGAGGCTTAACCAAAGCTATTATTACATGAAAGAATGGAGGAAATTAAGAACAGGGACTTTAGAATACCAAATGCCAGTACAATTTTTTTCCTCAATTTTCTTTCTGTCTAATTTGCTCTGTCAGGAGTTTGAAAACAATTAGGCACTAAAAGGAAAAAAGCGTAAAATACTCTTACCTAACTCTTGTGTGCATGCTAAATACTTCTATGTTGTATTGCAGGCCTCTTCTGGACTGAATAAAAAGTCATTAAAAAATGGTTAACATGAACTCTAGTAATGCTTCTGGAAAACTCCTGTCTTCAGTTACTGAAAAGCAAATGAGAAACTCATAGGTAATAACATAGAGGGTTGTAAAAGCTAAGGAAGGATCTCATTTAGATTATGCTCTTTGGAAAAGAATCACCCAAGTAAATATTTCTTTTTAAAGGCAAAAATGGTAAGAAGCATTCTTAAGAAACCTAAGATATTGTGTTTGGATTAATCAAGATTAAATCAAGAGTAAATGCAATTAGATAGAAATGGTAGTATCTGGAGAGCAGGTAACCTCTTTGTTATTAGTAACTCAGTTTATTTGATAGTAATGTTATGATTTTCCTCCAGCTCCCATCCCATTTTTGGCAGATCATGTCTCATACAATATTGGCATCAGCACCTACTTTGATCATAGCATAAATACTGTGGACTTAATTTAATGGTAATTGTAGAGTATTTCTGCATGGATAATGATGAGAGCTGGTAGAAGACTGCACGTTATCCAATAGTTAAAAGGATGTAGTCTGTTTGCACACACCTCTGCTTTTAAGCTTGATGAAGTATGTGAAAGATCTCATTTCCAGCAGGATTTTAATTACATCATGGAAATCTGCCTCTTTGTATGAAATTCCAGCTGGATATGGAAAAGCCAAAGAGCCTGGGAGCTGCCAGCACAGTCAGACTGTGAAGTTAGGAGACAGTGAGTTTAAGTTCTCGTGTAACCCTGTGCATCACTTCCTTTACTTCAAGAGTGACCAAGTATTTCAGTGAAGACAGAGATGTCCCTCTTCTAAATATGCCACAGTGATTTCTGATGTGACAGAATGCTTCCTACAGGAAGTCTTTTCTGCTATTGTTTTCTGAAGTGCTTTTGTGAGTATGTGGCCTTTGGGGCAAAATGAAATGTCAGAAGTTCACCTGTCAACAAAACTTCTCTTTTTCTCTTTCCATTACCTAAGCATGTGCACTTAACACAATTATGACACTATTTTTTGCTGCTAAGCAGGTCTGGTTCTTTTTGCCTTTAGCTGTTAATTTGGAGTATTTTCAGTCTTCTCTTTGGGCTGGGCTCAGCCTGCTGTTGCCACGCATAGTGGGTTGCAGGATTCTGGTGAAGAATTCTAGGAGAAATAGGAAAGGCTGCAAATTGCCTCAGCTGGCAGTGTAACAAGAGAAAACATAACGTGATGGTAAGACACAGTGCCACTGTGAGTTGAGGACTGTCATTTTCTCTCACTGGATGACTTTTTTCTATATCCGTGCTTTTTGTGTGTGTGTGTGTCAAGAAAGACTGTAAGGCTTCCTTATAAGGGCAAATGAGCATTTTAAGACTCATTTCTACAAACTCTTATTTTTATGTTATGGGCTGAGAGGATGCCCTGAACAGATTATGCACTACAAAACAAAATTGAGACCTGTGTCACCACAAAGATCACCATGTGAACCCAGTCTCTTGGCAGGATTATCTGTCTCTGTTGTAACAGGTCTTTATATTTGAGCAGGATAGCATCCTGGTGGGCGTGCCTCATGGCATGCCAGGGTGGGGAATTTTGTTATGCTTTTCATAAGATTAAGAGGAATGCATTCATACTGTTCTCTGAAGTGTTTTACAGTCTGAGTGAGAGAGACAAACAGGCGAGGGGTGGGATAGGGGATACAAGTGAAAAGCAGGTTGATTGAATTTTGACAATCGTGGGAGCTTTCAGTTTTCAAATTTTGTACATTTTGTGTGTTAGGCTGAGGGTTACTGAATAAAGAAGATCCAGGAAACTGGGAGAGTTGGAGGGAAGTTCTCAGTTCTAATCCTTTGCCCTATAGTTGTGGCCAGCTCAGAAAGGCTCTCCAGCTAATTAAAGAGCTACTGAGAAATGCTTCTCCTGTGCCAATTTGAAGCAAGTAAGAGATAAGCTATTTGCATCTGTTTGATTTGTAAATTTACTTCAGACTTGTGCAGGGCCAGAAGTTGGACATGATGATCCTTGTGGGTCCCTTCCAACTTGACATATTCCGTGGTGCTGTGAGTACAGCAAGACTATCATGTCTTACACTTGTCTTGGGTGTACTTGCTTCAGCTGTGGGCTCCTGAAAAACCTCTGCCAAGAGTGGATTTGTTGTGGTGTACCTAGCAGCACAAGATATTCTTTGAAAAAACAAATCCAAAACCAAGCAAAAGTGTCCTGCTCCAGGTGTACAGACACACAGTGTTTAAATATAGTGCCTCAAAATTATTGTCTACAACTACACGGCCACCCTGGATAGCAGAACAAAGGATGGAGTTCTAACATCTTATGAGCAAATCCCTTTTAAATAGAACATGACGTTTGACAGTAATTAGTTTTTCTTTCTGGTTTGGTAAAACCTTTGTTTTGGCTTGTAATAATAAGCAAATAAGTATTTAAAACAATATCTATCTTGTTCCTGTCTGACATAAAGAGTGCAAATATATTATTTGCATGAGAATGTTGGCTTCTGCACACCCATATTAAAATGTATTCTGTTGGGCAAATGGAACAATCTTCATTTAAGTGTGAAAAATAAACGAAAGGCTCTGACAATTCTTAACTGATTGCTAATTTGAACACTTTTGCTTTAGTGTCCACTAACATTTTTATTGCTGTCTTAGTGATCAGTTAATCAGTCTTTATTAATCCAAAACGTTGAACTGAGAGCAGTGCTTACTCATTGCTGACTCAGAACCAGAGCCTCCCTGCAGATTTTCCTACTTTCTCCCTTCTGTGTCTGGTGGTTGAGGATTGCCTTTTGAAGTTGCAACTGTAGATATTAGTAGCCTCTGTGTATAAAGGGTTGATCTGTTTTTTAAAAGATAAAGAGAAGTGGTTAACCCCCCCCAAAATAGGCCCAAGAATTAAGAAAGTCTGTTATGGGCCCATAGTGCTTCTTAACTGATGAACTTGATAGTAACTGTTCTTCAACCATTAAACTGTCTGTGCTTTGTGGAAAGGAAAAAGACCCCATGTCATCTTGAGTATTTGCACATCTGCATAATACGTGAACGGTCAAAATATACTGCTGACTTTACAACATAACTCCAATGTCTGTTTCAAAGCTTTCAAAGAAAACGTGCAGAAAATGTTATTCACAGTTACTATTTTTATGGTCTATAATGCTCCAGATTAAGATGATTTAAGACTCTTGGAAAAAGGATTTAATTGTTGTGGCTTCTACAATAATGATATTTATTGCACAAATTTCTAGATTTGACTCTCAAAAGCTTTTAGAAACTTGACAGATCACCATGGAAAAACCCCCAAAAAGCTTTCTATCCATCGAACTACATCAGTGACAACTGGCAACTATGGGTCAAAGAATATGGGGACACCTGGGATCAATTATTAATGTCTGAATTCGATTTTAATCATCTTTGCATGTGAGTGTGGGCTAATTTCTTTGTCTTCTGACAGATGTTTTCATTGGCTGCTAAACAACACTGTTTTGATTTATGAAAGGTCCTAACAAATTGTTGCAGAGAGGTTTCAAGATATTTCTGCAGCTAATTGAATCAAAAATTATTTTACTCCCTCAATGTATATCTGGGAAAGGTGTGCAACAACATTACTGCTTTAAAAAGTATATGAATATACTGTGCCCAGTAGCATGCCTTGGGAAAATCTCCCTGCTTCTCCATAGCATACCTGATTCGGATGGCTTAACTGTGTACATGATTTTATATAAATTGATGTATGAGGCCAGTAATGGGATGCAAAGGGATAAAGCAGAACTTGCAACAGCGAAAAATCTTCCTGAGTGGTTATTTATGGAACTTTGTTCAACAGACATAATTTTGCCTGAGTATCATCACCAGTAGTTTTAAAAAGATAGCCTAAGGATGCCAAATAGTGCAAGCCAGTGAGGATGAATTTAGGGTATTTTCTTCAAACTCACACAGACATGTATGTCTCAAGAATAGGGAGTGTATGTACGTGTGGGTGTGTGTTCCAACCTGTAAGGAGGAAAATATGTTTTCTGTAAAATTCTCAGAAGTATCAAAAATTTTTGTATTCCTCCCAGTTCTGCATGATGGATAACACTTATGCATTTTGTGCCTCTTTCTCTGAAGACTCTCATTTCCGTCAATACATTTACTTAGTAAAAACAAACCACGAAAACCCAGGAGAGTGAGCTGCACGATTAATATTTGCCCTTTTTTCTGAGTTGACGTGAGTTACTAATGAACTACTATAAATTTATTCTCATTAATGCAGTTTCCCTTTTGCTTTGTCTGCATGCACAGGAAAAGAAAATGTAGATGGGCATTTAATACATTTGTGCAGATATTTTTACAACAGTCTGAAATAATCACAGTCTGATTGCAAAGGACCCTAGTCAAAACTTGAAATACCCATCCTGATCCACAAATCAGTACATAAATAACTAACTTTTCTTTCCTGGTAGTAAGCACTCAACAACTACTAAATTATTTGTCACGTAGGTTGTTAGTTGCTATTAAAAATACTTGCTGGCTCAGGTAAATTAGGAATGACTTGTTGGATGCATACTAAGTTCTTCACTGTATTTACAGTTTTTAAAATATTTGCTTAAGAACGTCCATAAAGGAATACATGAACGATGTCAAAATTTCCTCTGTCAGTTTTCTAAAACACTTTGCTTATTTTCTCAGCAGGCAGAATTCAGGGCTTTATCTTGCATTAAAGTTACAGTGTAAAGCATTGACAAGATACTGTATTTTTCAAAAATAGAGTGCCAAGCATAGGGATGAGAGACAGAAACCTCTTCAATATAAATTCATCAGCTGGAAAATAAACTTTCTGAGCAGCTCTGATGGAGAAACAACCCTTAAAAATGGAAAATAGTCTTTGTTCTTTTATTGCATTTGGTTTACAAGATGAACAAGAACCAACAGGGCAAATAGCAACTCTTAAGCAATTCCATTTGCTTTATATTTCTTATTCTACAAAAACAATACAAATCCTTTCCATTGGGAGGATTTGTATAACCTCTTACTATCCCTAGAGCAGCTATATTATACAGGATCTTACCCTTTCTTGGCAAAATTTGCTGTGCATTAGTCCAACAATAAAAGAAAGGGTAAAAGAAAAATGAGCGGCTTCTAGAGATTTGATTCTCAATTAATGTCTTATTTTAACCCCCTCATCCAAAGTTTAGAACTTCTACTCTGAAATAAGAGCTAAAACTCATATTAGTTATTCATTTCCACTATTGGCCTTTATTTTCCATTTATTCAACAAAATTACTATGTATTCAGATTTTTCTTAAATTATACATTATATTATTATTCATATAATTGCAGGAATTCTATTGTTTTGAGCCTTTTTAATTGGAAGCATCTGATGTATGGTGTAAAATCCTGGCAAACCTCCTTTGACTTACTGAGCAGGCTCTCAGTTTTGAGGTACAAGATCTGGCCAGATTTTCTTGCTGAAATAACTTTGCAGGTGCTGTGTGGGGTGACTGCCCATCCTGCTTAAAGGAGACTTGAAGGATTGAAAACCTAATAATGATGATCAGCCACAAATGAAGCAAAAAGCCATGCATAGGGTATGAGGCTGACCTTTCCCTTTCGGGCTGTGACATTTGTTCAGATGCGTAGCCTGGAGGAATTCATGGAGCCCTTTCTGCTGTAGTTTGAAAGTGCTGGAAACAGCATTATTTCTTTGCTCACAATTGGAGCTGGCCAGCAGACTGCTGGTTTTCCTTAGGTGTGGGTCTTGTTACTGTGATCCATCTGTATGATACCTTAAGACAAGATAACTTCATGTAGGACATAACCATAAACCTCTACAAATATGAGTGGGTAGTAGTATAGTTTATGAGCACCATATGTTAATGGTGCTCTGTGATATGTGTTATCTGCCTGGGGGTTGAGCTGGTGCTTCGTATCGATTTGAAATCCACCACTTTTGAAACATTATTTCTGAGGCTATAAAGCTGAAAAAAGTTGGTGCCAACAGTTTTACTCCTGTAAGTATAATTTTCTTTGTACTGGTGCCTAGTAAATGCTCTGACTCTTCCAAAACACTCCTGCTCCTTCTCCAAGGAAGAATTAATCGGAATGCGATGAACCAGTAAGCATGTCAGTGTTAGGAAACTGTTGCATCCCAGTTACAGAAAAGGTTCCTTGAATTCTCACAAATGTGCTGCATTCAAGGTATTGTAATAGGCAAAAAGAAATCACCTTATATGCAAAGACAAGGATTTACCATTAGTGTTATTAGAATCTTAATTGTCTTGTCTAAGGATTATTATTTTTCCAGTTACGATAGTTTTGACACTTATACTTCAAAGTAAATACAGATAAAATGATGCATACACATATTTTCTAGTACATGTAGAATCATATAAATTCTATGTACCTCTTTCTCTTAAGTTATACTAGCCTTTCCACTGGCACTCTGGGTCTGGAGGTCAATGTTTTCAATCTTGGCAGAAGGGGAAGTTTCTGGTGGGCTGTCTGCATCCTGAGTATTCCGAGCACATCCTTGGGAGAAGTGTTTCCCCTTCACTGTAGGATTTGTTTGCAGGTATTTTTGCATTTGCTAACATGGTCTACACCCATCTCATTCTTCACTGGTTTGTAATGCCATATTACATTTGAATTTACTATATGTGGTGGTTTTTTTGCATATGTTTGGGACTTGTTCTTTGTTCTCTTCATTAGTTCTAGCTGGTTTTACCCAGCTTCCAAGGACTCATCCCTCTCTTGGCTAGTCACTGACCACTGGTTGCCAATAGCTTGTAGCCCTGGGACCTCTGGGCTCACCCTGAGTCCATACTGAAAAGACTGAGCTTCTGCCCTTTGCCCTAGCGTTGCTTTTTGGTTTAGGATCCCAAGTAACACTTGTTATTGCCATCTGCTACCTAAAAGCAAGCCTCACGCCATGCAGTTCTGCAAAGCTAAGCTAAAGGCTGAGGGTAAACCAAAGTAGGTAAGTCACCTAATAGTTGTTAGATAATTGTTATTACAACTAAACAAGCTAAACAAGTGAGCTCCAGGCAGGCCCTGACTGACACATACCAAGACCTCCACTGGTAGAGTAGTGCAAAACCAAGGATAACACTTGGCTGGTTGTAAGCAATGGCAATACCATATTTACTGGGCAATGGGCCTACGACAGAGAGCTGAAAAATGACAGGAGCCATGCTGATCACTGAGAGGGAAAGCTGAGGTGGGTGCGGAAGAAGAGTGTGGCTGATTCAATAGGGAGGGGTGAGCATGGCATGAGGAAAGAAATGAGGCATTGGCTTCAGTTTACTTTTGTGCATCTTCAGATGTAAAAGTGTAAGAATGTAAGTAAGTGTCATCTTAGTGTAGAAGTTTTCTGGTACTACATCAGTTTAAGAAAACACAGTGTTTGACATGTCTCAGTTACAGCACTGGGGTTTAGGAGGATATAGACCAACTACTAAAGAACAGCTAGTTTCAGAAATTTTGAAAGACTCTCTTCAACATGCCTTGCTGCCACCCAGTGCTTCTTGGAGTGGTTCCTCTTTGTGTTTTCTGCAGTCGACAATAGCAGGTCTGTGGTCTACTGAGACACCCTCTCATCTGGGCAAGGAGAGTGGTCCCCATGGGTCCTGTTCTACTAGTTACACCAAAAAGCATTCTTTGCTGAACTGACATACTTTAGCCAAAGGAATCACCAAGGGGAAAAGCGAGGGTTTTAAAAGTGCTGCAGTATTATCTACCTTTATATTTTGTGGTTTTTTTCATTTTATTTCGAACAAAATACTGATTTAATTGAAAACTTGATTAATATTTGTAGTAAAATGTCTCCTTGAAGTAGCTTATCCACCATGCCTTTCAGAAGCAAAATCTGAGACTTAGATGACCATGTTGGTTAGGGAAATCTCTTCCAGAGTATTTCCACTGGTTTGATCAATCACAGCTTCATCCAGAATGTGGTTAGCCCGAAGTATTGCAGCTGCTACAATTTTGCAAAGTGCCTCAGTTCCCTATCTTAAAATGTAAGCAAAAGAAACTTCTTTTTTTTACAACCAATATTTTGTGAGTAAAAATGAAATTATTAAATATTCTGAAAATTTCAGAGGGGAAAAAAACCCCTATAAAACATATCTGATTATTTTTTATTTTTTTTTTTTGGAAAAAACCCACACAACTTTATGAACTTACCAATGCTTCTCTTCTGACATCTTTTTTTTCTCCTCTTCAACCAGTCATTTTGTCAATACAGTTATGGCCAAACTTGAACCAGCTATGATGAACCTTGTAGAACAGTGGACTTACAAAAATTTCAGAAACTCAGGACCTGGAATTAATCATCATAAAATTATAACCCTTACAAGAAATACTTTGAGAAACATGGGAACTGATGAGACTGTTCTTTAATTAATAAAATCAAAGATGATGAGTTCTATAGGCAGTATTGAGCTAGTTGTCAGTAATTAGCTTCAGATGAGATTGTTGTCTTTAATGTTTCTTGACTATTCTTGGATGAGTTGGAACATACGATGAAAGTGTAATTACAGCCTTTGATATTTTGGTGGATGTCAATGCTTCCTGGAAGTATTCCAACAGGTTATTTGGCCAAGTGGTTTGTGGGGTAGCCAGTCCTATACAAATTAAGAAAGAAAGAGAAAACTGCTTAATTGTTCATGCAGTAAATGGTCTCCTCACATATGATGTGGTATTTTATATGCATTTAAGCAAAAGTCAATCTAATGAAAAAACAAATGCTTTTTGTCTTTTATGTGGATTGTGTTACTTGTATGCTTATTGTGTTTTTTCAAAGTTCTGGCTTTTTAATCCTAATTATTAAAACAATAAGTTCAGCGTGTCTAGAGTGGAGAGAATGAACAGTTTAAAGAGTGCAGTATGTGCAAGATTCTGCTAGGATGTGTACTGCTTTTGCACTGGTGTAAGTATTGCCATTGGGATTATGTCAGAGCATTGCAAATGTGTATCAGGGCTTTAATTTTTTTTTTTTTAAATTTTGTAAAATTTCAGCCTGAATTTTTACAGTTTAATGAAAGAAACTAAACAATTCTAAAATAAGTTCTTGAATTTAAAGGCACTCATAATTTGAAATTTCTCTCTCAGATTTACAATCAATAAGACTTCAGGTAGAATATAAATTTGAAAGTGTGGACTAGATCTAGTAAGATGTAGAAAGAGTAAAAAGTATTTGGGAAACAGGAAAGATAGTGTTAGAGAATCATGGTTTGGGTTGGAATAGACAAATTATAACTGAGGTTGGGGGTTTTCTCCAGATCTCCCCTGTCATGGGAGGGGCACCTTTCACTACACCAGGCTGCTCAAAGCCCCATCCAACACAGCCTTGAACACTTCTAGGGATAGAGTATCCACAGCTACTCTGGGCAACCTGTTTCAGTGCCTCATGACCCTCACAGTAAAGCATTTCTTCCTAATGTCTAATCTAAACCTACTCTCAGTTTAAAGCCATTCCCCATTGTCCTATCACTGCATGCCCTTGTAAACAGTTTCTCTCCAGCTTTCTTGCAGGCCCCCTGTGATGAGTTGATGCTGTCTGGACACCAGGTGCCCAGCATAGCCACTCTATCACTCCCCTGAGCAACTGGACAGGGCAGAAAAAAATAACAAAAGGTTCATGCATTGAGAAAAGAACAGGGAGAGATCACTCATTGATTACCATCATGTACAAAACAGAGTTGATATAAGGAAATTAGTGGCATTTATTGCCAATCAAAATCAGACCAGGACAATGAGAAGTAAAACAAATCCTAAAAACACCTTGCCTCCACTTTTCTCTCCTTCCTGGGCGTAACTTTGTTCCCAAATCTCTACCTCCTCCCCAGCAGTACAAGGAGGCAGGGAATGGGGGCTGTGGTCAGTTCATCCCATGTTGTTTCTACCCCTGTTTCCTTCTCAGAGAGAGGAGTGCTTCCACTGCTTCAGCTTGGGGTCCCTCCAGTGGAGAGAGTCCTTCACAAACCTCTCCAGTGTGAGTCCTTCTTATGCTGGGGCCCTGGAGCTGGATGCAGCACCCCAGATGGGCTCTCACAAGAGCACTGTAGAGGGAGAGAATCCTCCCTTGACCTGCTGGCCCTGCTTTTTCGATTGCAGCCCAGGACATTGTTGGCTTTCTGGGCTACAAGTTCACATTGCTGGCTCATGTTGAGTTTTTCTTCCACCAACACCCCAAGCCTTTCTCTTAGGGCTCTCAGTCCATTCTCTGCCATGCCTTTATCTGTGTTTGGCATTGCCCTGACCCACATGCTGGACCTTGCGCTTGGCTTTGTTGAACTTCATGAGGTTTACAAGGTCTCACCTTTCAAGCCTGTCCTCTAGATGTCATCCCTTCCCTCCAGTGTGTCGACTGCACCACACAGCCTAGTGTCGTGGACAAACTTGCTAAGGGTGCACTCAACCCAAACAACAGTGGTACTGTTCTGAATTAAACATGTTTAAAACAGTTATCCCATAATATTTGCAGTCTGAGTCAAAAAGTTCTGGAGGTGTTGCAAAAAGATATTTTACAACACAAAATTTAGTCAATTTTTTTTTGTTATTTTTTTTGTTAATTTAAACAAAATTGTATGACCTCAGGGGAATCAGTCATAAGACTTAGTTTCATCTGGGATTAACTGGATAATTTTTTCATAGGACTTTTTTATAACTGGCATATCTGAGCTATTTGGAACAGTAGATATCTCCCACAGCAGCTCCCACTTCCAACAATCTTGCAGTTTAAGCAAAAAGTGCAGCATGGCACATTCCTCTTGTATTTGTATCGTGTATTTGTAGATGTCAGTCTGTAGCTTTAAAGGTATTAATAAGGATCTGGGTTCTATAGTCCATGGTCATACTTTCATTCTAAAAGGCGAGAAATCTTCCAGGTATAGTTGGGAAGAGAATTTGCTCAGGACTGACAGAGCTGTGGTAAAGATTACTATTCTAATAATATTTTAAAGGATTTTTCTTGCATTTCAAAACCCAAATGGTGCTTCTTTCATTGGGCATCTTGTTTCTTGCAGTAATTGACTAGGGATGAGAAGAAAGAAAGAAGGGTTTCTACCTGGAGATCTTAGGACACAATGGGATTTCGTTCAGACTTTAAGTCAGCACATTAGGGGATCTTTCAGTATTAGCATGCAAAATGACCATCTGTATGCAACTATGGCTTTGATGAATTACCTGTTTATTCAAACCATACCTAGTTAATTAAAGTTATCAGCATTAAGTAAAATAAATTAAAGCTAAAATGCCACTCCCTGCCCTTAGGTGAAAATCCATGGCCTTCTCTTCCTTTTCCTACCCACCGTACCACTTCCTTTTCAGTGAAGTTTTGAATATAATATTTTGGAAAATCTATGTACAGTAAGTGAAAAAGCTCTGAAATTAATTATCTTTGGGTTTATCTTCCTTAGATATTTCAGATTATCTCAAACATATTCCAGATATGAAGCTTTTTCTTTGTGGGAGACTGATGAATGTAAAAACATTCAGGTGAGATGCAGAGGGAAGAATTAGGGAGACCAATCTACAAGTCAACTTTTTCTGTAGAAACTGCACCACTGAAATATATTTAAATGTCGCTTGTATACAAAGAAATTTGCAAAGCTCAAAAAAACTTTTGTAATGTCATTTTTAAACATTTCATTTAAACCAGCATGAGGAATGAGGTGGACAAGGAAATTAATAGCTGTAATATTTTTGTAAATATTTTAGCTAGTGAAAATAGGAGCAATTTTTGCTACTGTTTCACTTAGTATGCTTATTGGAGCTTTTGTTATATAGGATTGTGTAATAGAGGATAAATGGATGCTATTGTATTTTTATTTGCTCACAATATTATTCGTTCTGTAAACTAGTTGCTTGAACATGCAAGTATGTTGGCTGATGAACAAGAAACTTCAAATCTCAAATTAGTAATAAAATCAGAGGCAATGCAATTTAAAATACCTTAACAGAGGGCTTACAGTATA
Source organism: Campylorhamphus procurvoides (assembly GCA_013396655.1). Taxonomy (NCBI): domain Eukaryota; kingdom Metazoa; phylum Chordata; class Aves; order Passeriformes; family Dendrocolaptidae; genus Campylorhamphus; species Campylorhamphus procurvoides. The sequence continues at coordinate 1,561,193 of WBMV01003598.1, read as the reverse complement.
TATAATTATTCATAACAAAAAAGAATCTTACGGTAGATGCAATCACCAGCATTACATATAGGACTGGGGGGGGGCGGGGTTCATAAATAACTATGTTTGCTCTTAGCAATGTGTATGGTTATATCTGTGCTGGATGCTTCTCATTTTTCTTGCCTCTTGGACTGGAAAACAATAAATTATGCACCCTCTGGTATGAATTTCTATTTGCGTGTATTTGGCATAACACAAGAATCTTAGAAATGAGTGAACATTTCTCTCACATCTGGAACATTTCTAAATTATCACCAATAATGTCCTCACTACAAATGGCTGAACAAGACAGTAAGGCACTGTGTCAAATTTAGTCCAAATCCTTTTGCTATTTAAGTGATCAACCACCAAAAAGCTGAAGTCATTACTGTTCCTAAAGTTCTGTTTAAAAACAAAGCAACCAAATTCAGAATAATGACTAGTTTTTAGCTATGAGTTGGCTTGATTTTAAGTTGGTTACAAGAGAGCCTTATCCGCTGTGCTTAAACCCATACATAATAAATTATGTGTTCTGTAGTAACAGCAGGGTGATGTTCTGCTCAAATGTGTCCAAGACCTTATGGCTGTGCTTAGTTTAAGTCAGTCAGTCCACGAGCTTGCTTAGCGTCTGAAAAATATTCCCCTCTCAAGATGCACAAGATGCACAGCCTGGCGTTTCTACCCCCAGTGCAGGTGGCCAGCACATTGGAGCAAAATGTCCAGCCACGCTGCTGTCTTCAATTAGGATCCATTCAAAGCTGACTCATGTGTTGCTGTGGAGCTCTTGTCAACCTGGCTGCTTTCAACCCGTAAGTGTTAATGTGTACTTACCGCAGTGCAGTTGTCAGTCATTCACACCAACACCCTCATGGCAAGGATTTGCTCCATAGGGTTAGCAGGCTGCTGTGGGGATGGGACTGCCTCATGCAACCTGCAAAACTGAGGACCACGGTTTTGTTTAGTGCATCTGTTCCTTTTTTTTTCCACGGACTGAGTAACAATTTACCACCCAAAGAGATGAAGGGGCATATCCTATGCCTGTTGTGTTTGGATACCAGCACAAAGATGAGATGGTCTGTGGTGAAGTCTTGTGGTTTAGGAAACTGTACTGCCTATTTTATTTTTCCAGTGGGGTAAATCAAAGAAATAAATAGAAAATAAGTGATTTTTTTTGAAACTTCATTTTCCATCACCAAAGTTGTACTCAAAGTAATTACTGAGCATACCTTAACACTATGCCCTCCACCCTAGCCCCTCTGTGGTTTGTTCTTCTGTCACAGTTTTAGGGAACAGAGAAATGGGGGCCAGTTGATTCTGTGAACTTTAAAACATTCTCTGGAAGCCTTTCTATTACTGCTAGCACCCTCTATTTCTTGTGTAGATTCATCACAGCTGTTTGTGGCACAGCATCAGCTGCTACTCAGACCCTGTAGCTGAAAGCATGCCCTTCTGCAGCCCAAAGGCAAATTAATGCATCAACTTAATTCTTATGGGACTGTGGCTCTTGATTACTGGGCTTCTGCCACAGAGGTGATTTAATATCTTTGGAGTCTATGTGGACCAGGGTTGATGGAAGGTCATATCCCAGTTCAGTGAAAAACATGCAAGTTTTCACTTTGGTTTTTTTCCCAGTTTAGGCTCTGGTGACACTGATGCAATCCTCACCTTTTATTTCCCTTTCCTGTTCCCTACTTCTGGCTCTCGTGTCTTTGTCTAGACTATAGATATGGATGGTGTGGGAATAATGGGCAAGTGTGCATGTGCGTGCATGCATACACACATTCTGTGTCTTATAAACTTCGTATTACCTATGTGAAGTACAGCGTTAAATCAAAACAGGCTGTGAGAGGGGAACAACAGGAAATGAAAGAATGGCTAAGATAAGGCATTCAGCTGCATCAACTGGTTTAATAAAAATGTTGCTGGTACCTCTCTCCATATATGCCTTGCCTTGCTTATATCGTTGGCTCATCAGACCTAGAGCAATGTGGTGGCGACAAAGCACATTGGGAAGTGGATTTAGGGGAGAGGGTTGCATGGTGAAGGAAATGTTACTTGAGCGACTATCCCAACCACCTGAACAAGGCAGAAGCACCATAGCCCGTGGCTGCCTGCTCTGCCTCTGTGCCCAGATGTCATTTTTGCTTCTGCATAAGTGCTAATTATGGTGTTGAGGGGGTAGGTATTTATTACAGGCAAAGTGAAAGGACCTGTGGGCTATGACAGTGTGCTCTGTATTGCTGCAGGTGTTGTTGAGACTGCAGGCATTGGTCTACTGATGCAGCAGGGTTATTCACCTGCTGAAAGCAACCAGCAGTGTTTCTGCTGGCTTTGAGGTTCTGCCTATAGCCCTGTTTCATTTCTATGACACCTTTCCTTTACTGGCTGCTTGAGAAATAGCATTCAGATCTTTTTTGTCTTGCTAGATTGCTTGCACACGTGCACATACAGAAAATACTGTTTTCTTGTTGTTTTACTTGATTTGTGTCTGCCATGGTTATGCCCCTGTAGGTTTAGGTCCGTCAAAAATGTAGTGGGTGAGATATTCTAGCGACTCCCAACTAAATGGACAGGCCATTTTCAAATTTTTAGTGATATATGCTTAGGTCAGGGCATGAGCTTCAAGTGTATTCACAGGAACATAAAACTTTCTTAAACCTCTGCATTTCAGCTACAAAGTAAAAATGCATTTCTTCAACTGGCTTTGTCTATTGCATTGTGTGCTCGGGTGGGAAAACCCAAGTCCTGCTAATGCAAAACACACCCTGTGCACTCACTTGTTCCCCTGGCAGCAGGATGAGAGAGGGAGTGAACTGCATGTGATTGGTATTAGTCACACTGGTTACTGTGTCCTCCTGGAAGGTGTATGGCACTGAAGAGGCCATTACAGGCCTCCACGCAGAGCAGGGCTGCTCACCCCAAAATACAAGGAACTTTTGTTTCCTGGTTTAACAATACCAGCAGTAGAACTAAACTAGTAATTTCAGAGTATTTAGGTCTAATAGACGAAATTAGAAATGTTTCTGAGTCTTATTAGGTGCTACTTCTGGGTTTTCCTTAGTCTCCTTATACACCACCTCTTCTCTTTCCCTCTCAATAGGGTATCTCTTTGTTTCTAGAGCCTCTTTCTTACTTGTTCTTTTATTTAGTTTGCCCTTCTCTTTGAGTCTGCTTCATCCCAATATAAATTATTGTTTAACTGCCCTCTCTGGTTTTCTGCAGAGCAGTATTTTCTGTCCAGAGCCATTTTAACTCTGCTAGTAGAATGCCTTGCACAGTGGGGTCCTCTCTGGTGGTGGGGCTCCAGGGCTCAGTGGTAATGAAAATAAGAAAGGCATGATACTTCATCATCATTTGTTTTTATGTTGTTGTCAGTAATAGGGTGCTGTAATGAGCAAAAAAGTAGAGCAATTGTCATGTTTTGATACTTTGAGTCTCGTTTATAACAATTATCTGATAAAACTGTATTAATGCAGGTTATGGGGAAACCACTTGGCTGGCAATATAATCACACTCTAAGAAGCCAATCTAATGGTACCCAGATGCTCCACAAAATCATTGGGTGACCTGAGTATGATTTTACAATCATTTCTTCCATCTTAACTAGCTTATGGCTGAATATATTCCTTAGTGATCTTCGTTATTGCACTGTTACGTAAAAATTCCTGGAGCTGCAAAAGCTTTTTCCCTTGGGATAGGAATAAGTCATGCAGCAGCATGGCATTATACTGCTATAGGAGAGGCTGCCAGGCTGAATTCTTCACTGTGGTATAGCTGACTTGCAACTGTTCATTGTTTTGAAACCAGCTCTTTGCATTGCTGTAGCTGGGTGATCTGAGATGTTTATGGCTGCCTTGTGCTCTCAAAGTGCTGAATTAGGCGTGGTGAAGTAATATAGTAGTAAATCTAATTTAAAAATTTTAAAGGCATTTTATATTGTGGGGTTTGGGGAATTTTTTTTGGTGAAACTTGTGTTGGTGTTTGTTCTTATCTTTCAGGTCATAGTATGATTAGCACATATAGTAGTGTAAACTTGGTATTCAGCAGTTAAATCTAAAACCTGAACTTAGTTCTAAGCAGTTGGAACAAAAGTTGAATAGATTTTAATTACGGGCTTTTCAGTTTCATGTAAAGGCTACCACTCAGAATTTGCTGTCCTCTAGTTTGTATTTAGATTTTTAAGAACCTAATCTAGAATACTTGATTACTCAGAGGTCTAAATGTAATTCAAGTTTACTTCTAGTATTTAAAAATCTCTTTGTGTCTCTGGGACTGCAGACTGGAGGACTTCTATTTCAGTTATTTTAGTCAACCAGGAAAATGTATGAACACATAAATGACTTGAAAGTGTGTGTTAGTTAGCTGTGCCTTTCCATCATTCTGCACTGGCATCCTCCAATGAATTCATTTAGAAGTTTCTGCTCATTGACTCATGAAATCTTTTTTCTCCTGAGTGCTTAAACTGTCAGTGTTTCTACTGAAACTGTTTACTTACTCATTTGGGTAAAGGCTCAAAAATAATTTGTTTAGTTTCTCTTTTTTTAAAATAAGGGAAAAAAATATCACAGTTTGGTGAGATGCATAATAGAAAACTGATATATAGTATTGAATCACTTCTACATCCCTTTGGGGATCTGAACTTGCTACTAACTGAGCAGAGTATTGTATGGCACAGGACTGCAAAACCAAATTCCATGTAGCTGGGCTAGTTAGATGTAATAAGTCTAAAACACAGTGAATATTAAAAGACATGAAGGAGGGTAGAATGTGATGGTCAGAAAAGATAACAGCTTGCATTTTCTTAGGGCTTGAAAAGATAAGCTTCCCTGAGCCAAAGATGTGGAATGAGAGAAAAGTGATGAAAGTGAGGTTGATTTGTGGGTTTGTCCCTATCCATGCTAGTTGGATATGAGAGGACTGAGGGAACATGAAGAGATCCCAGTAGACTTCCTGAAGATGCACAATTTTCTTCTCAGCTGGACACTTCCAGTTTCTTACCTGGACTATGACTGCATAGTCAGCTTTTTTTTATAATGAGGATGATGAGACCTTAAAAGAGGTTGTCCAGAGAAACTGTGAATGCTGCACCCCTGGAAGTGTTCAGGGTCAGGTTGGGTGGGATCCTGAGCAACCTGATTTAGTAAAAGATGTCCCTGCCCATGGGACATTGTTGCTTCCATAAATAAAAAGGCACAGGTAAATATGAGGTATGGGGCATCAGCTTCTTCAGGAGCCTGCTCTGCAGAAGGTCTGTGAATGTGTGTCTTTTCCCTGTCTTACTTTGGAAAGCTGTTCTTTGTAATCAGAAGCCTGCAGGTGATGTGAAGAGCTGCGTCCCTCATTGCACCCATCCAACTCTTTTGGCTGGGGGAGGCTGGGTGTGCGGGCACAGAGCCAGCCTAGCTGGAGGACAGGTGCTCACGTGGGAGAGGAATATACAGTGCAAGAGGATTGGTCACCCTTAGTTGTGCCTATGCCATGAGAGTCCTGCGAAGAAGAATTGAAGTCTCTTTAAATTTATTTGTTGTTGTTGTTGTAAAGAGGCTGAATAAGCCACCCTGTTTTTAACATCCTAACCCTCTTATTTGTTCTGGTAGCTCTGTTATGGTTTAAATAAATTTTTATGAGCTTGGCTGACTGTAAGTGTACACAGTCTTCCAAAAGAGGTCTTGCTAGCGTCTTCCACGCAAACACAAATATTTGTCTGTGTTTGAAAATCCTCAAGGTACATCCAGGGTTAGATGATATAAACATGTGAGAGTCACTGCATCTTTGTACAGGAAAATGTAGCCAGATCATTCTGTCCTCTACCATTTCCCTCTGTGGAGCTGTCACAGTAGAAATTTAGTAAACCTGTTCCTGATTTTCTGATTTTTTTGCATGTTTTTGTATTTTTGATTTGTTTAGTACCATGTCTATCCCTGAGATCACTGCTTTTCTTTTTTTTTTCCCTGTAGAGTATTGCAGGGCTCCACTGCACTTATGCGGCTGGCAGACTCACTAGCAAATTATTAATGTTTGTGAAAACATCACTAAATGAAAATAGTTGGCTCCAAGACTGAACCCTTGAGGAGCTACACTGGTAACCTCCTTTTAGCCTCATAATTGCAGTACTTCCTGACAATTATTAGTCAATCCTCTATATATTTTACAGTCTTGGTGCTATTTTCCACTTTTAACAACTGAATTAGTAACTTCCCATAATCCACCAACCATATCAAATGCTTAAGTGAAGTTCAGTGGATTAATCTTCTGTGCTTCATTTGTCTAGAAAAGGAAGTACTTTATCAGACAGATGAAGTATGCTAGCTGCCTGGAACATGTTTATAAGCTTGGCTGAGGAGGCAAAGGGACTGTGCTACCATTTGCAGGATTATGATTTACTGATTTCGGAGAGTTCTTTCTGTTTTTTGGATAAGAACTGTGCTCAAATAGCATATTTTGCATTTTTCGGTTTTGCTGTTGTCTAAATGTTACCTGTAATCTGCTTTTCTTATATTGTTGAAATTTTACCCTTACTGAAATTGGTTAACCACTTGAGTTGATTTTCATGAGGTTTTGTCTATTCCATGTTATATCCAGTGACAATACTACTACATGAATGGAGGAAAAGTGTGCAAAGTGTTTAGAAGTGCTTCCCTTAGTTAACTGTGCAGTAACAAAAAGTCTCCATTATTACTGTTTGAACTATAACTACTAAAAGCCACTTGGCTCCATTCACATGATTTAGCTTCTCTGATACTCTTTTTAAAAATAAGATTTGCATCATAGCTTTTGAATTATCTCATCTAGACATCATACTTCATGATTTACTACTAAAGTGTTTATTAAGGTCTTGGTTTTCAGCCTTTTAATAGAGAATATTACCAGGGAATATCAGTCTGTTAAGTCTCAGTAGCAGAGAAGACTTTTATAGAAAAATTAAAAGGAATTATTTTCATTGTGTATCTGGGATTCCTAGTAGTTGCCTTGGCAGTAAACCAGCTATCATACTGCAGATTCTTTGAAAAACAAGTGTTTACTCATAAAGGTCTGAACAGAGTGGCAACAGTGCAATGTCCTAATGCAATGCAAGTTTAAGGAAATGCCGTTAGTGTATTGATCCTTTCTTAAACAAAAATGAGGAAACATTATCACACTTCAGGGGAACAAAATTAAAATTCCTGTAAATAAGTGTCCACCAGATACATTATCTCTTACAGTATTACACTCAGAGATTGAAGTCACCTCTGTCACTAGAAACAATTTTTTCTCACAAATATAATAATACTTTTGCTTGTTAATGCCACTGTGATACTGCTAATATTCAAGATGATGATTTTTCTGAAGTAGAATGGAATCATTATATTGGTGAAAATTAGTCTGGATAAATTAGATATCAGTTATTATCTCTCACTTTTTTAACTCATGATGAAGTGATATAGTGTTTTCCAAGCTGCCAAATCCCTTTTCAAAAGGCTGCCAGATTTTCCAAAAACATTTCAGGGTTTTTTTGAGTTGCATTCTCAGTTTCGTGGGAAACCAGTAATGGTTTGCACAGAGAACTAGAACTGGATGCAATAGATTCATTCTTGCAAAAACAACACTTAACTCACTTTGTGCATCAGCTTCAACAAAGGGAGCATTGAAGCTCCTTGGGCAAATGTTAAGTGTGAAAACCTATTTGGCTTTTGCAGAAGGTTCCACCTACATCCACCTCTTGAGATTCAGAAGTTGACATCTGTTTTGGTTCCTTGACCGAGTGTCTGGTTGAGATACAATCAGTAAAGAATATCATTCTTTATCATTTATTCCTAGTGGTAGTTTGCAGAATACAAAAGCACATGCACTTGTCCATATGACTAAATGCTAAAATAGTTAAATATTGAACTACAGAGAATCATTAAACATGAACAGATGTAATATTTAGAGGTAGACCTGCGTATTTGAGGCTGGAAGGTATCTTCTTGTGCGTATGTGTATGCATGTTTGTTATGGGGAGGCAAATTGTACTTCCCTGGACAGGTTCCTTACCAGATGTTTCTTACTACCTCAGATGATTGAAGAACCAAAGTACATCTGGCTATTAAAGTATCTTTATATGGTTACATGATTTATTTGGAAAGCATGGTTGAAACTAGTAAGTTTACAACTATGTGAATAACTTATCATTTTCTGGACAGAGATAGTAACCTTTGGAACTTAAATTAGACAATAGTGCTGATCTGTGCTTACGTACAAGATGTGTTTGTTTATTTTTAAGATTATTGCATTCAGGCAGTCTTCTATTTACTTATGCTATTTTGGTATTTTTGCTGAGAGTCAAGAGACTTAAATAAACCCAGAGTCTCTATGGATTATAGTTATGTACAGTTTTATACATACTGGAAAGCCATAAGCCTTCAGGCTGAGATAACTGCATAATAAACATATATTTTATGAAATAATACCTTTAACACATGTTGGTAAAAAAAAAAAAAAAAAAGAGGAGGAAGACAGTTCATCTCTGTCTGCCACAACAAACTTCTATCAAAAATAAATTTAGAAGAGCTACAATTGTTCTCCCAGGTTTTGAAAAGAGATGATCTTACTTGATGTTTCCATAAGGTAGCAAGGAGCACTTTTGAATATGTTCAGTGGGCCTAATGGAACACTGAAATCCCAATGTTAACCACCTGGCACTCACAGGGGGAAGAGTAGGTGCCGCTGGGAACATGGAAAGGATGCCTTAAGACACTAATCCTTTCTCATATCTGGATGCTATCAACAAAATATCCTGTAGTGGCATAGTAATTACATATTGTATCTAACAGCTTGCATGGCCTCATATATAACAGCACTGTTATAACTGCAAGGATGTGAGTTTGCCTTGCACCAATGAAGGATTAAAAAAAATGTTGAATTTTATGTTATTGGCCATCTTAGCTACAATTCATCAGAAAAGGTAGCTCAGCTTTGTAATTCAGAGCTTAGTTTCCCTACAGATTCAGGTAAACCTCAGTGCAGCTGTGGAAACAGACATTTTCCTTTCAAGTACTTCTTTGTAAACATAATCACTTGTAACTTCTTTTCTAGATGCTGGCTTAAATATGGAAGGAAGAAAACACCTCTTTCTGACATTATTTGCTTTTGATATTATATTCAGCCTTTGGCGTTAATATTTGCTTGTATTTCTTTCCTGTCTTTCTCCTTTTATTTTGATATGCTTTTAAGAGATTCTAAGTTTTTAGGGAGATTTCCTGCCCTGCAGATAAATTTCTAAAGAGTAACTTAAAAGATAATCTTTTCCTGAAAGAAAGGTGAAATTCTACCCTTCTGAATCAAAATTTCCTTCAGCTCACATATTGTGGCCTCCCACACAGTCAAACTAGAACCATAAAAAGTAATTCAAAATGTCCAATAAAATGAAGTTTGACATTTTATTGCCAAAAGAAAAAATACAGTAATAAACATGAGAATATTTTGTATTTTGAATAATAGGATTTTCTGAAACAATGCACCATTCCAAGTGGACAAATATACTTTGGCTATCTCATTCTCTCCTTCTCCTCCATGACCTGATTTTTTGGTCATAGTGCAATATGTATGATAAATCAAGGTGTCCCTTCTAGTGAGAAGAACAGATGTATCATGAGGATGCAGACGATCCTGGAGAGGAGTGTGGTTGGGAAGTTCCACAAGACACAGTTATACATATATGAACAAACAACAATATTTTACCAATATAGATTTATTTCTAGATTTTCATTTATTATGCTTTCTAGTGACCTATCAGTATTTTCCCAGGGAAAGATGATCGTTTTTGCAGAAATGTCCATTACTTGGAAAATCAAACTTCTGTCAGTGAGAATTTTAAGGCTGAATAAATGTTTTTCAACTGACAATGTTGGTCTTTGGGTGTCAGATACCAAAGTAGATAGCTATGCAGGTAATCCCAAAGAAAACACAAGGACAATGAACATCCATACAGATCCATCTTGACCTGTAGCTCACACAGCCCTCTCCTACTAACATTCTCCTAAATCTCATTTTAAATGAAATTTTCTTAATATTTTAAGTGAATTGTAATATTTTCCTCTTTTGGTTTTTTTTTGTTTGTTTGTTTTTAAAGTGACTTTTCATGGTATTTATTGCTATTTTTGTTGTTGTTTATCTGGATATACAACATTTCTGTTAGTTTGGGTTAGCAACCAAGATGCATATTTTATAAAAACAGAACTTGAGATGCATGCGAAACCCAGGGTCAGATGGTATTGAGAAATCCAGAATTATGCACATTGCCATTGCATCTCTGTGTTTTTTTGGCAAGGCAGTTTCAAAGTGGAAGACACTTGCAGTTTAAATCTAGGTTTTATAACCTATTTCTAAAAATACACTCTTATTGATACAAGGAAAATAGACACCACAACTTGTTAGTTTAATCTTATTTCTTTATAGTTTCCCTCTTCTCTTTAAATGATTTGTGCTGAAACATTATTTAGCTCAGTGTTCTTAGTCATCTTGATTCCTGGCATTGCAGCTCTGAATCACAGAATCACTGAATATACTGAGTTGGAAGGGACTGACAAGGAGCATCAGCTCTGGCTCTTAGCCCTGTACAGGACCATGTATGTGTGAACATAACTGCAAACCACATTTTGCCAGGATCTTGTTACTGCAGAAATGTACATACTGATTCTGTCCTCATTTACCAAGAGATCATCTGGGATGTGAATTCTTTTTTTTTTTTTTTCCCTGTAATGGTGTAGCAATGTTACCAGTTTTGATTTGGTTCATTTCATGGGAGGAGAAAGGAAGAACTATCTGGCCCTATAAAAAACATCTGTGCAGGAAAGCAGCAAAAAAGTCACTCTCCAAATTTGTTGTATGAATTTGTTGTGTGATCCCTGATCTGATGTATGATTTATTTATACATACATACTGAATATTGGGGTTTTAATTTTGTACAGGAGCAAGCATTTGCACTGTATTGTATCTTATAAAGTTATTTCATCTATACTGGTGAAGAGTAACTTAATTGCCAGCATGATTACTTGCTGGACTAATAGATCCCCAGACTTGAAAAATGTTATATGTAGACTAAGTTTCAGTTGTATCAACATTTTTAGTTGTGTTTAAAGGACAGAAAAAACACACAACCTCACGGGTTAAGATGTATTCAAATAGCTGCAAAAATGCTCAGTATGAATAAGTGGTAGGTAGTGCTATCAAATGGTGGAAATATTTAGGAAAGTATGAATTCGGAAAAGCTACTTCAGTTCCTCCTATAGTATTTATATCCAGGCAGAGTTTCTAGTTAATGCAGTATTTTTGCTTTGACTGGGCTGTAAAAGCAAGAGGCCAGGACTAGCTGGAGATAGTCACAAAGAGGAAGTATTTCACATCAGCCCCTCACTGATTGCTGTGCCAAGCAGACCTGGATGATGACAGCTGACCCCCTCTTCTCCTTTTAGAAGGAACGCTGGCTTTCAGCATCCAATGATTGCCTTTGTGACTGCACCATTGTCTTCCCCACTGAGTTTTAATCTCTTAGGACTATAGAAGCTTCACACCATGTACAGGCAAGGGCTTAATTTGAACAGTCAATTCATTTCACGTTGTAATAACCTGCTCGTGCCCTTGACGTTCCCAGTGAATGGAGAATTGGGACATTATCAGTGACTAGTGAGGATGAAAGGAAATACTTCACTTTGCCTATGGAAGCACCGGCATCTGTTGTATTTTAGCTGTTATCTTTGGCCAGGGACCTATAACTGATCTCACAGCTGAGACAGAAACCATATGCATGAAGAAACTAATTTTAACCCTCTCCTTGCCCATCACTCATGGGTGCTCACTGCATGTGTTAATGTGAGAGCCATTAACACTCCCTTATCAGGAAATGCCACCTAATAAGCAAAGGGTTAATGACTAAATACAGTATTTCTGGTGATGATGCAGGAAGAGATGTTTTCTTTGTGTCAGCATACAGCAGCAGTATGGCTGAAAGACCTTATCTGAATCAGTTGAGTGTCTGACATATGCTATACATGCTTCTTTCCAGCTCTGCCTGTGATTTCATCCAATGTTTCACCTACTCTGAGGACATTTATACTAACAGTATCCAATTAATAGACTTATTTAAGAGAAATTTTGGTAAAAGGGGATTTGTTAAGTTTAACGCTACCTTGGTGGTTTAGGAGGTGCCTTACACATTCAAAGTTGTTAAAATGGTGGTTTAAGTGTTTTAGAAATATGAAAATCAACGGTTTTCCAGAAGCTGCAAAATTATTACAGCAACGTGTTGATGCTGCTTATAATTCTGAATATTGTGACTGTCCAATGGGCTATGGAATTCAAAACTGAAAGCAACAGATAACAACACTTTTCAGTTAGAGAGACTCAGATGAATGTTCCCATTCTGCTTATCATTTTCATACAGATATTAGCAAACAAATGAAATCTACTCACCTTAAAATCACCTTGTAATTGCAGTCAAGGAGTTTTCTTTAGCTTTAGTTTCTTCATGTACTGCTGAAGCAAACAACCAGCTGTGTCATAAGAGTTCGAAGAATTAATTTGGGAGAAAGAGGAGAGGAAGGGGCAAACCGAAAATGAAAACAAAAGCAAACTTGAGAGCTCTTTACAGGGGAAACCTAATTATCATTGATAGGGTTCTTTTTTTTCTCTTGTACTTTAAGACTAGTGTTGCATGCTGTCTTGAGGTGACTCTGTACTACTCTGTCTTAAATGGTTAGGGAAAAATAATAACAAAAAAAGCCTAAGGCAAGCCAAAACAAATATTAATTTTGAAACTATGAACTGATATTCACAATGAAGTAACTTCTTTGGCAACCACCTGCAGTTTTGCTTATATTCTTCATGCTTATAGTGAAGAGGGAAAGATTTTTGATAATTGGGATGAGAAACAATGAAATGAAACACACTGTAAAGAGGTTCCATGTGCAGTGAATTAAAAAGTAAACGTGCTGTATTTCCAGTGTTATGATTGACACATTCTTTGGCTTGACTGTGTAATATCTATTTGTATAAATGTTAGATTAGATAACTGAGTCTTGAAGGTTTGTAGGTCTTTGCTGCCACTTGCAACTTTTAGAAAAACGTACAATGCTGATGGGTAAAGTTGTTTCATTTGGAGGGTAATGCTAAGCGTTCTCAACATAGTTTTCCTTCATGTGACTCTAGAAATGTCATTAAAATTTTAAACATTGTATAGCCCATGGAACTACCGTTAAATAAAGCATTACCCTATGCATCACACTATTTTTTTTTGGTAAATCTTATGTGAAAATGTGCTTTCCAGGTGTGTCCCTAGTAAAGCAATATGTGGCATGCCAAATTGCTTTTTGATGATCAAAATTCATCATCAATCCCTAGCATTTAGGAAATAAATTAGGCAATTTCAAATGGTACAAAAGAATCCTGCTCTTGCCATTCCTTGTGTGATGTTAGCAGTAGTAGATAGATGTACCTGCCTTTCAAGTTGGCCAGTCCATAGCCAGTTTCTGCTCACAAGACCACACAAGAAAATGTTTTTTAAAGTTATATTTCAGTATCAACATTTAGCACATGAAAAAAAAAAATTGATTTCTTCAAACCCTACAGGTATTGAGGATTCAGGAGAAGGAAAGACACAAAACCTGAAGGAAAAAAAACCCAAACAAAACCATGCAAATGGACTAAAAGCCAGTTTTCTGCTCCTCTGTTTCATTTTCCATAGGTAGAGGAAATAACCTGTTCTCCCTACTGCTGCCAAGTGTTCCTGATAGAAGACCCTTTCCAAAGATGTTGATTCTTTGCTAAACTTAAGAATTTTGAGCTGAAGCTTCCAGCCTTTTGCTCATTTGTTACCTTCCACACTCGTTACTCAAGGAAAAAAAAATAGGAAAATCAATTCAGTTCTTCCAAAACTTAATTCAAGATTTTCAACATTTAATATTTTCAAGGATGCGTTAAGGTAAAACACATTATTTGCTTTGGCTAAAATGATTGATTCAGCTGCCAACCAAACTGCTGAGGAGGGTGATCATTGGAGAAGATGTTGGACATGAAAAATGAGAGGAGAACTAGCAAACATTTGCTCTGCTGACACCCAGGCAGTCTGGCAGAGAAGAAAAAAACTGCTGTACCGAAGCCCAGACAAGTCAGGGGGAAGACAGAGACAGAGTATCTGGATAGTAAGAATATTAATTCCTCCTAATGATTATTTTTAAATAGCAGGAAATTTTAATGTGCTTTTGTAATTCAGCAAGGGAAAGGGACTGCTGCGTAGAGGTATCAGCATGACAACATGTTATTGCAAATCTTTGCTATCCTTGCCATTTGAAGTGACTTTTATAAATGGGTCTATGTAATTAAAAAGATACTCTGAGGAACTGAGCAAGAAGGCTCAGGCTGAACCTGAGTAAGGTAAAAGTATCAAACACCATTTGAAATCAGTGACAATTAGGTATTTACAATTTCTTCCAATTCACGACTGTGCGCCATCCTGATTAATCTGAAAATTATGTCAAGGGAACAGACAAGGGTTTAATTTCAGTTTATATTAAAATTGAATAAGTAACATAACTAATGTTTTCAGATACGTTTTTCCCTTTGTTCACTGTGCCAATATACAGCTCAGCTAAGCCTAAGGATTAAAATAAGTGATCCATGGTACTAATTAACAGATTTATAAATCATTCTATATGATCAAGCCATTCATAATTTTCCTGTCATATACAAGAAGGCGAGTGCAGTTGCCAGACATGTATTACAAGTGTAATGAAAGCAAATAGTCCAAAATGCTGAGAAATCAAAGTCTTATTAAAAATAGCTTCAGTCATGGATCCAAAAAAGTAATTATTTGCACAGTTCCTATACCCCACGACACCTGAAAATTTGGTAATGTTTAACATATGTCAGATTGGAGGTCCAAACCCAAAGTCAATTGTTGAAGTCTTTGCCCTGGAGGAAACACGTAAATCAGACAGGATATGAGAAATGGTGACTGATTAATTCTTCTCAAGGATCAGGACAGGAAGAGGTGCTTCTAGCTGGTGGACTTGGCAAAGTGTTAAAAGTGTACTGCAAAAGTGGTTCTGCCACTCATGGCATAGCTGTCGTGGTGCATATGTGCACTTGTGTACAGAGAAATGAGGAGGGTTTAGAGCAAGGTCCTCTTTAAAAAACTAAAAATTAGTAACTCCAAATAATCTTACGAAATTCAGCCTATTGAGTTTGAAACTGTTCTTCAGGGTTAAGTTCATTAAAGGGCTGAAATATTTTAAACTGTTACAGCAGGAATTTTTGCAGTTGATCTCTGTGATTTTTATTTTGAAGCTAGGGACCATCAATGGTGGAAATGTTAGATTGCTTTTGAGATGGAAATTAAAAGACAAAACCTTACTTAGCACTTATTTGATCACATCTGGAGTACTGTGTCCTGCTTTGGGGCTTTAGGACGGAAAGATGTTAATAGACTAGAGTGAGGTCAGCTGAGGGCCATGATCATGGTTGGGGCACTGGGACAGGAGCCCTGAGAGTGGTAACAAAGGGATTTGGGTTGTTCAGCCTGGAGGATCCTGTAGCAGCCAGTGTCTACAAGGAACCTACTGAGGAAATGCCACCAGCCTCCTTAAGGAGATGTGTGCCAAGAGGAGGACAGACAGTGAGTATAAATTGAGAGATGGCAGGTTACTATCAGACACAGAAAAATGAGTTCTATTATGACAGCCAAGCACTGGACCAGAAATTGGCACCATTCTTGGAGGAGACCAAGTCAGGAAAGCTTTGGCCAATATGGTATGAATTTACACTTGGAACTACTTTGTGTGGAAGGATGGGCTGGGTCCCAAAGTCCTTTGCAGCCTGAAAGGCTCTCTGGTCCTGAATGAGGACAGCAGAAGAAATGGAGACAGCAAGTAAAGGGTGAACAAAATGGCTTATATACCTTGCTAAAACCAAATAATTTGATCTGTTTTTTTTTGCTTAGTTGCCGAAACTATGGAGTGACATAGTTGATTCTGACCATGACAATCCCCAGGCTACCACAAAAACTGAAACTCTACAAAGTTTTGCAGTGTGTAATGTTGTAATGCCTTGCACTTGTGCAGAACTCCAGTGATCTCTAACCCTCCACAAACTTGACTAACAAAGACTCAGGGCAGTCCTTTGAGGCAAAGGATATATAGCTGTTAATTTAATTTTTGCAGATGCAGCTTGCAGAAGGCTACCATACCTAAAGTTGTACTGGGTTTGACTGTAAATTTTTGTAGGATCAGGGGAAGTGGAAGAGATCAGGTGTTCTACAAGCACAAAATGATGGCCAGCTCTCCACTGAGCAGGCATGGAATATGTTTCTTTTTCTGCCTCTCCTGGAGCAGGTGTTACGTTGACATTGAGCCCTGCCTACTGGTGAATGAGCAGTCAACATTAAGGGTGGGTGTCTCATCTTCTAGCTCACTGTCCTTACAACTGGAAGTAATTGGTATAACCTCAGTTTATTTCCCACTAATGTTTGACACAGCCAGGCCTGTGTTGTGTGGAAGAGAAAAAATTAAGTCTCCTTTTCCTTTGGAGTCACAGAAAGGAACCGGTGGAGCATAGCCTGTAGAAAATTAATGCCAGACCACATTTCCTCGATGTGGGCTTTTACTCTAAGGACAACAGATGGACATTTTATTCCTTGCCTTAAAACAGCTTTGTTATTTTTCACACACAGTCTCTTATCTTCACTTTCAGTATAACAAAGAAATCTACTTTAGATATCATTAGTTTAAGGATTTATAGTCTCATAATCTGTTGAGGTTATTTTGTGCCTATTAAATTACTGCATCTCTTTACATCATGATAGACTGTTTAAATACTTCAGGAAATCTTTTGGTTGCCTAGATCTGAGACCAGAGTACCCATCTACCCACACACACACACACACACACAAACAAAAGTAGTATTGTGAAAAAAAAGTGTAAAATACTTAGGAAATAGTTGTTTAGCTATGGAAAAAAGCTTTTAGCTCATCCTGCTTGGCTCTCTGGTTAGGCTTAAAGGAAAAATCAAGGAAAGATATATTCCTGATTCATTCCCTGCAAAAGCAATGGGTGCATCATCACAGGCTATGTCAGACTCAGCTCTTATGGAATACACCAAAATGGAAAGAAACACAGCCCAAGCAGGTGCTCCTCACCAGTCACACATCCCTGCGAACAGCCATGTGAGTTCTGCTAAGAGAACATTGAGGCTTGGATTTGGGGTTGGGTTGGAGATTGGCTTTGGTTTTAGCAAGTCTGATATTATTAGGGGAAGGTGTCATTAGATAAGGTTGGAAGAAACAGTTCTCCAGGGTGGATAGTCTGTTCTCAGACAGAGGTCAAGGTTAAAGCAGAACAGTGAAAAGCGGCCAGGACAGTACCTTTTTGATCCTGATTTAAGATGCCCAGAAGGCAAAAACAGCTTTAGCATTTGCTTCAGTTAAGGATGTAATGCTGTTTTCCTCTCCTCTTGCCCCAAGCAGGAGAAAACATAGGCTGTGTTTTGCCTTAGCCCTTAAGGGCAGAGTTGCTAATTTGATTTCAGTTTGGATAATTATGAACTTGTTCTTAAATCTCAGTATATAATCAAAATTATCTTGATACTTGGCCTGCAAATGACTCAACGGTGGACACAGAATCCATTGGCTTGATTTTCTTAAGAATAAAACTGACTTAAAATGTATAGCTGTGTAGATTTAGGGTGAACAGAGCTCCATTTCCTGCTGCTGCTTCTCCTGGCTGTCTTCAGGTGTATTAGCTCTTCTGAGGCTGGATCAATGCAGGCAGTGCGTAAGCAGGCAGTGAATGAAGCTGAAATTCACTGTTCCACACCTCTAGTTACTGTCCAAACCACCAGCCTATTATATTTCACTCATGCTGGAATATGAACCTCAAATGAGTGAGATGCAATTTGGCTGTGACTAAATGAAATTTAATTAGAAATGTTCCAGCTAGCACTAATTATTGAATGGCAATGCTGCATAACCAAGTTGTGAAATTATTAAGTGCCTACTGACAGCGATATATGAAATAAACTCTACATTGACAATGGAAAGGTATACAGAATCTGTTAATTGCTCTTTCATTTTCCCAGTCAGTGTTCATTCCTTAAGAACTGCTCAGTGGTTTGTGCAAGCTTTTTGGCAGGTCTGCAACTATCTTTTTAGAATGTAGCATCTGTTCTTGTTTTTTGTCTAAGTTATTTTCGTAGTACTCCTTGCGTAGGGAAAGAAATCAAATATTGCATACACTTCAAAAATTTATTTTATTTTATAGATAGGCTGTGATTTGCTTCAGTTTGTCTTTTTTCATGAAGAAGGGTGTAATCCACTGACATCAATGTAACAGCCCTCAAGTCTTATGAAATAATCATAAGCCCAGGTAAAACCAGGCTGATGGTTTCTGTGGGCGGGCTGGCTGGAGCCTATGCTGGTGCAATGAGGGTGGAAGTCTTTGGGGCTGCCGCAGCCAAGAGCTGTAGATGTCTTTCCATCTCTTCCTTCCCTTCCTTTTTCTTGCCCAATTATTAGGCTTAGCCTGAGGCCCTTGAGAAAAGCCCTCATCCTCAGCACAAGATCATGGTGCAGTACTCTCACAGGCAATGTTACCATCTGGTGTCAGCAATTCTTGTTGTCCCAACTCTTGGAGCAATTCATATTTTCCAGGCACATGGGTGGCAGGATTTTTTGTGGCCGATTTCTTTTGTCTCTTTAAACACTCATTCTTCATTGTGAGCCTCATGGGCAGCAGGCTCTCCAGCCAAAGCGTGGAAACATGGAGGGGGGCTTTTCCACTAGTAAGCTTTTTACAATGGATGTCTATTATTCAAAATAAGGAAGGCAGTTTTATAAGGCCTGTGAGTACACATTTCTCAGTCTGTTTCTTCTTAAATTACCAGGAATGCAAAAATAACCAATAGTTTGACCTCTTAAATCACAAATTGGATAGGCTTACCATTAAAGGACATTGTAAATGTGTTTCCCATTATTTGGTTCATTTGGTGTGTTCAGCAGTGAGCTTTTGGATGTTTGGGTTTTTTTCCTTTTTTAATTCTTTACAGAAATAATTTGATAACTTTCTTTCCTGGAGTTTGATTAGGTCCTCTGGACCTACAATAAGGGAAGCTGAAGACTTTATAAAAAAGGTTGGGTGGACCTACAATATCTTGCTGTAAAAACTAATAGGTGCATATTTTAAAGTATGGGTATAATGAATAGAGTGACCTTCATAAATTAGATCTATCCATCTTTTATATTTAGTGACTGGAGACAAAGATTACACCAGGGAACTCTCCCAAATTGAGATGTGCTGTATACAGCTTATCAGAGACTATTTTTTTGCCTCAGAAGGAAATAATTTCCTAGGAAATTTCTACAGAGGGTGGGATCTGTAAAAATTCTGCACACTGGTCTGATCTTGTTTCAATTTAAGTTGATGATAATGTTGTGTGCTCCTTTTTCAAGTCCTGTCTGAGCAATGTATCTTCGTATTGCATTCTGTAAAGTTCCTATTTGTCATCCTTGTATAATTTTCATTTTTTTAATTAAGTTTTGTCTTTTAGTAGATCCATTGACTGGGGATATTTTAGTATAGAAGTAATGGTAGAAAGGATTTTATAAAGTACTTGTAAAAAACTTTTTAGAAGAATGTTTACAAAATTTTTCCGTATGACATTGAGCTTTGTTGGAAATTTTTTAATTATTTTTATATTTTGAATCCTTTTTCTACTTTTATTTGGAAGTTTCTGATCTGCAAGTATAATAAACTGAAAATGGAACAGGAAGGAGTTTTACTGGAATAAGAAAGTTTCAAATATATTATTGTTGCTTCACTTCAGATTAATCAGGTTTTATATAAGGAGAGGAAATGTGTGTCCTCCAGGTTATATCTGTATTTTGGATATGAGCTGGGAGACATTAAGTGGCTGCATGTTGTTCATACCGTGGCAGGCTTGGTCCTCTGCACACTGCTCATAGGTAGATTGTGATCAGGTTTTGACTGTAATCTGCTAGACTGCACAAACTTGAGTTGCCTTTGTCTATTTAGCCACATGCTAAAGCATTTGCAGAGTTAGAGCCTACAGTCATGCTTGTCTTTCTTGCATTTGTATATTGGTTGAGAGTGTAAGTAGGAGGTTTCCACCTGAAAAAGACAGTCACCTTCCTCACTATTGCACCTCTCATGGAGGACCTGTGGTCAACAGCTCTTCTACAGCTGACAGGCTTGGAAGGTTTCTTGTTTAGAGTCAGGACAGGGCTAATTCTTGCATGAGTCAGGAGGGGACATGGCTAGGATCTGGAGGTCATTCTGTACCACCTCATGTCAGTTTCTGGGAAGGGAAGGGGTCTCTTTCAGTCTCATAGAGAGAAGCAAGTGGTCAGGTGTTGTTGGGCTCTGCGTGATGAGCATTTCCATGTGAATAATTTCCCTCTCTTGTACACTTTGTTATTAATATTGTTGCTGCTACTGTTTGTTTTCTTATTTCATTGTTCTTTCCAGTAAATTGTTCTTATCTCAGCCAGTGACCTTTACTCTTGGTGCCTCCACTTCTCCTCTCCAGCCTACTGCAGCAGGGAGTGTGTTGCATGTGGACTGGAGTGTTTCAGTGGAAACACTAAACTGGGGAATACCATTCCTAAACCACAACAGAAAGAGATAGGTGGCTTCATCATAGCTGTGACTATGCTTTAAAATTTTTAAACTCCTATAGCTACCCAGTGTTCTACAAGGGCATCAGTGCAAAAGGCAAACTTCTGTTAGCCGATCAGGCTTTGAAAGTTTGGTTCATAGGAGCGTATGCTAAATCAAGTCCTGATCTCAAAGGGTGAAAATAATTTGCCTTTATTTTTCATCTGGGGGGCATATAAAGTGGCCTGCTGTCAGGCAGAGGAAATGAAAGAGGGATGAGATAGACAACTGGAAGTGCAGGTGGTTTTACCGATTTTGTGATGAAACTCTTCTGCCTTTGATTCCTTTAAAGGGAGCATGCAGTACAGCAAACCTTTACTTCATTTCAGTTCATGCAAAGGTAAAATGTGTTTCATTAAAACAAGCTTCTAAATGTGTTTCATTAAAATAAGATTTTGAAAAATATTTAGATGATGACGACTCAATTCTCAAAGATAGTTTAAAGAAATGTGCACAGCATTCTGTGAACAGATAAAATGTCATCTGCAATTCTTTGGATATATTGCCTGTTATATGCACTGTCATCCTCTGTTTAAGGTCTTATCAGTAAAACATAGAACAAAATTGCTATCAGTAACAGAGCATTGTTCTAACATGGCTTTGTCTGTCAAATGAAAGTCAGGACCAGAAAAGGTATTTAACTGCGCATCTGCTTTTAATGGAGATACACAAGCAAAAATTACATAATGAATGTTCCTAAAATTTTGTTGGGCTGTTTCTAACTTTTCTTAAGCCAACATATTTATGGAATTTGTAGAGTAGAAAAGTTCAGGATTCCACTCAAGTGGTCCCATAGGTTGAAACACTACTGATATCTCATGGAGTAAACCATTTCCATATAATCAGATTGTGACTAATTCATTCTAAAATACTGGGTAGAGGTTGCAAGTCCCTGAGGTGCATTGAAGAAAGAAGCAGTTTATGTACTTATACAACCCAGATAAAGGTCTTTTGCTGTCACCTTTTCACCAGGTTTTTCTACGTGTTTTTAGTCAAGTAATTTGAATTTTCTGCTTATTAGTAATTTGGTTAGTCTGTTCATCCCTATTACTCAATGTGTTCCCATTGCTTGAAGTACAGCAAAATGCAGCACAAAAAGACAGTCTGTGACCCTAAGAATTTATTGTCTTAGCAGAGGAAGGAAAATCCTGTGTACATAATAGAGGAGACTAATAAAAGAAGATTTGTCCACAGGACAGCGAGTGGTCTCAGCATGCAAGGAACTTAACCCTTGTCAGATTATTTTGGAAGAGCCATCTGTAAAAGAGGGATATGAACCTTGTGATATGCATATACTGAAATCCGGTGCAAATACCAAGGTTTCAGTGCAGCCTGGATGTTCAGGCAGTAAATCTTATGGGAACATCTTATTTTGGCCTGCAATAACTTAGAAAATAAGTAGGACTAGAGTTTGCTGTCAGTCACTGAGAGGGTCTGTTGAAACTAATAACACACGGTTAAATAATGCTGGGTTTTTACATTGATTCAAATTCATCACACAAGCCCATATATATATGAATACATTTGTATTTACATTCAGATGTAGTCACAGCTTTGAAGCTGTTTTCTCTGAATGGGATCACTGCCTATAGGAGTTTGTGGCATATGTGTCTGCACCCATTCATACCATGTTCCAAGGAAGAGGGTAGTTTTGCAACCTGGTCCTCCCCAGGCTGGTTTCCCTTCTCAAGGAAAATGGTAAGCAGTGGAAAAACAAATGTTCATATGTTGTTTAAAACAAAGTCAGATTTCATTACAATATTGACTAAATACCTATAAGAGATGTATTTCTTTTTTTAAATAAAAAACCCCACAAAACTGGGGCAAATGTTCCAAAACGAGGAAGTAAGAGGGTAGGAAAGGGCCAGAGCTGTAAGTGGGAAGGCATATATAAGGGCACTAGGAATTAGATTATTTTAACATCTGAAAAAAAGAACAAACGAAAATGAATTTTAGGGTCACAATGGGCAAATGTACTTCATAGCATCAGCCCAAGGGTTATCTGGTGAAGTAATGAATTTCTGTTTCAGTCTGAGGAGGTAATTTCTGTTCATATCCCTGGTGACCTGTGAAGTTTCTCTGTCAGTGCAAATGACAAGAGGGGGTGAATGACCTATAGCATCACCTGCCTTTGCTTTTGATAAGAGATGCTAATGCACAGCATCCTAGTGGATAGAGAGAGGCATAACTCACACTTTTGCCTCCCAGAGCTGTTCCAGCCAAATGTCTGTCACTATCAATACATCTGTCATGCTGATCCTTGTGGGTGAGAGCTAATGGAGGGTGATCATTTATTTCATGAAACTTGTGGGGATTTTATTGCTATGTTGGGGGCTCGGGGGTGGGAGAGGGAGGGGTTGGCTTTTTTCCTTTTTTTAAGAAACTAATCAACAGTTCCCTTTGCAGCCAAGCAGCACATTAAAGCATAGAGTAATAGTTCAATCAAATCCTTTTACCGGGAAAGAAATGCTGCCTTTTTTTTTCCTAGAAATTTAGCAGCATCCAGTAATCACAGTGATATATGCTAGGTTCATACGTTCTCCCAGGGAGAGAAGGTAAGGGAATAACAACAGATGCTAGGCTGGGTATTGGTCTCTTGTGATAATAAAAACAACATTGAAGGTTTCAAGTGGGGAAGGCCTAAACGCAGAAAGTGTTGGAAGATCTGGTTGAAGATTAGTCTTGAACCTCACGTGGGGGAAAGGGAGGTGAACTCTTTTCCATAAATCATCCGGATACTTAATTTGATATCAAACATGAACCTTAACATGTGTCATATAATCTGGTTTAATACACATGGGTCTTATTAAAATAGTGTGAGCCAAGGACTGTGCTGATTTACAGAAGTTTGAGCAAGTCCTTTGCAAGGCAGCAAATATACCTAATTTAGAGTGCTTTCATTTAGAGATAGAATGTAGGATGTTTTTAGAAATTGTAGTAGTTTTCCTCATAAAGGTGCTGATCGGGACCCTGTCGGTGTAATTGCAAAGATTCTTACAGCTTTGCAAAGGGAGATTCATCCCCTTAAATGCAAGTGGTTATCTGAAAAATGGTGATTAGGCATGGAGAGAAACACTCATGGAGCAACTGTGACCCTGAGTCCAAACCCAGAGCTGCTTCAGGCTGGGAGACAAAGCTGGATCTGTGAACCTCTCGTTTTCTCTTTTTCCCACCCTCCCCTCTTTTTTGTTCTTTGGTTTTTCTTTTTTCCAGATTTTTATTTTATTTTTCCCTTTTTAATTTCGTTTTTGGTTTTTTTTCCTTTCCTCTTTCCCTCTTTCTTCACCCCATTTTCACATTTTCCCTCTTTTTCCCTTTCCTCTTTCTTTTCTTATTTTATCCCTGCTTCAGACCAGATGTGAAGTCTTTGGTTTTGAGCTGGGAGAAAATGTTCACGTTTGGAGTAAAGCGTTCCACTTACGCTTCAGCTTTGTGACCAATATAAAAAATTAGGAGGTTGAGCAGACCACTTGCATTGAATGTGGATCCCTTAGTTGGGATTATCAGCCCTCCTTCTCCCACTCACGCACTCAGTGTGGACTCCAGGATCTGCTTTATCAGTACACTCAAAAGATACCAGTAATTACAGTGTGCTTAATAGGCTGGCAGATGAATGAAAACAGGGGGGGAAAAGCAGTTAAAGGAGGTGGGCTGATTTCTCAAAAGGCAAGGCAGCAGCAAAGTATGATTTGAACCATCAGCTGACAGGCAAGCCTTAGAAAAACAAACAGAGTAACTATATCAAAGTATTTGAAGAGAGCCTGTTTTTATCTCATTGAATTTATAGTTGGGTTTTTTTGTGTCATTATCAATGATTTATATGCTGTGAGTTAAGTCACACTCTAGTCCATGGTGAGGTGTGGTGTTTGGGGTTTTTTCCTAGTTAAATAGTTCAAAAATATATTTGGGTAACTAAACAAAGAGATATGCAAGAAGATGGGATAAACTTCTGAGCTTGAGTGAAAGATGAAGACTCAATCTGCAAAAAATTCTGAAGCACAAAATTCCTGTAAAGTAGTTGAAAAGATATATCAGTTCATAAAAAGGTATCTGTAACAGAATAAAAATGAAGTGAAATCAAGGAATACAGGGACAGCAGGAATCCCTGCAGGAAGAGAAGTACTAGTGTGGTTGAATTTAGGAATTTTCAAGCTGCCCTACTCCAGTCAAAGGACAGAAAAAAAGGTTGTTTTTTTTTAAATCCTGACATATTACAAAATTCCTACAGGAATACTCATTTAAACAAACAAACAGAAAAAGATTATTCTGGCACACTAGGAACATCTTAATCTGACCTATGAGAAAAGATGCCTGGAGGAATCTGGAAATGACAAAGATCTCAATTTAAGTGTAGGAAAACTCTGAACTTCTGTGACCGAGGCACAGGGAACTCAGCACTTTTAAAAGTGTTAAAAATAGAGGTGATTTATTGCCATGGTTAGATGTAAAGAAACTTTAATCTTATGGGATACCAGATCAGTATTTCTGATTAATAAAAACAAATACATAAAAAAGGAGCTTTTATCTGTATGATATATTTGATCGACAGTATTTTTGTCCTGTTTAAAGTTTAATTTTTTAATTTTATTTCTTACATCTTAAAAGCATTTCAATCCTTTCTATAAATGTTTTGTGGCACTGAAGGTGTTCTATTGTTCTATTTCCCAAGTGTTAATCATAGGGAATGATTTGTCCTGTGATGGGATACGATCCAATCCTTAACTGAAGGAAGAAGTACAGTTCCACTGATTTTAGCTCTAACTGAACCAGGCTCGAGGTGTTGCAAAATTGAACCTTCAGCAAGCCCTGAAGAGTGTCTTTGAATTGGGAGAAAAATAGAAGCTATATTCTGATATCTTTCCTCTGGCAGAACAGTGTTCTTTATTTGATGAAGTGACTTCAGTGGGACTTTCCATAAGGAGTGGTATTAACTTCAGGATTATGACAATATCCCATAAATTTGATCAAAAATAACACACGAAACAAAGGGTTTGTCTGGTTTAGGGGTTTTTGTTTTGTTGTAGTTTGTGTGTTTGTTTGTTTGTTTGTTTGTTTTGGGTTTTTTTCTCAGAGTTATTACCAAGACTTTTATTGTTCTATGAAAGGGTTTGGAACTGCTTATATCACTTGTTACTGCAGGGAGTCGTGGAAACATCATTCCCAGGACTTGTGGGGGATGACTGTGGTTCAAAAAGGTTTCAATGGTAGCATTTAGGTATAGTTATTTTTTCATAGTTTCTTTCTGTTTAAGTACTGTAACTGAAATGGTAACACTAATTTCAGAAGCTTCATTTCTTTTGAGTTAGTAAAAAATACAAGTTGCCTCTAAGTAGGAGAAAATATTTGTTTAATAGGCTGACCTTTGAAGCAGAATTGATGACATATAACTAATATAGGATGCATAGTTGCCTCAATTGAAGGAGAAATGTGGTAGGCGACTTTTGTTTCTGTAGCTCTGAGCTTTTCATTCAACATAGTGTGCTGCCTGCTCTCTTTTCCTGTGTTCATTCCTCATGACCTGTCCAAAAATACACAGTCTCATTCTCTCTTAGCCCTCAAATACTCCATTCAGTGTTGCCATATATAACTCCCTCTCTTTTACCTCAGTGCCTTTACAGACACCTTTTTTTTATTTTTTTTTTTGGAGTGATTGGACATGTGCCTGCATTTTTGGTTCAGACACTTTCATTTTCTGAAAATGCTTAATGCTTTTCCTTATCTGAAAGCAAAGCAACCATTACTTGTTGCAAGATCAATGGAAGAATTTTGGTGAAAGCACAGAAAATAGAAAACTTTCTGTAAAGCAAAGTGTAAAGTAGATTGAGAAGTTAAAAAAATATTTAAGTAGTCTTTAGTAAAAGTTTAGTAACATATTATTTCCAATACCTCTAATTTGGCTTCTGAGAGGTGGTTTAGATTTTGGGAGGGGTGTTAAAACTCTTTTAGTAATTATTGTCCTTATATGAAGCACAGCAACTGATGAAATCTTGTGTAGTGAAGATTATATATGAATATGAAATTATATGATTGCTAACAGATGCAATTTAAGATCAGTATTGTTTTTCCTCCACATGCAGTTAAATATAAGAAAAAAATTATGCTGAAGGTATTATATCCTATTTTATTCTATTTTATACTTTTTTTAGAGAAAAACAAATCTTGCAAATTTCATTTCATCATGTGAAAAGAATAACAACAGTGATAGCCTCTTTGTAAAAAGTCCCTTCAGCCACTGGCTTTGAATTCTTTTTACATACTGATTGTGTATCCAGGTAAGTCTATTCAGAGGAGTAATTCTTGATCTTTGTGAGTGTAAACATCTGGAGAAAAGGTTCCACTGAACAACATTTTGGCTTCCCCAGAGCTGATTTCACTGATGACAGAATTTAGCTTACCTAGATGATTAATTGCACAGAAATAAAAAAGGAATAAATGCTATTGATTAAGGGACAGAAAGTAAAAATACAAGCTGATCTCATTAAAGGTGACTAATGTTATTATTCTAACAGAAAACCTTTCCCAGGAGTTTGATTTGTATAGAAATAATGTATTTTCCCCAATGTGCAAATGCACAATTAAATTCTAAATATATACTCTTTGAATTTTGAAAGGCATAATTTTTACAGAATGTAATATCTATTCTTATTTGTACTAAAACCATGTACTTCAGTTTATTATAATTTGAAGTAGGCAAAAATCCTTTTGAGTATCTCACTGAAAATGTGACCTGTAGAAAACAATTTTAACTAGTTTATGTCTACAAGTTCATAATGGTACAAATGTTACTTAGCACCCTAAACAAGGTGTTATGAAGCTTGATAAAAACAGCAGAGAACAAACAGTCCAGTCTTTCAAGATCTCACTGTCATGAGTGTGAAATTTCCTGTTTATAAATCCACAGTTATTATTTTGTATTTATTTCACAATGCCTATTCAAATACAAAACTTTCAAACCTCTCAATTCTTATGATAAATCTCAACAGTTAAGAAATTTTTGGCTAATAAGTGCATTCAGTACAAACACAAAATGTATGCTTATTTTTATTTAGGTTTTTATTGCCTGCTTTTTTTGAGTCAATCTGGATATGTTTATATTCTCAGGCATTCTTAAATTGACACCTTCCTTACTGCACATTTTCCATGAATACATTAGAACTGTTCATATACTCACTGTTTTATATGTAAAACATATCCATACCAAGAGATTAATGCACAATTTAGGGAGTCACAGTGTGGAAGCCTTTTGGAAAAAGATATTCAGGAACAAAAACTGCTACAGATGAAAGGAAGTTCTGGAAATGTAAGTCATGGAAAGCAGGAGAAGAGGATTTTCTGCTTGTGAATTATTTTCTTAATTTGTATTCACTGTGTAGAAATATTTGTCAAGCATAAAATTTAGATAGCTCAGAAATTTTATACCAGGGTAGAAATCTCATTGAATTTTTTAATAGCATCTCTTACTAATGTTGAAAGTAAGAAATCTTAATACTGATTCCATAAAATCCTGGACATGGCATTTTAACCAAGATAATATATACTAAATAGAAATCTAAATAATTTGGTTTATTTCAATATTTTTTGTGGCACATAATCAAAGTTTCCCTCTAAAATTATACTTTTGAACATCTCCTATCTTGTATATGCTTAAATGGTTGCTGGAGGGATGTAGATTTTATTATTTATATGCAACATGCTTTTTCAGAATTGTCTAAATTATATTAGATGCATTAGAATATATTATATTTTCAGTGGGGTAAGCTGTGGCATACATATATAATCACTTCAGTAAGTTTAACTATTATTTTATTGTGTTCAAAATTGTTCAGCTTGCAAACTAGAGAAGGTTAGACTAATGCACAATTCTGCTGTGAATGTGAACAGCTAGTCTTTTCCACATAAATCCATTGCATACTTACTAAGATAATGATTTGGTCTCTTTTCCCACTCCAGCAACAGTTTTAGTCCTGTTTCTGATCTTAAACTGAACCTCTGTTGATGATTCATCATTGATGGAATTTTTATTTTGCTTAAAATTATTATGTTGGGGGAATATTGTCAATTCACATGAGCTTAAATTTTGACTTGTGGTTTCTGTTGAAGTATTGCTAGTTTTGCTTGAGGCATAGAGGTGAGGACTAGAAGGGCCTCAACTGAAGGGGGTGGGCGGGAGGAAAGCATTCCTATGCTAATTTGAACAAATAGCTTGTCTATCTTTCTGCTTTTCTTATTTAATTTACGAAAATGTAAACAATAATGCTTAACTATCTCAAACTTTTTTTCGAGTAACACTGTACTTGAATATTAATTTTAAAAAAGCAGCATTTAATCCATGTGGCTCTGGATGTAGGTTCAGCTAGCAGCTCTGCAGGCAAAATTTTGATATGAAGCCTTCCTTTATGTACATTAAGTTGAAGCACAATTGAGGCTTTGCACAACCATCCATTGGCATCTACAGAGAGCTCAAATCACAGCACTGAGCACTAAAATAGTGTCTTCTCTGAACGTGGTAGGGCAGTAAAAATACTTTTCCTGTAGTTACTTCTGCACTGGTGGTGTTTGCAAATTTGGAACTAAAAGCTTTTTTAGGATTTGATCCAAACAGATAGCAGATTATAATGCTGCTTAAAAAAAACCCCGAAAACCATTTGTAACACAGTTGCCAAGTTTGAAAAAGAACCCAGTTAAACCTACTTAAGTCCTCTCTCGTATATCATTAGAGATTTACCATTCAGAATCTCTCCATTAATGTTATTTATGGACCATTCAAAGTAATATTATTTTATGTTTGGGGAAAATAAAACTTTAGGGATTAAATATTTTACTTGTCAGTGTTCATTTCACTAAAAGTATTTTTCCCTAGCTAAATCCTAGAGTTCTTAGGATAATAGTTTGCACTTGTAAATACTTGTATCTGTGACCCTGATCACTCTTTTCTCATCAAAAATGAAATAATTATATTTCTTGAATGGTTTAGCCAGCCAACATTTGCTACATTGTCCCACCAGTTCTATTTCATTTTCTCTGTAACCTGAGGCTGACATTTCATAGTAAAATCAGGAACACGGCTATGAGGAATTGACTCCTTCTAGCAGGATGCTGGCTATGTCTTTATGAAAGCACGGGTAAATTTGGTTCAGTTACATGCCACTCACACTTGATCAAATCCTATTGGGGCACAGGTTCATCCATGGGTGGACTGGTAGTACTGAAAACTATTTCTTTTGTTCTTCTCAGATTTTAGAGTAATCGTGACTGTCCCAACTTCAGGAGTCATCATTCAGCTCACAGGTTTTGTAGGGAAAGTCAGTTCTTCCAGCTGCAACCCTTTCAGTTACTGGTACCTCTGCTAAGGACTGAGTGACAGTTTTGGTGGTGGTTTTTTGCATGTGATGGATAATGATTTTATATGTCTGTCAGAGTCACCTGAAGAGAAATGTGGGACAGCAACCTTTGTGCATCTGATATATTTAGGAGTTATTGCATATGCATGACATAGCGTTTGTACAAGTAAGTCATCCCTGTAAGGTGGTTCTAATATTTTGAGTCCAACAAATCCAGCCTGGGACTGAGTCTATTGCATGCCATGGAGGTTGATTTTGGTGTAGGGAGGAAGCTTAGCACACCTGTGTATGCTGCACTCCCCACACTTTGCTGGTTACTTGTGCATGAGATACAGTCTGCACTTGAGCAGTACTGAGTTCTTTAGGGTGAAGTCTGACAGCCAAGACCCAGTCAATCATCATTGTGCCTAGAGTTTCAAGCTTAACTTTTTGCCCATATTGTTATTTTTTGTCCTTTCTGTAATGTTCCACATTTATAAAATAAAAAGTAATTAATGGGTCAGAAAAGCATTTCTAATCTACATGTGCAAGCAGAGGAAGGAGACAGTTTCTGACTAATGCCCATGATTAACTATGAAATGCAAAGCCTCTGTATTTAAAACCTGACAAATGGTGAATTGCTTGAATGACATGAAGTAGATCTGTGAAAGTGCACAGCACACAGCACAGGAATGAAAAAATGCAGATTCTACATTGATTTTATATTATGCAGGATACTGGGAGGAAAAACTGTACTTGAGCTGGATAGGGATCTTTCATATGTTATGTTACTATATATAAGACATTTTTTTTCCTTTACATGCTGTGAATGTATTTTGCATCATGACATGTACATTTGTGTTGCTGTGGAAACACAATAATATTATTTTCGTCGTCCTAGGAAACACAGACACAACACCTGTTAGTGGTTGTTGTACCAGTTTGGATGAGGTTTGTTTTCTCTTCTGTCCAACAAAATCGTCCATTTCCTACTGTACCTGAAATAGCAGAGGTTCGTGTGATTATTATCATTATCTTTAAGTATCCATCCATACAAAATGGCATAGGCACTTCATGCATGAAAATATTCAGTCTCTGTGGTATGGACTTTTCAGTCTATGGCTCTGGTCCAGGCAACTCACTTTTGCCTTTGTTTAACATCAAACCTGTGAGAAGTCCCAGTGAAATCAATGGGATTGCTCATGTGCTTAAAGGTAAGTGCATGCGTAAGTGCTTTGCTGGACTGATGCCAGACTAAAAGTACATGACCAGCCCATGGTTTAGAATGAGAGCTTGAGAACCTGAGAAAGCTTGTGGCTATTGATTTGATTTTAAAATGAAAGAGGATGTATTAGCTATCTGTGAGTTTTCATGTTTCCAGCAACAGAATCACAGAATTACAGAATATGCTGAGTTGGAAGGGACCCATGAAGATCAAACTCTTGGCCCTGTGCAGGACACCCCAAGAATCACAGCACGTGCCTGAGAGCATTGTCCAAACGCTTCTTGAACTCAAGATAGGCTTGGTGCTGTGACTTGCTTGGTGCTTCCCTGGGGAGCCTGTTCCAGTGCTCAGCCACCCTCGGGGTGAAAAACTTTTCCCTGATATCCAATCTAAACCTCCCCTGACTCAGTTTCATGACATTTCCTCGAGTCCTGCCACTGGTCAGGAGAGTGAAGAGATCAGTACCTGCCCTTCTGCTTCCCCTTGTGAGGATGTTGAAGACCACAATGGCGTTTCCCCTCAGTCTTGTTCTTTTCTAGACTGAAGGTTTTATCATTCTGGGGGAAAATAGAACTAGAAAGTAAATTTGAGGGGCAGTTTTACACAGGGAAAGTAGTTGCCTTGTACCATGGGAACGTAGGAGTTTGTCACGGTTTAATTCCAGCCAGCAACCAGACACCACTTGGTGAAGACAAATGCCGTCACTCCAAATGTCCCTGCCTCCTTCCTTGCCCCACTTTATAAACTGATCATGATGTCACGTGGTCTGGAATATCCCTTTGGTCAGTTGGTCAGCTGTCCTGGCTGCCCCTCCCAACTTCCCATGCACCCCTTACTTCCTTGCCAGCGTGGCAGTAATAAAAACAGAAAAGACCTTGGCACTGTGTATGCACTGCTCAGCAATAACAAAAACAGCTCTGTATTATCAACCCTGTGTTCAGCACAAATCCAAAATGTAGCTCTATACACTGTGAAGAAAATTAACTCTAGCCCAGCCAAAACAAGGTAGCTGTGAGGGTTTTCTGGGTGTTTCAGCAAAAGTTCAGCTTTTCCCTCTACTGCGCTCTTCTGTGGGAAAGGGAGCACAAGCTAATATTATTGTTACATTATTTTGTATCAGTGAAGGCCTGTGTATAATTTGTAGTTTTTTGACCATATGTACAGTTATAGATGGAGTTTTGATTTTTTTTAGTGTGTGACTCCATAAAATCTGCTTTCACAGAATCATTGAAATATTGTATTTATTTTATAAAGAAATGTAAATTAATTTTATAATACTGCAGGTAAATGTCAAATGTGTAAATACAATTTCTCAGTAAAATCAGCTTCATATTGTTACACATGGTTAGAAAAAAAATCTTTTCTTAGACCATAAATTTGTGTTTTATACACTCTTGCTCATATGTCCATATATACTTCTTCATGTTCATTCTCTTATGAGTATATTTGAATGCCTGTGGCAAAAATAAAAGCCAAGCATTTCAGCATGTAAGAATATATTTAGTCTATATTTATATATGGACCAAAGTTCCTGGCAGAAAGAGTTGATAGGTTCAAACATGAGTGCAGTATAATGATAAATTTTATCTCCCTGTAGGTTGCTTAGTGCTGAAAGAAAAAATACCCTGGAATTCTGCTGACCTTTTTCCCAAAGGACCTGACCCCAGTTACTCCAAGTTACTGGCTCCATATAGTACTGTCAGTAAGAATAACTGCTCTTTATTCTGTGCAAAACTGGGTAATTTATCCAAAGTGCAGTGTTTGTGTGTGCATGAGATAGAAGCAGGTATGGAGGGAGAGGGAGCAAAGAAGAGCAGTGTATTTGTACTTCAAGAAATTGTTCAGTTTTATTTTTTGAAGTCACTTCTTCACTTATTATTTTTCTAGCATTTCTTTCCCCACACTCGTCGTTTCTTGTTTTACTCTAAGATGAGCAGTCTGCAAAACAGAAGATGGACCATGCAGCAGCCCAAGGGTGATTCTTGGAAAAAGTGTTAAATGTCTCGAGAAGAAATGTTTTTCCTGAGAAGCAATCTTTGATAAGGCCTTTATTCAGGTAAATCAGCTGACAGGGAAGGAAAAAAACCCCAAAACTGAAAAAGCAGTTAATAAAACCTGTAATTCTTAATTTTGTTATTTAGTGGAGGAAGGGCATATTTGTCTGATTCTTCAGAGAAGGCTTGGGTGTGGTAGACATTTCTGGCTTCATTCTCACTGGACACAGCATTGGGTGTCAATAGCACGCAGAGCAGCACATCTGCATTTTCTGGCCAGGGACAGTTTATTTCATTACTACATCCGTTTGTAGGGAGTAGAGAGAGAGAGTGAATCTGCTCCTTAGGGGAGGAAATCCAAAGAAACACTTGTGCCAGAGCTGTTCTGGGCTCAGTGCACAAGCTCTGTAACACTCAAACTGTGTAACTGAGAGCTGACTGCAGTTCTCTTCAAAATAATTTAAGTAGGTTTCTTCATTAATGTGTTTTAATTTTATTGTGTGAGAGTGAGAAAGTAACCTTCAGAGGTTACAGTGCAAAGGCATTCAGTAAAAGCTGAGAATCTGTGCAATGTTTTGCTAACTCCATGTCTGGGCAAAGGGCCTTCCAAGCACATGGCAGAAGGGGCTGCCAAGCCTCAGTGCTGATGCTTCTTACACAGTAGGGGGAACCTGCCAGGTGATGATTCAGACCCCCTGAATTAAGGACTTATCTTCCTTCCAGGACTGTCAGGAGCCCAGCTTCCTAGTGTAAGTGCTTGGTTTAGATGCTGTGTAAGAAGCATGGATTCCTCTACTATTTCTGAGCTGAAGGTTTGTTTCTGAAACTAGTGAATCTACATGTCATAAATCAGCTTAACTCACTGTAAGATCTCATTCTGGATGACATCCCCTCTTGTGGACTGAGCAGTTTAGCACTAAGGCTAAAATTTATTGTTAGGCTTATGATGCATTGAGGTAAGTGGAAATCCTGACAGTACTGAAGTTAAGGGCAAAATTGTTTGGCTTCAGTCTATACTTCAGTTACATAAAGATGAATTTAATCTCCCGTTAATTTCAAGGGGCTTGCAGTGGACATCCTCAGAGAGTATTTGCTTGCTCTTCTCTGATGATTGCCAGTAACTTCTTTCTGATTTTTTAGTTTTCTTTCTAGATTAATTTCTTTACTCTGCTGTCCCACTTTCAATTTGCCAAGACCCAAGGAACTCTCTTTGTGTCATTCAAGCCTCTTTTTGGAACAACTTTTTCTGTGCAACACATTCCCAGTAAAACTGTTTTCACCTTCTGTGATCTTCTGTTCCTACCTCTCAGGAGGCAGGGAGGGATTGCATTTTTTGTGTAGTGAGTGAGATGTTACAGTAGTTTAGATTGTAGTGTCTTGAGGCATAAGTCTTTAAGTTGCCTCTTGTTGAAATATTAAATATAGTTACATTTCTCTGCTCCTTTTAATTCTTGTTTCTTTGATTTTCCATAAAAATCTGATAGCCCCATTAAGATACTATTATTGTGAGATGCCTCTGCCTGAATTACAGTGCAAAGGAGACCATATACCAAACTCAATAATATGGATTTTATTTAACAGTGAATGTGAGGTAGAGAGATAGAAAGAAATAAGAAAGAGGGGGGAAGGAAAAGAGAGAGAGATCATACAGGAGACAGTCACCACTTGTGGATTCAGTGGTATTCCATTGGTCCTTCTTTACCCTGGGCTTGCTTCTAGGCGGTGGGAGTCCTGAGGTCGTTCAAAACTTTTATTATTTATACAGGTTTGCATACAAAGAAATTAATGCTCATTGACTACACAGTTCTCATATACTATTGGTTAAATTATTCCCTTGTTTCTAATGCTAATTAGTCCCATGCTCAGTCTTTCTCTTCTTTAGGGGCAGTGGTTTTCTTTGAGTTGGTGGATTGTGAGTTGGTGGTCATGATTTCCCCCTGCCAGAATTACCTTTTACCTGGTCCAAGCTGATTTCAGCAGGGTTGCTGAGTTGTCTTTCCTTGTGGCCCATAAATTCTGTCATTATCAGTGGTACATTCATCTCTTCCAGCTTTGACTACTCCCCCTAGGCCTGAGATAAAACTAGGATGATTGTACCACCTTTATCTTTTCTCAAGTTACCTCTGTGGTGTTTTTACTTACAGTCCAAGTTCCAGGTATCCATGGAGATATATTTGGGGAGGGCTTCAGTGGTCATTGGGGGTCGCAGATGCCATCTGTCCCATAATTTGGTGTGATCTTTGTTTGACCAGTGATAGGTGTGCAACCAGTTGCTTCTTTACACAGTTTGCCACAGTGGGAATTTTTGTCTGGCTACATTACCCAGGATGTGCCAGCCAGACCTCGCTTCTACCAGGCCTGTCTTTAGCACCATCCAGTCACTCCATTCTGTGCTTATCTCATGGCAAAGTCCTTCTGTGGCCTAAACACTGTGATCAGCTGTGATCTCTAACTCCTTACAAACCCCAAGTATTGAATCATTATGAAAATGAACACATAGTCTATAAAGAAATATTATTGTAAAAAAGGACTTACTTCCATTGCAATCAAAACTAATTTTTAGCATGCTGTATGGACATAAGTAAAGATCCAAGATTTTTATGATTTATAACCTTTGTAATAGCACTAGATAATGTAAAAAATACTATTTCATCCTATATATTTTTTTTGTTTTTCTTATACCAGTGAATGACTGATTATAACACTGAAAACCATGTAAGTGTAAAACTGAAAAAAAAATGTATGCTCCCGTGTAATTTCTTCACCTCTCTTTCCCCAACTCATATGGGTAAGAGCCTTTTCCTTTATCATAAAGCAGAAAAGCTGCATGTATGTAACATATAGCAGAAGATACATGATCTGTTCCATAACTTTTGACCATGTAAATAGCTCTTTCTACTCTGTAAATTGGTCTTCTTTATTATGGTTGTTAGAAAAACATCTGTTTCCATTTTCACATGTTCATTAATTTTTTTTATTATTTACTTTTTATTTTTTTGTGTTGAAGACCTCCTTTAATATGTAGCAGAACTTGATTAGGTATTATGTTGAAGAAAAGCAAAAAATTTACATGCACTTAAGTCTCACTGGCACTTTTTGAGGACCAGGTTTTATTATTATGGTAAAGAGGGTGGGTGGGTTTGCTGGGTAAACATATAGGAGTACAAGAGACCCTAAAACTTTGCTTTGGATAATTATAAAAATTCATGTAGTTTGAATAGTCTATATTTTAATATGGTTTATTAAATTATAGTATATTTTATGCAATATATGTAGTTTAACTGCAAGCACAATACGGAGTAAAACGCAGATCTTCAATAAAAGCTAATACTGGTAAACAAAGGGACAAGTTAAAATAAAGGAAAATATTGTGACTTGCACATATAAAAGTGAAGCAATATGGTAAATGATCAGAGAATATGATGGACACCTTAGGAAAAAGCTGTTGCCAAAAGAAAATTTAAGCAAACCAATAGACCCCAATTGTCTCAAGCCTAAGACTGACAGGAGAGCCGCAGAGTGTCTTCAAATTGCCTCTGACAGTTGTCTTCTCGTTATCTTCTGTCCTTCCCAAGAGTTGGAAATTAGTAATCAGAATTATCTCACCCAAGGGAGAAGCAACCTGACATTATCTGAAATGAAGAAGAAGGAAGCCTGAATGAATAACCAGTGATGAGCTGAAGGCACGGTACCAGCAGATGAGTTTAACAGTTGGGCTACTTAACAGCACAGAAGTGTATTTATAGCAATGCAGATCGAGGCATGCTCACCTGGGGAATTCATGGGGTTTAACTCACTGAAGATTGCTTGGACAACAGGTTGGTCTGGACTTGGTTTGCAGGTAATACAGACTGTCATAGGTAACTCATTACAGTGACAATGACCAGGTTTACTAATTGAGATAAAGTTCAGAATATGGTGAAGTGTGTGAAGACAGAGGTTGGCCATCCTCCATCTCAGGGTACCCAACTCCATGCTTTATGATACCTCATTGTGATCCACCCGATAGCCAAGAAATGGCTATTAGCTTACCATTATAACTAGCATTAATATGGGATGAGAATAAGCAATACACTGTGGGACTCATTATTTGTCTTCCAGATGCAGCGGGTGAGGAAAATGTGGGAGTTTCTGTTTACCTTACAGTTCTTGTGTTCTGATGGCCAGAGTCCAGGCCCTGACTAATGGTTTTGAAATGCTGAGGACAGAAGTTAAACAGGCATCTACATCCCAGACCCCACTAGGGAACCTCTGATTAGTGCATGGAGGGTGAGAAGCAAGGGAAGCGCTGAAAATTGAAGCCTGGCCAAGAGCATAAAACCCACAGGGTTTGTGACTCTTGCAGGTAATAGCAAAGGGACAGTGTCCATAGGACGGTAAAAGTGACGGTTCAGGGAAGGGCAAGTCAAGAAACCAGAAGACTGAGGAATCAGATGGTCTGCTGCACCTTTCAGTCATGGCTTAGGGAAGGCACAGTGACTGAGTAATGGATCTGCACTGAGACGTGCCAATACAGGTGTCTCAGTCATTGCTGCATAGGACCATGCAGAAGAATGATGGTCAGTGAAAACAGAAGCTCTGAAAAGCCGTAAGTGCCTGTTGAGAAAGCTAATGGGTAAGAACATTAGAAAACCTGGCAAACAGTGCTGGGGGGTTTATTTTATAGCTTTATTGAAGGGAGTTTTGCAGGTTTCCAGAACGCTGTGCTCTTCTCATGCTGTCTAATTTTTTATTATGTTACAAAGATTATCTTGAACTTGGTGTAATTGTGCAGTTTAAAAACACTGGAGAAAAACAACATGCAGGAGATTGGTGCAAATGGAAGTCTGCATTGTGTTCTAATTTTTAGGTTTGTAAGAAACCAAGTATTGTAGCTGTATTGTCTGAGTAGAGGAGAGAAATTTGAAGAGAAAAAGTAGTAAACATCAGAAATGGGAGCATTTTATTAGGCCATGAGTGTAGACAGCTCTCCCATTTCAGTATTAATTTTCCACATGGTGATACCATGGTACTTTTTGTCAGTGTTCACCTTGAAAAAATATCACTGTCAAAAGTCCTGGTGAGTGAGTTTCTTTGTGTATCTTCTTGCAGAGGTTTTACTGATCATGTCATTTGTGTGGAACCAACTCAACCAGGCAGCGTTTTCTGGACAGTATACAAAGGGCAATCTTCTGCCTTGAAGAGCAGTGTATAAATAGACAAAATGGGAAGGGATAGTACACAGCTATCAATATTGTGACAACAAATGACATGTTAATTCTCCCTTTTTGTCAGAAGAATATTGTTCAGAGATAAGAAA
This sequence comes from Campylorhamphus procurvoides, assembly GCA_013396655.1. NCBI lineage: Eukaryota > Metazoa > Chordata > Aves > Passeriformes > Dendrocolaptidae > Campylorhamphus > Campylorhamphus procurvoides. Next base: position 1,522,668 of record WBMV01003598.1, on the reverse strand, counting down.
GACAAGGAAAAGGGGAAACTAGTAGGAAATAATGGGGGAAGAGTGGAAGATAAGAAGGGCAATTGTGGAGCACTGCAGAGGTGAAGGGACTGAGATGGGAGTGGAACAAGCTCAGAGCAAACATCAGTTGAGGACAGCTAAAGTCCAGTCAGAATCCAAAAAATCTTTTCGGTTCAAGCAGTTCCTTCTTTAGCTTTTTATATGGCTGCTCTGCTGGTGTCAGTGCCTGCTGGTTGACTCTGTGCAGTTTCTTTTGCAAAACTCCTGTGGCTTGAGTCAGTGGAGGTCACCTCTGTGGAACAGGCATTGCCTTTGCCAGGGGGTGTCCAAGCCCCTGGCATGGCATGCTGCAGGCTGGGGGAACAGGCTGTGGCTGCGAGGACTCCCACCCTTCCCTTTCCTCCAGACTGAGCCCTTGAGAAGTTCTTTTCTTAGTCTGAGGGAGAAAGCCCAAGGCTTTTAAGCATGAAGAGTGTACCTTGAACTTGAGTAAGAACTGTGGCATGGTATGCAGGATTTATAGGTGTTACAAAAGGAAATTATTTTTTTTCATATCCAGATTACTAGAAGTTAATCAGTAGGATTTAAAATCAAATTGCAATTCTTATGGTATCTTTGCTAATGATATGACAGGTGCAAGGGTTCGAAAAGCAATGTAAGAATTACAGCAGTCACAAGAAAAAAAAATATTGAAAATCGTTGAAAAGTTCAATTTAAAAGTCAGGAAATTACTTAAAGGTCAATGTTCCTGAAAGTCTCACTTAATTTGACCTCATTAGACATCTTAGACAACTGACATCAAAAATGCCCCCAATTTCAGGAGTGGCAGCTTAGAACTTCTGAACATATTTTCCTAAATAAAGTGTTTTGTCTCTGCCAAGCACTTTTCATGTAGAAACAAATACTGGGATGTTCTCTCATTTTCCTAGAATTGTAAATTCAGTTAAATCCTTATAACCATTTTAAATCTGATCTCATTCAAAGGCAAGAAGATCAGTTCAACTTGTTGCATATACAGGAAAAAAACACAGTAGAAATCTAGCCCTTGACATTTTTAAAATAAGAATATGCTAATTTAAATGTTCAAGTATAGATATTGGATTGTTAGATCTGGTTAAGAACTTGCCTTGGTTTAGAACAGCTAAGTGGTGTAAAGATCTTTCTTCATCCTATTTATGGTCTAGTAAATTCCAAAATGTTCCTAGCTCAGAGATATTTGAAAAACAGTGGAAAGGGCTCTGAGGGACAAAACTAATACAACATACAAGTAAAACTATGCTTTCTTCTTCTTTTTTTTTTGTTAGAAAAATTATGTCAATACATGAAAATTTTCAAAAGAGGTTGAGTTTTAAAAAAAAAAATATAGAGAAATATGCCCCTTTAGAGCTTTAAACTTAGAAGCTTTTTCTTTAAGTTTTTTTTGATTGTTGGTTTTTGGGGTTTTTTTGTTTGTTTGTTTTTTAAGAGGAATGGGCCTTTTAAAGCAATTATAAAAGAGTAAAGGTTTTTAGGGTGTTTTTTTTAGTGGAAAGAGTGATACAAACATGATGGTACAGCTGATTAAAAACCAACAAAGAATTTAATTCCCATGCGATATTTTTATCTTCAAAAACTGGGTGAATTACCTCAGGATTTGCAATGAACTAGATTTTGTTCTGGTAGTGCTTTTAGGATTGTTTTGAAGGCAGTGAAGGTAACAGACATACAGATGGGCTGCAAAGAGTAAGGAATGTTTACAGATGAACTCTGTTATGAGTCATTGACCTCCTATTCCTCTGATACAGCAAACACCAGCAAACAAAAGAGGCTGGGCAGATACAGCCTGATTTCCCAGAAAAAACCTGAAAGGTCCTTCTACCACAGCATCAATATTCCCAGTTTGTGTGTCTAAACACCCTGTCCCTTTCCACTGTAAATTGAATCCAATCACAGAGAAAAAAACTGTCCTGAGGCAAAGCAGCTTTCCAAAAACTAAAAATAATGAAATTTCAGGAAATAAAAATCAATGAAACTTACCCTGAGCAGAAATCTTGCCCCTCAGGGAAAGGAGCGATGTGATAGTTCAGTGAGACTTTGGTTTTAAGGTTTTGGTATTGATTAGCAAAGGAAAGATTGATAGTGTTAAAGCAGAAGGGAGGGAATGAGAAGGTAAGGAAAAAAATTACATTTGTATACAAAAAATGTTTCTATGTCCGACTTGGTTTTTTTGAAAGCTGGCACCATTTTGTGGTCAAAAACTATAGAGTGTTCACTTTGTTTATGGGTGACTAGTATTGTCTTTCTTTAGAACTCATTTTATATATTGCAATGAGCTTATTTTGAACCTACTTGCTTCTCCTGAGTTGGTAGATGAATGGCTCTTCATAAGCACCTGAACGAGCCTGGCATGCAGGGCACCAAACTAATGTCACGGCACTGGTCAACAGGGCCCCAGGAGCCCAACCTCCATGGGCTCATGAAGAGCCACACCCATACAGGTCTGTCAGTGTCAGAGCCATGTCCCTTTGTCTGAGCAGGGAGGCACATGCTCATAACCTCTCCTACATGCAGGAGGCACCTGCTCTTCTCTCCCAGGAGAAGGGAACAGTGCAGTGCACTGCACCACTCAGCTTATCCATCACATCTCTTTAAGGGCTGCCTTGCATTGGTTATGAACAAAACTGCTCTGCCTTTCCACGTGCTCCTGGGGCACTTAGTCAGGGTTTTTTATGAAACCACAGGTGCACATGGCCTCTCCTTTCCTCATGTGCTGTGTGATGGCTTGGTTGTGTCCCCTTTCTTAGTAAGGTATGGCTCGAGCTGATGGCTTGACTCACATGGCCACACCAGTGTGTGAGCAGTTCCTTTGAGAGGCATTTGTCAGGAGAAAAGAAAGAATGCACCTCTCCAGCTTATTTCCACCTTGGGTCTTGTTATAACAAAACTAAGATTGCCTGTTGGACCAAAGTTGAGAACTCTACTTCTCTGGGAATAGGTTCGAGACCACTGACCATCATGTGTGTGGAGCATTTTGCCACCACACCATCAGGACAAGATAGAGTCCCTTTGGTCATGGCTGGACTCAGACCAGGGTGCTCCAGGTGAAGGGTTGTGGGTTTTGAAATTGGCTTGACAAAGTGTTCTGTTGTTATCACCATCATAATTAGTGGTTCTGCCTAGACCCTTCCTTCTCACAATCAACTCCTCCACCTCCTCAGCTGGCCTAAGCTGGCACTCACTCTCACTTCTCCTAGCAAGCTGTTTTTAATTCACAACCCTGAAGTACCCCTTCCATCAGTTCAGGCTTGAGATGCTGCCTTTCCCAGGCAATAGACAAAAAATTAAGATTGACAAATGAGTTTAGCATATGACTGTCATGCATCGGTTATTAAAAAGAAAAAGAATAACTGAAAGGCCCATCTACAGCTTGTTTGCCTTGCCCATATGGGAAATGGAATTTAAATTACCACATTGCTTTAGGAGCAGTTTGTAATCCCAGTATAGTGCAGTCATGTGTTTTTCATGGGTTAGTAACAGCAGATAATACAAGTTTCTGCAGTTAGTATATCAAGTGTGATGGTGAGATACAACTTAAAGTTTTCTGGCTGTAGATGAAAATGTGCAGACACAGAAGCAGCAGTTCTACCTTTCTGGGAGAAGATGCTGAAGAACTGCCATCAGCTTGTGCTTGTGTCTTCCCAGATATCTGCAACTTGATTCACATTCTTGCTGAAAAGATGGAATAACTTCCCAGTGCCTGTAAAAGACTCACCCTTATGAAGAGCATAAGATTTTTCACCTTCTTTTTTTTTTACAGTACTTTTCTAGCTTTTTTAATTTGAAAACTTCGAATTTTTTTCCAGCTTACTGACATGCTTCCTTGTTTAAGGTCTCTGAACATGAGGGTTTCATGGACCACAATTTGAAAACTATTGTACGGTGAGGCAGGACAATGCTGTGTATTCATTTTGCTTTAGCAATCGTTAATGGAATAACCCCATCTGAAATTTTTGTTTCCAATCATATATAACAGTAAAAATAGAAAAGATGCTTTAGCTGTGAACTAGGATGCTTTTGCGCTAAGAGCTGTAAAAATACAGAAGAAAAAGTCGGTCCCAGAACCAAAGGTTTAGTCTTCAGAGAGGTGGCTGCAGACTGGTGGGGGAATGAGTAAAACAAAACAATGGGACCATGGCTGCTCAGACAGTGAGAGAAAGACATTGCCCAAATCATTTTGAGATAGGTTTTCTTAAACCTTTAGGTGTTCATTGAATTCATTAATTTGATGCATTCCAAAATTCCTGGCAAATTTCTTTCAGAACTGCATAATTCATTACTTTTAAAGTACCTATATACCTTGATGTCTCCATTAAATAATACTGTCATTAAGGAAAGAAACAATATCTATGAAGCCTACATTTAGAAATTATGCTGAATTACTGAATTTTTGAGTAATAGTTGATTTTTAAAAAAAATGTTTGCAAGCATTTTGAATGAATATTGCTGAGTAACATGCCCTCAGAAATAAATAACTTATGAGGAGTAGAAAATGGGAACATACATGCCACAGCAGCCACATTGCTATAAATTTCTCATTTATTGGCTACTCTTTGGCTAACCTTGATAACAGCAGTGGACAATTACAGTATGAGTACAGTTTTGCCAAGGACCCAAAGACTACAATTTGTGACAAGAAATCTTTGTGCGTTAATGACATTTTCTTCTCTTCTTTCATTTTTAGAAAAATATTTAGAAAAGAAGAAGAAAAAAGCTTGTGCTTCTTAAAATCTTGGTTTCCTCTACAAGACTATTTCCCCTGCTTCAGGAAGTTGGCAGGCAGCAAATCACTTCTAAGACAAGCTCTGCAATGGTACTGTAAAAAACGAAGAGTTTATTGGTACCAGACATTTGTAAATAAGTAATTGACACTCATGCTATGACAATAAGCAATTCCAAAAAATCTCAGGGAGCTGCCAGAATAAGCAAATTTGCAATGAGCTTTATCCAATGCTATATATCCATCAGGGCCAGTCCTCTCAGTGGTGGCCAAAATAGCAGCTCCAGGACCAGCTGGAGTTGTCTCCTGCTTTTGCCTATTCCTTCTTACTACACAGTCTTCCAGTGGGATCCCTGGGCATGGGCAGGCTATGAGCTATAGCAGTGCTGTCCAAACAATATGCCTGAGGGTTGCTGACAAATGCAAAGCCTCTGGAATTACTGGGATTAGGATAAACAGAGAACCAAGGTGAGAGAAGTGATGCTTCCAGGGGACATAGGCTCAACACTTGGACTTTTGAGGGACCAGAATCTCTAAAGAGACTTCCCTTCTTTGAGTCATTACTGTGGGGTCATGGCTCAGGGGCAAACATTGCACATTTGCCCTTACTCTGCTCTTGATAATTGGGTGGGATACCATTCTGGTTCACAGTTTTTGCAATAACTTTATAATTATATTTTAAGGTATTTCCCACTGTACCCACCGTTTCAAGCTTTGGGTTGCCTCCCACCCTTGCCACTTCCATCTTTCTCTATGCTTCTCCCTTACCTCTGGCATTGCTCCCTTAAGCAGGTCTGTATAAAACTGGCAGAGCAGTAAGAGGGGGCTGCAGACATTTACTCCGTCTGACAGCACTCATGTAAAGTTGAAGCAGAACCAAAAGGTAAGAAGGGAGACGAGGTCTATGTTGTACTGTAAGCACCCTTTTGGTAGTGGAGAGCACGTGGAAAACTATTAGCTAATAAGGCACTTGAGCTGAAAGTTTCTGTTCATCTCAGTGAAATGTTAGGATTTAAACCAGGAACACAGAGCTTGAGACTGACTCTGATCCTTCACTCCTATCTGATGCAGCAAAAGAAAGATGCAATACCTCAGCCTGGTGAGCTAGGTAAGAAAGCATAACTTTATTATTTATGTGATTTAAAAGCAAAATTTCTTTTTGTTTTGTGTGCAGGGAAACTGTGCCTAGTGCAAAAAAAATCCAAAACACCTACATTCTCTTTGCCAGGGACTACAGGTCAGGTGGCTTATGTGAGTAGGAAGAGTTTGTTTTTTCTCCCCCACTGTGGACAGTTATTTTCAGAACACATGACTGACATCCAAAGAACTGAATTTCTTTGGTTTTTCCTAAGCGTGGTCTTGATATTACATATTTCTCTTATCAATTAAGTTTCTGAAATTTAGAGAATAAAACTTAAGACTACTAAAAGTCTTAGCTTTGAGTCTCTGTTATATGAGTTTCTGCTGACTTTGGCCTTCAGGATATCTTGTTTAAATGGCTATTTTAGAAGGAAAAGAAACTGAACAGGATGAAAAATACAAATTCTCTTTGATAGCATTTATTTTTCCTAGTGAGGGCAATAATGCAGATCTCTGAAGCAAAAGCAGAGAAAGCTGGTGACAAGGAGCAGTTTCAGAATGCCTCTTCTCAGCCTCTGCCCAGGACACTTTACAGTGTTTGATGAGGGCTTTTTTGCTGTTGTTGAGACAACCAGGAAAGTCAGAATATGCAGAAGATGGCTTGAATTCCAGTGAATGGTGGTTTAGATGTCAGATGTTAGATATCAGATGTTAAGTGTTCTTATAGAAGTAAGCAGATAAATCTTTTTTAATTGTTTTCATTAAAAAATGTTCAAAATCATAAATACTATAGGTTGCAAACAACATGAGACAAAGCAAGTAGTACATTAATAGATACACACCCACTTTATACTGTAAATCAAATATATGCTGTTATAGAGTAGAAATCCATTATTTTTAGGAAAGCTAATAAGTATTTCCAAAGAGATGTTGCATTGCTGAGGCTATTCTAAGCTAATAGAAAAAATATTTGAATTGTTCAGCAATAACATTTTCTGTACTTGTGTCATGACAGCAGATTTCTGAAATGTTACTGAGCCAAAGTCATTCTTAATTCCTGTGATGAGTGACACAGTGAGTGAGAGCAATTATCCACAAATTTAGACGCTCTTTTATTCTCAAACTGATGTATATTTCCACAAAACATTAACTGAATAGCTTCTAAGCAATCAAACTTTGGTCTTACGAAACTGCTTGCATGCTACTCAGTGCAGCTATGTGGCTCAGTATTTGTGGTGTGCAAGGAACTGCCTGTGTCTATTGTTTTTGTTCCCAGATGAAATCTCTAAAGGCTTTGGCTGTCTCTGTTGAAGTTATTGGGCTCTGAAAATGCTCACAACTTTATTAGGTTGATGTTAAAAGTGTTAGAATTTTTAAAGGCCTACCCACCAAATATTGCAAATAACAGTAGGTAAACCTTTTCATTTTATACGAATGCTAATGTGACTTGGAGACCATTCCATCCTCTAAATGTACATCTGTTTGAGCAAAGGGCTACCAGAAACAAGGCACAAGGATATCAAGACCATTGCTCAATAACCACAGCCATTATTTTGCAATATTTATTGCGCTCTACAGGAGTTTTCCTGGGATCAAAACTTGGATAGTTTTGGTATTTTCAGTAATGTCACATGGATTGTTTCATGTTATTAGAGCTGAATGCTGTAATTTGCCATTTCAGAAGTGATAGTTACAGATTTTGCAGCAGTACCTTTGCATGCTGTAACCTATAGCAAAATGCTGTGCAATTTGAATATCACCCTTATCCATCATGAGTCCCTCAGTTATGTATTACTATCCAGGAAATGTGTCTGTACACCTTTCTCTTTTAGCCTGGTTGATTTTACCTTACACAACCAGGTGCATTGTTTTCAAAATGTATTCTTGAGTGTGCACAAGGATTGTTAAGATGACATTCATGTGTTTTACCAAAACTCAGCCTACATAGTACTCTGAGACACAAGTACAAAGTATTGTATGGCTACAGTACATGATTCTTTTTCAACTGATTTGCATGTTTTTCCAGAAAGAACTATTCTTCTTAAGCAGCAGGTAAGGAAAAGAACTTGGATAAAATATTTGGGGAGTAATGGGAAGGAACATTTAATATATTTAATCTTATTATACATTTTTCTACATTAAAGTCAACAGGCTACAAATATATTTTGCTACAAAGCTTTGTGTAAGAAATATCTCTATAAGAAAATACATCTCATTAAACATTTTCCTGTAAATAAATTACCCCAAATAACTATGTTCTGCAAGAGCAAAATGGGGGGCAGGCCAATTATAGGAAGCACTAAAAATTACTGAGACCCCATTTCTGCGCCCCCCCTGCTCACACTGGGTTTCATTTTCTTTTATATGTAGTGAGAATGAGAGCACTAGAGTTCCTCTGCTAAGTATGTGCTGTGTCAGTGTAAATAAAACTTGCAAAATTGTTTCCCAGAATTTTTTAGTATCTTGAAATTTCTGAGCCATATTCCTGTTCCAGTTACTTTGGAAAAACTCCAATATAAGCTGAGTTGTGATGATTGGACTCCAAGATAAAACTTTGACACTATTAAAAGACAGAAACCCCTGTCTCTGAGCATCCCTCTAGGTCAATAAAAGTAACTCTGGTAGGGAAAGAGGTGTGTGAAATACTCTTCTTATTCAGACTCTTATGAAAGATAAGGGCAGTGTAGCTGAGGTCTGTGTTCTAACTAGGAAGGCTGAGTCAAGTGGTGTAGCTAAGCTATAGTTTTAAAGCATGCCACTGGTGGGAAAAGGTGTCAGGTAATGGTGACAAGGTCTTCAGAGTTAAACTGCATACTGATTCTGAATAACCCACGTTATTCAGAACTGAATAAAGAGAAAAGTCCCATTGTATTACAGAACATGAAAATGCGTAATTATAAAAGGGTAATTACAACTTAGCAGTAGGTCAATTACAGACTCAGACTTCTTTAAAGCAATATTGGTCTCTTTACCAAAGTCTATACAAAGGAATACTTGCAAATAAGTAAAACTAAAAAGGTTTGAAAATACCTGGGAGACAAGTCAGAGGACAGAGACTGTCCTTTTTTAAGCAGTACACAAACAATATAGGATTGGCAGCTGTTTCTACAGTCTCTGTACTTCCATCATTCCTGGCAGAACACTCCAGAATGAGAGGACATCAAGGTCACAATGAATATGTGCTGGAGGCTGGTATGCTGTAACATCACATGATGTTTAACAAGTCATTTGTGATTATACCATCTTCGTACATCCTTTTCTGCAGGAGAAGAGGTGCTCACAAGACTCAGCTCCTTTTTCTTTGCTGTCTCTAAGAACAAATCTGTTATACTGGTGCAGAGTGCCATTAGTAGCCTGTTGCTACTAATACAATGTCAAAATTTGAGTTTGTAGCAATGTGCTCTAAACAGGACAACAAATGTCTATAGCATCTATAACAGCAATGGAGAAATGGCTTCATAGCTCTTCATGTTAGGCACTTCAACACTCTGTTATTTCCTTTGGAAATGTCTATCATGCAAGAATGCTTAGGCAAGGGAAGTATATTTAGGAGTGATGAGGAACTGCCTGTATATAATTCTGGATTCAGCATGCACACATATTTGCTTCATCTGTTCAACCCAAAGTATATTAGCAGTAAACTGAGGCAAATACAAGTGATTAAGTGCCATACTATGACATTGAACTACATAAAGCATTTCAATTTACCCATGTACAGGAAACAAAACCCTGTTTAAATGCCTCCTCTTAGAGAAACTGCTCCTCTCTTGAAATTTTGAGATGGCAAGTTTTTACCTCCTTCGTAAGGGACTGCAAAACATAGCACTCTTGTCCTGCAGGAGTGCTTTCTCTGCTGAAGTGTCAGCCCTGAATGGCAAGGGCATGTGGACATTCACAGTAGGTTTATTTCCATTTCTTACACCTGCAATGTGCCCAATCATGTGTTGACAGATGAGTCTTCCTGGCATGCACTGCTTCCTATAGGAGTACAATGTATACAATTTATTTAACAGTCATTACCACACTGGAAACTCACTGTAGCCCTAACGTTGAACCCCTGAAATATCATAGGGCAATACAGCAAGGTAAGTGACATTCATTTCCATTCTACTTGTTTGCATACTAGCGTTTCCCACAAACTGTAGAAGTTATTTACAGGAGAACTGGACACTCCAGCTACATTTGTGTTACCACCAGCTCAAAAAGAAATGCATTTGATGGGACTTCTACTCCTACTCTAACTGTTACTTTAGGTATTCCACTTTCATTTGCAGTCCTCTTTTTCCACCATGCCATAATGCATTAAACACATAAAGCCACAGTCATTTAATGCTGTCTTCCCAATCCTCCTTCAGATTTTCTGGCACACATGAAGTCTTGATTTAGAAGAGGAAGTCGCATCTTTCCATACTTTACATGACAGCCCCTTGGCACAGTCACATCGTTGGAAAATCTCCAGTCCATGGGACCCTTTCTTGCGCTGTTTGGTGCACACCTCCCCCTGATGCAACACAGGCTTGCAAATTTTGGTCCAGAAATGGCGAGCACAGCAGTGTCCCTCAATACAGTCTGACGACCGTAGGCAGGGATCGCCCTCATGTCCTAAAAAGAGCAACCAAACTATTATAATATTTCATAGGAAAATGGAAAAGTACAGATGGAGCACAGACTGATGCAAATGAAACCCAGAAAAAAGAAGAGGTGATGTTTCCATCTACGGCTATTTGAACGACGTAAGCACAAGAGAAAATATTAATTAGGAAGGTTCCAGGAGGGAATCAATGAAACCTCCCATAAGACTTAGTAAGGAGAAATTCAGCTACAGGATTGTAAGCAGAATTACAAGTGATCAATTACATGGCTGTTACAAGAGGAGGATGTGTGCAGTCTTGCACAACTGATAAAATGGATTGTCAGTGCACATCTGATAGAGAGAAGAAAGCAGATGCTGTTTCAATCACAGGAATGGTTGGTTGACATTACATCACTTTCTGAGTCATGCTCTGAATTTTCACAACAGATATTCACTCCCTGTGGCATTACTGCCTATTTCTGGTTTGCATTGCTGTATCTTCAGAGCAATAGCATGATTCTTGACATGAAGGAACAAAGCAGCGTAGTCCAAATGTGATCTTACCTTTTATGTGTGACAGCTTGGAGCGCGGCCTCCCTAGGTTGTGCCATCCTAAATCTTTGCTAGCATAATGACCATTCTTCTTGTTCCGTGGCCCTTCTAGTGCAGGAATGTGGGGCGTAAGGATGCTTTCAGTTACTGGAATGCAAATACCTGCAAGGAAAAGACAGTCACTCAAAGATTTGAATAAGAGGAAAAGCAACTGAGAGACATACACTGACCAGGACCATGAAAGTATTATGGCTTGGCCTCAGTGATGCTCAGCTCTAATCACACGTTCTTCTCCAATTCCTGGCACTTAACCTCGCGACAGCTCTGTTTCATTCACTGTCAGACAGTCTCACTGTCACTCTGGCTTTATGGTCTGAGCACCTGAAGACTTCCTTGTAGACATCTCTCTCCAGTCTCCAGAGGTGAGTGTGAGAATGCAAACAATACGGTTATAACTCTGCCCAGGGAGAGCAGATCAAGGATTCATCAAGTCTCTTTTTCTTACTTAAAATATGGCTTCTGTCCAATCTTCCAGTCAAGCAAACCACATTGAATGTAGAATTGTGATTTTAGGCAGTAGCAGCATTTTTGGGTTTTCCCACCACAAAATGTAAAGGTTTGGTAGTACATAAGCCCTAAACATAGGAATACTATTAAAGAAAATTAGGTGGAGTGGAATGAAGTAGAAAATTAAGTATTCTTGGTTTAGAAAGAGAAACATCATCACCACCACCCCTCCCCCCTCAAAAAAACCAACCAACCAAAAAAAAAAAATGTTGCTGGGAACAGCTGGAAAAATAGATGCTATCAAAGTGCTGCTTTTATGAAGGAAACCCAAGAAATGACTGATATACCATTGTTGCAGCGGTTCCCAGGGCAGCACATGCCGTCTCTGTGGCAGCGCTTCTTCTTCCTCCGGCACATCATGCATGCAGACGTTGCTTGATGAGGACTGTGACAGTATCGCCCAACCTCACATTCCTTATCATTAGTGCAAGGATAGGCCTGGTGGGGAAAAGAAAGGTTTACACTGAAGAACTGCTTTTTGCAAGGAATGTATGCAGCCCATAAAAAACCAAACCAAACCAAACCAAGCAAGGAAACAAAAACCTCCAAACAATAACAATTCATGGGAGCTAGGAAAAGCATCTAGGGATGCTTCACCTCAGCCATGGAGCAATTTTTAAGCTCACACTACTGCTGCTCATCAGCTTAAAGAATAAGGGAGATACAACCAGCTCGCTAATGATTTCATCTTTCCTAGCCTCAAACACGTTGGCACAAGAGATCTCATACTTTTTTGTTGATTCAAGCCTCTGATTCATAGACAAGATCTTAAAACTCCACAGTTAAGAATCAATAGAGCCATAAAAGTCAGTAAAAATACTGAAACACCCCTTCCAATAGGTAACATTTTGTTTTAAACTCCAAGGAGGCATTTTTCCTTTGGCAGTTTTCAAACACACTGATTGATAAAATGTTCCCTGTTGTCACAGTGAATATCTGCATCACATTTGTACAAATGTCTTTGCAATTGCACTATCCCCACTGGCCCACATCAGTGGGACCCCTTGGAAGTGATCACTGGTCAGCATTTCACTTTGATAACCTTTACTTTGTCTATGGCCTTAGTATAGTCCTTACACTTGCCACCTATGAAAAAACACCCTATAGTACGTAGCATGTAATATATTATAGAGCACAAAATGCCTTGTATATATAATTCTCTGCAAGCAGATACATTTGTATACAATTCTTCCACATTTACCAAAACCAGCATTAATCTACAGGAAAATTGACTTAAAAAAAAAAAAAAAGATGTGAAAGCACCACATTCTCCCATAAAGAGAGAGAAAGAAAAGTTTGTTCCTACAAAAGGAAAAGACATGATGCACGAAAGAGACATAACAACACACAGTGACATTCCAGACTCCCTTCTGCTGCCTCTCACACAGCTACAATTGTGTTATCTGTCTGAATCTCATTTGACTGCCTATTAAATTAATCATAGATTTTTTTTTCCCATTCATCAAAATTATACTTGAGGAGTTTGTTTAGATAGAAAAGATGATAATACTTTTTGAGCACTTTCTGGAAAATTATGTTTACACTTCCTCAACTAATTTTCTCCAATATTTTAAATAAATCAAACTATTGTTTTTACTGTTTTCAAAATGGTTCTTGCAATCAATTATTCACCTCAAACAAAAAGCTCAAGTGACTAATTTTCAGTGTAGGATGATCACTTTTGTAATAATAATATTTTAAATCAAGGTTTGATTATATTGTTCTCAGAAAAGAAAAACTTCGAGGTCACTGAGAATTTGCTTTGAAAAACGTTCTTTCAGATGGAGAAATTTTTGTTTCTCTTTGTGCCATTCAGTTGAGAATCACAGAAAAAACAAGAAGTTTGATAAGAAAACCAAACAAGTTTCTCTAGTGTTATTAATGGAAGGACAAACCATGCCATTTCCCATGTGACTTCAAGAGTTGCTTCCTTTGTCAAAATTTATTTTAGAGTACCAAAAACACTGGCTGGATATTTCCTAAGTATTGTTGCCTCATTATTTCTGCCCTCTGAATACATGACTTGGAGAATTATTCCAGGGTGCAACTGTTTGGAGTGATCTGAAGAACGTGTAAGTCTGCCTTAGGAACAAACATTTCTTCTTGAGTTCATCCTCAAGAAGATGAACATCAAAGAAAGCCAGATCATGTAAGGTAAGAGTATCAATAAGAGATAAATACAAAGTCTGACCTTTTTGGTATTCTTAAAGCATAAGCAGATACTACCTATTCTAGCAAAACAGAACTAAAGCACTCTCCCCTCAATCTCATCACTCCTTTCCCTCATTTTCCCAGAAATAAATAAATAAAAATTACTTACAATTTATGATACAGTTACTATAAAAGTAAGACTTTCTTTAAATGATAACTTACTACTCTAAGGATCTTACAGTGCAAAAAAAGGCAATTTTACATAGACTTGTGCACGGTTATAATGAGTTTGGAAAATACTAGCTCTGCTAGCTGGGGAAAATGCAAATAAAAAACAGATGGACGAGCAAAAATCTGGAGATGAAGGCATTTTAGACCCTTGTCTGTCATCAAGACCTTCATAACCACATCTTTTTTTCCAATATGGGCATGTGGTATACACCTGCAACTTGTCAGCAAGAAGCCTACTTGCAGTTTTATTTTGGTTCCTCAAATAGCTTTTTAAAAAAAGAGTTCCCTGATCCCGAATGGTGCTAATGAATGCCCTCACATACCATATCAAGCTATTGTTTTACTTTGGGCTTTTAAGCTGAGTGACATGTAAAAGGTATTTTAAGATAAGCATCTAATTGTCAACTCTAAGCTCTGTCTTTAAGAATGGTAAAAATAAAAAAAGACACCTTGACAATGAAAATTGCTAAGGAAAGTGACACAACCCAGCCTTTGTTCCCAATCTGGAATCTATTCCTAAATAAAGGTGATACTTTTTAAATTAAAAAGTAAGCAGGAATACTGACATACCTAAGGCAAATTACTGCAGCACATTAAAAAAAATGGCATTGCATGTAGCTCAGAAAACAACTGGCAAGTCCATTCAAAACCCCAACAGACCATCTGTCAGCCAGCTACATGAAAAACCCTTTTTCAAATGCCCAATGCCTTCAGCTGTCTTGATCTTCCAAAGCCACCATCCACTGATAGCTTTGCCATCAGCCACAGGGAGCTTGAAACAAAAATGCCTACATAGCCTGGTGCCTGTTTCTTGCTCACTAGACATTAATTGGAATAATTCCTGCTCCAAGCAAAGTAATTTCTATCACTGTGCAGCATTCATCATTAAAACACAAAAATGAAACAAAAGAATATAGTGTGTACATAGGTTTGGCTAACAGGAGGGCAAATGCATCCACAATTCTCCTGTTGTTGGCAGTTGCTGAGCAAATCTAGGTATGCTTTTTAAAAAAATACAGGATAAAGAAAACATTTGCAAAAAATGTACATGCTAACAATTGTCTATGCATAAGTCAAGGTTTTCAAAATCTTCTACACAGTGCCTGGAACACAGTCTTTACATTTAGAGAATTGCAGAGAACATTTCCTATATTGAACACAAAGACATAGATCAGTCCCAGATGGAGAGGGGAAAAGCAAGCTGTAAACCAGCTCTATTTCCCCAGCAATGATAACTAATTCTATAAGGCACATCATCCCTTCACATTCTTCAACTATACATATCATTTTCTGGTTGTAAATCTCTATCCACTAAACACAGCTTTGATATCATGGGAAACCAGATGAAACTGAGATAAAATATGTAGCACTCCCTGAAGCTGCATTTAAACAATCTTAATTAATTTTTTTATCCCAGATTACAGGCAATCAAGTCATTCATAGCATGACATAAACTAGATTTGCCTGTGATAATGAGTCACATTTTCAGAATGTGTTGTCTGATTAAGAGCATTGTTTACTGACATGTTTTTTCCTCAGTCATTCCAATTACTTCTGTATCCTTGGATAAAAGATTCTTTTGAGTTCCAAAAATGTACACCAAAGATACAGGGGGTTTTTTTGCAGTGTTGGAGGATTCAGACTAGATATTGAATGGGTGCTGCTCATGCTGTGCATGATGCTGGTGATGTACTGATGTTGCCTGTATCAGTCCACCTAAGATGAACCAAGACTAACCTTTGCCAGTCAGGTCACAGCAACATAGAAATGTTAAACTTTTCTTTTTGAGAGGGGAAACATGAATCTCCCTTCCTGAATTTATAGACAAAATTTCAAGAGTGCATGATAGAAATACTCAAAGAAAATGATGAAGATAAAAAGTTGAGGATTTTTATAGCTGAACGAGTCCTTCCAGCCTACTAAAGATCTTCTTTTTAACGTCATAGGAAGGCTGAGTAAGGAACTGACTGTCTGGATTTTGTGACTAAGTGGGCAATGTCATTCTCATGATTTGAGGAGCATGCAGCAGTGAGGTTTATGTCTGCGTTTGTCTTCCCCTTCTGATAGAAGTGATCTCACTTAGCACCTTTTCTCAGTGCAAGAAGGTTTTATTGATATTTTTGCTGGAGTCATTTGCTATCACACATATTTTATATGAACCACAGAGTTTCACTGCAACTGTAGCAATACTAAATGGCGAGACTGTTGTGCTAAGAAGACAAATAGTTTGAGTCTCTATGTCTGGCACTATAAAACATAATGGAGAAGCACTCCAGGGTGAGAATAAGACAGACATTGTAATGTGCTGAAGGGTGAGGAGACTGATGGCAAACATACTTTATGGAGCTTTGGGAGATAATGTCTTGAATTTCAGCATGACCTCCAGCAAATATTTGAAGACAATATTCACAGCCAGTGTCTTAGTCACCAGGCTCTCATTTGTTCATATTATGATGTCTCATTTGTTTTTATGCTGAAGCTGCCCCCCGCCATACTAGCAAACTATGCCAGTGAAAGGCAGGAAGAGCCACTGGCATCTTTACCTAGGCTGTGTCATCACTTACCCAGCACAAGCAGTCTGAGACACTGCTGGCTTCAGAATCACCTTCAACACTGAGAGGAAGAAGCTGTGCCCAAGTAAGTGTTCTGGTGGAACAGATATGAGTAGTGACTCCCCCAGAAGCAGTTAACTTAGGTTTTTTAAACACATCATAAAGCCCAAGTGCAGAGTCTCTCCTGGCAGGAGATCATGGCTACTACTGACTCCAGGCAGAAGAAACAGCATGGAAGTTGTTCATTACCCTTTTGCTGTGGATACAGAGCAGTACTCAGTAAGACAGCTGAAGTCTCATGTACCACAAAAATGACTGTATCACTGCACTTACTGTGTTGGACACTGCACCAGCTCTGGTGAATGAAACGATCCTGTGATGATACTGGGGACTGAGCTAAAGAACGGGAAAAAAGCCACAACCAGTTGTACAGTCAGAAAGTAAGAACTTTAGAGAGTCATAGGGTCAATACCTCATCCTTTCTCACTTGGCAAAGAGGCAATAGCTGTTTTGCAAAGGTGGGACAAATGACTCAAGAGAAAGGACACATACATTATACCAAGAATGGTCTTGCTTCCTAGGTACCAGTGAGTTAGAAATCAAATTTAGGCTATTACCCAATCTTGTATGTACTATCCCTAGTTTTTAATATCCTGTACAAATACCTGCACCACTAGGTTCTGCTACCACATACAAGAGAAATGTCTTTTTTTGCTGTCAAAATAATCTTCTACATTCACACTATGCCTGTGAGACAGCTCACTACAAATGAATTGGTACTACAACTCAGTCTATTATTCACTTGTAACTTAAGGAAAAGCATTTTCAATTAACTATACTTCTGTAAATTTTAAAATAATGACTGTAAAGGAGGTAGAAGTTGACCTCTCTACAGCAAATACGCTAGCTAGATGATCCAAACTGTGCTGAACTGTAGGCAAGAGGACAGATTTTCCAACCTCTACTTAGGAGATGAACAATAGATCTTGTTTGCCCTTTAGTCTTGGGCATATTGCTTAATATTCCACAGCCATCAGGCACAATGAAGCAACCAACTGGCTCAATCATGGTGAGAGTCTCTCTTTTCCATCCTGCTTTGGACAGGACAAAACTATCTTTCTGAGCAAGGACTTGATTCCAATAGAGCATATGAAATGTGTTTGCTCTGGAAAACAGGGGTGCCATGTTTTCATTTGCTTTTCTCTTTATCTAAAGAATTAGTCATCCAAAATAAAAGCATGCCAATTAATTAGGAAATGCAAACACATGCTATATCCAAATAGCCTGCTGTCAAGACTAACTACAAAGAATACAAGTCATTGTTTGGCTCCCCAGCTGGGCCTAATTCAGAGTGGGGATCTCAAATTTGTTTCGGCTTTTAACAGGTCAACATTGGTAGGACAGTTGCATGCAACTGTAGGGCTAAATGAATACATCACATGTGAGATTTGCCCCACTCACCTCTTTGAAGACAGAATGAAGATACTCTCTATGAAAGTCAAAGAGAAGATCTAACATGATCTCAGAGGATACAAACCTTGGTAACAATGGAAATAAGAGAACCACATGAATGTGATAGAGCAAAATGGAGGGGGTAAAGGGTATTCAAAGCTTCTTAGTAAATGAGCAAACAAACTCCTAGCTCTCCGTGGGTCGTTGTGTTTGGTTTGTTTTTTTTTCCCCAACAAGGCAATTTAAATACTGAGATGGCTTCTCAGGTGTATCTAGACAAATCCACATCTAACTGACAAGCTTCAGCCTGGCTTTCTTCTAGCTGCTTAGCAAACATGTAGATTACGATGTGGATGAGAAATGACTGTTATTTACTACTATTTTATTATTAATTTCAAATGAGAAAATAGTTTATCAGAAGCCATCTGGAGCAATGTAGTTTTCCCACAGCACTGCTGATGTTGCTGTTTTCTATTCTTAGCTCAACACAGGCATAGATGACAGTGAGGGATCTCACTGTGCGCAAGCAGAAAGCCATGTTTAATTTATCCCACAGAGGAAATCGTGCTGTGCTCTCAGACAGCTCCAGACATGGATCCTGTCTCAGACTGAGAAACCAGAAACCCTCAGTTCTCAGTGACTGCTGTGGCACAGACCATTCCTGAAAGCAAAACTCACAGTAGTTGCAATGACACAGATTTACTTCTTCCAGTTGCCATAAGAAATCTAAGGATTCAATTTTTCTCACTGAATCTCCTTCTTGTTAAAATAACACATCTATGATCCACTTCTCTGCCAGACCCAGAGAGAAAAGCACCATCTTCAGCCTCTAGATTAAGCCCAGGCATTTGCTTCTAGAGAAAATTTACTTTTAACTCTTCCATTTAACACAACATTGCTGTTACATGAGATCTGATTCACAGAGTGCTACATCATGGGTACATATACCACAGCTTCCAAAGATCATTCCTTCAAACTGTGGGGATAATGGCCCCAGAAGCCTGCATTATTAAACAACAAATAGTCATGTTTCAAAGTAATTCTCAATCCACTGCTAGACCACCAGGGAAGGAACATCTCTAAAATGTGCAGTAGTCCAGCTCTCATGATTTGCTAGAGCCAAAGAAAACTCAGATCTTAACAACCAGAAAACAAGCCTCACTGAGGTCCCTCTGAACCAACAGGCTACAGGACTCCCATGGGTCCTGTCTCAGGTTTTGCTTGTCCCAACAGTAATGGTATGGAAAAACAACATCTAGCTAGGCAGTTGTGCAGGGAGCTGTGCTCAGGGTGGGGGTGTAACTGCATCTGGTAGAAAGAGTCAAACTCTTTCAAGTAAACAGGGGAGCTGTATTGCCCTGTTTCATGCAGTGTTAGGATGAGTGGCAACTCTTCCAGTGCAACAGAAAAAAAGCCGCCAATGGCTTTCCTGAATTAAATCTCACTCACACTGAGACCCTATGTGATCTCCCAGCCCACATGATGGATTTCAACAAACATTTTTGGACTAGAGAAGAACCTCTTACTCAACAGATTCTTTTTCACCTTCTCTTACAGAACTACCTACATTTTGTGTCCTGCTGGGAGCAGGTAGTATCTGTTAAAAGCTGGCCATGGCTTCAGAAGGACATATGGAGAAGGGTAACCTGAATGACTGCAAGTGGACCAATTAAATTCCTCGGTAGATACTACTATCTTAATTTAGTGCATTTTACATGTGACATGAGAGTATAAACTCAAAGGTTTAAGGCACTTAAAATAATTCACCTTACAAGTTTATTCAACTTAATTCACCTTCAATTCCTCATCTTCATAAAAGCTGAAATGAGTTATATTTCCAAGTAACTTAAAGGGCAGCATGCTATGCCCAAAATATGCAGAGAGGTATGTTGTTTATATCACAGAACAGCATCAATCTGTCTCCAGAACACAGCACATACCATGCTGTCCCCAAGGCAGCACAGTTATGAATCTTCTTATTCTATCCCATCGTTAAGGCAAATTATCAACTTCAGATCCATATTGGCATCACGCTGCTAAATCTTGCCATCTCAAAGGAAGCATATTATGTTTCCTGCCTCATGCAGAGTGTGCATACACAGATGCTCAGGTTTTACCTCTCTACCTCATATTGTGACCATGAGATTACATAGCACTGTTTTCTTCTCACAGAGAGACCATGAGCCACCTACTTGCTTGATTTTGAAGGTGGCTTCCTCTTCCATAGAACTGGTACCTTACAGAAGACATGATTAAAGAAGGCAAAAAAACTTGGGCATCAGTTTGACCTCAAATTCTGCGGACTCTTCTCAATGTGTATGATTGATATTGTTTGATGAACTACCAGTAACAGCATTACAACAGAGCATCAAAACAACATTAGGGAACCTTTGAAATCAAAAATGTTGTACTAAATCAATGTGATAGGAAGCCTTCAGGTCTTGAGTTTATGTCATTTTTGAGTGCATCACCAAAGGCTGCTCAAAGAATAAAGGTTTGCTAATATGCAGTTTGTTCTATGTCTAGCCTTTTCAGCAGATTGCTCTTGCCCTTTTATCTCTGCCTTTCCCCCACCCTTTTTCTGATGGTTTTGCTTTTTAGTTTTGTCTCTAATTGGTTATCATCTGTTCCAGAGTGAGATTTGTCTGGTTTTTTGATCAACATGTTTACTGCAATGGATGAACAGTGGGTTGCCAAAACCAGTTTTCTTTTTGGACCTGTTAACTCTACAAGTATGGAGCTTTTTATTAATCTAAGAATACTATCCAGATGAAAACAGCTAGCAGATCCTATGGCTCCTAAATTGCCAGACATTAAACCAGAGGTAGCTACTCAGATATTGTGGCTGGGTGTAGAATAACACTGCTGGGAACTGGCAGTAAGTTATTGTTTAACACGTGGGTCTGAACATCCCCAAACCATGACACACTTTCAAAGTGGAGTTTTTATTGAAAGCCATCTCCGCACACATGTATTCATAGCCAGAAAAATGAGATGACAGGTTTACCTTCTCTATGACACCTACTAGGCAAGTAAACTGCCTTTGCTTTTAAACGTTCACAAAATCTAGAAAAATGAGGGAGAAAACCTGTCTTACTGAAGTCAGTGCAAAAACTCTCCTTTGTCTTCTACAGTGCATGGAGAGAGAATACTCTCAGGTTATAAACATTCGTGCAGCACCTGCAATCCTCACCATGGAAATTACTCTTTGGTATTCCTTGCAGAATACACTTTACATTGCAGAATACATTAAGCATTTAAGACACCATTTTTCATAATGCACTTTCTCTGGTTCTCATATTTAAAAGGACAGCCCTGAAGACATGAGTTCATGTCAGCCACAGAGACAGCCAGATGCCATATGTCTGAGAAGGATGAACTGCAGTCTCCACCTCAGCAGACTGCTGACTGCAATCTAACATTGTTACCAAATGTCAGCATTATTGACTCCTTCCCTGATGGTCATTTATGTGAGAACACCTGGCTCATATGCCTCTTTCAATCCCCCGTCCTTTCTCTATGCATCAGAAACCACCATTGTCATCTGATATTCCAAACATCTTCCCTTTTTTCCTGCTCCACATGAGCTCCTCTGCAATGTGATGGCTATGACTGCTTCACTGTGAGGGGAACTGAGAGGGCCTAAGTCTTTTGAACTCCAAAGCACCTACAGAGAACTGAAATCAGATATCAAAAATCAGTCAGTCCAGATTTCATATCAGAACAAACAAACTTTGGGGCACCTGCACCAGCTCCCATTCTCTAGTTTCATACACCACAGAGGATTCAGAGATGTGACCACAGAGTTTTAAGGAGAAAGAAAGAAAAAAAAACCCACGTTAATAGTTCTTCAATTCTTACAATTGGTCTGCATGAGTGAGACTGAGAAACAGGATGAGTCAATAATGCAACTTGGGGCTTTCCTTTTTGTAGCAATAGGAAGAATTACAATATGAGAGTGTGGCTCCTCATCCTGACTCATTCTAGGAGCAGTTATGCTTGTATGAGGAGCCAGCAGTACTTAGGCAGTGGGACTACCTGCAAAAACACAACTGCCCTGGAAAAGCACTTGGTCACAGTCCCCTGAGGGCACAGGCAACCTCTGTGAAGTGCTTAGACTCATATTGCTGCTTAGCTGACTCCTCATTAGAGTAAAATGAAAATTTTTCATACTAGGCTATTAAGGCAAATTATCACAGTTTACTCAAAGAAGACCAAAGATGACAGAAAAGGAAAGGACCCCTTACAGCTTCATTGAAAATGTCATTGTACTCTTATTATATGATTAAGTTAGGGCTGCCTACCAAACTTCAGCCTGTGGTAAATGACATAGCAATCAAGGTTTCAACACTATTTACCCTTTTTTCCCTTTTCTTTTAAAATGCTCCTGGTTAATTTTGCACAAACAAGAAAATACGAACAGCACAGCAAGGCAAGAATAACTTGTGAGTAAAACCAGATGAACACTAACATATTTACATAGTGTAATGACTTCACTATTAATTCAAACAAACCCAGACCCCAATTCTCAGAAGAGAGAGCGGAGCACATGCAATCCAGGAGGCAAGAACAGGGTGGCTTCAGACTACATTTATGTCTGCAGCCCCTGAGTTAGTAGAGGCTGCTCTTGGTTTCAGTCTGCAATAGTCACTGAGGGACCATCTTTCATTCCAGACGTTGTGCTCTGACTACACCCTCTTCTCGATCTTATGGGCCCCTTTCCATTTTAAAGCAAGACTTCCTTCAGTGCTAGGGACCATAACACAGAAGAGACAGAACAGTAGGGTTTCAGAAAAAAAATTTTGGAAAAAGAAAATGAAATTAAATGAATTGAAAGAGAAAAAAAAAGGGAAAAATTCCAGACTCACTATAGGGGACGGTCAATTGTTGATAAAGGTGGCCAAAAAAATAAGCTCCAAAAACTTCAAAGAAAGAGGAATAATCCTACACAATTTCTGAATTAAACTAAAATGGACATTTTCCTGTTCTAGGCATTGTCATCATGCAATTACCTAGAATTCTGGCATTTGACACTGAATTAACTATAAATCTGTTCTCCATCCTCAAAATAAGCTGTTGTGCAGTTCAGACTTGTATCCTATCCTCTCAGCTTATGATTTCAAGCACTCTCTTCTTGTCTGAAAATAATATTCTTTATGTGGAGTTATGGAATCTCTTCTTTGTTCCTAGATGTCTTGGATGTTGGTCAACAAAAACTCATTAAGAAGTTTAATACTCTATGTTTGGCACTACATCAGACTGAGAGCAATTTCTTTGTAACAGCCTTTGGAATAAATACCCATTAAAGGGTTTTTTTTCCTTATACTGGTCACCCACACTTTATAGTGGGTGGCCCTTTCATTTATCCCATTACTATATTTCCACTTCTAAAGTTAAGCCAGATGCAGCAACCTGATACTACTTTTTAGTTCACGCAACTTTATTATAAGGAAAACTTCCGTGTATATCTGATACTTAATAGGAAGGGCAAAGAAACAGAAACCATAGTAATATTGCACCACCTTCTTGACAACTTTTATTCTGCTTGAGTTGGAGTCTCCAGGGTACTGCATGCTTCGTTAGCAAGCATTTTTCATGTTTAGTTGCCTCACAGTGCAAACACAGAATCACCCTGTATCTGACCTCCTCTTGCTGGTATTACTTGCCCTATAACCTTTCCCAGAGGCAGTGTCTAGGTGCTAGGCTTTCTTAAAATTCTACATCAATTCCTTATCTTCTAGACAGCCTACATAAGCAAGACCAATGAGGGCAGAAAAGATTTTAAGGGCATTATTTCACTGGTTTTGTCTGCCTTCTGTCTTCTTCTTTCCTTTAAGCAGATGGACTCAAGGTACTGGAGTTTAAATGCCTTGGCTATGGCAAGGCCACATATGAAGTATACAGTACACAAGTCATTTTCTTCAGCCCTCATGCATTTAACTGTATGATTCTTTCTTTTTTTTCTGAATTTGGACCCTTCCTTTCAGGTGTGCTAAATATAAGTGACTACATCTGTAACAATTTTCTCCCCTATACAGAGATACAAAAATGCAAATCAAGGTGGCCATGTTTACCAGGGAAGTAGGAAAAACTGTACTCCTACTTTCAAGTGATACTCATGAAATGCCTGAAAGCAGATTTTACGTGACTAACTTGATTTCCTAAAATATATTTTACAAAAGAACTTACTCAGTCTATTTGACAACTGGCAAAAAGAGTATGGATGTGTGCAGAGCTCTCCTCAAACTTCATGCTGAAGCCAACTATTGACCATGGCTATGTGATTACAGCAAAGAATGATTTCCTTCCATAGATTTTTGCTAGAGCGTTTGCTGGAAGATGTAAATGAGATGAGATTTATTGTTTTCCCGATACTTTGCATGATGTCCCCCAAGGGGTGGCAGGGAGGTTTTAATTAGACACAAAAATATTTATAACTAAATCTTGGGTAGATCAACTAACAGCAGTGGAGTTATTAAAATGCTTTATGTTATTTATACATTTATGCTTCTGATAACAAGCTTATTTTAAATAGTTTACTGTACACAAAGCATGATTCATCTCTTAGGCAACAAACTATTTTTCTAGCTACACGGCAAGTAGGCAAAAAAGCAGACTAGACTGATGTGAATTTAAAGTACTTCATCACAGAGAAGTAAGGAAGAGTACTACATGGCTTTCCTCAGTCATGAGAAGGGTATTTCCTAAGTCAACCAATTCCCTTTCAGTTTCCTGCTCTTCTAATTCTCCAGAAGGCAGAACTGCTCAGAATACTTTGCAGTTGCAAAGACAAGACAGCACATTTCCCCGGCAAGGCGCCCTCTGTGCCATGTCTTTAGCACTGTGCTCTGATGAGCACTTGGGCTTGAGGATTTCTCTCCCCCTGCACTGAGCGAACAGTTCTGCCAGTGGTGGTTACGCACCTGCTCTGCTGAAAGAGCAGCCAAACCCACCAGATAGCTCTTTGCATATCCAAGTGTCTAAATTCACCCGAGCATTTGCATGTTTTCTGAAAACACACCGGAAAAAGACACCCCCAAACAGAAAATAAGCCCTTTCCCACAGACCACTCAGTCTCAGACACAATTCCCATTGTCTTCAGAAGTTTCTCCCCAGCGGAAAAATCAGCCCATAAAGTAACCAAGTATCGCTGTTTAAATGTTAGAATGTGCCCTGAATGTGGTGCATTTTCCTTGAAACCAAATCAAAGGTTCATATGGGATAGGAATGAACAGCACTTTGCCTACTGAGAGGAGCTTTCTAAACTGAGGGACTGGGGGCACAGCCATGCTGCTACTTGCTGTCTCATTAATTTAAGAATTTAGTTTCCTGGGAATCATGTAAGATAATCACCAGAATACAGTGGAGAGGGATTAAACAACAGCTTTTGCCATAATTTCCTAAGCCAGTCTCTTGATCACCCTCCTACAGGTATCGGGGGAGAAGAGAGGATAGAGTACAAGGGTATCAGGCTAACTTTAGCCGCAACAATAGGGTATGTGAGTTACATAATACTTAAGTGTTAGATAGTACAGAGCGCACTTACAAAGATTTCAACTAATATAAGCATATCTATCCAGATTTATTCAATAGAGGAGATTATTTTTCTCAGTTAAACCAATGCAATCATGCTGAAGCCTATAGGCTGACTGTATGAAAGAGCATGAGCATGGATACTGAGAAGTGCCTCACTTCTGAATATTTCTTGAACATGAAATACAATTACATTGCTATTTTGACTTTTTTCTAGTACATTCTGAGAGATCATAATTCTGCTCCAAAACTTCCCTTTCCAAGTATTTTCCTATTTTTCTTCATCTTGGATTAACAAGACTTACATGCTTGATCATAGGACCTGGAAAAAATAAAGGAAGAAGCACATCCTACTGCAGCTAGTCCATTTTTCTTTAAACAGATGACAAAGTTGGTCTACACACACCTTGTAATAATTGACCTATTTTTCCCCTGTATTTCTAAATCCTCATTATAAAACTCAGTGAAGGAAGATTGAAGGCACTGACAAATATCAGCATTAGCAGCAATGCAACAATCTGGCACACCACTTAAACCCAGCTGTTTGTAAACTGAGGGCCAGTAGGGACTGCATGCTAGGAGCAAAATACAAATGCCTGGATCCTCCCCAGTGCTTCTTCCAGCTATTTACACAAAACTTTGCTGACCTTCTTTCCTTATTTCTTTTCAGTGTCAGCTGCTTTTTGCTCATGGCTAAGCCACAGTTGTTTATAATACACGAAAAATCCAAGCTAATGATCTTAGAATCTTCAAGTCAAAGTACATCTGGTCTGGAAATAAGATTCTGTCTTAGGCCCATCTTTCATGTAAATACACACACATCTAAATGGAAAAACACACTGTGAATTACAGATTTGCTGAGGAATGTGTAGTACCCTTATCATTCTTATCAAGTGTAACTCAAGAAAGACTTTTCAAAAGTTCAAAAGAAAAGCAGCAAACTGCTGTTTAAATGGGACTCCATTAGGCAGAACTCTGTTCATGACTCTCCCAGATCATTGTTTTCATTAACAAGCTACATGAATAAAAACAAAGCTATTGGTACATTGCTCATCAGTTTGGGTGCAGGCTCCCACCCTGTCAGAGAGTTCTTTCAGATGTTCAACCCAGCACTGCTGTTATCTGCTCTGTGAGAAAGAAAACTGATGCAAATGAATGGAAATTTTGTGTCTGGCCAACAAAGTGGCTTTCCCAGCCAAAATGAGAATGAAGATTTAAAGTTATTTGGTATATCAAATGGCTGAAAAGCCACAATCCTGTAGTATCTCCCTAATGTGAGTAGTCCTCACAGTGATCCCATGATTTCATTGGGCTTCGCAGTAGATTTACTCATTACAGACTTAGAATACGAGTTAAGATTTCATGAGCAGGTCATCAATACATGACAGCATAATAATATTGAAATGTAAATTTTGTGTTAGCTGGAAGCATTCACTTTCAGTTATTTTAGAGCAACTTGGACAAACTTTTGAAAAGAGGCATGGAAATTGTCTGCTTTTTTCACAGAAAGACTTAAAACTACGTCAGTCAATTTTTCTGAAGCACCACACTCCTTCATCTATGTACTGAATAATGTCATGATCTGGCAATGTCTTCAGAAATACATTTTGTATGACTGAAATTAAACACTTTCAAATCTTGGTTTTGCAGACAAACCAAGTCTGTGAATATATGTCATCAGACCATTGCTGCATTCAGACAAAGCAGCTGTGGAGCACTCCATAAATCTACTTCTGCTTCCTCTGAGCAAAACCCGTTCCAATTTCAGAGTTAAGACTCCAGTTCAATACTACAGAAGGATCACATCTGAGAGAATAAACCAGATTATCTTTTAATCCTAAACCTTTCTTCACTGGTAATTATGGCTGAGACAGTGCCTGCATTTAGGCTGCTCCATACAGCCAGCAAACCTACTGCAGAAAATGACTTTAAGTAGCTACAAGTGTCGTTCACATGGGGGCCCCCCCTTCCTTCCAATAGGATTATTGACTGAAGGTTTTGACCTAAAGGAAGTATAACAGGACCTTTTTATTTTGACCTTGAGGCTGCTTGTGGTGAAATAGAAAACACCCCAGGTTTGTAGTCAAGCCCTAGCTGAGGAGGGTGCTGGAGCTCTACCACCTACTGTCAGATCTAACTAGTGCAGAGTGTGCTCCTCCACGGGTTCCTGCTGGATGCCTTCCCATGGATCACACAGGATGTCTGGACTACACACTCTTTGGTTCTCCTGATGGGGGGCTGAAATGACTGATAATCCTTCAGCATTGATTGGGAGGAGTTAAAAATATCCTTATCCCACACCCATGTGGCTGCCACCAAGGGAGTTCTGGAGCTGCCCCACAGCAGAATGCCAGGACACAAGGCTAGAAGGAGGGGGCTTGTAATGGCAGGTGACAACTCCCAAGCACAAACACAGCAAAGAAACACTGCTAATAACACTTCATCCCCCCAGAAGCACAAAGCAGTGGGTGAAGTACCGTCACCCTTCATTTGCTGCCATTCAATTAACCACTGAGTCTGGTATTCAAAATTCAGGAACTAACATGCCTCAGAAAACATGTTATCTCAGAAATCCCACTTTTTACTGAAAAGTTTGCAAGAAACACGACTACTGAAAGGCTACCGGCAGTCTGACATGGATTCTCGGAGAAGAATCACCAAGTATCACAAGCAGGAAAAAACTTCTTAAAAAACCAAATATCTGCTTTTTTAGAACACTCTTGGGAATAAGATACTAGCAAAATGAAAGACAGCAACTAAAAGTTCTAAGAAACACATACCCAGCTACAATTTAGAGAATAGTCTGGACCAGAACCAGGACTGGTGAGCACCATGAGCCAGACAGGCTATCACAGGTTATGTATGAATGCTAACATGTTCAGGATTTTAAGGAAGGGAGACACACATATGCTTCCACACTTGAAAAATGTACCACCTGCAAGAAAAGCATTGATGAGCTCATTTTTAAAATTCCTTTGCTTATCTAGAAATGTCACATGAATACACAGGAGAGATAGGACATGGAACCATGCTGGCATACAGCAAATTATAACGGAATATAACAACAACTAAGTAGTTTGCCAGTATCATTATAACTAGGTTATATCTTATAATTTCTTTCTACTGAGAAGCAGCAGACAAACTTTGGTTAGAGACAAGACCTGTGTTGTTCAAAGGAAAGAAGAAATAGAAATCCAGTGCAAATGCTGGAAAGGTTCAAATCTAGCTCTGTAGTGGATTTACAAAGAGCTGAATGAGGTCCAAAGTCTTTTAGGATGTGTCAACAAATCAAATTGAAAACACAGCTATTCCAACAAGCAATCTGTATGTAGGTACATATTACATATTGGTATACCTGCCATGGAAGAATTTGGCTTAGTTAACCTAGTTAGGAAACTTTTGATATGTTTTATTTGCTTCTCCCTTTTGAAATCAGCTTACTATTTTCCTTTTTTTCTTTTATGGGCCACCAAATTACATGTGACCAAATGTACCTATTTAGTGAAAATGGGTTCCATTAGTATGTAATCTTATACTTGCATTGTTTTCTTCTGAAGGAAAATAATGGGGAACAGGTGGTGATGCTTAGCATCAGGCTCCTGTTTCTAGAATTACAATCTACTGGGAGCCACCAGCAATGTCTGAAAGCTGTCATAAGTGCTCGGAACTAGTATGATCCAGAGCACACTCAATACATTAAAGCTTCTTTTTGAAAATTTAAGTAGGTGTGACAGGAGAAAACTGGCTGAATGGTGCAGGGATTCTAACATGTCCCTGCAAAGGGTCGTGATTTCCTTCTGCATCCCACAATAAATAACTCAAGCTGGCCTCCATTTCCACAGCAGAAATTAGACATTTAAAAAATTCAAATAGGTACCATATGCACTATAAACCTTTCTGTTTTAGTGTTCAAATGCAGGCTCATTCACGTTGTCGGAAAATATAGGATTTAAACTCTTCTAGAAGAACTTCAAGCAGCTGCTCCTTTACACTTATTTATTCTTTTCTCCATGCCACAAAAACAGCAGTGCCAATAAATTTCTCCTTGATGTCGTTTGAAAACCTACTGATGTCACATGGCATAAATAGTTTTACCCAGTGAGTCATAAAACCACATGTCAAATGGACATTTCTTTATTTTAGCAATCCCATCCTTCCCTTACCAAGTAGGAAGTGGTTTATAAATAACTCTATATACCCAACTGTGTTTCCCAATGGGTTCTTATGATAAACACAAGACAGAAACACCAGCTAATGGATCTGTCTCTACAAGCAAGCAAGCATTATAGGCATGTTTTAAAATCTGGCTCCGAAGCTGAGGAGTAGGACAAAGACAACACATATTTCTAAGGCAGATTCAACTGACGTACTGTTTTACAAAAACAGACATGAAAGGCTTGCTGACATGTCTAACTACTGCTATATCTCAGATATGCCAAGATAACACTTATATGAGGAAATAATTTATGCAAGTTTGTTTTGTGCCATTGTAGTTTGGAATGATAGGAATTAGAATATAAATTTATTTGCAGGGCCAGATTTTCTGTAAGTGGAAATTGGTAATTTCCCGCCAATTTCTACAGGAATATGTCAAGTAGTACCAAATAGTTAGATTGTACTTAACAATCCAGATTTCTTGCCCAGCTATATGAGATCAATATTACATTTATTATTACTGTGGTCATTTCTTTTGGGGGACCTTAGTCAAAGTGGTTCCTGCAAGTTGAAATTAGTTTGTGCTAGGCTATCTTCAACAGACTTTTGGGCAAAGTAAATGTGTCCTAGCCATCTTCAGTCTCACCTGCGTTAGCTTTCCCCTAAAACAGAAGGCAGTGTGATGAGCTGCAATTCTATAGGAATCATATTCTGATTCAGCACTGCTCAGGACATTCTTTCACTGCTTCTGGTTTTCCTCAGAGTCTTAATGCAGTGAGAATGCCTTGTTGTCCAACAAGTCCCATGTAAGTATCTTGCCACTTGAAGCCCTGTGGTTATGACAGAAAAAAATTAAAAGGTGCCCATTGCTTTGGAGATACTAGAGCAGGAACACCACCCTACAGAAGCAACACAAGCCCAGACCACAAAACTGGGAGAGACAGCAAAAGACAACAGCGTTAGGGGAAAGAGGATGGCAAACACCGATTTTTTTTGTCTTGGCATTGTGCTAAAAAGGAAGTTTTTCTCTTGAAATGTTGTTTTCCAAAATGAAAAATACAATTGTTGTCAGAGTTTAGGGATTTTTTTTAACTGAATAAACACTAACTTTGCACTACAAAAGATGCATCTGTAACCAGATTGCTGAAGGGATTATGTTAAATTGTGCCATCAGATCCATCTAAAATCAGCTGTTTTCTGAATTTCCTTAATATTAATGAATATTTTCACTCATATATCACAAGTAATTTAGTTTTCAAGAGACATAGTCTCTTGAAGGCCTTTTCTCCCCAAACATGAACTGAAGTTTTTGTGTCTGTATCAAAACTTCTCAAACATTTTTATAATGTTCTCCCTTTTCCTGGCACTAGAGATTGCAAAAGCAATTCTGATAACAACGCTGCATCAGAAAAAAAATCCCAGAAAATAAATTATAACTTTCCTACTTAATTCACATACCATAAAATGGTCTAAGTATATATATGCGTATATATATAGATATACTGTATAAATTATATCAAATTAGGATATGCTATTACAGTAGGAAAACCAGAGACATTCTCTTTACTGTACCATCCCTAAAATTATACCCTTGACTAAAATTCTGGATGTATTTTAAAGGTAGAACCCCCTTAGTTACCTTCTTAAAATCTTTTTCCACAGCCTGACTGATTACTTGCTAAGTCCATTTAAGCACAAATTCACCTTAGCCTGGAACACAAAGATACTGGACTTAGCTTTTACAAATATCACAAACTTTAAGGCATTGTATTGCTTAAATTTCCTTTCAATTCAGAGAACTTGAATAGGTGGAAAAAAATCACTGCAACTTCCGAAAAATGAGGTTTTCCAAGTTATGACAGCTTAGAGTGATTTTTCTTTTCAGAAAAAGAACCTTGGATTTCAAACTCACATTGCTGTTTGAAGAGGCAGCAGAGTTCTAGTACCACATTTTAATATGATAACTGACCATTAAGTTCCTACAGTGCTTTTCTTTCCTCCAGTCTCGATAAGATGCTGCGGCCACTAAAGTTAGCTCCATGGTAGGAGTGAATTCTTTTCCTCATGAAAAGAGAATGCAAAAGCAGTAATGATGAATTCAACCAAGGAACTACAATGTTAGAACAAACGAAAAAAGTGGAGCTGAGTGTCTGATCTTTGATCAGTAGTTTAATCAAATTACTCCTTTTTGTTGCCTTCCAGAAAACAGTCTTACCATCTTTCTTCAAGGAACAGAAATCTTAATTTTCAAAAGAAGGTGTTGAAGGATGAATCTGTGCTGCATTATAATATTCTGAACTAGCTGGTAGACGGTATATATACATTAATAGGATATAATTCTGAGGGATAATGTTCATGGTACCACAATTTCAACAGTTTGCTGACAAATAAACTGTTTAATTTTTGCCCAGATTGCACTTTTCCATAAGCAGAACATCAGTACCTTGTGGCAGCATACTTTGCAGACAAACTGCATTGCACTGCAAATGACAAAGTTCACCCTTTTCAGTCTGTAAAATCTGGATCCAATTTTTCAAATGAAAGATCACTTTGCTGAACATTTATTTTTCCTGTGGAATTACTGTTTGGTGAATAGGCTGTTTTCAGCCTTGGGGGTTATTTATTTAGATTTTTATTCTCTTCAAAATGTTGGTGGAAAATGTTTGTCTGCTGGAGGGGTACCATATGCTTCTGATCCAAAGACTGACTGACTTGTACTGCCTAAGCAAGTAGAAATACACACAGGAGATTAAATGATCGTTACATGTCTAAATGAACTGGGAATTACAGTCCCAGATTCAAAAGTATGCCAGATTAATTGAGTTCCAGACCAATTCAGAGTCCTGGGAACTTAAATTTCTATACAATTAAGGGTTTAATATAATATCCAAAAGAGATGGATGAGAGAGCGTGAAAGCTGAGAAGGATAGAAGATGAATGCAGCAGTAACCTGCTGATTCAAGAGCAAATGAAAGTTCCCAAAACAACCACTCTTCCTATCTGCAGTAAATTGTGACATTCTTCTGCTTAGAATCTGTACAAACTATGAAAACACCACTTTCTTTTTTTTCCACCAAACCATTAAAAAGAAAAAAGCAGGGGGTTATTCTGAGAATTTTAATGTGAAAATAGAGCAGTTTCAGTGAAGTACTGCAGTTTCCATTACATTTTTTTATTGTTTCCTCTTAAACACTAAAAGCCCTCCCTAAGTTCTGACATTTCCAGGAATTCTAGAAGCAGAATATTTTGTCAAAAGAAAAGAGTTCCAAAAGTAGAAAATATGTCAAGTGTGCATCTTTTAAAAACAAATACTTCCAAGGCAAGTTTAGAAAAACTGCTTCTTAAAGGAACATTGATTGAAACAGTATCATTTTCAACCTGTGTACTTTCTATTAAACTTTATGACATTTAACTTCATCTATGTTTGCCTTCTTTGAAAATACTCCCAATTGTGTAAATGTTTAGATTGGTCATCTATGTTAACATCTTCCAAATATTTTGAGTTCCTTAAAATATCATATATTTGTTTCAGAGAAGAGCATTTTAGATACTAGGGAAATTCAGGTAGCATATGATGACAAGCTTTTGGAATCAATGCCATAGAAGTTTAGCATAACTAATGACTGAGTCAACTAAATATTATGCTTTAAGTCATAGACTTCTGCCCATGGGTCAATTAAGTCCATCTATGCTTTTGAATCAGATAGTCATCTATTAAATACACCTCTTGGAGCAA
Source organism: Campylorhamphus procurvoides (assembly GCA_013396655.1). Lineage (NCBI taxonomy): Eukaryota > Metazoa > Chordata > Aves > Passeriformes > Dendrocolaptidae > Campylorhamphus > Campylorhamphus procurvoides. The sequence continues at coordinate 1,489,330 of WBMV01003598.1, read as the reverse complement.
GTTTCATATTCAGGTAAATTTACACTCACAAAACAGTGGACCATTTTGGGAAGGTAATTTCGCTCTTTCTCTGATACTCTATCCACTTAGGACTGTTTGAAAGACCTGGCTTTCTATTTCAGTTTAACTTGTGTTTCTGCACCCTTTAATACCAATAATACATGAAGGCAATATGACACTGAATTGAAAATATTTCTTTTTGCCTATGTAGGAAGTCTTTCTGAGTCACAGGGGGAGACATAGGCCTGGATAGATATCTTTTGTAGAAGAAGAGGTGGGATTCTGCTCCAAATCCAGAGAATTTTAGGCCTACTTCTTACTTCTAATTAGATCTCAAAAACCATTTTCTGAATAATATTTTTTTCAAGAACAATATAATTGCAAATTCAGAAACAACCTTCACAGCCCCAAAGCCATATCAGTCTCACCAGTGCATTTCTATCAGCAACAGCAATGCTGTGGCATCAAGATGAAAGTAGCAAAATAATGTGTTACTGCCAGGTAATGCAGAACAGAACTGGCTTGGGTAGCTGACAGTGCACAGGCTGGAAAGGGCTTAGGAACTTCTCCTTTCATGAGCCCATCAATGTAGAAGACATACATTATTTTTTGTTGGATGTCTAATACCAACACTATTTTTTTCTTTTTTCATGTTAGTACAACGTTGGTCCACATGGTCTATAATAATTTAACAATCATTCTTTGGTTTTAAATATACCATCTTGTAAAGATATTATACCACCATCTTGATAGAAGGACATGAGGAAAGAATTTGGAGTTTTTTATTAATTTGTGAAAATGTTGAAAAGAGAACTGACTCACAATGGAGTGGAGCTGTGGCCCAGACTTTCTCTAGACATCTAGAGAATTGAGTTGAGTTTTCAAAAGTGACTAAGCACCCAGTTCTTTCCAGCTACCAACTATAAGTATTGCTGGAAGCTCAATTTTAAAACAAACAAACAAACAAAATTATGTATCTAAAATTATGAAAGGGATTTGACAGCCCTGCATTAGTCTGAAAAAAAACAGGGGGAAAAAAAATAAACAACACAAAAAAACAACCGACCAACAATGCATTTGTTACCCCTATAAATACAGCATCACCTGCCCATTAGAAGTTCTGATAGCCAATACGCTATAAGCACAAAATGTTCAGTAGAATGAACAAATACACAACATTAGTTGCAATCTTTTTCCCCCTCCAGCATAAATGGTGCCAAAATCAGACATTTCAACAAGCAGACAAGTTCAGGATAGCAAGTTCCCTTCTACATCTGCTTTAAAGTAGGGAGCAGACTGGACTTGGTCACATCTACCAAAAATCATGTACTGCATTAGTCACAAATGTGACAAGTCTCTTCACATCAGTCAACAAGTCACAAGGTGTCACATTTTGGTTTCAAATGCAGTGGAGAGGCAGTGGCTCTGCCAAGATTTTTACTAAACCTGGGTGGTTGGAATTCAGGTCTAAATGCCAAGGTATTTTAAACATATGTGTTAACCATGGCTTTTAACTGGTTTGGAGGTTGCAGGTGGTAGAGGACATCAAAGGAGGGGTTTAATTTATTTTTTTTTAAATACTATCAATATTCATTAAGTGAGAGATGGTAACCAAAGATTACTGCTAGGTGAAAGCAGTAGAGGAAACATGGTATTTTTTACACTCTACAAACTCCCACCTTTGCCCGATGCAGAGTAGGATCTGGTGAAAGCAGCGAAAGACACACACACACATACATGTAGGGAAAGACAACACACACACATTACCAGCACCTATAACACTGTGACTTTTATTTAGGCTCCTAAAATCCCTGGCCAAATGGACTGGAATGATAAAATAGGAGATTCTTGGGTCGTTTGACTGTAACCCTGCATTGCTCTTTGTTCTCAGCTTTCTGTAAGTATTGGCAGACAGAGTCAGCCAGCCTTGTATTTCCCTGACTTGAGACAGTTTCCATCAAAATCCTAACAACTTCAGAAACACTGGACTTTTCAAAAGTTTGAAGACACCAAGCCCTGTGTATAATGATAATTTGTGAGGGAAAAATTTACTCATGAGCAAAAAAAAAATGCTCGATGAAGTAACAAAGTAAAGAAAAAAGACCTCCCAAAATGTTGGTTCTGAATGATGACTTGAAAATCTGACCCTATTTTGAAAATTTAGGGTATTTACTTCTGCAGCTGACTGAATGGTAGCAAAAATCTTTAAAAAGTCTCCTGACTTGTGCATCCTACATACTTTGTAATCTGTCCTAAGCCTCTTTGTCCATTTCTTCATTTTTCCATTTCCTTTTCAATATAGTCATGTTTTCCATCAAGTGCAGTGATCTCTTTAGACTATTTAACATTTTGGCTAAAAGTCTTACTGGATAACAAAGCCTCACTGGAGTTCATGGGAATATTAACACTGATTTCCTAGGACATTGGAGAGGATGTAAAAATTAGTGCCCACTGTTATAGACCTAAGGATCAAGTTCAGCAAAGTAGTTAAATTTCTAACTAATATTTGTATACACACATCCTAACTGAGGTAAACAAAACAACACATGTTTACATTGAACCAGATGTGCTTAAGTTTCCTGATAAATTGACTTCACAAGCTGGGCTACTTATGATATTGCTAATGATTTTTATGTTGATAAAAATGATAAACTAAATACATAAAAGATGTACTTACAAATGTGATTAAGGCTGAGTATTGAAAGACTGTTTTGGGGGATAGACTGGGAAGAAGAGAGAAGCCTCAGCCTTGCACACATTATCAGGACAGAAGAGTACTAGAGACTTTTTTTGTTCTGGAGAATATTCAGGTGAAACATAATGTTAAAATGAACTTCCGAAGAAGCAAATGTTCACAAAATGTCTTCTAGTAGCTATTCTTTCAATTAATTCCTCGCCAGTAGGGTTGCTTAGGACAGAAGGGGGTCAAAAGTAAAAGCAGTGTGATATTTTGCTAACAGATGGTCAAAGTGTACAAGCACAAAGACTTGCAGTTAAGTCAGTGGTGCTCCTAGTACTGCAGTAGCACACACAGGTCTACCACTGACAGTGCATGAACTGTGTTCATGGCTGCCCTGGTCTGCTCCTACTGTTTCAGCAGCGTGGATCACCCTGGCTGAATTTCAGCCTTGCACCACCCAAGCAGCCCTTCAAGCCCTCTAGCTGCTATCCCACAGAAACTGGTTTGCCCTTTGGTCAAGGGGTAAAATTCAAATTTAAAGGGCTAAATTGCAAAAGTAGAACTAGAACCCCTCAAAATCCCTAAATAAAAACACACACACACACTCTACCACTTGAGAACCAAATAGTGACCAACAGACAGAAGGAGCACTGGAGGTCAAACCAAGGGAAGAGAGAAAACAAAATACAGAAACTGAGTGTCAGTCTCTGTCGTGTAATCTGTTTTCACAAAATCAGCCAAATCTGAACGAGTGAGTTCCACTTCAGCATTTGCTCCCACTGCCACTATATCCACAGTATCTGGGAAATGATTTAAACACGGCTCCGGAGAACAGCATGGGACCGGTGCTTCTAAAAGGCCAAAGTCAATACGTTCATATATCAGATACATGTGCCAGGGTAACTGCCCCAGCTGCACAACACATGATGTGTCAACTGCTTTACATAGGGTGGGTCAGGAAGAGGCTCATTAAAGACAAGCACTACAGCTCTGCTTGCAACATCTCTTCATCCTTGTAGTTTTACACCAAAAAAAAAAAAATCATGCTGGTTTAAGAAGAGTTACTCTTCATGAAGATTGAAACACATACAGAAGGGCCAGAGTAACTGTGTCTGGTACGCTAGATACAGATCCATCACTAATCTTTCATATAACTACTTCATTATTGATGGAACGGCATAAATTATTCTGATTTAACTTTTCTGGAAAAATAATTATAACAAATTATTCTGATGACCAAAGACAGACTGTCTTACATAGGTGATGAAAGAGAAGAGAGATCCTTGTCCCTGAGCATGCATTTCACCACAGGAGTCTCAAACAGACTATTTTCTCTGACCTGAATTTCTCTCCTGTCAGACACTTACGTACATAAACACCCTTGAAAGTCATCCTATCTATAAACAGGGCCAAACCTTTGAGATGGCTTTCTGTGAAGTGAAGTGTGTGGCACTTCTTGGATAAGTACGGCAATGAAACAGCACATTTTGCAGAATTAGGAGCTCAAGTGAAGCATTTCTGGGCAGCATGAAGTTCTGTCTGTGACCAAATTTGTTTGGTGCATCTGCTGGAAAACAGTGTTGAAGAGGAGCGAGTTACATTCCTTTTTTGGGGGCTACTGAATTCTCACCACCATTATGGATGTTACTCTCAGTGTACCTCAAAGCTGTTCCAAACAAGTTACCACCACATGGCTGTTATGGAAGATAATGTGTGTATTTAGCCACCCTTGACCCTTGTGTTCTAACCTTTTAGCTGTAAAATAGACTTCAGTGCCACCAAACTCAAGAGTGACAACTGCATCCCAGACCTAGAATTCATAGCTCACTCTCAAACCTATTCCTACAATGCATGCACTGACTTCTAGTCATCTAAACCCCTTAGAACAGAGTTAAGACTGTGCTACCCTACTCATCTGTTTGTTCCTATTGGAGAAGGATGTTGTGGGTAACTCTATGAGATGAGAGCCTGAAAATGAACATGCTCTCCATTGCTGAGTGGTATCTTGACTAACTGGGACTGTCTGTGGGACATACTTGTTCAGAAAAATGAAATATTTCCAGAGTGCTAATCCCTGTTACACAGACAATCTGGAGCCCATTTGCTATTTCTTTTTTGCTTTATTTTTTAACAGGGCCTTAAAACATATTTTTCCTTAAAATGACAACATTTTTTTCTGCCCTCTTTGTTCGTGGGGCTTTGTGCACTCATAAACAGTTTAAGAGTTCCCTTCACACCTGCAGAGCACATGTGTGCCTGTAATAAAGATTCTCTTATCTATCCTTCACTGATAACTTAAGAGGACAGTGTTTAAGAAAAGGTGTCATCCTTGCAACTGTAATGGACAAAACCAAACCCAAATTCCAAACCTAGAGCAGTGCCAGTGAGGCCAGCATGCCTGGAGGAAGAGGGATCCTCCCTAGTGGCCTCAAAGTTAGAGCAGAGAGATTGAGCGGAAGGCAAGCAGACCTGCACCTCCTTTCCAGCTGGCAAACACTGCTCAAAGACACAAGGAAGCAGCCTGTACCACCCCAAGGTTTTGCTCCATCCTTCATTGACCTTCCCGGACTCCGTGTTGCTTATTTGGGAAGTCATGCCAAAAATGCTTCCCAGTTAGCATAATCTGAGCTATGCTGAAGCTATGCTGCTACTCAAAAACATCGTGCTCAGAAAATGCCCCCCACAGGCTTGTTTACACTGCGGGGGAGCGGATCAGCACGCACTGGAGTGCAGTGCCGTGACTCCTCTTCGCGGCTGCCTCGTGCTGGTTGTAACTCTGCTTGTGCTGGCATCACTGAACAGGCCCCAGCACCAAGACCTCAGCAGAGGGAAAACCCTAAGTCAGCCTAACCACAGAACAGTTTGGGATTGGCAAGACTTTCCCAGCCTCTTTCAGCTTAAGCAGTGGTACAAAGTCTGAGAGAAATTTCCCTCCACAGAGAAAACCTTAATCTTCTGGTTAAACAACATCACACACTACAATTTGATACTTAATAAATTGTCATGAAGCTATAATGCAAGTATTCACTTGGTCACTTATCCTTTTAGCAATGAAAAACAATTGGGACTGAAGTTCAGTTGCAATTTGTTGCAGCTGCTGTGGCCAGGACCCCCTCAGAAAGTAATTTTCAGAGGATTCTTCTTGTTAAAAAGCCATTTTCTTGGCGAGGAGTGGGATGTCTGGAAGATAGCAATGGGGACAAAACCAAGCAGACATTTACAAGCATTCTAAAGAGCGTTTTAAAAACTCTGTATTTATTTAAACAATTACAGAAACATTTTATGCAGCTAAGCAGTTTAGTATTACCACCAAAATATATAGTAGACTTTTAAGCCTAGGCAGTTTTCCTCTTTACCTGTAAGATGACACATGAGGCAGCATCAACATCTGGCTGCACCCTGGAGAAAGTGTGAAGAGAAGATGGCAACATCCTGGTTTCCCAATCCTTTCTTGGTTCCCAAAATTTCCATCCTTCAGTTCTGACCTACACCCATTTTCTCTCCCCACCACAGAAGTTGGTTATGAGTAGTATACATTGTAAATTTAGGATTTTTGGGGAGTGACAGGAACTGAAAGGATTTGGAAGAACAAGTTTCAGTTTTCGTGGGCACCCCACAGTGTTCAGCTCAGACATAGTGTTTGGTCATGTGAGTCAGATGGTATCATTATTGCTACCTGACTGGATGACAAACTGAAATTTAAGAATGACAGGTCAGGTAAAACACAACCATTTGACATCTCCTCTCTCCTTCCCTCCTTCTTGAAGAACAACCGGGAAAATGATGTTTGAAAGAGAAAGAAAGCATCCACCCAGTACTCCTCCTACTAAAGAGGTACACAGCAAAAGAAACAGCTCAGTCTCTGCGTCCTGGGAAACCTAAAGCCCCAAAGAATAGCAAGAAACACAAACTTTTCTTTTTTTGAGATGGAAAACAGCATCCTGAGTCTCCCAGAAAATTCATAATGTACTGGATGGGAGGGAGACTCTGCTCTCTCATTTTGAAGCCAAAAGAAAAGAAAAAAATATGGCAAGCTCTGCAGTATGTGCTAGCCCTGACAGGTCAGGCCAACAGAAGCCTCATTTGGCCATTTTGCACTCAGCTGTTACTGAAGAGACACACTGGAAGGACAAACGGTCTGCCAGCCCACAGTTCTTGAGGCTGGCCATCTGGAGTACTGTGGCTGTACTTCACAGAACACTAGAGTTTTGCAGGGAAAAAAAAAATCAAAACCAAAACAAACCAAACAAACAAAAAAATCAACCCAAATCAACCAAACCCAAAAACCTGAACGGAGGAAAGAAAGTCCTATGAAAGCAAAAAGCTCAAATACAAGATGGCAACACACTTCTTTTTTTCTTTTTTATCTTTGACATAACCTAAATCACTCTGATACTTCTGAAAATGAATTGAACTAAGTTAATACCAGCTTAGGCTTAGCAATTTGAATTTCTGCTAGTTGTTTTATGTACAGTTCTCCCCCCTCCTTCCATAAACCTTGTTTTACAGTAAAATGTCCAGTTCAGCATCTTTTCAGACTGTCAAGAAGCAATGCACCATCAACATTTTCTGTAGGAACATATAGCAAAAAAAAAAAAAAACAACCAAAAAAAAACCAAAAAAAAACAACCAAAAAAACCAACAAAAAACCAATTCTGGAAAATATCTTGCAAAAGGAAAAGTAAAGGAACTTTTCCCCCATCAGATGCATTACTTTCCCAATGCTGTTCTCATTAAGAATGAATGTCCAAGAATCAAAGTTTCCTGCTGCAACATAAATGTATTCAGTTCTGTGTTCTCAATTTCTTTAAGAGATCTCCACTATAGTCATTTCAGACTTGCAGAGAAGAGATCATGCTGACAAGCAAGTCACTGCTTTATTCAAGGCAAGCTGCCAAAACACATAGAACTGAACCCTGTCCTCTCATTCAGTGGACCGATAAATATGCTTTTAAAAGCATGCACAGCCTGGTTCACACTTACATGATGCACAGAGAATGAGGCAGAGGGCTTGCAGAGTGAAGCAACACCTCATTCCCGAGCATGTGCAGAACAGTCAGTCTGTCTTTGCTTACTGCTAAAAATGCTAAACCAGTGCCATTTGCACTACATATGTGCAACATGCATGTCTCAAAGATTCATTACTATGCATATGAAAATTCAATCATATCAAAGCTAAGCTTTAAGAAAGTCCCAAGGGGCTGAACCGTGTGCTTATGTGCTTTGAGGAGGGAAACCCAAAAACTTTTAAGCTTTTTTTCCTTTTTGTAGCATTGCCCTGCTCTTTCCGTTAGAAAGAACAAAATAGCTGCTGAATGAGTGGACTACGTTTTCCCACTGTGTAGTTATACCCATTTATTTTCATAACTCAAATTGTTTCTGTGAATACAAATGTATAAATCATAGATGGATTCAAAGCTGATCCCAAGAAAACTGTAACTAAGATGAACAAAATTCATTATTTTATGAAGATTGCTGTGCTTTGGTCAGTTAGTATGAACATATGTATCCTTTCAAGTCATCTCAGTCTCTCTCTAACACTGCTTTTTGTAGCTCATTCTAGAACAAAGGATTCTTCAATTAGCTTGAAAGTATCATAAATTAATATATTTTCACATTTTACTGCAATTTCAAAATTGCTTTGTGTTCAGGAATTTTTCCATTAAAATAAATCTGCTCTTCAATCAAAAAGAGAAAAATCATACTGAAGAAAAGCGATGGTTTGGGGACACACACTGTCATTGTATATACTATACTTGATATAAAAGGAGAGATGAGGGTCCATGTTCTCCAATAAAAATGAAGACCTCTTCAGGCAAAATTAATTTTAAACGAATAACAAAGTAAACCTTCTGATCTTCTTGACTTTTGCATTAACCTTTCCCATTCACGGATATGAAGCCCATAGAAGCTGGTTTCAACCGAAAGGTTCTAGAAACACAGCCTAGAACATAGCAGTGAAAGAAAGTTTTTAAAAGAATTATCCTCACTTCACCAGAAAAAAAAAGAAGTAAAAAAACCCCTAAAATTTTTAATACACCTGGAGTTTTACCAGTGCACAAAAAGCAGAATGGTGGCTTCTAGTTTTCTTCACCATTTCTGTAGCACCATACGGACTTCAGCTCCTCAAATCTATCATAAATATTTAATGACTGCAGTGTTAAAACTGACATGAAGCTCCACAGCACTGGGACATGGCAAGGATGGGCCAAACAGGGGCTGCTGGATCCAAGTCTGGCCCACCACCACCTGACTCTGGCCAGCCGCAACCAGTGCGTGCATATGAGGGGTAGCATGAGCTTGGCAGGGACTTTGGCAAGTCCAAGCAGGAAGGGGAGCATTCTGCTTTGAAGGTGTTCTCTCAATTAATATTTTTATATATATATAAAACTTGTTTGGATATACTTAAAAGATTAACAGATATACAAAACCTGGAGAGGAAAGCAACACTCACAAAGCAAACAGAAGCAGAAGCTTCATGGGCTCCTCCTCTGCAGAGTTAAATTCCTCCTAAATGACATTTCCAGGGTAAGACATTTGTAAATACAACTGTAAAAGGACCAAAGGCTCAACTGACAAACGATGAGATATGAAGTGCTTGCAAGATACATCCGGTGTTGAGATAATTAAAATCAAAATTAAACTTGTGCTGTATTTGCATCTGCAAAGCATCAGTTAATCAAACATAATGAGTTAATCAGACTCACTTTTCTGAGGGCAAAATGTAATCATGCCTCATCATCTTTTGCGTTGTCCTTAAACTCTGACAGACTTTCCAGACAGAAACCGGCTCTTCCTAAGTACTTGCACACCCAGCAGCACATCAGAGTTCTAGAAATTTTCTAGGCATTGTTGCAAATTCAATAGGAAATATTTGTAGTAAAGCTATTTTAAAGGGAGATTTTGCTCTATACTAAGAAGTCAATTAAAAATAAAAATTTGAAGGGGACACCAAGAATGACACAGGATGGAGATAATACTCTGCATCCTGTTTTTGCAATTAAAAGACCAGCCACTCGGCTATGTAGCAAGACTGCTGCCAGTAAACCAGTATGTCGCCCAGATTCCTAACAGCAAACTGCAAGAGCAAAGACTAGATTCTCTGGTGACCTCTGCAGATTTAGCAATTCTATATTTATTTATTAAAAAAGGCAGCTATTGCTGGATGCAATCTCTAGGTATTGTAAGTAATTTATTTTTAATCCCATGGAGAAATAATTTATACTGTCTTGGTTGCTAGCTATTTAAGATATTGTGGTTACAATTTTTGTGTCTTTGGTACATTTTATTGTAGCAGTGTCAGGGCACTGCATTCAATTACTACATCTCATGCTGTTTTACTTGCTACAAAGCATCATCCAAACATTTTCGACCAAGTCCTTGTGGGTAACTACATCCTGTCCAAGAAACACATGTATGTCCTTGTGCTAATAGGTATGAGATCAGTATCAAATTAGTCATATGAATTAATGCCTCTTTGGTTTGGCTTCTGTGGTCTCAAACCTCTTAGCTCAAGCTGCAATAGAGTTTAAAAAAAAACACAAACATTTTTAACACTAAACCGGATGCATTTGGAATACTAGGGCTTATCTGATAGTCATCTATTGTCTCTGCAGTGTTAAAACTTGATCCAGCTTTTCACTTCTCTCTCTCTTTCCCAGACCTCATTATCTCTTAGCCCCACAGTTGTGCTGGTTCCCTCTCCTGGCTGTCCCAGTTCTTCCCTTCATTGCTGCTGCTCCCACCATGCACAGAGGAGGGACAGTACCAATGGGAAGCACATCTTGCTAGGGAAAGAGCTGAAACAATGACTTGTGTCCAGGATTTGGAAGGGGCAGAAGATAGTAGCACACACAGACTGAAGAAGGAAAACATTTGGAAATCAAGTTTAGTAGGTCACAGCCTACTAGATCATTAAAGGTGCTTGAGTGTGAAGGAGTGCAAACCCCAGAACTGTTGGAGGGAACAAGACACAGAGGAGAGAAGGGACTGTAACCCAAAGGAAAGAGGTGAAAAAGATGGTGAAGAGAATTAAAGAGACAACAGAGCCATTAACCAGAAATCCATGGAATGGCTATGCTTTTCAATCACAGCTACTTGATACGTAGTATTTTCCCATTCAATCTTGCATCTCTATAGCTGAACTAGAGCACTTACATTGGAGAGCTTGCCTGAACAAAGTGAAAGCTATAGCTAACACGCAGAAAAATTAATTCACCTTCATTGCCAATTATGACCCTATTCACTGTATCATACTTATCTGGAGAGATGATATATCCAGAAGAATTTCCCAGAGAGAGTACAGTACTGAGGTGTCAGATGTCCCTAAAAGCCGTTTCTTTAAATAAAGTTTTGAAAGGAAATTGACTGCAGACAATTTGACTGCAATCAGTATACCATACTGATCTCCCCCTAAACAATCTAGAGTACTATGTACTGTACAGTCTTATTTCTGAATATATTTTTCCCTTGTGCAAATGCTGCAGATTCTTTTTGATTCTCTGTGAAATTGGGAAAACATTAACAGTTTGCAGAAGGGAAAAAACAGGAGTGACAGTGAAGAACACTGAAGAGAGTAAAATCTCACCGATTTAGCACATCAGTGCTTCTCATTCTCTGCTGATCCAAGGCAGTAAAGGGAGTAAGAACAGAAAATAAATAATATTCCTCAGAAAGACATAAAAATGTCTTACTAAAATCCACATTTGCCCCGCCAGTCTCTCTGCAAGCTGGATCAGCTTGCTTTGCTCACGTATTTTCATTAATTTGAACTGGAACTTTGCCTGACAAAGGAGTGCTGGATCTTCCCTTTCTGGGCAGAAGCACTGTAACTACCAGCTGAAATACATCAACACTCTAGATAAGCCATGAACTATTGTATCTGTTGATTTATTGCTGATTAAAGACTCCCAAGTTGCTCCTAGTCCTGAGAATTAACATAATTGAAAAGCAAATAGGTTACAGGCTAATAGTCCTTTCATCAACATTAGTGAGAATCCTCTGATTTTCACTATGTGTATGTGGAGAGTTGAAAGCACAGCTCAGAGCTGTCACAACAGCAAAATTCTATTAATTTTCCTTTAACCTTCACATCCTTGGTCCTTACTAAAACTATTTCCTAGTTGTAAACAAGACACTCAACTCACCCCTTAATGTTGCCAAGATATAAAAGGTAGTCTTATTTTTAAGACATTATAAATTCCACTAATTCAACAGGTTGTTTTAGAAAGAAAAGCATATGCCTGTTCTTTTGTAAGTGGCATGATAAACTTCACCATGAAGTCCCATAATCTAAACAAATCAAGCACTAACCTAATAAGAGAGTACTTTAAAAAAATTACAAAAACGTCACGTCTTCATTGGTGGATATGTGTGACACTGCTGTTAAAAAAATGCAGCGGCTTACCAACCCTTCAACTGGAAGTATCACCAAAGAGAAAACATTATCACAAAATATACTCCTTCTTTTTTTTCATTTTCTCTTCTTGTCTCTTCTTTTTACTGCAATTCTGTGTTAACTGTATTGCTTCAGATGGAGGGCCAAAAGTAGCATCTACGATAATTGGGATCAAATCTACATCATTTCCACAAACATCTGTGTGAGGCCATGCAGAATCTGGGGACAGAGTGTCAGAGAGAGAGGGTGAAATGGGCGCTGACAGCCCTTGATGGGAGGTCAGGCCCCACTCCCTGGGAGTCAAAGCCACCAGTTCTCCAGGGGTCTTTGCTTGCGCTACAAACACAACATGTTAACATGCATGACATCTCTTCTACCACTACACATACTTACAGTGCTGCCACTCACTTGAAGCGTGCCTTGTGAGTTCATGCCAGTAATTAGAAGTCCCCAGCAAACCCCAGTCCAGGCTGGCAAGTAAGGGGCAAATCTTGCAAATACCACTGGTGGGCAGTATAACTTGTTTTTCAGGAACTGGGTGAACTATAACTAATTACTCTCCACATTGTTCTGAATGCACATTGAAGTGCTGAGGATGATGTACATAGGGGAAAGTAGCAAGACTTCCCCAAAAGCCAAAAGGCTGTACAGCACAGCCTCACAAAACTCATGGGAAAACAGGACCTGTATATTGACATTTTATGAATATGTAGAAAACAAAAGAAAATCCAAGGAGAACATATAAGAAAATGTATTGGGGTCCTCTATTTACTCAAGGTGATTCAACATGGTAATTGTTCCAATGTGAAATAGAAAAGGGCACAGTACTTTAGTAATACGAAACTTCAACACAGCATCTGTTACTAAACGTTGCTCAGAGGTAAGGAGAGGCAACCAAATTCTGGGTAAATTATAAAACAATTGAGTGGCTAGGGAAAAAAAGCTTGGAGGAGTTTAAAAACAAATTTCTCACATGCAAACCCCAAAACTACCACTACTGTTATTACGCCTGCACTCAAAACCAAATGATAACATTCAGTTATTAGGAAGCTGCTGTGAAACACTTTAGCAAATTCAGGGAATTACTTGAATTTAACTTCTCTGCTGCTTTAAGGAAAATGTAAGCAAGATACAAACCCTTCAGTCTTTGAGTATTTTGCCTTTTTAGTGCTGAATGTTGGCAGCTCCCTTACTGCTACATGGTTGCTTATGAAAAGCAGCTGTATTTAGAGATACTAATAATACCAAATAGTATAAAATCTATGCCTCCCTCACCATCACAATGCACAACATGCACACCATCCAAACTGAGTCTTGATAGAGAAGGAGAGGACTGATGGCTTAAAATGCTTCTTTATAGTTTACCACAACGATAGATGAATGAATATCATCTTCTATCAGACTTCCAAGTTTCCAGGCAGGGTAGAGAGGAAAGAAGACTGTACAAGCAAGTCAGGGTCTTTATTATTATTATTATTTTAAGTAGAGTTCCTATAACTTTTTCTGTCTTCTTTACATTCAGACTCTCCTAACCAAACAAAACTCCCACAACCACTGAAGCATATTCTGGGCAAGAAACCTTTCTGTCATATTAAACAAATGACTGTACCTTAAACTATACTGCTGAGACAGCACACTTTCTTATTCTCACCAAGGAGCAAGATACCAGAGATCAGTTTGCTAGCTGTGATTTTTAAAACCAAGTTAGCTTTGCTGCTGTGAACAGTTTATACTTCATGCTCAAATTTTCTTCACCTATTCAAATTCAACTCATTTACTGAGAGTTAACCAGAAATTTCTTCCTTTACTTCTAACAACGCTTTGAAAGAGTCAAATAAAAAATGCTGAAGATAATAGTTTTTTGGATTGCTCTTTCTTCTACCAGTAATTAATCCTACAGAGAAAAATGAATGGTTTAAGACCTCCCAAATCCCACTTTCACAGTTTTTGACACCAATTATGAGATGATATTGTCCTAGACAACCCTGATGAAGTAAATGAATTAATTTAACACATTAAAGCCCTGAAAACGATGTGAGGGGAAGACCAGCGATTATTTGCATGTAGCACGCAGATGGACAGACACTCAAGCAACGAAGCGATGTCCTACCTCTCCTTGCCGGTGATAGTGCTTGGGAGGTTTTCCCATCTGCTCTAGCATTTTGCCCTTCTTACTGCTAGCAAGCATCAGTCCCTGGTGGATGCCTGCAGATCTGTTGGTTGCCTGAGTTGGAGCCTCCCCCATCAGGGTGGACTTGATGGAGTTCACCTTGGAGCTGGAGCTGTCTAGCTGGGAGCTCTCCACGATCAGGACCGCGGCTAGTAAGAGGAGACAGCAGGAGCACTTATTCCACATCAGCACGATCATCTCCCCTCCCCCAAAAGGATTATCCTCCTTTTTTTCCTTTTGTGTTTTTTTTTTTTGGCAAAGAAATCAGAAGATAAGGAAAAAAAAAGTTTTTAAAAAGATCTCCCAAAGTTGTTAACAAAGCAATGGATTTCAATGGCACACACTCAAGGAACTGCTGCTCTGAGAGACAGAGGAGAAAAATAATTTTAAAAAAGGATCCCCTAGGAAAAAAAACCAAAAAAGTGTCAAGTCTATAGGCACTGAGCAACTATCGGGTCTGTGAAGTGATGTCTTTTTCCTCCAGGTCTCCGAGAAGTCCAGGCAGTTCTTTAGTAACTGAGAGCGATAAGCTGCGAGGCAATGCACGCAGGGCAGCTCCCCGCCAGCGCAGGCAGCAGCACGTTTGCTTAAGCTTCAGGGGAAGACTGAGGAGTTACTTCCCTCCACTCCTCCTCTCTTGCTGCACAAGCCAGCAGAGAGGAAACTCAAACCAGATCCAATCCAAGCAGCACCGGCAAAAGCTGGGCTTAGTTTTCTTTCACTCTCTCCCCCCTCTTTACTTTTTATTCCCCTCCTCCTTTTTCTGTCTTTTGCCTCAGCCTCTGCAGTCAGCAGGAGTGAAAGCGCTCGGTCTCCTCCTCCTCCTCCTCCTCCTGCAGCCCTGAGGGTGCGGGGAGAGGGGCTCTGGGCACCCGGCGGCGGGGGGAGCCCCGGGACCGGGGCGGAGAGGCAGACTCCCGATGAGCTCCCTGCGCGCTGCCCCTCGCACTCGGTGGTCTCCGCCGTCTCTCCTTGGTCCCCATATCATTACAGCCGCCGGCAGCGAGCGCCCCTCCCCAGCCCCCAGCCCCCAGCCCCGACGGGGGACGCGCTGCACAGCGACTTTGGTCCCCTTTGGGCTCATCCCGAGGGGCGGACACGGGTGTGCCCGCCGTGCCTGGCCCCAGGGGCTCCCTCCCCCGCACTGTCGAGGTGCCCCAGCCCCCCCGAAGCGCAAAGCCCCTTATTCCCGCACAGGGCTGGCAGGCAGATCCCCGCCAAACCTGGTGTCCGACCCAGCAGAGTCTGCTGCCCAAGTAAAGGACGTGTCCAGCCGCGAATGCTGCACTGCACTGCTCCCACACCTGACCTTTCTCAGTGCCACAGTGCCACCATCAATCTGAGAGACTTTGTATTCACCTTCTCAATTTCCTTGGCGTGAGCGTGTACACATCCGATTGATTTAAACCCCCCGAGTGCTACGAACTACACCCACACGGTTCAAGACATCTCCTTGCTGCAGCACCAAAACCACACATTTCAGTAAAAGGAAGGTAAATAGGAAAAAAGGAAGTAAAAGGAAGGCAGGGACATAGAGCATAAAATTAGCAGAACTGGTGGAAACCCAGCTCTTACCTTTTCCCCATTATCTGTAAAAGATCTCGTGCAGAGCAGAGAACATCACCATGAGGCACTTGATTACTGCAGTGGAGCACCTACAAGCTCTTGCCTTTCCCTTGGACATATGAGAGTGGAGTGGAGGGAACACAAGATGGTGAGAGAAGCAGCATTCTTGCTGTCCTACATGTTCATGTACAAACATCACCTTGTCTGGGAACAGTACAGAGAATGTTCATGTTTTCACTCCCTTGGAAATGGTCCCTCCTCTAATCTTATCAGTCCTTTCCAGTTGCTCTACAGTTTTATGCAGCAGAAGGGGTGGAAGAAGAAACGTGCACCTGAAATTTCATTTATTCTCAATTAACTCCTGTGCAAAAGGCAGATGCTAAGGCAACACCAGGAAGCAGTGGGGTGCTGTTTTGGCCTCCAATGCTGCCGCTCCCTCACAGCGAGCAGATGCCCCCCCTGGGTTTGGGAGCTCTCTGCAGGGAATGTCCCAGGAAGCACACCGCCTTGAGTTCAAGTTTTTTCAAATGCTGTCTAGCTAGTGACATGTGCAATATGTCCTAATTTTATGGATTATATTATATTAAACAGACATCTTTCGAAGAGTAGATTCGTTTGCATCTCTTTCCACAGCTCAGACTTTAGAACTGTTAGGGAGGATTTAATCCCATCTCCCAGGGCCGATTTTTTTCCTTTTTATCTTTCTTGCCTAGTGATCTCTTACTTTAGGGGATTATTACTATTTTATTTGTTTATTTATTTTTAAGTAACAACTGAAATGACATGTTAGCCCCAAGACTGGATCTTAAACTCTTCTACAGAGCATGGCATTTGCTCTGACTCAGGCTTCAGATGAGTTCATGTTTGCTGGGTTTAAAGACAGAAGAAAATTTATTGCACTTGACTTCAGAAAATTAGATTCAGAATTTTTTTTTCTTTTACTCAGCTTGCCAAGGAATAAAGAAAGAAAAAAACCTAAAAAACGAAACAAACCAATCTTGCCTTCATCCTAGCATTTCCTTTTTTCCTGTCTTTGTGCAGTCTTAAATAAATTAAAATTGCCTTTCTATCCTCAGTAATTCCTGAAGACATTTGTAAGGAAAGGTTTCTAAAAGATTAGAAAGAAATTTGCAATTTCACAGGAAAGGTATATAAGCCAGTCTTTTCTGATTACTGTTGACTTGGCTTTGACACGCAAACCTCATGGTGTTTCAGCCCTCCCAAACCCAAAAATCAAACTGCTATCCTGAAAAGCTCTAACAGATAATTTCATGGAAAGTTGGCAGAGAGCCATATAAACACCACACACACACACACACACAAAATGGATAGAATCACAGTCACAAAGAAACATGCAAAGTGCTCAAACATCCATCCATGCTGCATAGGCAGCATCACGCAGAGGAGGGCTGAGATCCACCCAACCATTCATGCAGGATCAAGCTGAGATGGAGAAACACAAACCAGCAACAGCTCCCTGGTTTCTCATAGCAAGGCAATCCTGCATTTCCTCTTCCTATTACTGCAGACTGCCCCAGTCGCATTCTGTTTTCTTGCTGGGGATCACTGAAGGTACAACTCACATCTCTCTTCCTGGTTATTCTCCATATATGCCACCATAGAACCTTAGCTCTGATCGGTCCCACTTCATAGATGGTACCACATGTGCAAAAATATCAAGTTGGCAGGTTTTGCAAGATTACTGCAGAAAGTGGAAAAGCAAAATGTCCCAAACACTTAGTAAAGTTATAGGTGGGTCTGGAATATTGATCAAAATATATGGGATGGTGTGTTAATTCACACTTCAAACAGCCCACTTTTCTAAAATGCTGTATACAATTCAGAATTTGTCACATTTAGCTGGGCTCTGAATCTATTAACAGACATATTTGCTAACTTTGGTGACAGAAAGAGCAAACCCTCTCAAATTATATTTTTTTTATGTTATCTCACCTGTGTTTCTCTTACCCAGGAAGGAGCACAACTTTTTAAGTCAGTGGTGGAGTATTCTTCACCAGAGTTTCTTGGAATAAGGGAAGATTACAAAGTGAACAAAATAATTTGATGAGACATGCAAAGAGAATTCATGACAATAGACATGCAATATGATGACCTCATGCAAATATCATTCAACTCTTCTGGAAATAAATGGACATCTGTGGTATTAAAAGAGGCACACAGCACCTATGGAATCAGATAGTAAGTAGACTGTCTAAATTAATTATTTATATGAATATCTTACTAAAATTATTAGTTAAATTAAAAAATGAAAAATGCAAACCACATTCCAGTTCCTTGGATGCAAATAAAAAAGTCCCTGTATATTCATAACTGCTAAGAATTTGAAGAAAACTGGGGAGGAATGACCAAAGCTTTTCAGATATCTAAGAACAGGTGCCCCAAACTCACTTTTTCAATCAGTCCAGATTCAGCAAAGTATGGAGTTCATCAGTCAGTTGGATTCAACTAAGTTTCCAGGCATTAATTTAAATTTAGTGGGAGTGGAAATGAGTATCTTTGCAAGAGGGAAAGACCTATCTTGTAACTCACTGCTCTGAAGGGAAAATAGTTTGCACCATCTCTGAGGAAATGGAAACAGGTTCTGTTTTATTACCATGACAGACATTTCCCTCCAGAGGAAGCAACAACCCACTTCGCTGCAGGGCAGCTGCAGCCAGACCAACATGCTGCTCCAGACCACAAATATCAAAAGTAAATGGGCAGGACACTAAATCTGTGTTGGGAAGGAGCTTTCCCCCCACCCCACCCTTAGCAAAAGCAGGTTATATTAGGCATATATTGTAGAGAAACAAGCTATTTAGTAGGTTGGTGGTGTTTTTTTGTTTGTTACTCTTGGGGGTTTTTCCCCCCCACTTTTAACTAGCATTCAACCCATGCCACATCTACTCCAAACTGGTCAAATACAGACTTCCACACCAAGGTGTAGATTTCCTGTGCTCTTCATTGCAGCAGCTCTGATGTCCTTCAAGGAAACAGACTTAATTCACAATATCTAATCCAAAAAGATAGCATGGAGGCAAAAATACCAAGAAGCACCTCTGCTTTTCAGGTTTATGACTGTGCCACTACAACATAGATTTTGAGCGACATCAAGAACTTCCAAAACATTTAAGTGTCGTGGGGGATATACCAGAGGAACCAGCTACAAAAACCAGTAGTCAAGAGCATGGAGTGCACTAAACAAAGGCTGTCACAGTACAGATCAGGCAGAAAGTTTACCACTAAGTTCGGATGCCTGTTCTGGGGGAGCTAAGATCCACATCCTTTGTGTGTGGTTAGTCAAACATTTCAGAGCAATACTGTCTTTTGCACCCAGAAGGATCTTTTTGCAGCTAACCATACAGAATAATGAAAGCAGCATTACTCCCAAAACCACAGTCAATGGCAAATGCTACGTAACATGCACGATGGTACTCTCATTAAGTACCATATTGCAGAGATTGAACCTGCTCCTGACCATAACCACAAATCTTTCTGGGATCCTCCAGAGGTTGGACTTATGCCCTAACTCAGGAAGCAGACTGTCCAAAGACCCCCATGTTTAGCAATAACTAGCAATTCTTCCCAAGGATCTCCAGTAGGCAGGAGAGGCCATGCTACTTACAACCCATGCATGAAAGCCTGACAGTCAAGAGGGCCTGCTCACCAAATGCCAGTGAGACCTCCAGTGCAAACACTGAGAACTACCTCAGTGGACCACAAGTAATCAGTTCTCCTTTAATGATAGAACCCATATTTATTTTAATACAAAAATGTGCATTTGTATCTCTTTTGGGCTAAATTAGAATGCTTTCTTTAAGAAAAACAGGTTTTCTTTTGTCATATTTGCACCCATGAAGAGCACACCACAGAGTAAAGATTGTTTTTATTTCTAAAACAGGTATTCATACCCTGAACAAATGTTGGAGGTTTAGATGTTTCAAACACATATTTCTGTTTTACAAATGCTTTGGTGTTCCTTTTAATTGCACTTATTTATAAATTTAATGAGAAAATTGAGTGGCCTTAAACTGACACAAGTTTTGTAGAATTTTTCATTTCACAACTTATTCCTTCCAAAAAACCCAACAAAACAAAAATATATAAGATTTATTTAAACTGTGGTATTTCCATTGTAAAATATCAAAATTTTAATTGCTATTCTACTATCTCTTTATTTTTCTTTGCCAGGGAGTTCCATCAGGTTAATTGTAGGCCTTCTTTAACTTTTCTTGGGAGAAGAGGAGGATTTGGGGAGGGAGAGGACAGGAAAAACATGGAAAAGGAAAGTAACCTTTTTTTTTTGTCTTGCTTCTCTCACTTTCGACTCTGAAAGTTTTAAAAGAGGAAATATTTGGAAAAGGCTAAATTTAGCAGAAGTCAAGACAAAAGTAAGAAATGAAGAAACATGAGAAATTAATGTACTCAATTTGAGAACAATAAGGAAATAGCATGATAATGAGAAGATCCTTTATCTGACCTCCCCCAAAGGGCCAAAATTACACATCATAAATGTAAAATATTATGGGCCAGATTACAATCTTGTGTAATTTACAGCATCTATATTTTAAGATACATGACTTTAGTTGAACCCTTTTTGATTTACACCAGCTTTAGTTCAGTCTAATGTCCTATGTTTTTCTTTCTCTTAAACAAACAAAATTACCTGTTCTTCAAATTAAATCTGTTTTCAATTCTATATAAAGCATTTAGGAATACTTGTCATATGAAAGACATTCTATTAGACAGAGGTGTATTGTTTTTTGTTATTATTTTCTTACGTTCACCAGCTGCACTGAATTTCCACTGCCCCCTACAGAAACTCTCACAATTTGGATATGGCCAAATCTCTCTTAGCACTGCTCCTGGGGCCTACTCTGTCTTTTATTTAATTTCTGACTAAAAAAATTCAATAAGGACCATCAAACAATAACTAGGTTTTACTATAAAACTCAACAATAATTTTTTTTTTGTAAGAAAAGCATATTTAGGGAGGTTTGTCTTCCCTTCTATCCTCCAGGTGTTCATGGGGATGAATTTTGGGTTCATTTCTTTCCTTTTTCACCATTTTGATATTCAGATCACAACCAAACCCCCTCAGCTGAAAAGGCTTTGCATGGCAGTAGAACAGCAAGAGCATGCAGACCCTGGTGGTAGGATGGGGACCAAGGGCAAGGGGATACCCTCACTGCAGTGTTTCCACCAAATGCCCCAGGTCCTGCGACTGTGGCCCCAGCAAATCCCCCAGAGGAATAATTGGGGCCCAAAGGCATTACAGGTGGGTGTCAGCTCCAGAAGTCCACCCTTGTGGTGACCACAAAACTCTTCTCCACAGATAGCACTTCTATATTGTTATCAGGGGAACTCATTAGAGCTTATGCCATGTTACTTCCAGCATTGAAACCCATAGGTGGGACCCATGCCCCAAGAACAGTCCCACTTCTCTTCCTCCTCTTTCCCTCTTGACAGATGACATGTGAAAGCTGCAGCCACAAGCCTGTGACCCAAAAGTGTCATGGAGACTCTTCTGCAGGTGTTGGGACAGACTGCCAAGTGAGTAAAACTCCTCCTCAGCCTTCAACACTTACCACTCTGCTGTGGGACATGCTGTCAGGGCAGTGCAGGGATGGCGTAGGGAGGTGCTGGCAGCAGTGGCTGGGTTTTGCTCTTTGGCTCTGCCAGCATGCCCAGGGAGCAGAGCAAGCCAGCCAGCACTCACTGGACTGTCACCACAAACAACCTCTGGCAGGGGTTTGATGCCGGCTGCGGAACATCTCCCTGCTGATGTCATGCCTGCCTAGCCCGGCCACATCAAGAGGTCTCAGCTCACCTCTTCCTCTCCAAAGCTTACCCTCGCCCCAAAACTGTCAGCGAGCACAGCCACTGGTGTAATTGCCACCTGACCCAGCTGAGCCACAACGGGTGGCCCCAGCTGCAGCCGGAGCAGGAGGCACCACCGCAGCCTGCAGAGAGGCAGGCTCACAGCGTGCAACCCTGGGCGTGGAGACAGGAGAAGAAATATCACATCCTTTGATTTCTGTATTTTTGGATCTAACTCCTAATGTCATGCTCCTCATGAGCAGAAAGGCAAACGATGCAATAAAACTGTTTTGAAATCCTTATTTATAATTTTTCTCCTGCTGATATTTTTTTTAAAAAAAAGATGAGTACTGAATGTTACTGTTATTTCTCATAAATAACTCCTTTTCCTGATTAAAACAGTCCAGGATGGTGTCAGAGCTAATTCACAACATAGAGCGCTATGACTATCTTGGTTGCTCACAGTCCAGAACTTCAATCAGCCTCTCTGACAACAATTAAGTCTTTGGAGTGGGAATAACCAACTTCTTGGGAGGATGACAATGCAAAGGGAAACACTCTCAGCCAGCAAAATTAATGACCATTGATAAACATTACTTCAAAACCCAATGCAATAATCAGCCAATTTAAATTATTTTAAACCATTTCATTTTTTTTCCCAAAAACATCTTCACCATGTCACTAAACCAACCGCTGCTCAACCGTGCTCCCAAAGCCATATACATTTTAGCACTCACTAAAGAAAGAAGTACTTTCTGAAAGGAAAGATTTTGGCAAGACACAGCGAAGGTTTAGGTCCTGCACCTGGGAGGCCACAAGTTAAACCCTCCAGTCTCCCTGCTGGGAGCCAGCCACATGTGCATGGTGAGAGGAACAGCAATGGCCAGGCAGTATTTTCCCGTCCTCCTCCCATGTCTGTGCACAGGACTCCTGCTGGCCCTGCCGGAGCAATTCCCAGCATGAAGCAGCGTGGGGAAGACGTATGTGAGCTATGCTGTGAATGCTCAGCACGTGGTTTGCCAGAGGATCACAACTCACAAACCAAAACACAGATCCGCGGTAGCCCAGAAGACGGCTGACTTGATATGGAAATAGCTGAAATTTCAGTCTCCCTCCCTCCCACAGCTGCATATGTTGAAGAGTTGTTAAAACAAGAAAAATATCTATAATTAGCAAGTCTACATACACCCATTTTCTTTGCAATATTTTTGGAAATATTGGAGCCAAGTTAGTCAAACTTTCCAAAGAAAAATAACCGTAAGGAAAATTCCCTTCTCAGGAATGAAAGCAGCCGAAACTTACGAGGTTAAAAAGGGTTAGAATGGAAACCATTGTGCAACCTTAGCTATAATAAGGACTGACAAAGCTCATTGTTGTTTATCACATTTATCTCATATTTTCTGATAAATGCAGTCACTACTGAAGACTGTATAAAACAGCAAATGTAAAAATATTTTCAATTAAATAAATTAAATACCTTAAAGAAATGTTTTGGGAGCTAGGGTGGTGTGTCTAGAGGCTGTAATAAATAGCCCACTCCCAAAGTAAGACTTTCATTGCTTTGCAAAAAAGTGAGGTTGCTTCCTTCTCTGTATGATTGTTCAATTTAAATAGGAATCCCCATTCCTATTTAAGAAAATAACTAAAAGATAAAGAGATAAGTATTTTAGAACATTAGCCACTCTACACCCTCCCCACCGCCCAATTTTTGTAGCACAAGTATATTGCTTTAGAATCAGGAGATAATATGATGGAAAAAATTCTTTCTCTGCAATATTACAATTTATGATTAATGGTTAGTTCATTAAATAGACTCAAAATCTGTCCTACTAATGGATTAATACAACTGTATATCACTCATGAGCTGCCTATCCAATTAGGTTATGTTCTTAAAAAGAGTAGACTTCATAAATAATTGTCAAAAAAGGGACATCTAATTTCTCTTCTTAATGAAATAATGTTTTAAATCTCATTCCTGATCAACTGTCCTTTTATGCCAATATACTTGCAGTAACTAGCAATATATAAATATAGTAAATATTGAAATAAGCAGCAATTTTGAAGATAAATGAAAACATTTTGTTTTTTATTTAATGTATTTAATTTCTATACTTTGGTGGGTTTTGGTGTTTTTTTTAATTCTGATTTGTTTCTATTGATACAGTTTTTTCACTGCAACACCAGCTTCATGAGTGCTTTCTGATCACCTAGGTGTGCTATTCAGATCACATGATATTTATTGTGAAAAAAAGAAAAATAACATTCCATAAACAATTTTCACAAAAATGGAAAAAAGAACAAATTGTTATCCCAATCTTGCATAGCAGAGAAAAAAGAACCTCAAGGTAGCACTAAAGATACCTCATTTCTTTGCTGTATCTGTTTTTGAAAGTGGAAAGAAAAAAAATCAGCTGTTCGGTTTATATCATTTTATAGACTCTGGTTTCTTAGTTGCTAAATGAAGTAGGAGCAATATCTAGAATTATAGGACTATTTTGCTCCTTGAAATCTGTGACGAGGGTAAAATTAGGATAGCCACTCAATGAACTGTGCAGGCTGCATTCCTGGGCAATTGCACAGGTGATGGAGAGCAACTGTGAAGGTCAATAGTTACAGGTCAGAACACCGTGTTGCAGTTTTACTCTGTCAGTGTATCCTTGCACTCAGTTTCCTGGCTGCAGTTGTTTTCCCATTTTTCTCTCAGTGTAAGAAAATGATAAAAAATGGTGAGAAGAGGAAGGAAGGGAGCTTCTCCTCTTTGGTGTGCAGCCCAGTTCAATATAGAGAAGGGATTTTTCTTCACTGCTCAAAACACAAATACTCCTGGGAGCATCTAAATTTACTCCCACTCTGGTGTTTGGAAACTCACCCCCACTCTGGCCTTTGGTAATTCAAAGACAATGACTATGTAAACCTCAGCCTTAGCTCCCTTCCCAAAGCTTGGCTCTTCCTTGCACTGTGCTCCAAGACCGGCCCTGTCCCAGCATTTTCCAGCTGAAACAGTTAGTTAAACCTTTGCTCGCCTTACTCAACACAACTTTTCTGAGTCTTAGAAGCACCTAACACCTGACCCTCAAGTGGTGACTTGAAGACCCCTGCTAAAAGAATTCCTGGTTTAAGTACGTTGACGCTGATGGAGTTACAAGGGGATCAGAACTGCTCCTTTGCCTTTTTTTCTGTTATCCACAATAGGCAGCTCTATTTTTCTGCATAACAAGTACCAGAATACTGAATATATTGGCTGCCAAGAAATGCAGAGCAAACAGATTTACATGTTTTTCCCTTTATTTCCATCATCTGACCCTTGCTTTTTATGTATTAGGAGCAAGCTGCAACTTTATTTACATATATAATCCAGATGAAATGTTAGTTTGTGAGAAGAAAGCTATGTGGACTTTGGTCTTTGAACCTGCTTTTCCAGCTTTTTTTCAGAACAAAATATAATGAATTAATTGTAACGTGGAAACATTAGGTTTTAGAATGATTCTCATTTCATGGTTCTGATTCTTTCAGCCAAGACTAGGTTCTTTATGCTTCCCTAGAGGCTTGAAGCATTAGTTCATAGTCTAAAATAATGTGTCCTGACATAATAGGTATTAAAATCACTCATATTGCCCACTTCGATAATGTTAGATTTGGAATACACACAGAAGTACCTGACTGCAATGAAAGGTGCTACTAGCCACGTTAAATTTGTATAAACTATCAGTAGTGAGAAAATTAATTATTAAGCTATTAAAACAGTAGAATTCAAATTATTAGGAAGGGAGAAAAAACTAATGGGGAAAGGGAATAAGCACTAAGAGAGTCAACAAAAAGAAGTAAATCAGATAGTAACCTAGGCATGGCTTACAGTGGGGAAGAGAAGTTTAAATAGAATCACAGAATCACAAAATGGTTTGGGTTGGAAGGGACCTGAAAGATCATCTTCTTCTAACTACTGTA
Organism: Campylorhamphus procurvoides; assembly: GCA_013396655.1. Classification (NCBI taxonomy): domain Eukaryota; kingdom Metazoa; phylum Chordata; class Aves; order Passeriformes; family Dendrocolaptidae; genus Campylorhamphus; species Campylorhamphus procurvoides. The sequence goes on along the minus strand of WBMV01003598.1, from coordinate 1,463,752 downwards.
CCATGGACAGGAACTTTCACTACACCAACTTGCTCAGAGTTCCATTCAACCTCGCCTTGAACACTTCCAGGAATGGGGAACCCACAACCTGTTCCAGTGCCTCATCACCCCCACGGATGTTTTCCTAATAGCTGATCTAAACCTACTTTCTTTTAGTTGAAGCCATTCCCCCTTATACAGTCAGTAGATGTTCTTGCAAATTCCATTTTTCCTGTAGGCTTCCTTCACGTACAGGAAGGCCACAATAAGATCATGCTGAAGCCTTCTCTTCTCCAGGGTGAACAAACCCAATTCTATCAGCCTTTCCTCATCACTCTAATCTAAGAAAAACTATTATGGGTTTACTGATATAGACTGTTTTGGGTGGAGGGGAGTTTAACATGCAGATGGTTTCACTACATGTTTTTTTGGTGACCTCTGTCCTAACTGATTTACAGATGATCATCAACTCAGTATCTCTAGGGCAGGAATAGGGACCATGTTTGTGGAAAAAACCCTTTCTAAATCCCCTGGTACTATTTTGTGACCCAGTTAATGTCTCAGAGACTATTCTTTTCATTTGCTACCATACACAACCCACATTGGCAGTAACAAATCATCAAAGCAATCCAGATGGTTACTATCAGAGAAGTTATTTTTTAAAAAAGGGATATAAAAATCACAAACCGAAAAAAGGAGGAAGAATCTAGGGCACTTTTTGGAGGACACCATACACAATCAAGAGCAACAGTGACATTAACAGTAAGAAAACAACTCAGCACAAAGTGTCTGGGCAGTGGAGCTTTGCTGCTTCAGTGAAAGCCACTGCCTGTTAACATGCAGTCATTGTCAAAGAGAGAATATTCCCACAAAAAAAAAACAAACCAAAAAAACCCCAAGATGATTAGAAACTTACTTATACACAAACTCTTTCTCACTCTCACTTAGACATTATAAAAATTACTTCTTAGTTCCTAAACGTTGAATTTAGAGGTGACCAGCTAATCACAGCAGCATTTGATAAGCTTTATCATTATCCAACAACAGTGTCACCCTTGGTTTTGACTTGGAGGTTGTATTATTTTTTTGATTGTGTTGATTAAAATGAGAATTTACTTAATCTACTCTTGTTCTAATTTTTCATATGATCTTAGGAAACAGGACTGCTTTGTCAATAATATATTTAAAATTAGCTCTAGAGTACATACATTCCAATAAGCCCATTGCTTTCCTCAAGATGGGAAAGATGCTTCCATAAGACAAGTTCAGTAGCTGGGGATCTCATACAGCAAACTCAGTTAAATTTGGTTAAACTCTGGAGTTCAAAAAAATTGTTTTTCAAAATGCTCCTGGAATGAGGAAAGTAGTCTCAGAAAGCAGCTCCTTATCAACACTTAAGAAAAGCATATGGTCCTACATCTTTTAAAGCCTCTCAGAATTGTTGAGCAGACCTCTTCTCAGTTTTTCAGATACCAAACTTCCCAAGACAAATGAAACTATCTCAGTTTTGCAGGACTTGTAAAGCAAGAACGTATGTAACCTGCTTTTCCAAAATACATATGCTGCAAATATAGATGTGTACTGACATTTCTCCATTACATCTTAAAATAACATCCTGTGTGATGCCTATATGCTGTGCTGTTAGCTCAATTTTGGATTTGCTAAACACCGGGCGTGCTTTCAAAGAATAACACTCCAGTTCCCATACAATACAGAAGAGTCGAATGGCTCTTCAGCTGGGAAACCAAGTTAAGAATGTGTGGGCTTTGGCTTCAAAATTTACCATGCTTTAGTAATCTAGTATACTAAACTGTTTCTTATTAATGTATCATGCAAATACTCTCCAGTCCTCCCACAAGTCTGACACTTTCCCAACATATCAATAGCAAATGTTCTGTGAAATGCAACTTTTCAGATGTAGGCCACCCTGACTTTGAGTGTGATCTCAACCCACCAACCAAATCTTCATGGCAGATGCAGAATGGGGTTCTTCTTTAATAAAGGAAACAATATTGAAAAAAGGAGTTTCTTGCTAATTTGATACATCAAGTTTTTTTTCCTTCAGCAAAGAGACTGTTGCTTTCTTTTATTTACTCTTTTCTTTTTTCTTAATTAAGTGGCTGTATTTAAAGATTCAGAATGTAAGGTAATGTAGGGAGCAGTTGGTATCAGATAGGTTGGTATCAAGCTAATATTAAAAAACAATTTTGAAGTGCATCAGCTTAACCTCAGCTGTTTTCTCTCTTAATGCAGATGAGATGGAGAATGTACCCACGGACTTTTGTTTCATGACCAGTAAACTTCACCGAGGCTCTGCGGCAACTGTGCCCCTCTCCAAGAGCAGATTTTTATTTAATGTTGCAGTTGCCAAGCCACCCAGCTTCACATTCCTTCTCTGGACAGCGATGTGCCTATGTGAACACATGGCAGTGTCTTGTTGAGCTACAAGAGCTCTTTGTAAGCAGGTTGGCTGGATGCTGGCTGCAGAACAAAGCAGGTCAACCTGCCCTGGCACTCAAGAGGTTCTGTGGTTTGCCCTGGGCTAAGACCTACTCCCTCTACCAGCACCAGCCTGCAGCTCACACCAGCTGTTCCAAAGCCACCTCTGCACCCTAAGCTGCAGCCTGTAGTCCAGGTGTCACCATAGGTTGCCCAAACAGGAAGCCATTTAAAATAGTGCATGAAAGTTATGGGAGGAATACATAGCCATTGCTATTTAGTTTTCATATGCTTATGTTTTATATCTTTTTACACTATAATTAAAAACACAGTGCTATCTACTGTCCTCTATCTCAACCATATTGCCTTTCAGAGGCTTTCTGTAGACACTTGCAAAAGATAACCTCAAGGAATGATTAAAGAGGGTAATATATTCTACTTTTTAGTTATTACATGTGAAAATGCAGTTTTTTATTTTCCTTCTGTTTTTAACATTCTCTGTTTGGATTTGTGATTTTATGATTTTTTCCCCCATGAAAGGTTCTTCACAAAGCCACTAACAGTGCAGGATAGAAAAGCCACGTTGAGTTGTGCGATGGCAGATCCAGGGTGACTCAGTGGCTGAGCAGAGGAGTGAGCTCAGAGAAATGACAGTGCATACATCAGGGGTGGAAGGCAAATTAAAGAACTTCGGCAGTTTAGGTGGGGTTGGATGCTGACCAGACACTGGTACCTGGAGCACGCAAATGAAAACCAGAGAGCAATGCCATGATAGGTAACATGGGGCAGGGAGAAAAAATCAGCAGATGTGTTTCAGCTGAACTGCATACCGGAGAGGAGCTGACAGGTTCCAGTGGCCACTCATGGACCACACAAACATTTCACCTTTTGCCTTTTCAGACATGGATGGGAGATGCAACAAATAACTTTACCAAGCAATAAAGTTAGAGTCTCTTTGCAGTGCTCTTCACCGCCAAGTCCAAGAGAATTGCTGGAGTTTATTTTTCTTTGTTTGCTCCTTTTTAGATCTGGCTATTGGAGTTTGGAGATGATGAGGAGCAATGCTTTGGAAAAATATACTGCTCAATGAAGTTCTGTTTGTACCAGTAAGAGTTTGAACTAAAAGAAAACCTAAGTGAAGTAGTCTGGAATTTGGACCAGGACTCCCTAAGCAATGTCCTCTGCCATATTTCATTCTGCATCCATTCTTAACTAACAGGTACTATACCCATGTCCTCTTACTTCAGCAAAAACAAAGCTGCTACAGTCGTAAAGGACAAAGAGCTTTGCATTCAGGGATAATACAGGAAGAGACAGAAAAATGAAGGGGAAACTGGTTTTGCTAGACTTATTTGGATTATGCTTTTTTTTTACCCCCCAAATTGAAAGCAACTGGAAATACTTAGGAAATTCAGGAGATTTAGGGGTTGTTTTTACAGCAGATGAAAACAACTGACCTAAATGCCTCTGTATTTTAAGGCTCCAAGGTAGGGGCATATTAAAAATAACCAGGTCTTCTAGGTTCTATTGCCTACAGAAAATCTAAACCTAAAATAATTGTTTTTAAAAATTTATTTCCTTTAACATGTGTACAAGATTACGTGGTTACAAATAGAAATATTAGATATTCTGAAATATTTATGGTGAATATCTGAGTTGCTTATTCTGGCAGCTTGTATAAGAAGGGATCAGTATGGTATCTACATTTTTTCCCCAGAGAAATAGTAAGAAAAAATGAGTAAGAAAAAAGAATAGGATGAAATGAATTCAGAGTAAATTGCAGAGCATACCTCTGCTTCCGTTCCCTGGTTAAGAAAAGATGCTATGTCATACTGCAAGACCAATCTAAACTTCTTTTTCAAACAATGTACTTGAATGAACAATTGAAATAAGTGGGTGCAATTCTAACATCTTCTGATTGCAATGCAGTTATATCTGCCCCCTCCTGAACTAATAAGAATTTCTTTATCTTTAGGATTATAAAGTATGGTCACATGCCCTCTAGTGAGCTACACAACAACAGCATCTCGGTAGGTGGAGAATCCTCAGCTCATTGAAGAGATGCTTCTTCACACTGCCATGTGCTGTTTTTCTCTCAAAGGTATTCAGCATGTTTTAAGCTCAAGCCTTCTGAATCATCTAGTTTTCTGAGAGTTCCTGTTTGGAGGCCAGGAAACTAAATGCTCTGAATTAAGGAAGACAAATACTTAATCCAGTGAGCAGCATTTAAAGCAAAGCTGAACTTGGAAACTACAGAAGTCCTGTTGCTCCAGCTAACTATCAAAGGCACAGTGCATCAATCCACATGTACCATTGTGGCTTGGAATGTCTCCTAGGATGAGGATCTAGGCAAGGATCTTCTCTAGCATATCCTTTTGGATGGGATCATCAGTCCCCTCTTAGGCAGTAGCTATTTGGAAATGGAGCCCTGTTCATGCTGAGGAAATAATGCTTGCAGCAAATAGGTTCGTACCATGGTAACACTTGACTGGGGGATACTCAGTCTTCCTCTTCAATGGGATCTCAATAAATATGTGGAGATATTTCACAGGTTACACGTGTCCTCTATACCACAGACTGGCAGCCCCTGCTTTAAAGCAATGCTCTCATTCTAGTTGGATAATTCAGGTCTCAATCAGCAGCTTCACCATTCACACAAATAAATTTAACATGTACTTGGATGTTTACAGAATTGGATTAAAACAGAGGGTTACCCAAAGTTTACAACAGTTCCCTTTTGCTCATTTGTGCCCCTGTAATGCATTATTACTCATATACCTAAAGAGTCTTTCTCTGTCATAATTCATAATATTTGGCCTGATGGTAATAAAGCCTGATTCATATGAAAAGAATAAGAAATGATGGTGCTATTAACAATGGTAATAATGAGGTATCCTATTCACATAATACAAATTACAGATGCACAGAACATAGGATTCCTATTTTATGACACTGATTATCATTCTCCATGAAAATAAAAATTGTGGTACAGTTATTCCAAAAGCAGCAACAAATAATAATAGAAGAAAAAACACAGGAAAGTTTCGTATTAGACCTGTTTCTTTAGATATGCTCAGAAAATGACATAATACATCAGGAAAATTAATTTCTGCGGTACAGATTATATATCACATTTGGAATGCCAGTCTCATCTGAAAAGTATAAAATGCCTTTTTGAAATGCTAATTGAATTTTTTTGTGACAAATGAGGAACTATTGTATCCAGTTATGTAACACAAGTAACTGTCACTCACTACTTAGCCATATTACCAGCTTCATACCAAAAAGCAGCATAGCAAATGTATTTTCCAATTGTTAGGCAGAGAGCAATATAGGCACATTGTTTGAGGCATTGGCATATTTTCCAGCCATTAACTTGTGACCGTGCATTTCCATGAGGCCCTCCTTTAGCTGTGTTAGGTTCAGCTGTGCACTTAGCTGGTGGCTTGAATGTCTTTCAGCCTGATGTTATGGGCTCATCTACCTAAAGAGATGCATCAGTTCTAAAATCCCCTTTCCACAGGGAATGGCTGCAGATTATAAATATGATTCTAATATAAGTCTATATCCTCTCTGTAGGAGTTTTCATAGAGGTTACTATGGCTGTCTGAAAATCTTTGTCATCCCAACTGGAGCAGGAGTTGGAATTTCTCCATGTAGGACAATAATAAATGTTATTCATATGAAGATGGTTATCTGGATGGAGCAAGGCAGTTATTCCAGGGGAAATTATGGCTGACAGCATAAAAAATCTGGTTAGTAATCCAAGTGACATCTTGGAATATGTAAAAGATTAAGTAACAATGTCTGGAATGGACTAGATCAAGACAAATCCAAGTTCAATGGGAACTTAAGTGGCTAAGAGAGCACTAAATAATCTCAGGAATCCATCTAAAGATTCAAGATGAAAACAACCCCATTCCTTTGCTTATATTCCCTTGGTCTGGTTCACAGTTTTGTTGTTGATGGATGCCTATCTTTTTAGTCAATGTCTAGCCTGTCTCTTTAGCCAATACTTTATAGCAATAAAACACATTATTTATATGAATAAAATTCACAGCAACAAAATCTGATCCTTACCAAATATGGTCTCCTTTCTTTGTGTAGCCCATCATAGTTCATAACCAAAGAGAAAAAAACCCACAAAGTTTTACTATTCACATTAGAAGCCTTCATAACAGATGAATGTTTATTTCCAAAGCTTCTATCCAGAAGCAGAGATCAGAACGTGTTCAGGGGGAAGTACAACTATGCTTATGCTTGAGAGGAAAGAACTTCTCTCCTGTATTGAAAATGGTCTGCTAAATTTTCCTACCTACCATATATCCCTACCAAACTGGAAAGTTCATGGTCCTGAGGTAACTCAGAGGTTTGGAAATCTTTTCAGGGGTGCCTTGACCTGGTGCACACTCACATCATTTTCACAGATACCTATTTGTTTTTACTATCAGTCTTGCTGTCTCACCTTCCCACCCAAGCAAGATGCAAGGTTTTGGAATTTTACAATGCTTTCTTATTAACTCCATGTGAAAATGTTATTTTCACACTCTTAAAATTTCACATAAACCTGCAGACAGGCAACATAATATGGCAAAATGATTGATTTATAAACTGCTAAATAAAACAGCACACTGATTACCATTCATCTCTGCTCATCTGAAACCTTGTATCCAGCCCTTCTCATTTATTCACTTACAAGGATGATATTTAACAAAACAACCTGAGTCCATTAAGCATAATTATCTTGGTAACTAAGATAACTCGGTCTCAACTTCAAAAAAAAAAAAAAAAAAAAGCTAGCCAGTTTTCTCTGAATGACTCTGGTATTTTTTTAGTTCCTTTCGTTTGACCATGCTCCAACTTAAAGAACTGTGCATGTAGGTTTCAGAGCTCCCAAGATCCTCCAGCTCAGCCTGCCTTCACAAAGGCCTTTCCATAGCTCTGACATAAACACATTGGAAAAGAGCAGTAAAAATAGTTAACCTGAGGTATGGTTTCCTTTGGAGTCCCAGTAGAAGACATAACTTACAGCTGATCCTCTCCTTTCAAAATGACTAAATTATGTTACCCTCTATGTTTATATATTTTACCTGCTTGAGGGTAAATAGGGGCTTGGGATCTTACAGATCATCACCTGGTCCACGAAAGAGACATTTTCTGAAAAGTTATGAGCAATGTTAGAATACTTGTCCCCTCCATCAACTCTTCCAGGAACTATTGAGCTGAGTAGAGATGATGCTGGCACAGGCTCGCATGCTGCCCTCTAGATATGAGAGATCATAAGAGCAGATCCTGTGCATTTCTGTGTTAGGTATCAATAGCATTCCTGCCCAAGTGTTATAGAGTAGGACAGGAAAATCTCTGAAAACACCCTCACAGGCAATAAAGGATAATCAACCATGCTTCAAAAGAAGTTAAGCAGAGCTCTGAAGACGGAACAAGAAAGCGGTCTACATACACAAAACTTGTACCATGTCATAAATCTAATCTATGTCTCTCATTCAGACTTAACTGCCATGCTCTTGCTCTAATGAAGTACAAGGCCAACATATTCTACCCACCTTCACCAAAAGCCAGTAATAAAGCTGCATGTGTCTCTGTGCAGCATCAAAACAGATTTCACATTATTGTTTTAAATAGCAAGAGGACTGCATGGAAAGATGTCTGTATTTTCTTAATAGCTGTAACCACACTACATAGCACATGTCAAAATTCTGAAAAGAGAACAGATTCCCAATGCTTTGTACAATGTATATGGTTTCTTTGCTTTGATGTCTTTGGTTCTTTATTGTATTAAATTATCTGGATTTTGAAAAGGAAAAAAAAAAAAAGGTTGTCTTTTGTCTTATTACTGAACTGTCAAATATTGTTTGAGCTAAGAGAACAGTCAGGGCCTCCATAACAATTTTGGGGAGTGGAGGAAGAAGGAAAGTTGATAAGTATCCTGTCCATTTGCACAGTTAGGTATTTCAGCCACAAAGATTGCAGTGGGATGACACTGTTCTGAGTCATTGCAAGTGACTTTTAAAATTCACATTAAAAAGGATCTACCCTGTCACTCCTTAAGGAAGTCCTGCATCCCTCTCCCAACTACCATTTTCTGCAGTTCTCCTACCTCTCCTACACCTCCTAGAGGGACAGGATAAAGCAGCAACAGCAAGGGTTTCTTGCACCCCTAACAAACATGACAGAGAGAAAAGATCCTTTTTTTTTTTTTTAATATCTAGGGGAAAATGCTTGCCAACAGGAATTATATTGCTCTGCTGATGTTTTTTCTTTACCTGGGGCATCCTTGAAATCAGTACCAGCTGTTGCAGAGAAGGTTTTGGTGCCCTATATAGAGATTTATGACTTCAGGAGAAGGAATAAGTGAGAGAAACACAGAAACCTCATAGAGAAAGGATTCTGCTGCTGTGGCAGAGAGCTGTACATCAAATAGACCTGTCAGCACAGAGGAACTGAAAAAGTGCTTCTTCAAATCACTTAGACTATTGTAGACCTGGATGAAAAGGGTGGCCCTTTGAAGCCAAAAGCAAAACTCCGGTGACTTTAGCTCAGCCACAGTTTCAGCTTTGAACTCAAATTTGAATGCCACTATAACAAATCGCTAGGCATAATATGGTTCAGGTTATTATAAAATAGTCATGGCACTGGAGCAGAGGTCTCCCTAGTCCTTCACTCTGGCTTATTCATTGGGAGTTTCCATATGTTCTACTTGCTATGCAGCTCAATAAAGACACAAATTTCAGCTTGTAATCCTGAAAATAAAGTCAGTTTTCACTGAACTGAATCTTCCCTGTTGCAAAAATAGTCCCTAAAGTTCACATTAAAGGATCTGAGGTCTGTTGGCCTGTCTTGAGATCACCTAGGCTTTGGGTACGCATAAATCTCTGTCTATAACATCAGAAATGTTCAAGTGCTAGCAGATTGTGACAAAATCCCATTTTGAGGTCTCAAGAGGGAGAATGGAAGTTTAAATGGAGTTTAAATGGAAAAATGTTAGTGGAAGTGACGTGAACTAACACATCTGCAATTGTTCATATTTAATAAATATTGATCACATATTTCTTGATCTAGAGCCAATGGCTAATACAAGCAAGAAAAAATGTATGCTTCTCCACCCTCTGTGTGCTGCTTCTGAGCCATAAACAAAGTCTGACAGAGTGGGAATGGAGAAGATTAATATTTAGTCCTGTAATACAAGCAAAACACAGGCTGTAAACAAAAGAGTGCAAATTTCTTGGGGCATTGCAGAGTAAATGGGTTCCCAGAGTGCTCCATGCAGCAATGTTTAGACCACTTGTCACAACTCAGGTACAGTCTACTACTCTCCTTAGCGTAGGCAAAGCATACATTTGTTTTCTAATGTCTTATGTAAAATCATTGATATATGAAATAAATAGAGCTAGAATAATGTTTGTTAGACACGTAAAATCCAGGAAGCTCTAGTATTTTTCCCTTTGAATTTCAATACTTAGAAGAATTTCATTTAAGACAAAGATCTAACATATAAACCCTCATAATGCAAACCAATTTCACGTGTTTTATATGCTCTATTTTAAAGTCTGCAAGCACAGTGGCAAAGTCATTACTTATACTAGGAAATTAGCCCAGATTGCATGAGATAGAGAATTGATTGCTGGTGGGGCAAAGCAGGAAGAAGGAAACCAGCCTTACTAGCTGACCCAACATACTATAGACCAATACACTGAAGCTCCAGTTCCAGCCTTTCAATTGTTGGCATCAGGGCCAGCTCAGGCAATTCCTTCCTCATACTCCTCCTTCCCCTGCCATCTCTCAGTTGAGCTGGTTCAGCTGCCCACATGGAAAACCAGAAGAAGAAATTAGTCATACGGAAACACAAACATTCAGCTCACACAGAGTGTTTTAGTCTCCTGAAGATACATGTGACACAAAAACCTTTCAGCAAAATCCAACAAAGTGAGCAGTTATCATAGAATTATGGGATACTCTGAATGGGAGGGGACCCATAAGGACCGTAGAGTCCAACTCCTGGCTTGCAACAGGACAGCCCCAAAAATCACAACATGTTTCTGAGAGCCTTGTCCAAATCTTTTGTGAACTCTGGCAGGCTTGGTGCTCAGCAGGCAAATCATGGTGCATCATTTCAACACCACGAAGCTGAGTTCACAGTAGCAGGATTCACTGATTTAAAATCAGTCCTCAACAAAAGCAATTGCTGAGTTGAACCTTTTTCTGCTGCTATACTTAGGAGATGGACACAATAGCCATGGGGAAATTCCAAGCTGCAAAATCACCCTTTGTGGTTTTGGCCTCAGACACATCCTGCTCCAAGGTGTGGGATGGCAGCTGAGTGCTCTTGTAGTGAGGGAAGCAGGAGACAGCTGGGCAACATACCATCTTTGCTCAGAGGGAGGAAGAAAACCAGAAGTGGCACCACCTGGCATGTTCTAGCTTGCATGGAGGTAAACTGGTGGGTTTTAACATACAAAGCAGAAAACCAGCACAGCAGCTGCCTCTGCAATTTCAAATATCAGAAAAGTGACACAAACTGAATATTTGTGTCATGCTTTCTGAAATTGCAACACTTGCAACACCAGCAGTTTCGTCCAGAGCTTACCCCCAGCTTATGCAGGGATGTACGCAACTGCGGGAGCCTGTCCCTTCAGGAATTAGAGTTAAAATGCATGAGCCATCTCTTTAACCAAACAAAGCAACATGTGGCATTACCCTTCCTACTATCTCTCCCCAAACTCAGTAACCTCAAAATCCCACACTAACATAATGGGGAGAGGAACAAGAAACACTGTTCTTTTACTCTCTGAAAAATCCTGGCTTTCAAGTCATGCCTTATATTTAATACCTGAGATGAGGAAAACCATCACTGAGGCAACATCATTTAAAATAAAACTCTCATATGTCTTATTTGAAAGGAGTATCCCGGGGTGCATCAGGAAGAGAGTGGCCAGCAGGTCAAGGGAGGTGATCCTGCCCCTCAGCCCCAGTGAGGACACATCTGGTTCTGGGCTCCTCAGTACAAGAAGAATGAGGTGCTACTGGAGAGGGTCCAGTGGAGGGCTACAAAGATGATCAGGGATCTGGAGCTCTCTCTTATGAGCACAGACTGATGGAGCTGGGCCTGTTTAGCCTGGAGAAGACAGAACTCAGAGAGGATCTCATTAGTGCATATAAATTTCTCAGAGGTGGGTGTCAAGAGGATGGTGCCAAATTCTTTTTGGTGGTGCCCATAGACAGGACAAGGAGCAATTGTCAATAAACTGAAACACAAGAAGTTCCACCTCAACATGATAAAGACCTTCTTCATTTTGAGGGTGGCAGAGCACTGGAACAGGCTGCCCTGGGAAGTTGCAGATTCTCCTTCTCTGAGATAACTTGAATGGAGACATTCAAACCCCACCTGGACATGTTCCTGTGTAACCTGTTCTAGGTGATCTTGCCTTGGCAGGAGGGTTAGGTGATCTCTGGAGGTCACTTCCAACCCTAACAATTCTGAGATTCTATGAAATCTAATTTTTTGGAAGAAAACACACAGCCTATTTGGAAGTAAGGATCTCTGGCAAACGTCTGTCCTGTTACTGCTCAATCATTTCTACTCCCATTGCTCATGCTCTGTTAGACTCTTAAAAAAATACCTCCATCAGAAATCTATGCATTCTTTTTTGAAGGGAAGTCAGAACAGAGGTCATAATATGAAGAGTGAACATTACAGTCTTTGCTACCAGTTAAGACATTCCCTGCCTTGCTTTGTCTTTTCTTACCTGTTTGGTTCTTCCTGAAGTTGTACTCTTTGAAAGTGTTAGAGCCCTGACTTGCTGGTGTCCCTTCTATTCTGTCTCATCTTGACTGTAAAACACATCTCTCTGGGATAGCTTAACTCTTATTTAGGGAGCTCATAGAGCTATCTTACCTCTAACATTTCCTTCTATCTTGCTCTGAGCTTCCATCTCTCAGTGTGACTGTGTTTACATGCAGCATGATGGAGAAATATGACCTGAAACATGAACGCCAATGTGACAAATTTTCCTTCAGGAAGAAAGTACTCTTCATTAAACCTTTTAGATTCAAATTTGATTCTTGGAGCTGTGCACACATGTAGTATCAAGACCTTACACAGAAGCTACACAGGAGCTGTGCCCCAAGAGGAGGGCATGCTGGCATCAACATCTGCCTTGCGTGGATTTCTCAGATTTGTGTGGAGGGTTTCATTTGATCAAAAAATTCAAATGTACACCTCAGGTTTACTTCAACATACTTTCAGAACTGCTCAAGAATGTCACATTCTGAAATCAAGGTATTCCTATAAAGTTAAGACTTGTCAGCTGAGCGTTTGTAGATATGTTTTCAATTATAGCATTAAGTCCAGCAGTTTAAAGCCAAGACTCCTAATTTACAACAGTACTTGTTAATTTACAACACTGAGCTTGTATAACGTTTAAGTAAACACTGCACTTCTGGATGACAGAAAGCTAAACAATGAAATAAAACTTCAGAAACATATCTACTCCTGCAGTTTTCAAAGAGCTTCCACTTCTCCAAAAACAAACAGCTCCCAGCTGCCCAGCATTTATACTCATGCATCCTGTGCCATTAAATATGTAGAGAGAAAGGGACAAACAGCCCAAATGCTTTTTATTCAGAAGATCCATCAAAGCAGACTTTAAGGTAAATTCTAGTTTTATCCATTGTATTTAATTTTGTTTTGTGAAGGGAGGAAAAGGTGAAGAAGAAAATAAACACTAAGTATAAACATGAAATATACTTTCATTTTACTTGTGAAGAGCCAATTCAGTCCTCAATTCGTTGTTCCAATTAAGCTAAATCTTAGTCTTTCTAACGAGTGTTTGAGCTGAAGACAACTCCCTCACATTTCAGCCTTCTGTGGCTGAAACCACTCAAATTGCAAGCTCTTCTTAACCATCAATTGCCTCACCTCCTTTCCCAGTAAAATTTAAAGGAGTTTCAGCCATCCTACATTTTTTTCCTTTCCAAAATGCCACTTTCCGCTTCTGAGTCTTGCCAAGACCTCAATACTAGGGCTGATCAAATAAGTAGAAGCTGCTCAGAATGTCAGTTTTTCAGAAAAAATATTTTCAATGTATTTTTCTAAAAGCCCAAGATAAGATGACAATAGAGACAGACTATTTTTCAATGAGCTACAGCAATTGTTGCAAAAGACATAATTCTTCATTTAAAACTACTGATTTGACTGAAAAACTATCCCAAAAGCCTGCTCTTTAAAAAACTGTGCAGAGGATGATGCCCTTAAGGTCCTATTTGGTTTTCTCCTCAAGTCTATAAAATCAGAGCTTTCAGAACTTTTGAGCTTTATACTCAAAGCTGTTTGGAGAACATTTCAATATGGAAGCCCTCGAAGGGCTAAGAATGCAGAAAATGTGTTTCACAACAGTCTTCAATGGTACAGAGTATGAAGAAAGGACTCAGAGACTGGAAAAGCTGAGGCATGTTCAAAGAAGTTGGGAGCCCGAGGGCAGGTTTTGCAAAGCCTAAATAATGACTTGAATAGCATTGGCGAGCCACGGAATAGGACCAAGAGCATCAAAAGCCTCTTAGGGAGAAATGGGATAGGACAGTGGCTTCACAACGGTTTTCTGAACATGCACTGTTCAGGATCTATAATACCAGAACCAATTAAAAAGAGTTTAACAGACATGATTCTCTGGGATGGGTGGGAGAGTCTTTCATGTTACTAACAATATTTTGTCCTTTGGGAATATTCTGCATATTTGTAAGCAAAACGTTGAGTAACAGCCTAGGAAAATGCCCTCCAGACTCTCTGCCAGGTCTCTGGAGCAATCCAGCTAGAAACATATACAGTGTAGTCCAGAAAAGGACCAAGATCGACAATTCCCTCTCAGATTATTGGGATTTTTGAGCATTCAGCATCCCACAGTTGGCTAAGCCCTTTAAGTAGCAGTTATTGCAGACTGACTTGGTCAGGGAGAAAAACTTGGGGGTGGCAATTTGAATAGCACTCTGCCCCAGTGCCCATTGAGCTACCATCTGAAGACAGAAATCCTGACGGTAATTCCTTGCTCATTTTTGAGGGCAACATTCCCAAGGACACCAGTGGGATTCTGCCTGTGTTAGCAAGGATTTCAGGCTCTGAATTATTACTGATTATCACTGAGAAAGACATTAAAAAGATAACAGGGATACTCTCGAGCAAGATCAAATCTCACATATACATCTTTAATACTGATAGTTTTATCTTTCTTTAGGGTCTACAATAAAGAAGAAGATACGTTGCATTGAGATCACCTCACAAAGAGCTGAAACTCATCTTGAAGTACAACACTGCAAGTAATAAATGGTTTCAACACAATAACATGTGATAAAGTCAATCCCTACCAAAAAACCCAACCAAACAAAAACCTTCACAACCCAGAAATACGATAAGTGGAATATTACCACAACCAAACAGTCTAACAGGAATGAGAAACAAGCACTGAGAGCTAAAATAACTACTGAGAGACAGCATTTTTCAAGCAGAAAGCTTAACATGAACTCTAGAAAGGAGGGGTGCAATGCTACTAAATATAAATGTTAGTATTTTACCAAAATAGATTAAGTTAGACTAAAACATAAGTACAAGTCACATAAACCAATGTGCTCTCTCGTAACAAGGCACATGCCTAAAACAGACGCAAGTTGGGCAGAGCAAGTCTTTTAACACTCTCCCTTGACATTTTCATAAGCCACTATGGGACACAGACTGGAGGAAACACTGAGTTCAAAGAGTTTTTATTAATGGCTCACTCTCTGGAAACACACACACACATGTATATATATTTATATATATGTATATAGAGGGATGTAACCAAGGAGCTTGTCCTCAGGTAGGTATTTCCAGTATTTTTCATAGTGGCTTGAATTATAACCTTATTCAGGGAATTAAATAAATGCTCTGAGTGGAAAAGAGCTACAAGGAAAATGAAGACAACAATTAGTTTTCATAACAATACTGGTAATGTTGAGAAATAATCCATGCTTTAAAAAAAACCCAAAACAAACAACCAGCCACTCAGGGCTGTGACTAAAGAGTGCAAAATGCATAAATATGCCTTTTTATTATTATTATGTAGCAGAAATACAAAGCACATAAAAGAGCATACAGCTGATAAAGTCTACCCACAGTTAGATCACAAAGCAAGGAGCCTAAAAAGAATTGCCAGAAAAATATATCATCTTTTTAATTAGTGAGAACTTGTAACAACCCATGGGGCTTCAAGCAATACCAGAGAAACACAAATGTGAAAGCATAAATGACAGCTGAAATGAAAGAAATAAAGAGGCATGAAACAAATATCTGTGTTCTTTTTCTTGCCTCCTTGTTTTCAAGCATGTTACTATGTCTTGCAAGTTCAGGAAGAAACCGTATTATCCAGCTCATTGCATTTCACCCAGGGTTGACGCAAGGTCACTCAAAGAGGGTGGTGTTGGCAAAGGGTTGGGAACAGCTGATATAACATTGTGTAGGGATGCCACTAGCAAAACAGAGCAGAAGCTCAGTATGAAAGCGTGGCACAGCAAATTCCACCACTCCTACCTCCCGCAAGGAAGAGCATTTCCATCAGCCTGGCCTCTCTCCTCAGTTGTCCCCCCTTGGGCTCTAAACACCCCGTCAGTATGCATATTCTACATTCCTCTGGCCTATAAAACAGATATTAATACATTCCTAGCATGGCATTCAGGGGGGAAAGTATGCCCAAGAGATGAAATTATACTCCCAGCTCTCTCAAAGTGAATTACGGTTCATTGCTATCAGGAGATACAGGCAATGCATAGGAGGAAACATATTGACAGGGAATAAAGACAAGGTGTAGCTCATGAAAGTACAATTGAGCACAGTTTGGTTGAATGGCTGTTTTTAATTTACACCTCCTGAAAGCACCAATAAGCTTTGGAGGTATGCACCAGTGCTGAATCCCCAGGATGTCAATGGGACTTCAAACAAGCATGGGACTTCCCCAGGCTGCACGCTCAGAGATAAAAGCAGGCCTAAGTGTCTGGCTTCATCAAGCACCTATGGACCTTCACCTTATCCTAATTGACAGAAGACTGTCCTCTTGCATTAAATCAAAATGGATTTTGTGTCCCTTTTTGGATGACTTGGTTATCAAGCATTGGACAAAGGCCCAGCCATTGGAATGAGAGTGAAGTAGTGCGAGGGTATGTCACAGTTTTCAGTAAAGCCATAAATCTGCTGAATTGCTGTGTGACTTACAACACCAAACCGAAGGGAACCCAGCAAAATAAAACATTTAATATAGATTACTTTTACAGCATGTTCCCTTACATTGCCATTTGCTCAAGAAATATGATATTTTGCTGTTTCATAAAGTTGTATAACTGATTTGAGGAAGAGGATTCATCTTCACAAGCTATGAAATAAGGCTCTGATAAGATCCTTTCAAAATTTGTTGGAGTTCTGCTATTGAACACAATACAAATCGGATTTGGACTCAAGTGAGGGAATTTTCTACACCACCTGTGGATGTTTTTAATTCTTGGAGTTAAGTACCAAGAGTGCATCTGGCAGTTGTCAGAAGGATTCTCCCTTTCCTGTCTCTCTAGTTTGTTTGGTGGTAACTGCTGGATCTCACTGACTTTCCATTCTTATTTCCAGATAACACAGTATGACAGAGATTCCCACAGTAAACACCTCGGGCATCTTTCCCTTTTCATCTAAAAGAATTTTTTTTGAGACTGCAATAACAGTGTTTTCTTAATAGCATGTAATCTATTTCTTAGAAAACCGCAGGAAACAGAAAATTACTTGAAAAGCATAGTATTTAAAAAATTATAAGAATTAATAAAATTAATGTAACTACATTTTTCAATATTCCATTCATTACCGTTTGGAAAAGCCTGCTCATTAACAGCAGTGGTTCTAAAAACAGCAGCATTTGTGAGTTACAAGCTCTCGAGTAAAGGAACTAGAAATTTTTACTAGCTCACTTTTGACTGTGCATTCATAAGGGGTTTTTCAGTGTTAAAAAAACAAACAAACAAAAACCAAAACAAAACAAAAATCAAAAACAAACAAAAAAGAAAACACACAAAAAAACCCAAACAAAAGCTCCAAACAAAATAAAAACATCTTCTTAACACTTGTTAACTCTTTAAAGTAATAGTATTCAAACCAAATAAATATAATTTTCATGTCCTCTATCAAAACATACTCCAGATATATTTCATATCAAAATATACCCTAGCATGTACACCCATATACACTGTATGAAGGCACATCTCCTTCTTAAATTATAAGAATTTTGATTAAATATTAAGATGATGATGGAGAAGGGGGTAAAAAAGGAACAGACAGTCAATGGACAAAGTAGGCAAGCATGACATGACCCTGGTTCATTCATTTCCCTAATTTATCCCAGCCCACGTGAGAAAAGCCTTCTGAAAGTCTACACATTCAAAAGTCTATGTGATTTCCCCCTCAGAAAACCCCAGCACATCAAAATGAGCCTTGCAATGTGACTCTCAGGACAACAAAGAAAGTTCTTGGCAAAAAGATAAAAGATTCAATTCCCATAGCTATGGCCCTCTACAGTGTATGTCCATTTTTGATTAAACCAGCTCTGAGATCATCTCCAGCACAAAGCTAACAACTGCTATACTGTCATGCCAGGAGTATGTTGTTATTTGCACTAAGGCAGGAAGACTTTCTACTTAACACTTAATTTATTTTTATTTAAACATTACATGGCTGAAACATAAAACAACAAGAATATGGTGCTGACAGGTGTGACAATCTCTGCACTTCTGCACTCCACATCCAAAATGGCTTCTGGTCTTTTCAGGCATACCTAACAAAGACAGTCACTCCACTAAGGAACGAGGTGATTTCTGAAGCAACATATTCCCAAAGTATTCCAAACCAGTTGCAGATAAAACTTGCACTTAGTTAAAAAAAATCCTTTTTTTTTGCATGCTTTTTGTTACTTTTGTTTTTATTGAAGTTCTCTTAAATTCTACTAAGGACTGACACAGGATGTAGTAAAAACAGTCATCAAAGAAATTTTTGAGCAAAGCCAGTTTTACACATGTAAAGAGGAATGCACTTCACAATCAAAAATATGGCTAGGTGAGTAGGGAAAAGCTAAAAGAAACTTGGAGTCTTAAACTGAATAGAAGATATAATGTGAATGTACCTTGACTGAACTTATTCTCCTGTAGTCTTCCAGTGATGTGTACAGATCAGCAAATCAGAGGTGGTATGATCTAAGAAATATAATGATCATTTATCCTACTGTTTATTTCCAAGAAATAGTGTTACTGGTTCAGAAAATCAGGCAGCAATAATCCAGACATAGTTTTATATTTAAAACCCTGTTATTTCTTAACTTGGTGTCTGATACTTGATAAAAATTTGGCAAAAGATCTAGAGAATATGTTTCACACTAATGCTTTTTCATCCATTTTCATCTCAGGTCTTATAATAAATGTTCTTGTCTATCTCAAAATATGCTTCAAGTGAAGGCAGAGGCATATGTGAGAGGTAGTGTAATAAATATTTTGAGCAGATATCAGAATTGCTACACACTAACCCTATCAAACCTATGCAGATGGAAAGGGATTTAGCAAACAATGTGCACTGAGATATCTGCACCCTTACTATGGATAAAGGGACATAAAGAGTATTTGTCTCTTCTATAATGTTTTTTCTTAATCTTGCTATAATCATAAGCTATTTCTCTGCCATGCAAGAAATGCAGCTTTGAATAAGAATGAACTGCAGAAGAGAACCTGAAAGGGTATACAAATCACTGAACCTCTATTACTTCAGCTTCCATAAGACTTAAATTTGGAATCTTAAAGTCATACACTCTTCACTTTGAAGAATACACCAACATTAAGATTCTGTTTAGACACACAGTCTCCTACAGCTCTAAAAACTCAGTTCATGATCCAATTTTGGGAGGGGAATGAAAGATACTTTAGTTTGCCCAACTCCCCAGTGCAGAAATGCAGCAGTTTTGATAGAGGTTCCTGGCTGTGATCAGGCACCATATCATGAGCAGTTAATGTCAGGTACCTGTACCCTAAAGAAAGGTTTGATTGCCTGAGAATGACTGACAGGGCTTTGTTGAGTTAGAATGTATGCTGTCTCATCAGTATTTAATATTTCCAAGGAGGAACTGAGAGGGGACTGGTGATGATGTCAGTGTTGCTAACTGCAGTATCTATGTGGGTTTTATTTCCCTTTCCCATAAGTAAGCTGGACTGGCATAGAACAGCTCTGTGGTATTTCAAGTTGTGATACTCCAAAGGTCAATCAAAGTAGCAATCAAAGAGTATAAAAATATAAACTTGTATCAGTGGCTTCAGCTCAGAATGACAAAGCTGGTCACTAGCAACATACATCAGCAGGGACTGACCTTAATAACTGCCTTTGACCTTGCATAAAAAGTAATTTCCTAGTGACCAGAGTGCCTGCAGAAAATGTCCTGTAGAAATCTCCACCAGGATGAAAACTGTTTCTAATTCTTGCTCTAATGGTGTTTTTCCCTGCAGATGACCTGGTTTCTGTGACAAGACACTAAGTATTCTACTTAACACCCTCCTGTGGACTGACTACTGCATTAATCACATAAAAATGTTAACTACCCTTGGTAAAGTAAAAAAAAAAAAAAAAAAAAAAAAAAAACACAAAAAACCAAAAAAAAGAAAAAAAAAAAAAACCACTCCCCAAATCAATTAGAAAAAGAAATTAAAAAAAAAAAAAACCAAAACAAAGAAAAAAAAAAAAAACCACCCCCCAAAACAATTAGTAAAAGAAATTAAAAAAAAAAAAAAAGAAAAAGATCAGATGCAAATATCACTCTTCCAAGTGTGAGCTGTAACTAATTTAGAAGTTCATGTTTGAAAGAAGTGTATCACTCTGGATACTAACAGCTCAAAAACTAGTGCAAATAAATGGCTCCTGAGAGGGTGATATTCAAGGATAGCCAGGAATTCCCAGTTTTAATCTGCCATAATCAGTGACAACAAAAAAAATGTATCAGAATAATCAGCTCTCCCTTTTCCTCATTACTTTTCATTAAGTGGATTAAGTAGCTTTTTTAAAAAAAATATTTTGTTTGTTCATATTAGAAAACTCAAAGCATATCTAAGCATCGTTGTGTTTCGAAATTATGTCTATTTTGCTTTCAGAAAAAGACTGTAAGGCAAATACTCAATAAGCACTTAAACCAGACCTATAAATCACTGAATAGGAATTTTGAGCTGGTTTTGAAAGCTTGGCCCTGGGGACATTTGTTCTGAAGGACAGGGGGTGTCAGGGGATTTTGCCTGTGCAAAATTCCAGCTTGATAACGCTCCCACGTGGCTGCAGCTACTGCTCTAAGCTACGATTGCCATCCTAGGCCATTCCTACATGGTCAACTTTGAAGAATCACAACCGGAAATATAACATTTTATACTCCCATTGTTACTTACAGGAAAGGAACTGAATAAAATTGGCTCTTCAACACATGCCTAGCCTATTTTCATAACCATAGCATTATATCCTAAGTTTTTAATCTATGTTACTTCAGTAACAATATTAGCCAAAAGACACTGGTTGTTGCTTGGAGTTTTTTTTGTTGTTTTGGGGTTTCTGTGTATTTGGTCATTTGGGGCTTTTTTATAATCTCAGTCTTGTTTGCAAAGAAGCTGTACAATTTTGCATCTCACTTTGCATGAAATATGCCTCCCAAAAAGTAGGTGAATGGATCAAGAGTTAAAATGATGGATGTAAACTTTTGAGAAAAATGAGTGTCCATCGGTTACTACAATTCACATGTGAAAGGTATTTCTTCTCGATAAAAATAGATTCCTGCTACATACTAATGAAAAATAGATATTAATATAATTTTCTAAAACAAATAGTAAGTTAACCACATCCATGGTTAAGTTCTGGAGTCTACTCTTTCTTGATTGAAACTACAAGTCATCACAAATTACATTTTATTAATAAAAAGACTGCAAGAACAAGGAGTTTGGTGAAACAACACTAACAATTCTTGTACAGTGTATGCAAATAATTTTTCAACCATAAAATAAAGGAAATACAAAAGTCTAAGCTCCACCTATTAACTCCACATCATAGGTTGGTATACTATGTACGTGTTACCAAACTGACTCGAGGGAGCAAAGCCCTGCGAAGCCAGACACACACACTCCTTGTGGAGTGTACAGACATTACACCCTTCAAGTGAACAGCCTAAAAATAATAAACGGTTGCTATACTTACACATTTTTCCCCCCCATAAATAATTATTGGAACACTAAATTTACAATTTTACTTCATCCAAAGAAAGCAAACACCTCAATCTAACGATGAACTGGTCCCTAACTTCAGCAATAGTGTGTGTTTTCATAGAATCAAGAATATCCTGTGTTGGAAAGGACCCACAAGGATCAGTGAGTCCAACTCTTAGCCCTGCACACAATTATCCCCAAGAGTCACACCATGTGCCTGAGAGTATTGTCCAAACACTGCTTGGACTCTGTCAAGCTTGGTGCTGTGATCACTGCCCTGGGGAGCCTATTCAGTGCCCAACCACTCTCTGGGTGAAGAACCTTTTTCTAATATCCAACCTAAACCTCCCCACAACAACTTTCCTCGGATCCTGTCACTGGTCACCAGAGAGCAGAGATTACCTTGCTCTGGCCTGTCTGCCAAGGAATCAGCATGCCAAGCAGGTTGTCTGCTTCCCCCCAGAACTTTTTCCTGCCCTTTGGAAGCCCTCAGGGTCTGTGCATTACTGGCAGCTCTCACTGACTTAATTTGACAAGAATGTAGATGTACACATTTTCGCTCTGCAGAGCGATGCTACCTGCTTTTAACACATCAGGGGGAGACGGCTCTTATCCCGTGTATTACCAGATCTCATCTTGGTCACCACGGCAGGTCCAAACCCTCAGCCAGAGCAAGAGGAGCCAAGGAAGGTGTTTCAGCGCCCCGGGACAGCGGTGCCTGCGCGCAGCGAACGCTGCCATCTGGTGGCAGCCGGGGGAACGGCAGCCCCGCCTTCGGGGGCGCGTCGGGGGGCATCGGCACCTTCCTTATGCCTTTAGAGATCGTAGCGGCTGCGTGGATCGATACGCAGCGGAAAACTGATGGAACCTCTCACTGTAACCATAAGCTATACCAAAATCCTTCCAAGACAGCCGTGATAATATATTTATGCTCCTGGCAAGAGACTTGAGTTAGTTCAGCAAGCTTCTACTGCAAATGTGGTATGAATAGCAGACCTGAACTCCAAGGGAAAAAAAATCAAAGGTAGAACAGGTGAGAGGGCTTCTACACGTGGGATACTGGATGCCAGAACTTGGATAATTCTGCAATTTGTCCTAGGTTAATCATAGACTAAAGCAAAGTTGTTCGATTTCATATTGTCAGTATAAAGCTATTATGTCGACACAGAATTAGGCTGCAAACGAGTACTCAAAGATTAGTGTGTGCCTTTTCAAAGAATTTCTAGCTAGCACTTAAAACAACTCTTTGTTTCTGTTTCAGCTTTCTGTCATCATAGCACCCAGCCTTCCAAGATGTGATGTGGTCTCAAATGCTGTTAGTGAGTCCAGGCATCAAAAGAACTCAGGTCTTCCACAATAGGGCCCACTCTCCTTGTTAAATAGAAGCACAATATTTGTGAATGCAACTATTTTCACTCCCATATATTTTTGTTGTCCATTTCTGTATCTTCTACTGCATCTCTGCTGCAACATCAGGGAACTTTTCTCATGCAGAGTCTAGACAGATACTACATATTTGAAATAGCATGAGACATTTGGAATAAAGTTTGTTTACATGTCTGGAGTTTTATGTCCTTATCTGAACCAAACTGCTTGTGCTTCTGAGAGTCATGCATTGTTGCTCATCATAAAGTTATCTCACCAGACACACTGCTCCCAATTTAGAAGAGTGAGCAAACGCACTTGAAACATAACAAAATTGGAATGGGCTAACAAAGCAAGTACAAGAATTATTCAAGGTCTCACAATTCAGTTAATATGCTTTCTTCAAAACAAAGGTTAGCGAAGAGTACATGGACATTCTTGCATGGGTATTTGAGAAGAAAAAAATACAGGCTATTGAAATCAAGCAGAAAAAATACAAGATGAAGTGGCTGAATCTGTAAAAATGCAGATTAAAAATCAGAAGTGCATTTCTTCTGAGTGAAGGTTAAGCATTCAACCATTATAGGCTGACACTTGAAGCCTTCAATTCAAGATTAGAAATTCTTTAAAAATACATTTTCTATGATTCCAGACAGCTCCTGAAGCACTGTAGAAAACACAGGTTAATTATCTATAGCCTGAATTGTACAAAGAGCCTGATTAGATGATTTTAACATGTTTTGCCTTTCAGAATCTAAGAATACTTGATATTAAACTAAGCATGTGAATAATTCCTTCTCTGTTTACTAATTTCAGTAAGTTCAACAAGATAACTGAGTGGCCTAAATTTCAGCATGGGATTATGTGTAATGCTGACACAAGACCACAATTAGCATCTTTAGGAGGATACAGATGTCTCTCTAAGTTGATCATACACCAACTAAGAATGCTATAGCAGTCTCAAGAAGAATAGGGAACATTGTCCAGTTTTCAGTGAGGGTTTTTTACCGCTCAGAGAAACCTCTTTAGAGATTTGAATCTGCCTAACAGCTGAGATTCAACCACTCTGTAGGGAATCTGTTATAACATGACATCTAAAATACTTGAAAAATAAAAGAAACTTGGAAAATTAAATTATGTTTCCATTCACCTGATTTCATTCCAAGTCTGTAATGCCTATTATACATCAGCTGGGTTATATTTTAGACTCATTTTAACTACTTAACAATGTTCTGGAGGTCAATATCATTTTTGACCTGATGAATTAGAAAGGTGAGATTTATAAACAATATTGACTAGCTCATACCTAAGACGACATATCAAAACTATGCCGTATTCTTTCTCAAATTCTTTCTTGCTTTCTTCAAGTCTTTAAAAGAGCACATCATTTCATGCTACATAAGTCTCTCATTAAGAGCCTTAGAGCCCTTTATAGGTTTTCTGTCTTCTCCACAAATTTCACCCATAAGTAGGAACTAATCAGTCCCAGTCTGGGATCCAGGTACCATGTTTTATAACCCACATCTTGCAGGTGAGCCTCACGGTTGCCATGACAACTTTCTGTGTATGATATCAAAATCTGAATTTTCCGTCCTTTTAGGGCAGCTGCTGCTGCAAAAAAAATTAAACTGCAAAACTAAAAAAGACCAAGCAGGCACTTAGAAATCACTTCATCAAGAAAACACAGTTTTCAGACCTGTATTTCTGTTATTTCAAATACTTTTCTTATGCAGTTTACAGCACCTTTCAGGAAGCACAGAAACAGCAGGAAGGCAAGACAGTAAATACAGTGGGTGAGTGCATGTGCGTGTAGTTAAATACATAAAAGTCCCACGCCAAAAATCTCAAGAAGGCTGAGAAGAATGGCCTTCCAGGCTTCCTCGTAAGAGAAGAATGAAGATTGCAGTCACTTCACAGAGAGATCCTGCCTACTAGTGCAGTATCTGAGGTGGATTTCACAATGAATGCAAGAATTCAAATCCTTAGCCTTATCTATATACATATATGTATGTATGTAGAGACATGTGGATGCATGTGCAGGTATAACACATGCACATCACATTTGTGCTTTGTTTGCATTCACGGGGTGTTCTGCATGGATTTTCTGCTCTCCTTGCCTGAAAGCTGACCAGACACCTGGGAACTTCTACATTGACCTCAGCAAACTTTGCACAGGTCTCTCAAAAAGCACTATGGGACAATACAAATTCCAGAATTATGTTGCTTTGAGCAGTTTCCAAGAAGGAAAACACAAAGCTTTTTTTTCCTTGATCACAGAGAATTCTGAACCTTTTGGGAGAGCCTTTGAACTTCCATTAAATGTGATCTGTTTAATGTTTGGATCTGTCAAAGGAGAGGCAGTCAGATAAACTGGGCCAATGTTGAAATGGACTTGCTTCCAACACCTCTACAGTGTAATCACATCTCCCTGAGCACCTCTGTAGATAATTATTGAATTAGACATTCAAAGAGGTGATAGACAAACAGAAATCAGGCAAATAAAGATAATCTACCCTTTTTCTAGGCATTCAAAGGGATTCAGACCTACAACAAAGGAGTTTTATGTGTTCCACTGCCTAGCTAAAGTATTAAACTCTTCATGGCTGACATGTCTTTGGAGCTGAAAACTGTTGGCAAAATGTTCATTGTTTTTGTCTCAGTCTAGGAAAACGAGATATTGTTTCTGTATTACAGTACTCTGAAATGAGTCACCTACAGCAGCATAACCTGCCATATCCATTAGGTAACAATAGAGCAGACATCAATTTTCAATCTTATCAGAAGTCACCAGTCCGTAAGTATTAGTGGCGCCTACTGAATTTTATCCAGGGACCTAACAGAAAACATCTGTTCTTTTACTTCACAGCAAATCAATAGATTAAATCAACGTTCTCTTTTCTCCCTTATTCCATTCATTAAAGACATAGGTTTTCTTTCATTTTTCTTCTATTTCTTTTAATAACCCACTTCTCTTTGCAAGTCAAATCCTAGTATATTATAGAGATTTCTATGTCTCTTTCTAGGCTTACTTGGGGAGACACATATCTACGCACTAGCAAAAGAGAAGCAGAAGCAATTATTTTTGAGGGATATTTACAAAGAGCTTGATAAAATTATACCTAGTATCTGGACCAAAGCCCAGCAATCCTTAAAAAGACCTAACCTAATATTGTTTATCGCCTTTTCTGCCTTTTCTCATGTCTATAATTTATGCTACAAAATGTGATGCAGTTACTAAAAAATCCACCTCTTATACATTTCACCAATGCACCAAAACATCACAACTGTCAAGTAAGATCTGCTTTGTGGAGTCACCCACATTGCAATACCTACTTAGATAACTACCAGATTCAAAACTGAGCTATGCTAGTACACATCATCCCATCAGTTTGCATCATCCTGCCAGTACTGTATATTAGGTTTGCACCAAGACATACTAAACAATACAGGCCCATACCCAGTCTAATGTGCTTATAGATGAAAAGTACTCTTCACTTAAATAATAGACAAAACTGGGGACTTCTGGACTAAGAAGGAGAGAGATCAAGGTAGAAGTGATAAAAAAATAAATAAAAAAACCCAGAGGCAGAAACTGTCATTCTTCTGTGAACAGCAGAATTAGTATTAAAAATGATCACCAAGATAGCAGAACAAAAATTTATTTCCTACTTGCACAGGTGTTAAAGACATATGCATATAGATAAAGTATTATTTTTTTTCCTCTGAATGACCATCTCCAGATAGCAATCTTCAATATTAAAATGGAGGAAAAAAAACCCTTATGTACACAGTTTTCCCCTTTTCTCTTACCTGTGGAGACCTTACATGGTTTATGCAGTCTAACATGAAGATAAAATATGAAGTACTAAGGAACATACCTATTTTTACTCCGATACGTAGATGCAAATAAAACACAAGAGGGGCATATTTGACTTGAACTGAAATAATGTTGTATTTGTTATAGACATTGCAAAGGTGTTACAAGAAGTGTATGAGAGTTTTATTTCTTTGTGTATGAGAAGCTGATAAACAGCACTGGTCTATAATAAAGCAATATATACAAGTATATGAAATGCTTTAAATCACCCAGCGAGGATAAATCACTGACTGATCTAGATAACAATTCCACTAGAACATTTTATTGTCTCGTGTGTGTGTATGGAAACCTGGCACAGCAGCTCCTACAGAAAACCAGTAACATGGGAACAGTGCCTCACAATGAGAGGAATCAAGCCTTTTGCCCCACATCATGACTGGATTAAGTCCTTTTTGGGCCTGTAACTTTGAAATACATTCAAAAGCTCAGAATCATGTCATTTCAAACCTTTCTGTCAATTTAGTGCAGCACCATGAGAATCTTGTCACTGGGACTATCAGCTGTCATTGAGCTGCCGCGTGAGGGAACTTCTTCCCACAATTTGAGGTAAGGATTAGGAGAATTTTAATAAGGGAAAAGAGAGTTATTACTGGAAATTAATTTAATACGGGGTCAAGGCAAAGAGAGATGTAAATAGACACCTTTTAGGATAAGAGAAGAAGCAGAAAGAGGGGGAAAAATTGGAGAAGTGGCAACTCACAGCCAAGCAAAAGCTTGTCTGGAATGGTGCAATGGCTGAGCACCCCAAATGTGGGATACCTTGTCAGTCAGGAATGGAACTGATGAATGACAGAATAGCAAAGTCTGTCAAAAAGTGGGATATTGTTACTTTATTTCTCAGTTCCTGTGAACAAAGCAGTTTTTCCTTGAAATTACTCTTTGTTAGCTATTAAACCAACGATGCCTCACTTTCTACTGAATAAAAACCATAAGAAATGAGGGGACCTGAGAATGACTGAAGCAAAACTCCGCAAAATAATTAAACCTCAGACCTACCCAATTGCTGACATCAAATGTGTAAAAGTCATTGATAGTTCTCTGTCTCATGGGAAACAGAGATTGATGAAACACAGCTGTGTTCACAGCCATTGATGGCATACATCATCATTTCCACAGCACTCACATTAAATTACTTAGCAACTATAGTGCCAGTATAGATTATGGGATAACCCAGTCCTTTCTTTTAATGTCAGGCATCTGGAATTTCAGGGTCAGAGGAACCTTTCTTCCTTTTTTTTTTTTTTTATGTCAAGACAGATAAAGTAGTAATAACAAAGGCATGAGAATACCAACTCTCCTCTAAGCAATATGTATTCACATTGCACTCAAAAATAACTTTTCAAGTAATCCTAAATTTTAATATATATTAATATCCAACTGCAGGAGCACAGGAAAAGGGAGAGAGGCTTAGACTAACAAGAAGTTCAAAAAACATCCTGTAAAAGTATTGGCAATTCAGCATCCTTCTATATGAACCACAGCTGTGCAACTTGCCTATTTTCATTACATTAGGAGAGCTGGGAGCCTCATACCCTCAGAAAACCAGCTCAAGTGACAGAAGGTCCAAATGATCCCTTCTAACCAGAAGTAGATGGTACTTAAA
The DNA here is from genome assembly GCA_013396655.1 of Campylorhamphus procurvoides. Classification (NCBI taxonomy): domain Eukaryota; kingdom Metazoa; phylum Chordata; class Aves; order Passeriformes; family Dendrocolaptidae; genus Campylorhamphus; species Campylorhamphus procurvoides. The sequence goes on along the minus strand of WBMV01003598.1, from coordinate 1,435,211 downwards.
TGCAAGACCATTCTGGACCATATTAAATTAATCCTGGAATCGCAACTGAGGTGCTTAAACACAGGAACTTAAAGCACCAGGAGATTTGACTGAAATCCAGCTCATGTGATTAAAACTGGGCAAGTGCTGCACTTGCCAGTTCAAGGATTCAAAGGTAGTCTCTGCATCTAAAGAAACTTTTATTTTGAAAGCAGACTGCACAACTAACAAGCACTGTGATTCTACTGTGTTAAAAGAAAAAAAAAGAAAAAAAAGAAAAAAAGAAAAGCAGCAACTGAATGTGCCTTATTAATAAAAAGAAAACCTTGTATTTGCAGGTTATTTTTCTCAGAAATTGAACTTACCATGATACCTAATAGAGTTATAACATAAGGAAGCATCAAGGCAGTAAAGAGAATGTCTTCCAAAACTGACAAGGGGTAGTTTAGTCTAAACCACAATGAAAAGCGTGAATAATAAAAATAAGAAATTACAGATATTCAGTGGACTAATCTCTAGAAAATAGCAATAGCCTTGGGAAACCATAAGAGTTAAGTCACTTGACCAGGTTATTAATTTTATGAAAATGTATTCCAGAAAACCCACAACTCAGACATGTACACATTTCCATGCTGTAGAGGTCCTTTATATTGTACAAAATTTTAGTTTCCCACCGTTTTATTTTACTAAACTTTGAGATGATTCTTACATTACAACTTTTTCCCCTGATGTAGGTTGTTGAGGGTTTTTGCTTGCTATTGGCTCCACTTACAATCACATTTTTATAAACTAATTAGAAAAAGTCATAAAAATCCTGATTTAACTACTAGCTGGTTCAGTAATAGAGAACATAAACAATTTCTCCTAAAATGGGTGAAAATTATGAAGATCATTAAAGTAGCTTGTCACTCAAAGTAGATCCTGGTTTGTTGTTTGGCCACTGTATTTGTGTAAAGGGAGTTCACATTTAAAGGTTTCATCACAGTATCTTAAACTACAACTCAGCTGTCCTGAGGCTACCAACTTTAAAACATTTTATATGAAGCAAATTAATAGTCTGAAGTCCCATTCAGCATCATGTTTAATGCCCTCAGTAACTTGAAAAATAAGAAATAAATAAGAAAACACCTGAACATATTGTATTTCTTGCAAGTTTCCACTGCTGTTGATAACCTCAAATGGCTGTGGCCATTATATTTATTTCCAGCAACAAATTTAACCTGAGATCTGACAGGATACTGCTCCAATTTTCATTCTGAACTGAGAGCTTTGGTGCTCAAGTACATCAGTTAGGAAACTGCAATAATTCAATCAACACAAGGAGATAATATTCCACCCCAAAGCACATCCCAGCCAAAGACGACTAGATGGCACCTACTTTGCATAACTCATCACCTCTGTAGTAAGTATTGTAACAAGACAGAACCAGATAGCAAATTAGAAGAGAAGTAAGAGAATCAAGAGTCCAGCATTTTCTTCTGGGATATCTCAGAGAAAATAATACAACTACTGAATACATGTCATTTATTCCGCTTAGTCAACATTGTATAGCAAACCACTGTAAAAGGCCAGGACCACTGAGGGAATAGAAACAAGTGATTATTTTGGGCCAGCTGAGATATTCTCCAAGTAGGAAGACATTGCCTACCTGGAAAGTACTCAGAATGGATTTTTTTTTTCCCAGTCTTAAATACCTGAACGCAATCAGATGCTGCAACTAATAAATTCAAGGTAATGCTTAATCTGCCTCAGTTAACATCTCAGTTGTCCTGAGACATTCATGAACTTCAATGATCTAGAGGAAGGAGAACACATTCCATCACTCCCTGGGAACAAAATAGACTCGCTGACCTATTGTATCTGGACACATACAAAAATACAGCTGTGCACAGCTTTCCTCAGAGAAAGGAGATGGAGGCTGGACCATTTTCCAGGCTGGGTGCTAACTTTCCACACTCTCCCGTTTTGCCAGGTTACAACATGTTACAGTGACATTTCTGTTTTCTGTCAAGGCCAGATGTCTTTTTTTTTTTTCTTTCTTTCCTATATTTTCGATGGTTGAGGAAACAACTCTCTTTACTGGGAACCTTTTTTGCAAATATTTCCCTACCTGAAATATTTTTCCTGTCTGAAAAGGCACTTTGCATGTCCCTAAATCCCTGTCCTAATCAAGGGATCCAAAGTTTCATTTATGCAATTGGTAACTGAGCCTCATTGCACTGTGATGAAGCCATTCAGTAGTCATACAACTCTGTAGCAGCCTAGTATATGACTGGTTTTAAGAGTGATTGCTTGTTCTGTTGGTCAGATGCAATTGCAGAGCCTGGGGAACTGTGATGTATAGCAGTAGGCTATATTTTTAATTCATTTTTTATCCTCTGGTGAGCTGTAGGAGAATGTTTATTTGTTGTTTTAGCTAGGCTGGGCTGGTATCCAGCATTACAGATATTGACTAGGAAGGGCAAATTCTGTCCTGTACCCATTTTTGCTGTGCTTCCATGTGCTGTTTATAAAAACAGGATAAAAATAAAGCACAACTGACTGAGGATTTATGCCTCAGAGTAATTTATCCATGCCTTGCATTTTCAGTGCTATTATTCCAAGGACTGAAGTCACCACAACCAATTTGACCTATGTTTGACCACTCTGGCAGAAAACTCCATTAAAGATTTTTGCAAAAGGTGCTAGAATTTGCCTTTCCTTTCTTGTACCATCAATCACAGTGCCTTTCCATCTTCCCCAGGATCAAATATTTCCCTTAGAAGTCACTCTTTCTTAAATAGCTATAGTTTTAGCTCCATCTGCCTACCTACAATATTATATACCTACCTGCCTCAGATGAGTATGAGAATCGTAACACCTCCCCACCTCCTGCCATCCACAGCTCATTAAATTAGAGAACATCAAAAAGGATGCAAAAGTGGATCACCACTGCAATGAGTGACCACAAGCAGCATGTATTCTTTCCTCACCCTATATCTTGCATACCATAAGGTATGTCTTTGAGAAACAAGTCATTCAGTGGTTCAATTGTTTTATTCTTCCTCCTTAAAAAAGAAGTATGGAAGCAGGTGACACTCTACAAGAGTATTTTTGATATGCAAATATCTGCAGGAGCAGCTCACTTGGGTGGGCTGTCTCCAAGATGGGAAAATCCCCAAGACTGGCTCTGGAGAGGCCAGCAGTGCTTCACGGGGAGCAAGACAGCAGCAATGGATATTACAGCAACTGCTGTGGAAAATTCCCCCTCCTCCCCTGAGCATCTGTTCTACATGTGTTAAACAGATCTTCTTTGTCTCCTGTCCAGCAACATGTGAACGAACTCGAGTTCCCTCGGGGAAGGAAGGGATACAAGAGAAGTCAGCCTAAAGATTTGTGCTGGAAGGATAAAAGATAACAGCCTGTCAAACTGCAGACCTTTAAAGCTTAACACTTTCTTTCAAATTTGCTCTCACACTGCTATCTACTGCCAAAATACTACAAGTTTGTGACCCCAACTTACATTTACTGCTTCTTATCAAGACATTTCAGATGGGGATGAAAAAAGTAGAAAAATACAGTGTATAAACAGAAAAATTTAATTGGTATGTTTGTATCATAAAATTATCTTGAGATCTGTTCAATTTTTAGCAATCACAACTATGCAAGGCAGCCTGTGGTCTCAGGCAAACATTTGCTTTGGTCATTTCTTTGCAGAAGTGATGTTATTTCTTCCCACACAAACAAACCTTCCTCAGGATCCCTCAAAAAGTCTCATTTCACAGTTTAGTAAATTCAAAATGCCAAGCCATCAGATCCACCAAGCCACATAAACATGTAAACAACACAATTTCATGTAGAATCAAAGACTAATCCAAGATTGCTCAAAAAAGCCTGAACTAAAATATTTGGTGTTGGGTTTTATTGGTTTTTTTAGCTTAGGATATCCCCTTAAAAGCAGTGTGCAAATGTACTAAAGCTCCTTGTAACAGAGTTGGCTTCAGAAAAGTACATTTAAGTCAGAGCAGGACAATTGCTGAAAAAAAGAAGTTCTATTAACAACTAAAACCTATCAGTATGATAACAAGACCATGTTGGTTTAAGGTCCCAAGTCCCCAGGAAGACATTTAGTGGGTAGCATTTGCCTAAACTGGTCCTCCTGGAGTCAGACTCATGCTTCAAAATCACAGTGTAGAGAAATTTACCTCAGTTTTCAGACTGCAGCATATTTTATAGCATTAGCATTTCAGACTTTGAGTAATTCACACAGTTTCTGTAAACAGTTGTAATCAGAGGAAGAAAAAATGGCCTGAAAATCATTCTTTTGTTACTCCCTGAAAAGGAAGCCTGCAGAGGCACATCCTGAGTGACATAAAGTATATGTTGAGGTGGAAATCTTCAGCTACTTCCCAAAAGAATTGGGACAACTAATATACCTGCCTGACATATGAGCGGTGGCACAAATTTTTTAAATTACCAGCTAATTGAATTAAAAAATATTTTGAATGTTACTCTATAGTACAGATGCATTTAAATGCCAGCCCACTCTCTTCGCAGCTGGCAATTTAAAAAAACCTGAGGCAGGATAAACAATTCAGTCTGAGAGGCATCTCATTTCGATGAAAGTGGTATTTACTTAGTAGTAACACAAATGATCAGTACAAGAAACACTCACGAGAAAAGCAAAAAAGGGAAAAAAATGGAGCAGTGGAGACAAAGGAGGGATTTGGAAGAAAGACATTTTGGAGGGCTCAGATGGCAGGTCAAGGAAATGCTGCTTCCTCCATACCCTTATTTCTAGCTACCTTCTGCATGCTCTGGCAACATACTAAGGATTTCCATGAGATGGCATTGGTAAGTAAGACACACGGAGTTGCTGAGAGTCATCCTCTACTTGCTTTGCCTGCACCTGGACACCAGCCCCGCACAAGCTGTATGAGAGACTAAAAGGTTGGCTGCTTCCTCACACATCCGTTTCTGGCAAAGATGGGTGTAGTACAGTAGTACCAGATCCTACAAAACCACCTGTGGTCCCCCTGGTCCACCTACAGAAGAGTACGCAGCATGTGTCTGAGATCACCTGGATCCTCCATCCTTCAACCTGTGTGTTTCCTCGTTTCAACTCTTTTCTCACTGAGGCCACCCAGGAGCTGACTATCAGGAAAATCTATTAGCTGCTGTTCACCTGGTCTAAATTTTAAAAGGTGAACAAGAGGGTACATTTCCTATTATGAATCCTCCATTCTCTACAGTTCCACAAATTATTCCATTATTGCATTTCTTGTTGAGTAAAGATCCACATTTTGATATCGTGTATAATGGAAACTCTTGGTTTTCTGGAATTCATTACAACTTTGATCCAATTCAAGCATACTGGTAAGCATGAAACAATAGAAAGGTCCTTCCAACTGTCACCTTGGATTTGTCATCAAATATTGAATATTATGGAAAAACTTTCAAGAGGTGAAATATATACTTTCCAAACTGGCAAAATAAGCAAAATGACACTTCATCATGTTTAACTGACTCTCAGGTGTCTCCCTACAGCATTTGTACTGACTTGCAGTTAGCTACAGTCATTCTGTCAGGTGGGTTTTAAGCTTGATCAAGGGTTAAAACCATTCAAACAAAAAAATCCTACAATTTTGATATTATTACAGTTGATAGATAATATATTTTATCACATCATGACAAAATACATATTGTAGCAGTGAGACTCTACTGTCTGTGTATATGCCATACCCTTAGCCCACAGTGCATCTTTTAAAGCAGTGTGGACAGTTAAAGTTAGCAAACTGTACCAGCTCATTTCCAAGATAGAAATTCGCTGCAAGCCATCGATGAAGTCTGCACAATGAGAGTTCTCGGGTCTGTTATGTCACCTACACAAAACTCTGATTTATTTCATCTGCAAATCAAGTCTGTCTGTTCTCTGAATACTTGAAACACAGCCATTGGCTTACAGTCCAAAGTAAAACATAGGTATTGCTGTAATTTAAAATGTTATAATATGTTTCTAAGTTTTATATGTGTTAGTTATAATATTATTCTGTGTTTTAATGCACTGGAGTGTGCATTGTCTGAAATGCAACAGGGAATGTTTGACAATTTCTGCACAGCTCAAATTACCAAAACAACTTTATGTGATCTGTATGGTCAGATGGATAAAATTCATAATAGAATAGCCATATAAAAATAGTGAATAACTGATTCAGCAATTATTCTTCATGTACTCATTTTGGTTATTAAAAAATAAAAGTAATTCTGCAAGCCTTCTGTTGTTGACGTTTTTTCCGTGGTATAGAAGCACTAAAATCAACAACCTCTGCCTCTCAGTCATAAAAGTACAGGCCTATGTATGCACATATTAATAGTATAACATTTGAAGATTCTGAGTCTTGGCTAAAATGAGTCCATCTGCTGTGCTTCAAGTAAGATATTCCCATAAAATACAGATGCAATAAGAGATGTACACTTGCAATCTCCTGCTTTGGAGTTTAAGAAAAAAAGCGAAACCTTCTGCCTTGAAGAAAAAAATATCTAAGGCAAACCAGCTAAGCACAAATGGCTTCATCTTTTGATGTTGCTGGATCAAGCATTCTTTGCTGGCATGTTCAGAATCAAAAGAAACATCCTGATAATGAGACATAGTGTTTTTGTGATCTTTTTTGATTTCCTGTATTAACATTAATGAAATAAAGAAGGCAACATCTGAAGTCTAAGGTCTTCAGTCTTGCATAGCACATTAAAAAAAAAAAAAGTTCTTCATGGCCAAAAGAGAATTTAAAAAAGCAGTTACTTATACATCCCTCCAACAAAAATCTTATAAACTTATATTGTGATACACAAACCTATTTCTCATTAAGTTTAATGTTCTCTACTTGCTTTCCTTATCTGTTTACTAATGCTCCATTTATGGGAAAAGTCACATAAATGTTCAGGCTGTTGGATTGCTGACATCCCCAGAACAGGGTTTACCTGAAGCCAACATGGCACATACTAAACAGAAGCTAACAGATACATACTGACCTATGTGCAACAGGACTTTCACCTGTTGCTTGTATATTTATGATTCTTCTATAGAAGGCAGCCTTCTTAACAACTTTATAACTCCTTGACCTCCCAGAAGAATTGATTTGGGAAAAATAAAATCTAATTATTCATCTATAAACAGATGTGTTTTTCTTTTCCTGAGAATCAACAGTGAAAACTATCTTCCCCTCAAGTAAAATGGAGTTAGAATATGACTTTGGCAAGTCCCACTGCTCTGTATATTACCCCCAAAACTAATTTCAGAGTAACCTCTCTTTCTGGTTTCTGTTCATTCCTACCATGATGAAAATACAACTGTTCCAATTTTAAGAACAGAAACTAAACACCAGCAATCTAAAAGCTGTTCCAACTAAATGTTTCGAGGAATACTGAAAGTTTTTGGTTCACTGAAGCACTTAAACATGTGCATAACTTTAAAGATAGGGGTTGATTGTATTGGTTTACAAGAAGATTATCCCTAAACTGGAGTTTTAAATATATATGGCTTTCCTCTGATGTGAGTCAGAAAAACACCTTCTTTGACTTCAGTTTAATAAGGTACAGGAATATGTACTTAAGGGTGGTACCTTCTCAGTTGGCCAAGGAAGGCAGCACAAAAGCATTCCTCACTGTTTAAGAGGTTTATTTGTGCTGTAGAAAGAAATCACTGTTTTGTATGCAGCTTTGAGAAACACTTCTGAGTGCTACCATCTTCTGCAGGAAGCATGTGAGCCTCCTGTTAGCCATCCAGGGTGTCACAGACAAAAATGGGGCCACGGGCAGTTTTCAGTCTCAAGCTCTCTTTGAACACACAAGTCAGCAATAAGAGGCCCAAAGAACCTGTGATCTCTGTGATCTCACCTATTCTGTCAGGAAATGAAACCCATGAGGGCAAAGTTATCCTCTCCAAACATGTTTCAGCTAGCAAAATTATTCTGGGTCAGTTTGATCCATTATAGCATCTGTCAAGGATATTTTTGAGCCTATCCTGGGGACCATAAAATTGGGGTTTCTATCTTATTTAAACAGTCCTCATTTTCACTCCTCCTTGGTCTCCTATTTCTATCAGGTATGATTCTGAACAGAGAACAGCCTTCATAATGCTCAAATTGGGAGGGGGGGAGGAATCCCCTTGCATTTTTTCTAAAATTATGCAAAAATTACCAAGTTACCCACACATAGGTTTTTATATCGAAGCATAAGACTTAAGTTATGATAATAGATGTTAGTTACAACTACCTTGCTGAATTTAAAAATCTAAATCAAAGTACTTTTAAAGAATTTGCAATTTTTACATGTTGGATTCTCTAAGAAAAGTATTTTTCACTTAGATATTAAAATAGTTACAGTAGTAATAAATGCTATATAACCATTGACTGGACCAGAACATACTGAAAAAGAGCACCACTTTTTGTACTTACTTCATCATTCCTATTAAAGTCTTATTTTGGGGTATCTAATTTCTCAAAGCTCATGCCTGCATAAACATTTAAGCTTCTTATTAATATAGCTGAGCTTATTTCTTTTTATCTTAATATATTCAGTACCTCAGAAGGCGCCACAGCTGGAATGCAGCTCTTGGATATGGCTCTTAAGTGCTTCAAAGGGAATGGGAGAGGTCAGCATGCCTGAAAGAAAAGATATCACCACTGCCAAGGACCAAAGAGATTGTGACAAGATGGGAATACAGAAGTTAATATAGAAAACCAGGGACAGAACCACTGAGGTTCTAGTGGTAGGAAAGTTAATTTTTTTGTTTTCTGAAAAGGAACCACGGAGCATATTCAACAAACAGAAAAAGCTTTCACAAGAGCTAAGTGAAGGCTACAGCAGAGAGATTCCTTACGGAAACATGAATCAGCTTAAAAAAAAAATAGCACTTAATTGCAAATCAATATTATTTCTGAGAAACAGACCACACTGTTTTTGTCAAGCTAAAACATCAGGTTCTGAGATATTTGAATAGTTAATTGGGCTGCTTGTGTGTGTGCATACACATACACACACGCATCCTTAATTTCTGGCTTTCAGCTATACTGGAAGTAGTGAAGTACCATAGGAAAATGCTTCTTGTAAAGGAAGCATAATGTATCAGTTTTGTTCAAAGTAATATTAGAAGACCAGTGTAAATGAAATCAGCATTTGCCCCAGTTGGCTCAGAGGAAACAAAGTCCTAAATTTATTAAGAAAGTTCAAAGGAAATATGGAAAGGAAAAGGTCTCATGAAAAGGAATGCTTATATGGAGTTGCAAGTAGTTTGTGTCCATATACAAATATTTATTCAGGGATTAATGTTAATGAAAATTCTTCTTATTGAGTTCAGCCTTCGTAACCTCTTTCAATTTTCCTAAAGTTAGTTAAATTCAGCAAAGCAAGCATTCCAGATGTGTTTTTTATGATTGCAGACAGACATCTCACAGGTAAAGCCACCTCATCCATTTCAAGAGTTTATGCTGTGAGCCACGTTGTTTTTGTCCCAGTCATTTACCTTGCATAGGAAGTTGAGCTCTTTCAGGGAAATAACAAAAAGCAATGAAGAAGAATGCAAATTTCCCACACTAATACTTTATCTGGTCTAAATATCCAAACAGTCACACATTAACTCACCACCCCTCACCATGCAGAACGCAAATTTTTATACCTCTGTGAAAACTTCACGTAACAAATGCTGAATTTGATAGCCAAGTGCAATGACAGGCTGACAAGGATTGGTCAAAGACACACAAGACAGGAGAGTTCTTTTGTCCAGTGAGTGAATCAAGATAACACCAGTCAAGAGGGCTTCGCACATGCAGGAACCTGCAACTGATACCAGAATCAACACAGTAGAGACTACAATTCTGGAAGACCAAGTATTCTACTTTCCCTACTGCTACACTAGTGTGGTCTTTAAATAGATTTAGGGTATGTCATACTCCAGCTACAGTCTTGTTTGGCCCTTGTGCCCAAACCCATGCAAGTTCATTAATTATTGATGTGATGTGTATCTGCTGCACCTGGATACTTGATTTAGTCTGTCATTCTTCTGCTTGTCAGCAACCTCCAAACTACATATATGTTTCAAATTATAAAGGAAGACAGATTAATATTGAAAATGGGCTTTCCAAAAACATGGGTAAATACAATCACTCTATTCATTTCAGACATTTGGAAATCTGACAAAACTGCATTATAAAACAAAATTATCAGAAAGTCTGCTTCTAGTCAGAAATTGTGCTAGCAAATAAAGTTATGCTAGCAAAGTTCAATAAATACATACAAGACCAATACATTAAGCAAGTTGCTAAGCCAACATTGTTAAGTATGAAAATAAAAATATGAAGCTTAAATCCCACACATGCACAAAAGCTTTGCTAAAAGAAATTTTCCATTAATTTCTTCTAATTTAGCAATTGCAGCTGCAGATTCCTTGGCCTAGAGACACTCAGCAGTAACACAAAAATCTATACACTGAAAAACATCCCTTTTACAACAGGTCAAAACCAGTTGTCAAATACTACTTTTTGGGGGAATGTCCTTCTGTAATAGTGATGCACTGATGGTAAAGCAGAACAACGCACAATCCAGATTCAGAACACACCCAAAGTTTCTATTGAGGTTCTTTGCTTCATGACAAATCATTACTCGCTTCTCATGCCTCATGACATATTAATATCTGCTTCTCACGTGATGACTCAGGAGATCGTGAACAAATGCGATTGTTCTACCCTTTATCTTTCTACAACAGAGTAAATTAAGTGTGAGCAAATCCCAGACAGCCAAATGGTAAATGAGACTGCAAAATATCCCATCACAGATAATATAGGTATTACCAGCAATGGTTGCTCCTGCCTCATTGCAGCTTGCAGAGGATGGTATCTGTTGGAACTGGCACTGAACCATCAGAACAGAGGAAGCTGGAAACAGCTCCGTAAGTAATCTTTGTGAGGCCATGCAGATCCTCCTCCTGCAAACAATTTCTATGAGCAGAATGTTCCAAGGGCTGCAAAATCCTGGGCCAGGTTCCTCTGAACTGTGCAACTGCTAAAAACTAGTTTTTCCACCAATGCACATATAATTTCTTTTATTATTCTTAGGTTTTGAACCACAAGACAACTAGAAAAAGGCAAAAGTCACTCTTCATTTATGCCAGAGGCTGAATTTTTTCTTCAACATATCTTGAACCGTGCTTTTAAAAAACAGGTCTAAAGAGTGGGGGTTAAAAACCAATATCAACTAAATGTCACAGAATTTAACATAAAAACTGCAGGCGTTATTAATTTATTTTTTTTAATTTAGGTTTGGTGTTACAATATTGATGGGTTTGGTGTTACAGACCTGTAGATGCTCTTAAACAAAAGATTCCAAAGCAACAGTTTTAGTTGATTTTATTTCAATTAATTGCAGCCTAGAAGCCTATATCAATTTGGGAGGGCCCACAAACAGTAAAACCCCTCCAAGCCTCAATGTAGCTATGTTTCTTCCTGATTTACATCTGAACTGGCTATAACATTGTAATTACCCTCATAGTTTGGAAGGCATCATTAGTAAATAAGAGAGACTGATGCAAACAAACTTGCATTCTCTAGTTACAAGCATCACAGTTGCTTCATGAAAGGAAGGGCAGAGTGAAAGGAAGCACAGCAGTGGAGCAAAGGTTCAATAACTGATGGTCTAATGTCCTCTGCCAATTCTTTAGAAACAATTTCTTTGCAGTATTTCAGTTTTCCCTGTTGACTTTTCACCTGAGTATTGATCACAGTTGATTCCATGTAGTTCATAGTAGGCTGGTCATATCATGCACGAGGGCTGTCCCTCTGCAGCGTAACATTCAGAACAATAATCCATTTGAATTGACGATTCCTTTGTAAATGAAGCCAAACCACAAGATCAGAACACTGGGATTGCATAGAAGGGCAACGAGTGACATGGGTTATTTACTGATTGATACTTCCCTATAGCAATAACACAGCTTCTATTGGAAAACATCTGGAAACATTACAGTGCAATAGTTCTTTTGAAATAATGAGGCCTATCAATCATTTGTATGACCAACGAATGTGAAAGAGCTTCATGTTGTCCATAAAACAAGCAGACTTGATGCTACTCACCCATGACTGGTGATTTCACTTTGGCCTGGACAAATAGGTATCTGCAGAGCAGCTGCTGTAGTCATAATGGAGAGTATCTTCTTTGAAAGGATGCATGTGCCAAGACTAGGGAGTGCATAATGTGGAAAATAGCTCACCAAAAGAAAGAACAAAGCCACAACTACAAAGGTAAATAAGTCAAAGAGGCTTAGCTCAATAAGATTTACAGGATCTTGAGCATGACTTTGACCATGAATACTAACAAAAATCAGTCATTGATTGTTTAATTCTTCTTTTTTTTTAGTTATGTCACTTCAAAGACTGCAGGTAAGTCATGGCATTATTAATTCTCTCTCGGTATAAACCAGATAAGACTAATATGTAAGAAGGATATGTCACCACACAGGGTAAGCAAAGACAGACCTGGAAAAACAGAGGTTGAATTTAGCTTTGTAAGAACTTACTGCTCATTAGTGGCAGAAAGATTTCAGTCAAACAAGCCCAAAAGTGTGCACTATTCATTATAGTAACACTTAGTTCTGCAAGGAGAAGCAAACTGAACTGTCAAGATTTCCCAGCTGTTCCTGCTCTCCAGTGTCGTTTAACAGGTCAATCTCACTTCTCCTGCTCACTGCACACATTGCGATGCATTCTGGTGAGCATGAGCAGTGTGCGAATGAGAAGCTGGAAAAAGGGAAGAGAGGAGGAAACTGCAGATAACGAGGAGAAAATGGCATTGAGGAATTCTTACAGTTGGAGAGAGGGACAGAAAATTAGAGTCTGATGTAGCTCTGCATTGGTTGGGGCAAGTAAAATACATTTAGTTTTTTTAGTTTGAGAATTTTCTAACATCTGCCAAGAAAAACTGGGATTCAATGTCAGATTTTACAGATTAGATCCTTTATCCAAACTACTCAGACTTGGAAAATATTGGACACCTCTATCCACATGAAGGCATCAAATCAAAGCTCTGAATTTCCTTTGCATCTCCTACCAAGTGCAATTGTTTCAAATTGCTGGAATTAAACTTATATGGAAAGACAGTTATTTGGATCCAAAATATGACTGATGACCTCTCTCCATATTTTTTTCCAGGAAAACTGAAATAAGGCAAGTATTTCTCATTTGCTATCCAAAATGCCATTTCAAGAGGACCTTTTTCACAGAACTTTGTGTTTAATCAATTTTCAAGTTTGGTGCAGAGCCCTTTACTATTTCATTAGTATTTCTTCTAGTGATCAGTCTCATCTTTCCTCACTAGCTTTTCCTTTCTTTGTCTAGGTGTGGAGAAAACAATTGATAAACCAGTCAACATTTCCAAGAATATAGCTAACAGAAGCAACTTTAGAGTAGAGAAATCAAAGCTACATGAGGAAGGCACTGACTTCTCTCAAGATCCAATCTACCATTTAATTACATTGCTGTAATGTTACATTCCTCACTATCCCTATCACTTAATCCTTTCTACTAAAAAGCTATTCTGAGGGTCATAAAAGAAAATGAAGTTCTACAGAACAGTGCAAAGTACAAATGCTCAGTGAAAACGTGGAGAGCACAGAATACTCCCAGGCATGCAAGGGCCACAGAAATTATAAATAAAGTCTGATTGTCAAATGGTCTATTTCTTTTTCCCAGTTTTTGGGAAAGGAAGATCTGTTACCACCTGTTTATACTAATAATATATAACACTACCACATCACCTTAAGGAAACAGCCAGAACCACGACATGATGTTTCTTCTGACACAGAACAGGTAGCACTTCGTGAGGCATAGCCTGGCTTGCACAAAAGCCATCTCTGGACAGGGTAATAGAAATCACAGAACAAGAACAGCCCAGAAGGCAAGGATTGACTTCTTGAGTCACAGTACTTCCTGGCTACTGTCACACAACACAAGGAATTATTGGCATGACCCAAAGACAGTGCTTTCTGAAGATTTCGGCTCTGAGAGTCTCTTCGTGAGAAACCTTGATATATGCCCCCTTGTACTGGCTGGAACGTGTTCACTCTCCCCTTTAACTTCAACCAGAGCAGTTGTGGCACTAAAGGACTTACCATTTGACATCAGCAGAAATTGCATCAAGGCCCTTGCTCATACCACCATACAGAAGATTCAGCTACCCTAATGTTAAGCATAAACAGCAAATGAGGGCAACAGCAGGGTTTGCAAATGAAAGGTTGGTAATAAATCTGTTTCTCAAGCAATAACTCCTTTAAAAGTACAGGCAGTACAAAACAGCATTCTACAAGTAGCTATTTATAAGCAGAGAGATGAATTAGGTTAATTTTTCACATTAAGTACAAGACAGTTTCTCAAGTCCAGGCTGATTAAAGGGGTGAATGCTGAGTCTGAGGCCAAATGGAATATTGCTCTTTCAGATCAATGTAGAAAGAGTGTCTTTGCCAAATAAATAAACAGAGCAGGGAAAAAAGAAAGCAAGCCTAATTATACCAACCTTTCTAAGAAACACTTCCAAAAATACTTATTGGCCTTATCCGGAGTGGAAAGTTTCAGAGGGAGCACCAGAGGTGTTTTATTTTAGCTTGGCATGAGTAGGGAAATTATAGGAATGACTTCTATGTGTGGCAAATGTAGCTGCTTCTCAAAGACATAGTTTAAGGGTTCTTCATAAAGCCATAAACCCTTTGAGAGACTCATAAAGACCTGGCATGGTTTCATATGAATTTAAGAACTTTTTTTTTTTTAAAGAGCCAGTAGGATACTGTTGTAACAAAGCCTGAGCAACATCATTAAGACAATAGTGGTGATATAGTGATCTACTACTCCAAAGTATCACTGTGTTCAAGGCTAGGCCCTCTAAAACTCCTATTAAGATTACACCAGTCTAAAGATTTCAACTAAGAAGAGCAGAAACCTTCCCAAGGATTATAGACACTAAGTTTTAGCAAATCGGTTTTCTGTACAGTAACTGTACAGAAACAAGCAGAAACAATTCAGAAGAAGAAAGAAATTAAATGCCTCATTAAATCTTACCAAACTCCTGTTGCAACTATAAGAAACATTCCTGTTGTGTGTGAACTTCGGGTGGAGACGGAGATACAAAGGCCGGTGGTCAGCCACAAGGAGCACTTTGCATTACACAGAGGAAACTTTTTAGAGGAGTCATGCTGGCCGACACAGAGATTGAAGAAAAGGCTAATACACCAGCAGAAAGTGTCTCAATTTTCAGCAGGAAATTCTCCATCAAATATAAAAGAGGAGAAATGAAAAACTGATAATTCCATTGCTGAAAATATTTTGGTCATCTGTGATGCTGACACAAGCAAAAACTGCTCCAGGGAGTATAGTAATATGACAGCTTCCTATGAAAGCTGGGGTTTGACTGGATAAACCACAAACTCCCGTCCTTTAGGTAGAAAGCTATACATATTTGTTATCAGCAATTTTGAAAGGCAGAGGTTTTCTAGAAGAAAAGATTATTGACCGAAATACTTTCACAAACCAGGCCTGGGTTGGGAGGCAGCAGTAGGGTTGCAGGGGTTGGTTTGCCTTTGGGGGTAGGTGCTGAGGTATTAGCTGACCAGACACCAAGTACATTGTAGACTCACACTCAGAAAGATGAAGCTTCTTTGGACTCTTCGGTTCACACCAAACATTCACGCAACTTCTCTTGCTCTCTCCTGCATATATTTTGTCTCCTCTGCCACGCAGGAAAGCAGAAAGACTGTTATGAGTTTGTCCAGGTCTGTTCTGCAGATTTATACAGCACTTGTATCAAGGGTAAGGGACTAGTATTAATATTTGACAGACTACTTAAGAAGATGGGACTTTACCAATATTCATTCAAAGTTCACCTCACATGCATCGAAAATCCCAATTCCTCTGCTTTAAAATTTCCAGCATGTATTTTACCTTTTTTCCAGTGCACACCCACCACGCACATTTATGGGTTACAATGAGAATCCCAACATGGCATTAAGCAAGAATACCAATTTGTTTTTGTATTTATAATTCTTTTAAAACCTTGCTTACTGTACTTGCTGTTTCCAAGACTGAAGGAACTATTTAGTACCATGCTAATCTAAAATTACAAATACAGCTCATCAAGAAAACAAACAAGGAGGTCCCATACATTTCAGAGATTTATCCCTAGCCAGCATTCCGGCATAATGCAGTAGACTCATTCATCCTTGTATTTCCTAAAAAGATGAAAGACTGTGGTTTCCCCAAAGTGCAGATGTCAACAAACGTCATCTCTGGCAAGCAGGAAGGAAATCACAGCTACTGGACATAAAATATTTCACTGAAAATACTCTCTCCTATATAAAGCAAGGAGATTTTAGTTCAAATATGTCAAAATAGGCTCAAAAATTGTAGCATTTATGCACAAGGAGTGTGAAATGACCAATAAAATCAAGTCATGTTCATTCACTAAAGATTAAAAAAGCACTTCAGATAAGATCACATGCAGAATGAAAGAGAGCTTTCATCAGTAGGAAACATCATCAAGATGAAGAATAAATATTTTACAGCTATATTTTCAGGTATATCTCAAGTGTGCCTCATTTTGCAGCAGGCCATTAGGCATGGAGCTTGCTCTTCTGCAGCTAGGTTCACAACATTTCTTACCAGCTCATTTTGCATATAAGCCATATAAATTTTCACATGTGATAATAGAACATCATAAATATCCTAGAGTACTACAACTCTGTCATAAGCCACTGTTTTCAGCTCTTGCTTTGGTTTCAGCAAGCAATGGAGCTGGCGTGAAGTTATGGGGAGTGACAAATTATCCTTTATTTTGAGAAAGTCTAGAATTTCCTTACTCTGCAGAAACACAACACTATATAATAATCAAAAGAATCACCTACACACTACCTCATTTTTTCTTAAAAGCAGAGAGAAAAAGAGAAATTAATTAAACATTAATAAATTTAAGAGCATATATTACATGTAGTGTCCCTTTAGTGTTAAAGATGATAATTAACTAGGATTAGGCATATCAACTTCTAAATTTGTCTACTGTAACCCCAAAGCACATTCTGAGCCTCTTCCTTCTAATTACATGTCTGATTTCCTCCTAAAATTACATTTCTCCAGAAAGAGGACAAGCAGTCTAGCTATATTTTATGCTAGCACTCAATCCCCAAGTCACTGGTATTATTTTCAGCCCATAGGTTAGATAATTAACCCTCCCTGGCTTTTCTGCAGAACAGATAATAAGTAACTGTTCATTCAATGGTGGTAATAATAACCAATTTCTCAGACTCTGCCAAAATGAAATATGTCTGTAATTTCCTATTTTCTGAGTCCTCTTTTTCTCCTCTCTACCCAAAGCATCAGCATCAGCTTTCTTCACTGCTTTGTTTCACAGCTGAAACTCTGCCAACATTCATCATTTCCTGCTTACACTGCAATCTAAACCAGACCTTTTAATCAGATTCTCTATTATGAATATTTTTCCTTTTCACTTCTACCTAAGACTCATGAGCCCTGAGAATTAGAGCAGTGATGTTTTGTTTCCATCTTCTCCTCTCATTTCCTTTCTTTTATCACATATTCAAACACGATTTAAAGGTGAATATATACAAAAATACAGAGAGTGTGTCTGAATTCATACCATTTTCAGGCTGGTTGAGGGCACTGACTTAAGTCAGTTTCTATCCATAAATTTCTAGGCAAGGATCAGTTGAAACCATCAGTTTGTTACAGAACCTATCAGCTACAGACCCCAAACCAAAAGACTAATATTTCACATAATTGTATGTTAAAAAATAGGCTGACACTATTTAGAGAGAATTTTGCCCAAATTGTTGATCCTTTGCAACTAGGAAAATAGTGAGGAATATGACTTCACCACAATTTCATTGCTATAAGAATTATCAAGAAAGAAAGATAGGAAACTAAATTTATTACAAGCCCCAAGCAGCAGATTTTCTTATAATATTAGTTCTTTTTCATTGACTAGAAGGAAAGAAGTTTTCTGTATTCCATATATAATAGTTTTAATATAAACAAAATAATTATAAAATCATTTGCATAAATCCCTTCTGTGTGGGTCCATGTTATCCTCAGTAAAACATGGTAACAGTTTTACTGTCAGTTTATGTCTTCTCTAACTGGTTAATAAATAGATATCAAAATCGTACTGCTAAAACAACATATATCACAGCAGTGGATTCTTTAATGAGCACATATCTGTCGTTGACCCAACAGGAAGAGTGGATGTGGTTTTTTACTGCTATGATAGGAGTCCCCAAGCTTATAAGCAGTCAGTTAACTGTAGACAACATGGGGTTAGCAGAAAAGTCCTCTAACATTCTTCATCTTATATAGCCAGACGTTAGCAACTCCATATCCTACTGAATTCCAAAAGTTAGCATTAATTTCAAAGCCTCTCTCATTAATGACATTAGTGATTGAAGGGCTTAGGAGATTGGCTAGAGCTCAGTGTATAGCCCTTTCAATTCAGAATAACCCCACCTTGTCACTCAGAGTAATAATTATCTGAAGGCTCACTTCTTTGTGGCACAGCTGGGCAACTCAAAGTCCTCACACGAAATGGGCTGAGAGCAAATTCATACAACATTCGAGATTAGACTACATTCCCTATATAAATCATCAAACTAATACATATTTTTACAGCTGCATAGTCATGAGCAGGATGCTAGTCCCAACCTACAAGCTGGGCAACTATCTGGAGCTGTGTCTCAAACTGCTACACTGGTAGATGCTGAGCTCACAGGTAGGTGTTGAGACCTTTATCCCTTGTCACAAAGCAAAACTATACAGTTCTTTACATATTTCACTCTTGTTAATACAATTGTTTCCATTCTTATTAACTGTGTAAATGATTCATGCTTTTCTTTTTATTGTTTTTAGAATATGATGTCCTTGTCCTTCACTTGCAAGTTTCACAGATTAATTTTTTCAACTTTGCTATTAGAGGAACTCCACAGTCAGAAGATGAGCATTTGAAAGGGACAGGAGCCTAAATGATTTCTATGCCTCTCACAGCTCAAATTTCCAGAGGAAACTTCCCAGGTGTTTGTTAGTTGACAAATGTCACAGAGAAAGACTCTGGGGCTTTCTCTCACTGACAACACAGTAATTTCTAAACACAAAATCCTTTTGCATCACAGACTCGATTCTTTATTTTCATCGTTTGCTCCCTACAAGATAATATTACAAGATAATAACTGTATGTTTACAAAACCAATTTTACTAAACACCTTTTTTTGCATGTATGAGCAAACAACAGTTTTGCATTGAAACATTTCAAGGTTATGTTCTATGTCTACCGAATGCTTTCTGAACTACATCCCTCTTGCTTGCAATCACTTTGGAAACGCACTAAAATACTAGCCTTGGGGTTTCTCCCCACCTATTTCCCCGCAGATTTTTAGCAATTAGTGCTTTAGACTATTCACCTTTTTTATGGCATGCTGTAGAAACATTCTGCATCTGACCCCATAATACAATGCACAGTAGGCAGTATGCTACCAGGGGCCTGAAAGGGACATGAGACCAAAGAAGTGAGAAGTTGATCACAGGAAGGCTGATAAATATACTAGCAAGCATCATAAAACTATACAAACTATATTGATGTTAGAGCTCTTCTCAAGAGTGCATAGTCCCTTGCTGTTTCAAAAACACCCAAGCTCCTCAAGACCTCCTTAAAAGAGAGGAAAGAAACTACTCCTTTCCTAAGAAATCTGGTTTTCCCAGCAGTCTGAATTGAATCGTTAGCTTCAGCTGTGTATTTACACATTAGGTATCTTGTGTTACATCAGTACCCTTTGGTCATCAAAAATAGAAACACACTACTATTTAGTAAGTAATAAAACAATAGGCCAGAAGCAGTTAAGCTAGAGTTCTTATCTCCATCGAAATATGACTTTTGCAAGAGAAAGATTTCAAAGTGTTATTTCTGGACTGAATTATTTTACAAGCTTCTCTTAAATGACAGAGAGTTTTCTTAAAGTGGTTAGTGTATTAAACAGGTCAACATATAAGATTATAACAAACGACATATCCTGACACTAAAGAAAAGTATCACAGAGTAAATATACCAAATTATATGAATGGTTCTTTAATTTTTTTTCTTTTTCATATCGAAGTGCAAATAAATGCCTGAAAGAAACATTTGCATCTTCTGCAAGGTGCATGAGACAACCATTCATTTATTAAAACCAGTTGCCTCACATGTTAAAAGTAAACAGTCATATAGCTCAACACATTAACTCCCACAATCCGATAGATTAGTATCAGCCGGCAAAAACTGGTTTCACGTTACAATATGTAAAAATACACAGAAGTTCCACAGATATTACAACTTTGCCAGGGAATTATTTTGCCCAGATTTATTTACTTGCTAAATACACTAGTGATTATATCTGAGAGACGGTAAAGTCATGTCATTTCATTGGTCTTTTTGTCTTCATTAAGCATTCTCACAGTTGTTATTAATTTGGAAACTTTTACTGGGTTAATCTCTGAAGTTTCTGAAGCTATCTTATTTTGGAAATTTCTAGAAAAACAAATTAATCAGTCCCAAGTTAGTTATACAAGTAAATGTTATTCAGCAAATGAAAAGGTTTGGCCTACAGACATGGATTACTTTGATAGTATTAGCTTATGTCAAAAATGTCTTGCAAGATGCATGGAACTTATTGTAGATGTTATTGGCTTGCAGTTCCAAAACTGCACTTTTTCTAAAGAATTATTTAAAATGTATACTCTCTTCAGTGATGAAACAATTGAAATTGGCTTAAGCAGACAATAGTTTAAAAACAATCTCTTCCACATTTCTAGACCTGTTGTCAGCTTGGGCTAGACATGGAAGATCCGAGTCATACTGTGTTAATGCCTTGCTATGTCTGAACGTAAATACTTTTGGCTAAAAAGTAATGTAGAATTGACAATGTTACAATATATGTGTAGTTCGGCAGATCACTAGGCTTCATACTACTCCCAAAAGTCTGGCCCTTATGAAATTATACACATTTCTGGGGCGTGGATTCTCTTCTGAGATCTCACCTGAGGAAGGTCCTTGAGATAACTTCATAATTCAAGCTAGCATTTTTCAGGAACTTTGTGTCTGCAGGAGAATTTGGACCACTTACTTCTTTGTCGGGCACTGGATATATAACCACTCAGAAATCCAGACTGGCTCCACATAGGATTCACACTCCATTTGTCTTTATGACCTTACTATGCTGCAATGTGTTTGAGAAAGTTCTTAGAGGACGTGAAACCATCTCAAAAACTTTGGGGTTTGTTCTCAGAAAGAGAGAGTTGTTTCAGCCCAGTTTAGCTCACTGTCTTTGACCTTGGTCAACAAAATCACCTCCCATCATATGAGCATGTTTGTATCTCCTCTCCCCCTGTTGAAAGCATTTCTTGAATCTCCTCTAGTCCCTCTTACAACATCTGGCTTCTTTGTTCTGCCTTTATTAATTTTCCACTACTTCAAAACTCCTGCCTGCAGATAGGAAGCAAAACCCCCTGGCTCATTGAGCCCATTGTCACAAGTTATTTCCGTCTCAACAACTAACTTCCACGAGGTATTCCTGGTCTGCAAGGAATGTGGTTAAGCCATGGTCAGCAGCATCAAAAACACACTTGAAAGAGATTTTCAAAAAATTGAAGTCTTATAACTCCGTGAAGTCATCCAGAACATACTAGATACATAGTTTTGATGCAAAGTTATCAAAATCATAAATGCTCATATATGGAAAAGTTCAGCCCAGAAATGCTTGCACACCCTTGAGAAATACCACTGACTTCTCTCCCAAACTTTATGAAAGTTTTATCCATGTGGGCATGAATTAACACCAACTCACAAATAATCAATAGTGAAAGAATTTAAATTATATGGAAACAACTCATGAGACAAAAGGTTTTGCTTGAAATGCTCACTCAGCAATTTCAAACAAAGGAATGAATGTATAAAAATACATACCTTGCACTTAAATAGACAACAAACAGAAAAAGGCCAACATTTGCTTATTATTTACTACAAATGGACCACCCTTCTCCTGAGGAAACTCTTGAAAGGCTTAGATAAACTGAACCATTGTGCCTTTTCAGCTTCTTCCTTCCAGAACAAGGGGACAATTTTATACTCTTTAAGCAAAGAAAACTAAGGAGCAGATTCGAAAGGGAACACTGACAAATTAGTCTGACTGCATAGAGGCAAAATAAATACTCAAAGGACGTTTCTGAGGAAGAGCACACAACAGCCGGCTACGTGGAAACTGATAGATGTCCGTAGGTCCACACATGTGTTAATGCCCGTGTGACACTGACAGCCCACTAGAGGTAATTGCATCTCACTCAGCTTCAGCACAGTACTGCTATAGGAAACAGCCAAATCAGACACATGTGCCTGGCTGGGACACTGGAATGTGGATAGTGATGAATCCTGATGTAGACAGTGTCCATTCAGCTCCTCAAGTATTCATGTGGAAGAAATATGAATTTCTAATGCGATATGTTATTGTTGTATATTAAAAACATATTGCCAGTGTTTACAATATATTGTAAATATAATGAACCTGCTACTTTTAAATAATATATATGGACAGTGCTCTATGGCACATATGCTTTCTATAGACAAAAATAAAATATAGCTGACATACAGTCTTAACTATCTCCCTTATCTCTCAGCACCCAGCCAAGTAATGATTGAAATTAGTGGAAGAGGATTGGGCAAAAATAGTAGTATGTGCGTAAAGGTAAGCAGGTATATGGAGGTGATACCATGAAACAGACCCAGAGTAGCACACAAGCTCCTTTTTGCCAATTAAGTTCTACATGGGTACTCTGTAATATGAATGTAATTGTCAAAATATATGACAACATAAATATATTCTCACTATCTCTAGAGTACTTCAGTATTGACAGTGGACAAATTTTAGTAAAATGAGACTCTGAAACAAGAACTGCTCTGCTTTTAAGAAGTTCTCTTAAAAATATGGAACTGTAGAAATGTGATATTCTTATTTTTTACTCTTAGTGTGAAAAAGACTACCCAAGGTAAAAAAAAAAAAAGAGCTTTTTTCTTTTGTTTGTCTGGTACAGTGGGAAAACTATTTGGGGCAGAGCCCACTTTTATAAAGATTAATGAAAGAATGGAGAATGAAGTGTAAAAGAAATTAAATGTTTTATAAGGAACATAAGGCAGACAAAGTAATATGCTTTGAATGATAAAGACCATACAGTTCACCACCAGTTCTTTGCGTGTTGAGAGAATATTTGAAGAAGGAAATAATGGGAATCATAGCATTGGAGTGGTAAAGTACACATCATAATCCACATTATGAAGTATGATTAAAAATAAATGAGAAGAGCAAGAGCTGAGCACCAGTTAAGATGCACTATTGACACCTACAATTTTGTAAGCCCCCAGTAGTGTTGTCTAGGCACCAGCTGCAAACTGGTTCCTTAAGAAAAGTAAAACCAATAAAAATAAATTGCTGAATAACCCTTTTGAAGAGAGGACTTTCTCATTGTCAACAATATTTTTATGGGCCAAGTTTTATACCATTTTATATTATTGAAATTTCTGATTTTTGTTTTGCTTTGCTACCTGCTTTCTGATATAAACTATCATTTAAAAGCAAACAAGAAATTAAAAAGTCAACCCCTCTAAAGGCCAAAAAAACAAACACAAAACAAACAAAAACCCCCAAACCAACCAGATGAGAAACATCCACTAGAACACAGAACAAAAAAAAACTGAGTTAGTTTTTCTTTTTCTTTTTTTTTTATTTTAAGGGAGATAAAGAAAATTGAGGAATTTAATCACCTGCTGGTAAGATGATTAATAATTAAAAAAAACAAAAAACCTGCTCCACTTATCCCGTCTTGGAACACACCACTTTCTTCACTAACATCTACTTTGGAAGAACAAAGCCAAAATTAACTGAATGATAAGTTCATCATAAAGAAGACATTACTTTCTGAATATTCTGTACCAGAGTAAAATTTTGTCATGGGCTTTTTTTTCCCCAGATTTGATTTCCTGCTGAGCTGATGAACAATTAGAAACTCTGGAATCTGACTATAAATCTTGGACACAAGCTCACCCACACTGCTCTTGATGAACCTACAAGGTGCCCTTTACCAGACAGAGGTTCACAACATAATAGGTAATCTTGGGTGATCACAGATAGACACTCAAGTCTATATGAAAAAATTGAGAGTATAACGCATGATAGGATCATTCAAATAAATTCTCAAACTTTATTCCATTTTTCACAGGAGTATGGTCCTAAAATTATGTTATAATACACAACTCTGTAACTGCTACAGTGCTGTAGCAATCACTCTTTGCCAATGGTATTTTTCACATAAACGGTGTTGACAGAAATGTATACTGCAGCCCTGAGGCTGCAGAAATGTGCAAACTCCCAAATGGAGCTTTTATTTTATTCACATTGCTGTTTGATTAATTTGATATTTGGTTCCTTGTGTTCTCTGTCTCTAGTAGTTTTATTTGTGCTTAAACTGCAACCCTGGCCATTAAGGAATATTGTTATATGAGAAAACCATTAGCTCAGGGAGGAAGGCGATTGC
This sequence comes from Campylorhamphus procurvoides, assembly GCA_013396655.1. Lineage (NCBI taxonomy): Eukaryota > Metazoa > Chordata > Aves > Passeriformes > Dendrocolaptidae > Campylorhamphus > Campylorhamphus procurvoides. Next base: position 1,410,609 of record WBMV01003598.1, on the reverse strand, counting down.
ATAAAAGACATCACTTGTAAACTGAAGTGTTTGATTGAAGGCATTTTATAGCTCAGAGATATAATTTTCATAGTTTAAAATTAAAAAAAAAGTTCTAGGAAAATGTAATAAGGTAAAGTGAATTGAGATTCTATTCTGTTCTCTGCTGCCTTAACTGTGCTGCAGAAAGTCTAACAAGCAACTGTCTATTGAACTCGCTCAGCTCTAGAATCACTTTTGTGTTACCATGAGACCTTAAAACGTTAAAATATGGATTTTGTTTTATTTTTATTTTGGAAAAGGTTAGTGTAATTTTCTCTTAGTGTAATTTTCTCTTATTCCTGTTTTTTCCTCTTACATCCTTAGGTCCTACAGCAGTCTCTGAAATCAATGAAAGACTGCCAATAAGTACGTTGAAAGTTGGATCAGATCCCTTCTGAAGGACTTTGCCTTATTTTGATTTTGAGGGTAGGCAATTGGTTTGTGACTTTGGTTTCATATGTGGTTTTATTATTACAGTATATGAACAGCAAAATGCTAAATTGGGATTTATTGCAGTATATACTTAGCAGATGATTTTGAAATGGAGGATCAGTCCCAAAATTCAGTAAATCAGTATCTTGACATTTAGAGTTACCTGCACCTGATAGAGCAGATTGGTCCAAAACCCTGAGTGAAGTACATATGGGATAAGGGTTTGCCCATGAGTTGGGCAGCTCAGATAACAGGTCTGGACACCCACAGGTAGTCAGACTACTGCAGCATCTGCTCCTTTGGCTCATCCCTAAGACAGAATCTAAACTTAGGAACTGTTTGCACTCTGAATTTTTTTTTCATCCTCTCTTGCACTCAGTTAACTGAACAAAGAGTAGGAAGGCCTTTCATCCACAAAACCTTAAAGTCCATTCCTGCTGCAAAAGATATTGTTCCAGAGAATTTAACAGATTTAAAATATTTTCTATTTCTGCCTACTCTAAAAGGAAAAAAAAACACCCACCAAACATTAAAGGATTTACCAAATGATCAGGGAAACCTTTCTTCAATCCACATATTAGACTGAGAGGATTCAGACTTACACTTCCCACCTCTCAGCAAAGTGTCATCAACACCCAAGTTGAGAGTCAGTGTGAGAAAAAGTGCCATCTAGCTGCCCTTTTAACCTGGACCTCTGTTTAGCAAAGGACACATCCAGAAGACCGGTATACAGAAAGCCCAAAAACCAATAGCTGGCTATATAGATAGCAGTGCTGTGTCCCAGGCCAAGGTTCATGATTCTAGGATTTTTTCATCCATTTACTCCTTCATACAAAATTGCAATAATATCTAGAACAGGGAACAGAACTTTTACAGTTACTAAAACCAGTTCAGAAAATTCATTCTTCATCTATATAAAACATTCCATTCCTTTTTTGATTCTCACTCAAGTCCTTCTTTCCGTGACTTATTATGGTGCAGTTCCCAGTCTAACCACACATTCTGTCACTATTTCTTTTCATCAGTTTTGAATTTGCTCCCTTGAATTTTCATGAATGTGCCCTTGTTGCACTACTCTCTCTGAAACCTTTTTTTACTGTTTTATGGCAATGCTTCCCCTCTTGTCTAAGGAAACAATTGTAGCCTTTCCATTTTAATTTCTTTTACTTGCATGAGTAATTTTTTCCACAAGATAACTAGCACAAAGAATTATTCTAAATGATACAGCATAGTAGGTTTCTATAAAGGCCTTTAATATTTTCCATATGATATTTCACCCTTAAACATTCTAGCATATAACTTACATTTTGAAACACAGCTGCATCCTAAACTGCCTGTAGTGATACCTTGATATGCCTAGACCAGCCAGCTATTAAGATATATATTGAATACAGCTACACCATGTTATAATTCTCTGAAGAACAGGAAATAGTACTCGATCAGATTCATTAAATAATCCATTCATGGTTAAATTTCTTGCATGTTTTATTTTTCTTCATCTCTTCAGAAATTAATTTTTGCTACTCTCTATAGTACCACTATACTCAACTGCCTTTTGATCTCTGACATCATATTCAATTGGAATAACATATTATCAGCTTATTATATTGAATAAAAATCCATTAGGAAGTGTGAATGGAAAGGGAGGGATGGTCAATTAATCCTCTTCTATATGTAGGCTGCAAATGTCTAATTATAAGCAGAAATCTGCTAGGGAATAAAGCTGCCCCAGAAACCAGAACAGCTGAATCACAGAAGTCATAGAATTGTGTTCCTTGTGCACTGGAAACACAGAAACTAGGAGCACTCGAGGGATGAAAGAATGGTTTGTGTCACTGGGGAGCTATTCAGTCGCCAAAGAAATTCCTCGGGAGCCACTACTATTGTGTTTGCTGACCCTCTTCCACAGGGCAACTAAACAAAGAATCAGGCTAATAAATTGTGTAAAGCACATTCAGTTGAAATTGCATGTTCAAAGACACAGGAAAAGCACACTCACACATTCAATGGAAAATGGAGAATGATGTGAACTACAGTACAAACAGGGAAGACCACTTATTCTTCAGCTGCTCTTACTTGACAAAACTCCTCGGGATCTCGGGTTCAGATCTACTATCTAGGAAGTACAAAATATTGCCAGAGCTCACAAAAAGTGAAACAGAAGTAGCTAGTGCCAAGTCCATCCTTCATAGTCATGGAGCACCTTGTAATAAATACCTTTTACAAATATCTGAATGAGGCCTATAGTAGTACATTCCCTGTTATGTTCATAGGTGGTGAACAGAGTTCTGAGCTGAATTTGCTAACTGTGAAATAACTGTGTATGTATTATTGCAACAGTTACTTTTATAAAAGTTTGAGGAAAAGCTTAGAAGAAAGTGAGGGATCTTTATGTCTCACTTCAGCTGCTAATTCCATTTCTCACAAAATCCCCACTGGCATGAGCCAGAACTTTAACAGAGGATACACCAATTTCTGGCTGGAACAAAAAATTTATGGAGCAATCTTTAGCAATCCTATAACCATGCATACTATTTTAACATGCTCTCAAAACCAGAAATAAACTCTTGGTTTGTAACTACATCACAGTCAAGCCAGTGGCCCCTAATTTTATATACATAGAACAGCTATCATACATGAAAATTTTCTAACCTCTCTGTGAAGGATGAAGTGCCTGACACATTTTTGACTTACTAGAAGAATTGTGAGCTTTCTCAAAAATTATGGGGAAGATAGGTAAAACAAAAGTATATAGTCAACTGGTGGAATTTACAGATCCATAAATGCCATTGAACTTAGTAAAATGAAAATCTCAAGCAGCTACTCTTCAGAACAGTATAAGTGCTGTTTGGGATTCTAAAGAAGTCAATGATACAAAATAAGAGTAACAGTCAAAACTTCTGGAAGCACATTACTTGAGTGGATTGCTAAAACCATATCCTACTTGGGTTGTTTTCCATGTGAAGTGGTCAGTCATCTGACATACAGATTAATTTATTAATTTTTGTTCTGTGTAACTACTGAAAAATATAAATGTAAGAAAAACAAGCGCCCAAGAAGACAAACTGAAGAGATTAGTCAGATTAATGCCTAAACAGGGTACAAGACCACGTTCTATTACACCTGAGTTACTCAACTAAATCTGGACTAGTCTGAAGCCACAATCAGGCAAGACAACAGGTTTAGGTTTACAAGCTATAATGCTGATACTCTGGACCTGTGAACCATTTCATTAATCTACCACAAATATTGAAATATCAGTAAAGTCCCAATTTTCTACTCTTTCCTAAAGCACACCCAATCAGGCTTGCAATATTCTGTGGCTCCTGCTTCTTGTGCCATGACTTGTTTCTATTCCCCCACCCCAACTGCTTGCTTGCTTGTTTCTCTCCCCACTGTTCCTCATGAATGAAGCAGCTCTATTATCAAGGAAATGTTACTGGTACAGGACTGGAATTGTCCAAAATAAGGTCATTTATTTCAGACCATAAATCTGAGCAAATCATAAAGTTTAGCTTTGCAAGGATTTTTTCGAAAACATTTGACCAGACGTGGGCCTAAGCAGCAAAAGTCAAATATCACTTTATAGTATCTCTAGCATTTAGGAAATACACAGTATTTTGATTTTCAGATCCACCTCCAATAAATCATTTGTTGAAAAATGTTCAGACATCTTGAAATTAAATGATTGTCAAGACTTCTCCAGTAAGGTTTTTTTAACCCTTAGACAACTTTTCTAAAACACTGATGTTTCAACAGATATTGGCAATCCATAAAGAGCATCATATTGTCACTACTTTTCTTATCATAAAACATAGGAATAGCAATTTCACACACTAAAAGTAACAGAAGAAAGCCCTGAAGCTTTATTAGAAAACAAAAATATTCCCTGGGAGAATATTTTTTTTATTCCCTGGGAGAATATTGCACTACTTTTTAGTGCAATACAAAGAATGTGACAGCACAAGCTATCAAGGAGAAACTGAGGCTTGAAAATTTTCAAGTGCCATGCATATAAGTACGTAACCCTTTATTTTCTCCATGATGTAAAATTCCCACTGACTTCACAGCCAGATTTGCCCTGAATAAGAGGGAGAATCTCCATTAAGAAGATGCTGCAATACAGAGCTTTGTGAACAAATTCTCTAGGAACCTACTCTAGGTACCCCTACAGAGCTCACCCAATTAATTTGTCTCTGGTGTTTTAGCTCTAAATAGGTATCTTTTTTAAGAAATAGCAGCCCTGTGATATTAATGAGCTACTTTTTTTTTCTTAATAAGCGTTACTGAGGATTCAAAACTATGATACTTACATTGCTTGGCAAGTGCTAACATAACCCTCTATGTTAGTATAACAACAGAATCAATCCATTAAAAAGTACTATATTGAGACACAATTTTCAGAGATGACAAATTATTGAAAAGTGTTTACTCTGACATACTTACAGCATGCATGAAAAATCAGGCAAGACAAAAAAACAAACAACACCACACCCCAAATTATTTCTGAAATTCTCTGAGTGGTCTTTCCCTCTCAGAATAAAAAGAAAAATCTCCAGCACATCAGCATCAGTCAAACACCATCACTCAAGCACTTTCAGCAGGAGTGGTGACAGCACCTAACAGGAGGAGCAAAATCCATTGCTGCTTTGTGATATTTGAGATGCACTTCACATAGTTGGGAAAGCTGCCCTGAACACTCCTCCTTCTACATCTTTCAAACTGATCCTTATGGATCTTTCAGCGGGTCACACATTTTATACTTAACATGGCATGGACTGCTCCTGAGTTGTACAGTTTACCAAAATAGGGCACTACCCACTTCAAAATACCAGAGATTATACAACCTGTTCATGCTTTTTAAACATAACGGGTGTCAATCTGATGGAAGAGGGCCCTAGAATCTAGCCTGAATTTGATAATTCTCTGTTGACACCTCATCATGTTTTTCTCAAACACATCATACTTCAATACCTTTCAGACTACTAGAAAGAAGTGGTCCTGCTATCATCAGTCAAGCCCTTCTACCTAACAAGACTCTTCTGTGGAGAGCCTGGAACCCAAGGAGCAGCCCTGCCCTGCTGAAGAGGTCTAGTTGGAGTCCTTGGGCATCTTTAGCCCATTTGCAGGAGTACTCCCAGGACCATGACAGGAGTAGAAAACCCATCATATTTTCATCAACTGTCTCTGGAGTAATTATAAACAACCCAGCCATGCACAAACCAAGCAATTCCCAGATTAATTGCTGAACAATTACTGTAACAATAACCTAAGAGAACACAGATTTGAGAACAGCAATATTCAGGCCCCAGGAGATAAAGAGAAAGAAAACAACAAATAAGTGTGCTAGACTAATGAGTCTAACTTCCCTTCACTCAGGGAAGCATCTGTATTTGTTCTTGGCTTTTCATAATTCATATCCTCTGATGTGGACTCATCTAAGCATATTTTGTTCTGAAGATAATATACCATTTATTAATGGAAAAGCACAGACATTTTTAATAAGTGAGGTGTCACTTCTTACTGAAGCTTCAAGTGTCATATTTCCAGATACAATATTCTTTGGCACAAGGAAATAGTGTAAAACAACAGCTGCAAGGACACTGAAAACTTTTGGAGTTAAACCATTGCGCTATCTTTATTTTGCTAAAAAATTTTTTGATGAATCATTACTAGTTTTAATTTTTATCAGTGTGACTGGTAATTATGTAGTTTGAACAGCAAAGTGGCTCTATAATTGTTCATCAGGGATCAGATATACCTAAGCTGGATCCCTTGTGTAAGCTGTTTGCCATACAGCAATAAAAGTTTTCAAGGAATAAAGGTGATTGTTTCCAAAAAAATTGGAATATAGCTATTTCCACACATTTAGGGTGGTATTCAATCAGACTGGAATATCAGTTAACCCAACATAACATGAATCAGCCAAAGGAAGAAAATTAGAGGTAGTTGTGGATCAAGTCACTTGAGTAATTTAGGTAATTTGACACAGGAAGTCTTAGAAGAAGAAAATTATAAGCAGATTACTTTTTTCAACTAAAAGGGCTTAAATCTAATGACTGATACTGCAAGTCAAAAATAGTTTCTTAAGAATGCAAATGGATTCATCTTGTTTCATGAAATTATATATACTATTTTATTCTTTAAAAACAGAGGATAAGTGATTTAATCAAACCATAGAAGACAGTATTCTGGTAGGATCTTATTGCAAAATCTCATACAGGCACTGTTCTGATTTTATTTTCCATACCATTTTATTTTGTGCGTGGGTATTTAGATATACATTTTTACCTACACAAATACTCTTATTAGCTTTTCTACCTATAGGATGTTTGAAGGCATATAGAACTGCCCAAAGAATCACCTTCCTCGACCTTTGGTGCAGCTCAGGATGTGGTTGACTTTCCAGGCTGCAAGTGCACATTCCCCAGGTCATGTTGAGCTTCTCATTAACCAACACACCCAAGTCCATCTCCTCAGGGCTGCCCCTGATCTATTCTCTGTCCAACACTCCTACTCCTTTACAGGGCTAAACCATCCTAGAAGAAACAGGTCCACTATTCCACATGCTTCAGGTTCATTTTTCTAATTAGTTATGAATTACACAAACATGCAGTTTTAGGTAAGCATGGGGTACCCAAGTCCCTATGTCACATGTGACATCACTTTCTTCTACAGGGAGAAAGAGAAGACAGCCAAGGAATGAAACTGATCATGTTTCTGAACTACTAACCTTGGAATTGCTTTGCTCCTGGTCCCTACTACACTGGTCACTGATGATCTCTCTGCACCTCTTCACCTTCTCCATTAGGTTAAGTATCAAAAATAGCACCTTATTATCTCCAGACACACTCTGAAAGCTAACACATTAAAGGCTAGACATGTACTAAACACTGTGTTAATTATTCGAGCACGGTAAATCCAAGAATTCCAGGCTGACTGCTTTGCATTTTGTAGGTGGGCTGTATCCTGTAAGGATTATTTCTTACCCTAAGCAGGTTGTTTCAAGTAACTATGCCCTACAATAGGCAGCAGAATGGATGTCTCTGTTCCTAATCATACTTGTGTGTTCTACAGAAGAATGGCTGGCAAGTGTTCTCTTAGCAATACTTTCCATTCAACCTGCTATTATTAATTGAAGGACACATTATTTCATTATGTCTCTCTTCCTGGCAGCCTGCACAGTAATTGCACACAGTAGCAGGAGACAAGAGGACAAAAAGTTCTGGAATTTTGAATAGGAAAGATGAACAATTTGTAAATTAATCTCTTCTTCTCATGGTAGCAAACAACTGAAACATTTATTAAAAAAAAATTTAAAAAATGGCAGTTTTACATCAGCTGTTTCTCTGCAATAGGTTGAATAATGTCAACCTATTATGAAAGGTTTTCTACTATTCAAATAGTAAATGAGCTCCAGCTCCTTCCTGGAGTTCATTATTATATAAACTTGACTTTCATGGGGGTCCAAAGGAAAATAAAAGGATTTTTGAGGAAGAGATGCCAAATTCAGCTGGAGATTAATGTGCTTTATTCCCCTGTTCCTATTGTACATGGCATTGAAGAAGAAACTCCTAGATCTATCCCAAAATGTGGTTTGTTATTGAGGTTGGACTGTTTACAGTATGTAGCATGCAAGTCATGACTGTGAGTGGAAAAAGAAAAATATAGCCCAGAGAATGTGGACACAGAAACTGTTTTTTCCTTACTATAAAAGTCAATCATATTACTGCCATGACAGCCACTATTTTTATTTTTGTTTTCCTGAACCATGTTTTCAGACAGATTATACTACTGCTGTTTAACTGCAGGCAACTTCTTTTTATTTTTTTAATGGAAATAAAGTTTTCTTCTTAAAATGAAGAAACTACTACTCACTTCAGCATCTACATGATACATGTGAAATGCAGAGCTCCTCAGAAAAGCCAGGTCAGATAGTTAAAACAAAAGTCCTTTGCAGAGACTACCTTAGAGTATTAGCATATATCATGGGTTAGGATCACCTTTCCCCGTAACATTAAAGCAGATATTAAAAAAGTGTTCCCAGCCCAAGTATCAGGGCTAATGATCTGAAAATTAACCACCTGTTTTAACCACTGAACATGTAGAGTTAGCAAACTCTCAGGAATCAGATTTGCAAAGCTCTTACATGTATAAATAGCTACATATTCACTGTGAGAATGATGGCAAGCAAATTGGACCAAGCTTTTTTCCATGACAAATAACAAGGGAACTTTGTTCATCTATACATCTAACAGCATGACAAAAGAGAGAAGACTGATAATATCCAAGAAATATCAGGAAAATAAAACTGCCTCTTATTATTTTAAGCATTCGGTTTGGGACTCAATAATATGTCTTTTTTTCCAGTTTCCTCCTAGAGTTTTAAGTACCATATGCACCTGTATAGAATTCCACACATTCATATGAACACAAACACACACACACACACATATATATATACACATACATATGAATTTAGGGTTCAAATTTGTGACTCTGATTCATGGAGTTTCAAATCCAAATCTGGGTCCAGATGCTTCCTTTGAGGATGTGGGTGCAGGAGACAGGTGGATTCAGAGTCTTGGTGCACAGCAATATGGATAGAGTTTCTGAAACTAACATGAACTTGTGCAAATGGGCAAAGAAAATAGAGAAATATATTTACATTTAAACTAAGCAATAGTCATTTTGATCTTTTTAAAACAGGAGAAAACTTCCGAGCAATGCTCTACAGGTGCCATGTGTGTTCTCTTAACAGCTGTCCATTTAGACCCAGATCCAGCTCACCTGTGAAAAGCTGCTGTTTCAATCAGCTCTCAGTCAAATCACAACACATGCTTTACATGATGGGGACACAAGAAACATTCCTATATCCCAGTTAATTTCCTTGAACACAGGGATTTCTGCTTCCTACGTCTGAATTGATCATATCTTAGAAATGCCAAGACTGTCACAGAGAAAACTGCACTTCATGTATTTCTTATGCAGTAATACAACATGACATAGGACTGTTTCGCAAGAGGACAGAATTCACCTCTAGAGTGTTGGGCCACATCACACTGCTAACCTAAGACAGAGCCAGTGCCTGCAGAACATGACATGTCAGCATGAAGTATAGAGCATGATGATCTTTATTCCTTTTCCCAACCTCAAGCCTATATTAAAAGGAGTAATCAGGAATAAGAGGACTACACTTAACAACATACATTATAATATGTTTTAAAAGCAAGCAATTTAAAATACTTTCCATCTAATATGTCCCTCTCTCTGAGCACCAACCTCAGACATTCAGTACTATGTCAAGGATTATTTATGCTGAAGCAGAAGTCCGCACAGACAAGCTAACTTGAAATACTTTATAAATAATTTTTGAAAGACAAGACCCTGAATTCAATCTACTTATACACTAATACACTACAGATACAGTCTCAAAGATATTAAATGTCATTTATGTTTCACCTGGAATACGTTTTAAAAACTGGTACAGTGTATTAATTCAGTACTTCAACCAATTAAAGCAGGAACCTCTGTTACGAACTAAGGGGGAGGAATCATTTAAAAAGATGTAGCATATGATCAGCAGTGCCACAGAGCAGTAAAAAATTTCTGCATTTCCAAAATTAGGACAGTCAGCAGGAGCAACGCACCACACACAATTTAAGATTATCTTACACAGGAACAAACCAGATACACAAATAAAACAGGGGAGATTTGTGAAGATCAGAACACAGACTTATTTACCAAGAGCCACAAAAACACTTTAGAAGAAAATACACTAATCAATAGATGACCATGGGAATGCTCTGACTTATGATGTCTGGCTGTTGTTCTCAAAAGCTGGGACGCAGTCCTGTACATCCATCACAGTACTTGAACGCAGCTACTGGCAGGAGCAAAGGGACTCAGAAATGACCTGGCATTGAAAAATAGCCTTATAAATCTACAGAATGCTTTTATCAGTTTTATGCATATCCGGATGATATACAGGACTGTAGTGTTATGGATACATTTAAAACCCTTTTTAGTGTCACAGGTCCTTCTCACTGGCCCTGAGGTCTTTTACCGATTCTGTCTTGAAAAGATGTACAGAAAATGACCTTGAAATCAACTTGCACCTCCCTTTCTACTGTTGGAGTAATGTGCAAAATAACATCCCAACATCAAAAACCCAAAGGCCACCCCAATTTTACAACTCTGCAACATCCCCTTCTCCTCAAGACCCCCTCAATGTTTGATGGCATATACAATTACAAGATCAGACAAGTCCCGTGAAAGATTCATAAAATGAATGTAGTATGTCTTATGTAGCAGTATGAAGCCACTCAGTAGAAGCAGATGTATCAACAGCATAAATGCAGCTGTTTGAAAAAATAAGACAGGTCTTTCTCATTTCTGACCTGTTAGCTTTACCTGCCAAAAGATCAGACTTTGTAAAGTAGCAAAAGAACAAATGGGCACTACTGATGAAGACAGTAACAAAAGGAAAGGACTGGGTAGAAGCTTCCAGGTCATGAGCATAAATAAGCATGTAAGTGGGAAAACTAGAAAATCAGAAGTCTTTTCTCAAAACTGAGATGACTAGCACAGCATCACAGCTACACATTAAAGACTCCTTAACACAATTTTTCTGCATTAATAAGATCCAGCCCAATCCCAGCAAAAGTTTTTTTTGTTAATGCAACTTTGATTCAAAGCAATTGGAAAAAACACTGTGGTTTCTAGAGCAATTTAGTCTAACCAAATGTGGACAGATCCTGCTGATAAAAGAATGATTTAACTGAAATGAATTTCTATAATCAAAAATAAACTAGGCTAGAGAGCTCCAGACCAGTCTCAATGAAAGAAAACTTTAAAAACTTCAATTATTTGTTGCAGCACAGTTAAATATTAATGCATCCTCTTTAAACTCCTTCCAGTCAATCACTTTAAAAATGTCAAAAGATGGGGGTGAGAAAGGAAATAAAATGTAATGTCTGGCTAACTTCCCCTCTGTGTTGTATCCAAACACTGAAAAGGCCCAAAGAATTCACACAGATGTAAGAGAACAAAACCTGAACTTCAGAAATACATAGAAAAATCCAGATTTAGGCCAAACTTGAGTCCTTTTTTGTGCTATCCTGCTGCAGCAAATCTTAAGGACAGCTTCTTCATTCAGTTCTTTGGCACAAAGGGAAACATCCACCTTTCAAAAACCCCACAGAAATCACAGGAGAAGTAAATAAAAGCAAAAGTAAAAACCAACAGACCTCTCCTGCCATAGGTGTGAAGCCCCTCCTCCCGGCTCAGCCTGCCCCAGGACACTGCAATACACTGCACTGCTGGCTGCAGTGGCTTGCTGCTGAAAGTCCTGAAGGAAGATGGGAAACACCCGTTCCCAGCTGAAACCCATCCAGCCTGACCCGAAAGGTGCCTCTCAGGGCATTGGTTGCTGTCCTGTAAACATTTTGCACATTCTTTGTATGTTCAGACTGGAGTATGTGCCCCTTTACCCCATTTTCCTAACCTGAACCTACAAGTCCTGGGAGTTACTTGTCCCCAGCAGAGGCAGAAGATTGAGCAGAAAGGTTAAGCAGGTTGGTGCAGGAGGGTCACCTCTCCAGTATTATGTACGAGGAGGTAATCACACCACTTTTACACTCCAGAAACCTCGACAGTTTCTGAGATGTTTATTTGTAATCTGGTCAGCCTACTTCTGCTTGCTGGTTACATCACATTTGCAGGAGACAGTGTCTTCAAAGCATTCCTTACCCTGTGAGCTGTTTGGCAAAAGGAGAATGATGACAACTCTCCTTCCTCTGGCTAGTCCAAGGAACCCTCTGTTTCCTTTGCTTTTTAGATGTTCTGACCAAAATAATAATAAAAAAGTATATTTGAATTGCTCAAAAGCTCTTCTTTTTCACCTATAATATTTGGATAAAAATCTAATTTATGAAGACATTTACAAGGCATATTCAAATACGTGTTTTGACATATATAAGACAATATCTTCTAAATACAAAGTATGGCACAGATTAGCCTATACTTTCCCAGTTTTCATGTTCAGAATTGTGTGTTCCAGCAATGTTCCCAGTAACTGCAATGCCCCTGAAATTCTTTCACATGTGCAGCAGCCAGCTTATCCTTCTAAGTCAAGTCACAGGAAAGAAGGCAGCAATGACATGAACTTTTTACTTCCCCAGGCACCTCTTGCTTTCAGCAAGCTCTCTGTATGTACTTCTGACTGGCATGTGTAGACAGCAGATATGCCATGCCAATTCAGAGGCCATCCTTCTTCCTTAGCTAAGAAAAAATCTTCTGTTGTAGTTTTCTATTTTTCTTCAGCCACTGGGACAAGCTGCAATTTTCCTCTACAAAGCATTCAGAAATGTGCCTGCAGCAAATAGTCAGGGATGCCCCTGGGTTGGAGATTAAAACACAACATAACAAGATTTTTATTGCACTTTGCCTCCATCTGTTGCCTTCAGCAGTATTGTCCTCACATAAACCACTGCCTATCTCATCATCTGCTGCCTCACAAAACCATCTCCCTGATGTACCTCTCTGGCTCCCTGTCACTGTAGAAGCACCTCCAGGACTCAATCACATGGCCTAGAATAAAGGAAAAGACTATTAATAAGTCTGCAGAAATATGAAGTGGTGCAAAAACAAAGGAAGAAATTAAAACTAAAGATGCTGGAAGGAGGTCAAGTTTTTCTTGTACAGTAAGTAATGCTAGATTAGACCATTGAAACATCACCTGCAGTGCAGTAGAAAAACTACTCTCTTGTCACAGACTAAAGTTTCTTGTGCCAGCCTATATATTCAGTTTTCTATAGCCATTTGCAAGCAATAAACGTTCCTTTACCCTGAAGAGTCTTCTGGCATAAAAAAGCCCATTTATTTAATCCCAGTTAACGGTGAGGGTGACTTTGCCTTCCAGATCACATCAAAATTGTAAATTCTTTCAGTTCAAACATTGCAACAGTAAAGCAGGGCACATTCTTTCTTAAGTGTCTTTTCTGGAAAATGACAACTTTTTTTTTCCTAAACACACAACACTTGAGCAACACTGTCATATTAAGGAGGAAAGACAAGTTGGGTTCTTATATGCAACTGCTCACTAAGAAAGGAGTCATTATCCTTTTTCTTTATTTCCAGTGTCATCTGTCATCCTTAATGATTTCCCCAAAACCATTTTTGTCCAGATACTACTATTAATAATGTGATCTCCTAGACACTTTACCAGGATGCAAACTCATTTAACTACAGATCATTAATAATAATATGGGACACCACATAGGTGCATAAAATTTGAGCTGAGCTGAGCTGACTTTGGGCTTTCCATCTTTTCAGTGACATTTTGCCTGAATCAGACAAAGAAATATTTTATATTAGCACCTGATCTATTTTGAGGAGAAAAATATGTAGCATTCACATAATGTTACGCTGTCTCATAACAGACTTTTAACAGTGCATTTTGCAGGATATTTTATTCTTTTATAATTTGATGTTGCAGCCAATAGTACTTTTTTTTCCCCCTGAAATCTTTATTGTGTTGATTATAATGAAAAAAATATCCTTTGGTGTTTTTGAGGTTTTTTGATTAATTTATTCTAAATTAAGACATTTATTTTGCACTCTGCAAATAACACAGCAAATGCAGTACTTTCTTAGCTATACATGCCTATGCTTTTGCAATACAGAGACTCTGTCTTACAATACAGTCCATGTAATATATAGACAACTTAATCATTTTTGCCTAGTTCCTCCAGTGTCCAAGGTTTACATCTCATACAGGACAGCAGCTATACTATTCTTTCTTTCCATAATTTGTACACATCTCTATAAATAAAAACACATATGTATCAGATGCAGCAAAACAAATATACACATTTCAATTTGCTTTTTGTTTACCATATTTATTAGTCACAATTGACACCAGTCACCATAATCCTAAAATCTAGTCAATGCTTTGAAGAAGATAAACGTAGTTCCCGATCTACCTGCTACAAGTCTTCAGATCAGATTTTCTTTCTTGTAATTACACTGTCATTTTCAACAAGTGTTTTTTTTTATTTCTTCTCAACAGAAGACCCTGACAAACAACAGTGAAAACTGAGTACAGATTAAATATTCCCCTTTTATAATACCACTATCCATAAAACTATTCCATAATTTGAGAATTGTGATATAAGACTAATGAAATAGATCTAATCACTAGAGGTTAACTGTTAAACCAGAGAAGAAAAAACAACAGTGTGATTTTCAAATTGATAGTAAGAGATAGATTAAAACAAAATCCATAGAACAACACTTCTTAAGAGGTTTTGTTACTTGGGAGGCAAGTGGGTTGTTATGGAATATGAGGCAACAATTATGGAGTATGGATCGTTTTTGACAGTGAATCTGGAACAGACCCAGTTAGAAAGTTAGCTGGGGGGTTGTACAAAAAAATATAAAAGTATAGACATGCACTTCAAGTGTCATCAGTGTTTCTCAAAAAAAGAAGATAATACTGTTGATTGGCACAGGTATTCACAAGTGTTAGTAGAAAATACCTGCACATAATTTTGCTTTAAAGCTATTCCTTCAACAAATAAGCTGGAAACTTGTAGGAGGCAACTTTGCAGTGAAGTGATAAAAATCATAAACATTTAGCTATATTATTACTGCTTGTGTTTTCTTGTGAACAAGTTCATTTTCAAGGCAGGGACAGAAGATATTAAGACAAATTTACTATCATATTTAAATGACCTGAAAACACTGAATTTTAGGTCACATTTCCTCCTTTTGCATGAAAAAAATACGCCTTCTACCTGGCTTTGCCACCAAATACATTATTTCTATAGGAACTACTGGAGTGTTCAGAGGATCAAAGCTAGTCATAGAGTTCTGTGTTCCTGCAAATCTGATGTGTATACATTTTACTTTAGGCACATGAGTTGTGACATAAAACTGCTAAAAGGGATCATATACTCCCCATTAAATATATTGATAGCAATGTATGACCTTAAAGATTTCTACATGATAGTTTTTAGCAGTTTTTTCTACTTAACTCTTTTAAGACTTTATCTTTTTTGATAAGTAAAATAATCTTGTCATTCTGTTTTGAGCTAAAATGTTTTGCAGCAAATTAGATACAGTAGAATTGGATCAAAAAGATAGCTTTCTTATGAAATCTGCTGTTTTATTCTTCTTGTAATAGTATCTCTTAGCATAAAAGCATCCAGAGCCACAAGACAACTGAAATTAGGGAGAATTTTAAAAAGCAGTAAATTTTGGAATGAAATTATCTTTTCATAGTTGTTTGAATCTCAAGCCTAAACCCTCTAACCCTGAAAACCGTAAGGGAATTGGCTGGCATTTCTGACCTCAGAATTAGAAAGCCTGTCCCCATATGAAACACACAGGTTCAAGGTCTTAAAGCTGCAAAGAAAACTATCAGAAAGATAACACTTGAAAGGCTCCTATTAATGAGACTGTCAATTATTTTACTTAACTTCCTTAAAAGTTCTATTAAAAGATGAAAAGTACTGTCTCCCAGATGACAAAGATTGCAGTAGCCAAACAGAACATTCCACTGAGAGGCATTGGATTAAGTCGTGTGTCTTCCTTTTAAGTCTGAGACTTCTCAAAGCCCAGATTTCTCCAGAAACATCTATCTCACTTTCTGACTCACTAAACTCCCATCCCTTCTCCTCTTATGACCTTCAGTGAGCTTGTAACTTCACTGTCCTAAGTTAGACAATGATATAAACATACATATATTGGTGACATATTCCCTAGCATAGGGATTTTTTCAATCTTCTTCAAAAGCACCAGATGTGGAACCCTCCCAGAGACAAGACACTGAGTCAGGTAAACCTGATTCCCTGAGGTGAACAGGAAACTCTCTTAGGTACATCTCTAGGCTCATTTTCTGTTTCAGAAAAAATACTGGATGCTGGTCTTCCCAAAGCCTTCAGCATCAAATGTCTGATTATAGTATTGCACCTAGATGAAACCATTTCAAAGAAGCAAAAGGAAAATCTCAGTCAGAGAATGTTATGCAGGCCAGGCATGCACAACAAGAGATGCAGAGCCTGCCAAAGTGGCACTCACACCTCCAAGGAGGTGGGACTGTGTCTAATGGGAGCAATTTCAAAACTGCCTCCTGAATAAGTTAGAGAAAATTTCCTTGCTGAGAGAGAACACAGAGGAGACTGAATGCACGTGATGCATCCAAATGACTTTGAGAAAAAAAGACTGGCTATGAAACCTCAAATATTCCACCAGCAAGAGCTGCCTTCTGAGAAGCTCAACATGAAATGCACAGAATCAAGAAAAAGAGAATTACTAACTACCTATGTCAATTTGTTCAAATCAGAGACACATTTTATGGGTTTTATTTTGGCACAAAATACCTGAGACTTTTTCTACCTACCTCAACCCACGTTTTTAAAAAAATTTTACCTGTATTGTCTCTTTCCAATATTCTGTTTTCATGTTACTTTAGTACAGTTTGAGTTAAAGATAATAAAGATGAAGATAATAACAGCCCCAACAATTAATTCTTCAGCCAATGGTATGGCCGATGTGAAACTGGGCGAAGTAGGACCTATTAAGTGTTCAGCTCCCCTCCACATCATTCTAAAAAGATTGCCCAAAAAACTGGTAGACTGTAGCAGGACAGCATCTGTTCTCACTGACTGTAGGGTTGGCATCCAAAGAGTCATACACAGAAAAAGGACCAGCATTAGCCAAGAAAGTCAAAGAGCACAAAGATGTGAAGCACACCTGATCCTACAGACTTAGATAGAAAATTATATCAATTGAATTCTTGGCACCAGGACAATGACTAGATCTGATGTCATAAAGCCATCTTTTTTTCTAAATTTAGACTGTGGAAAAACTCTGTGGGAAAAGTTCTTCTGCCTCACAGATCACTGGGAAATACAGCACTCACTTGGATTTCTATCACTGCAGGAGCCTTAAATATTGCTCTTTCCTGCCATGAGTTATCCTCCTGCTTGGTCTGAAATTTTTTATGCAAAGAGGTTGGACATGAAAAAGGATATTTGGGTTAAGTGTATCTCCTGGAATAAACCAGAGATATGGTAAAAGTATTTAAAACTTCCTTCTAAGCTGGGATTTCATTAAATCCAAGCTATCCACTATGAATATATGTGGCTATATTGAGCAATAAGTCTCCTTATCTTCATCTTTCCAGGTTCCTGCCCAATCGTGATCCTACTTCCATTCAGACATAGCATGTTCCCAGTATCCTGGTTAGATACTCCAAGATGGCAGAGCACCAGATAAATAGCTTGAGGTGTTATTGAAGCAGATAGCAAGAAGTAAGAGAAATGGCCACCAATGGTTTAGAAATAAGAATGCACTAATTTGGGAATGCAGCCCATGTGCCAGCACTTGCCATCAATACACCCTATCTGAATGTCCTGGCTCAATTTATGTTGAAATAACATACATCATACTGCAGTTAAAAAAAGAAGCTGTCTTGAAGAAACCCTGCTAACTTAAAAAACCACAACAAACTAATGGACTTGCTTTCCCAGAATGTTTGACAATGGAACAATTTCTGTGGAATTGATTTCTTAGATAGGATGGATGCTTTCCGTTTCCTCAAAAACCCTAATGGCTTAATGGTTTGAACATTATTCATTCCTCTCTGGATTGGGATGGTAACATCCTAGTAATGTGAGATCTATTAAGATTCTTAAAAAAATCCTGGATTTTGCATTGCTTGAACTCTTAATTATGAATTCATTTGGACTGAATAATATCCATGATATGATTGGATATTTTGATGTGGAAAGCCCCATTAATAAAGAACAACATCTGAGACCTAGAAATATGCAGAGAGCTTTTCTTTGCAATCCCCAGAGTACAGAAAGCCTTGAACGCTTACCAAAGAGGGTGATGCCTGTCTATTCCATCTCCTAAAAACACTTCCTCCTTCAGATTTACAGTCACTAAGAACACAGAGCAATTTTGATCAAAAGAAGAAGCAGCAGCTGTAAGGGAAAAGTATTCATTTCTGATTGCCTCATCTGGACTGGAAGGGGGTAATAGAATAGTTTTATTACACCAGATGCAGTGAAGGGCTTTATTTCATTTAATCTGGAGAACAGAGGAATTTGTCACATAGAGAAAATGAAAATAATCTTGTTGTTCTCGCCACCACCCAAGCATGATGGTTATTGGCTGAGTCCACAGAAGAAGCTGGAGTTTATGGTGACTATTTACTAACTTTCTCCTGCACAACTGTCCTAAGAGAGCTGGTATTTTCCTACACTCCAGAGACATCTTCTGTTGAAAAGTTATTTTTGTTTGGTATTTGCTGGAAAGCATTTGTTTGGGGAATGTGAGCTTCTGGGATTTGTGGTAAACTCAAAGTTTCAACTGTGCACCATAGCAGACTATTTTTTCCTTGGTACAGACTTGATGTTTAAGTTGGAATATATTAACACTTATTCTTAGAACCTTTTGTATGCTGAAACCATTCTTGACTGGCAATGTACACAGATGATAAACAACAGGCACAGATTTTTGGGTTTGTGCTTTTTTTTACTCTGTATACTTTCAGTAACAGCATGCACGATATCATTTATTTGTTCGAACTTAGTTTTGAGGGTTGTGTATTTTGTATTTATATTTATACCATTAATTCAGTATTATGGCTCTGGGCAAAGTTTTGAGCAGGAGCTTTGAACAAAGTTTATCGATGAGGATTCATCCTTCTTTTTTTTTTTTTTGACAGATTTTTAAATACCACTGCTTCTGATATGTTAATATATTGCAGCTTCTCAGGACAAAGGGTGATATCTATAGAGAATGTAAAGCAGGGGAGAATCACACCTGGTATTTACCAATGAAGGAAGGCCAGACAAGTTCTGTTAAGCCTGTTCTCTAGAATATAGAAAAGCAAAAGTTATTCATTCTTTTTCCTCTATAAGAAGAATGATAAGAAATAATTTGTTGTCAATGGACTGACAAGTTCATTAACATATATTTAACATATATTATATGTTTAACATAAACATTATATATTTAACATACATTTAACAATATATTAACATATATTGGTCAACAATGCAGCCAGGAAATTGGGATCTAAATCATGCCCCTTCAAGTACAGTGTCCAGTATCATAATCCTAGGCTGCCTCCATTCCAGGTCATGAGAAACTTTACAGGGGACAAATACTGAAAAGTTAGATACAAAAATGTAGTTGTGTGTCTCCAGTGCAGAAGTACACAGACCAGAAGTACCAGAAAAATCAAATCTTGTAACTGTGTTTGGCCATATATAACACATTTGATATATTTCTGGGTAAAAAAAAATCAGACTTTATGGTGATGAGTAAATTGCTCTCAGGAAGAAGTAATTACACAATGCTAAGAGAAAAGAAGAAAAATTTTGGCAGACAGGTTGCCTAACATTCAGATACTTGACTGAATTCAGCTCTGTCACCCACCAGTAGACACCCTCTTACTACTACTCAGCATGTTTCTACTACCCATTTTTCCTGTTTTCTGGTGATTTGACTGTATGAATAGAAACCAGCTCTAGTGACAGAAATGACAAGGAAACCTTAGGTAAAAAACTATTTGAAATGCAAGAAAAGTACACCCTCACACAGTCACAAAACATGGTTAAACGTGATTCTAACACCCTTTTTATATCTCAATTTATAAGAATAATCCTGCACTGTTTATTGTAAAGCTGGAATCACCTTTGTTATTATGGCTTATGACATAGGAGTCACTTCATCTTTGATATCTTTATAGCACTTTCCAGTTTTCTTAGTTTCCAAGTCCACAGAGGTGAAGTGTGAGTACAGAGCTGTGCAAACACTCAGAACAGCACCAGGAGGGACATTTGATGTCCAGTCCTGTCAATGTTTTTAGCACTGACTCTGCTTGGAAGTTATTTTTTTTAGACCTAGAAAGATAGATCTTGTTTTCTCTTCACCTTTTTTCATTGAACTATCTAATTTCATTCTCCTAGAGCTTCTCTCCTACCTTTTACTGGTTCCCACCAGTTATTACATTGGAACGAAACAGAACATATTTATAAAGATGAGAGGGGACTATCAAGCACTGGGAGGCAGTGGCTGCTAGTTCAAAGAACAGAAGACTAGTAGGAAAAAAATGTTTCTGAAATATGCATTCATGGTGCACAGTGTCCTGTGCCTGAGGAATTGCATTAACTTTCTACATGAGCTGCACAGAGCCAGGGCCTATCAAGTCTGCATTATTAATGCTGCAAATCATGCATTAGGGCCCTAAATATTAGAGTTGTCTAACTCTGTTTTGGTCACTAGAGTAGGCAGTCAGTACAAAATCACTGCCAAAATCCTTGTGTTTTGATAAAGAGGGTAAAATGAAGTCATGCTCGTGCTAGATCGAACTGAAAATTAGCAGCATGTTCCTGATTAAAAAAACAAACAAATAAAAAACAACAAAAGCAACAAAAAACCCAAAACCATACTGTAATTCAGTAATATTATTGGCTTTTGCGTAAAAAGCACCAGCTTCTTCTGCTCGTCCATAAGCTAGTTATTTCCTTGTGTTGATTTTATTCACATCTCTATCATTTTTATTTTTATATATATATTTGAATGTATTCGTTAGGTATCCAATTCCCTGTTCCAGAAAGGGCTTCCTGCCCCTCTGCTAAGAACAGTAATCACATCCTTTCCTGGATCATAGACATTCCAAGGAAATAGTAGTCCTTATACCCAAACTAACTTCACTGATGCCAAAGCTTCCTTTCTCCTTATTATTTATTCCCCGCCTCTCCTGTTTCGTGGGCTATCACTTCACTTTTCAACCACTTGTGTTGAAGGTGCTGGTGTCACCGGGACACCTTTCCTCGCTTGGTCAGAGCCCGCGGTCCCCAAGCGCCGGGAAAAGGGCGAATTCCAGGGATTCGGGCGCCACCTGGTGCGGGGCAGCGCGCCCCGCAACCTGCGGGCACAGAGCTTCCCTCGCAGGGTGGAGGGATGTCCCTAAGGGCGTGGGGCTGCAAAAGATAACCTTCCGCGGGCCCGTCCAACTCATGTTATGTTTTCATTCCAGGAACAAAGTGTCAAAGGAAAGGTATTCAAAGAATGACAGCCAATCTTGTCAGCTGAGACAACTGAAATCACTCCATGCTGGAGATGCATTTTGTTTCCGCTTGCGTTTCAGCTGAGAACCAGAATGAATCCAATGTAGAAGATCCATGACAGAAAAACTGGTGCCCATGTGCCTCAACGAAAAAGAGGGGAGCTACACAGAGCTTGTTGAAACAGAGAAGCATCACGCAGAAGGTAAGGTCAAGTGACAAGAAGAGAAGCAGTCCTTGCCTAGGAAGGACTCTGCTTGAAAGAAGCTGTCCCAGGGTTGTGATGTGCAGGTTCTCGTGTCCCTAATTAGCCATATCATTCAGGAAGAGAGAAGTGAAACTGACTGACATTACAGAGAATAAGAGGTAGACTGGGATGGGATTTTCAGTGGTTCTACAAGCAGAAGAAAGCAATTGATGATAAATTGTTTTAAGCACTGAGATAAACCTGGAATAGGCAACCATAGACTCATTTTGAATTTGTCAACTGACATTCTCATAATTCTTCGATCTGTGGTCAGCAAGCCTGAGCACAAGCACTCACTTATAACTGCTTCCCTATAGGCATGGGTAATACAATGAGAGATGACCATGATATAAAAACAATTCCTACTCTGAAAGTCAGCATTCTCTCCCCTTACTTCATGTTTTCACCACAGATCCTCTTCTGCGAGTGGAAGAATTCCATGCATCTTATTTCACTTCCCTACCCATGGATAAACTTTATAGTGCCTAGCAAGTTTGCCTTGTATCCTATGCATGTAGAAGCTGCCTCCACAGTTGCCTATAAAGGAGCTGTTTACCTTTCCTTTTAGGCTCCAAGGAAAATATCTACTTGTCTGACTGACTTTTCTCAAGCCCCAAAAGATATATTAGCAACACTCAAGGGTGAGCAGCAGTATCTCTGGCTAATGAGAGCAGAGCCAAGGAACAGGCTGTCCTACCTGCTGGAAGGCTCATCCCACAAACCATGAAATGAAACTGTTGCTCCAGTCACATGCTTATTTTTGATCCATTTAATCAAGCAACTGAATTGCTATTACTGCTTTTCAGCATTGATGGTATTTTATGTTTCCAAAAATGCCTTTCAAACAATTGCACCATGAGCTTCTGGTACTGATGACTGTGGTTACTGCTGTCTTATGCAACTGCACACTTTAAAGCTTTACAAGATAGGCAGGTGGGACAAGGTCTAAAAATATAAATCCTGATTTGCAGTTGCAGGAAAAGAAAGTTCACAATTTTTAATGATATTTGAGTAGTTTGTTTCAGGTGGATCTGTATCTTTACAATTCACTTTCCATGGATACCTTGGTGAAAACTTTAAAGACAAAGTCACCAAAACAAAGATTTCTCAAAAAGGAGTACAGAATGTGTGCCTAATGTATTTTAAAGTGCAAGTCCCAAATGTCAGTGCTGAAATATTTATTTTAAAGTTTGGTCTGAATATAACTGAAGTCTATGAAGATCATTATGAAGGGTCTACAATCAAGCTAAAGGATTATCATAATTCATGCTATTATTAGTTTGCATCACAGTAACACTTAGGAGCTTCATTTATGATACATGAATTTTTTGAGTAAGGAATCATACACAAAGAACAAAACTTGTACCCCATCTTAATGACAAATAATCTTTGTTTGAAGTCTATGTTGAATACTCACTACAAACTGCTTTTGAACAAGCTACAAGACAAACTACTCTGCAGACACTGTTAGTGAATAATGCTGAATAATGAATAAATTCTAGAAAATTGCAAGCAGAAAGGCACAGCACAAGCCAGATAATCTTTTCCTCATGCTTTGTTCATCCATCTCTCCTCAGCAGGTACTTCTGGGGCAAGTTGCCATGGGTGGTGTTGATTTATTTGATTAATAATTGTTCATTCACTTACTAAGCAACCACTGAAATAAAGTCTCCTTGCAATAAAAGTATTTTATATATTATAGTAAATTAAACTGAGTCTTTTAATGCCTCAAGCAATAATGTATTTTTAGAAATCATGTTCCCATCACATAATTTTAGTGTAACTAGACCCATCTTCAAATAATTTCCAAAACAAAATGAGATAGAATTATAATGGGCTACAGCTGGTAAAAGAAAAAAATCTTCTATTCCTCCCATACTAGTACAGTATCTTCAGGGCTTCAAGCACGATACAGGGCATACGCTGTATCAGCTAAGCATGATACAGAAGTCAAGCCATAAACTCAGTGCAATAGGATGTTTTAGCATCAAAAGCACTTCCAGGTTTATTGTCCACCACACTCAGCTTTAGCAGTCACCTCAAAATCTTTCTCTTTTAAATGTCCTTTCAATAAAAATGTAGTGGAATATCACAGACCGGAGATAAAAAACACATCAACATTTTAAAACCAAAATATTTTAAAGAAAGAAAGATGTATTGAAACTAATTTGCTACACATGTTTTACACATACAATACATAATGAAGTTTCTACAACAACATATGGAAAGTATCTAAATCAGTAAGACAATGACCTTCATAAATCACTCCAGGTTCCAACTTTAAATTATGTCATGTTCCCTCTCTCATGGGATATTCACTGCATCTCATACAAACTCGTGGTTTTGTGTGCACAGTATTCCTCACTTTATAGGGAATGATGTCATATCAACACATGGAGGGTATGTAAAATGAAGAGTAAACACAGTTTTATATGACTCTGACCAGATGAACCCATGCACTCCTTTCTATCCCTTCCCTTTGGCTTAAAGGATTCCTTTGTACATGATCTATTAAATGGACTCACCAAAATTTTGGGGGATTGCTCTTAAAGTTTATTTTTGCAGCAGCACATTGTGGGTGGCAATGGCCAGGAATAATGTGGGACATTATTCCCTAACCATTTCCCTAACCTCAGGTACCTGAAGGCCTCAGGTTCATACAAGACAAAACACAATTGCCCAGGAAAACAATATGGGATTTTGATCAAAAGCCTGTTACAATCCAGTTAAGACAGCTGTTTGTGGAAAGTCTTATCTTTCCCTTCTGGTCACAGACATTTTTACTGGGCAAATAAAATTTTGACTATTAGTCTTTTGTTTTGTCTTCAAAAGCTACAACTGGGCATATTCCTCCCTAAAAACAATGTAAAAAGAGAGTGTATAATAGTAAATGCTCCAATTTTATCCCATTTTCCATAAATTTCTACCTGTTCTTCCTCTTTGTGTGGTCTCAAATGACCATCTCAAACTCAGAGAACTTTTCCCAGTGGTTTCAGATAATAGCAGTGTAGCTTTAATATATTTCTGTCAAATCATTTTTTAGTGGTTTTAGTGAATGCAAGATCAAAGTGCTGGCCTTGAACATATATAGATTTGAATAGTATATGATTTCAAAATTTTTCTTATTGAATATGTAATAAGAATATAATCCTCTGAAAGGATGGTTAACCTCCTCCTACTACTACTTTAGTTATCTGTGAACTAACTGAACTTATTCTGGACTACTGGCAAAATCCTAAAACAGTTCATGTGAGGACCATACTTCAGTAGAAATCATATATTTATCTGTATAGTTCAGTTGTACATGGTAAAATAAACATTCTTCCTCCAGCTTTCTAACAAGAGATTTATGAATTAGTGGTGTCACTTATTTGCTTAAACATTTATATCTCTGTGGTTCAGACTTTCTTTGACTCCAGTGACCACAGATTGCTTAAAGCAATCAGGCCAAAGTGCAGTAAGCTGCAGTTCCAGGTGACAGCTGTGTGAAAAACTACACAAAAGACTTCAAAGTTTGCTAGCAAATAGGAGCAAATAAAAATAAATTTTAAAAAAGGGTCTACAATGGGGGTGGGGGATGGGGGAGGGTGTTATGTATAGATAAATAGATAGTGATTACAATTTTACTAAAATGTTAGCTGTTTATTCCAGTGAACTGGATATGAATAGTTATTTAATTTGAAATTGTTTTGGAGGTGCCAGAACTCAGAGAGCTAAATGAGCTGTAAGTCTGCAGTCTAGGGATGATTCTGGTTTCTGACCTGAAACCAGAGGTTCTCATGAAGTGATATTTGTCATCCCTTTCAAATTCTGGGCAAGGTTAGGAACATCAAACCTCAGACAAAAAAAAAAGGCAGAATATTCAGTTTTAAATTAAGATGCACTTTGTATGTATAGTCTATAGGCAAAGCACAGCCACATTGCAATAAAGGCAAATTAATAAACCGCAGCTATATAGTGTAGGTAGCTGTGAAGAGAAAGAAAAAACCACCAGTGCTATTTCCTTAGCAAGATATGTTATCTTTTACTTTAGCAGGATCTGTCTAATATTTTCAGAAATACAGGTCAGAAGGAACCAACAGCTTTAGTGGAAATTTCATGCCATCTCCAAACAGGAGTACACAGGTCAGTGGACAAACACTATAAACAGCTAGTGGACATAAAACCAGCCAGCTGGAAATAAAAATTCTTCTTCATGCAGGCGCATATAAATTATGCTCTCAAGAATAGCTTTGAAATTCATGTCACAGGTCTGCCTCTCTGGTTTTTGTAGGTAGAGCCAAATTTAATTCCTTGGATAACTTCCTTTGTCCTCACTAGACTGTGCCAGTTTACACCATAAAGAATGAGGTGGGAAATAACTTTCCCCTTTTTAACGTAACACAGATGAAATTTTCTATAGGTATCACCACTGATTAAATATATAACCCTAATAAGTATTAAAATATAGATGTTGGCTTTACCATGCTAATAAGAGACATATTAATTTTGTTAATGCATTTAAATTAATGGAATGAGAAGACTCTTACTTGAGATTTGTCAAAACTAAATTAAGTTGTAGTGGCTTTCTGATGTCTGTCTCCCTTCACTGAGACCTAGCCACCTGAATGCTGCCAAAGTTATCACTTTTTCATGGAATGTCTCATTTGCATCCTTTACTGCTCAAACGTGTGCCAAAACAGGATCAGGACTTTCCCCACCAGCTTCTCCACTGCAGTCATCAAGTTTTCTGAGCAACCTCACTTCCTCCCCTGAAGTGGAGGGACCAGAAAAATCCCTGAATCTAATACATATAAAGCCCCTTTCCAACACATTTTAATGAGGCCATGCCAATAATTCCATAGTCAAAAGGTAAGACTTCCTAACCCAAATATTGGATTCCTGTAACAGGGAGAAGGAAAGGCACTTTTCCATTTAAAGTATCTCCTGTCTAGACTACATCCAGAGGATGACATTTATCACAAAACAATCAGAGAAACAAATTTTCTATTATGAGACACTGAAAAACCTGAATGTTTGGAGTTGGGAGTTCTGTCTGAAAATTATACTCTCTCTATATCTTCTTTCTGCCATCCTCCCTCTTATTCAAAGGCTAAGGAATTCAAGAGATTTAAAACTTCCCTGCAACGGGCACAAAGGGCTGTCCTATTTGGATATATGTGAAATGATTGGCATAGGGCTCAAGAACTTCCCTGACATAACTGACAAAAATTACAGTCTTTTCCCTGCCTTATTTAAATTTTACATATTTGTGTTTTATCTGTCTACATTTTATCTTCAAGAACATGTTTGCTTGCAAAAACAATAGTGTGTTGTGTTAGTACAAGCTGTGGGATAACTTCTGCATCACTTAAATCATGGGAACAATCTGGATATTCAACTTCTTTGAAAAAAAATACTTTTATATTTAGGGGTCTAACTTCAGGCAAGTGACCTGTTAGCTTTCCATTATGGAATTAAATTATTGCATATAACGAGGGGCTCAACTCGTAAACCTGTCCCTAGGGTTTTTTCCCTCAAAAATTGCAGATGGTTCAAGTGACCAAAACCAAATTTACTGGATGAAATCTAAGAAATTAGTCCAAATTCTACAGTTTTTTTTACAAACCTGAAGGACAACTATCATATGTTTAGTACTCGTTGAGCAGTGGGTATGATTTCCCAGTGAGCATCAACCAATACTGCCAGCTAGGAAGGTCTGACAGGGAGAATATTTTTCTTAAAGTACAGACAACCAGAAGTAATAATGCTGTCCTGTAGACCCGCTTTCCTCCTCCAGTGTCATGTGGTCTGTAGTTCTGAAGAGGACCAATGACACAATCATCACTCATTTTCTACAAAAAAAAAAAAAAACCCAAAACAAAAGTACCACAGTTTTTCTTCTAAACACAACAGCGCAAAACTATCAGGAGAAAAAAGCAGGAACTTAAAATGCTCTCACACAGTCCATTGCTTCTCCTAAAATAGATGTGAAACACAAAACACCACATTGCACATTCAAAAAATAACTTACTTGACCTTGCATTTTTATGCTACCTCAGGCTATTGACAAACATCCTCATAAACCACCACACACCAGCAGCATCTGGCAATTTTTAAAGTTCTGTATTAAAAACAAGAAAGGGGTGATCAATTTACCTGACACTTAAAATAAATCTAATTCATCCAGGCATTAACAGCAGAATTTTCAAGTCAAAGAGTTTTGCCAGCAGAGCAGGATAAATACTGACAAAACAGATTTCTAATGACCCCTTGGTCCTAATTTTTATTATAGAGAAACTACCTTATGTAAATAACACTGATTTCCTTGACTATCATAGAATCTAAAAGGGTTTCTTCGATGTATGGTTTCTTTAGGTATCCTAGATGAAATCCATTTTAGTCTCTTTTTTAAGCCCACGTTTTGCCAAGAAGTTAAAAGGCTCACTAGTTAGGCATGGAATGAACTCACTGAAGTTGCAGGCCTTTGACAGGCTTCTTAAAGAGCTGTCAGCCTCAGGTGAAGTTCTGGAGCAGTTGAGGTCTCAGCCACATCTAGAAGTGCAAACTATTCAGCCATTTTTGCCATTTTAGTGCCTAAGTGGCATTCCAGTATAAATGAAGGCATTTCTTAATAAAAATGCTGAGGTAAAACAGAATTAAGGCTGGAAATACATTGTTCTTTAAAATACACATCCATTAAACATGTGGAAACTTGCAGTTAAGCTCCTTAGTTATCATCCTGTAACTTCACTATTCTTCTGTTTCAAACTGTTTATGCCAGCTCTCTTTGTTATACACACAAGACAACTCCCTACCCCAGTGTCTGAGTCCCACACTGGACAATAGATTACTCTCTTTTGGTGCCATCAAATATTCAAAGGAGCATGATGTCTGGAGGCAGCCTGCTCTGGTGGAACTAGTATGGATGGGAACAGACCAGAATTTGATACTGGACTCAGTTTGAAGATGCAGGTTTCTGCTGAACTTCCTTAACTGCAGGCATAATGCGTTTTCAAAAAGATGAAGAGTAAATATCTGCTCAAACTGGTTGGGTATCTTGACTTACATGCCAAGAAATTTCAGAGCCAATAAGGAAAAACATGCCAGAGTTAAACTGAAATGAAACTGGCTTCATTACTTGTGTAGCTTTTGCATTTCTCTCTCACTGTATTTGCTGCTGATTGCTACCATTTGGTTTCAGCTGCCTTGGGCACTGTGCGATCCAGTTCAAAATTAATTCTCACAGTGGCCAAAATTCTTCTGTACTGGGGTCCCCAGTCTGTTTTGAGAAATCCGGTATGTTCAGATCATCATCTGTACTTTTTACTACTATCCAAACTAGAATAAACCTCTGGATATTTTGAGATTCACTCATCACCACTCTGTTACTCCTTAGACACTCAGTGTCGCCAGTGTAAATTAAGCAAACTTTGTTCCCTATAGTTATAGGTACCCATGAAATACAACCTAAAGTACAATTCAGAGAACACAGCTGGAACTTTAGTTCTAGGGGTCTGCACAGTTTTGTCAGATTTGATGCCCTCTAATTACATTGAAATATGCTTCCTCTTGTTCATCGTCAGAAATCTTTCCCTTATGTGCATTTCCCTCTGCAACACATTGCATTAGGGGACAGAAGGTGGATGACAACCTTATCTTTAAACTGCCTGTCTGTCCCAAGAGCTGGAAAATGGCTCATATCATATTGCAAACAGCAGTTTGGTAGAAACAGGGTGACTTCCTAGCATAGTAGTAACACTTACCTCAGGTTTCTCTGCTATAAACATTAAATCCAAAACAATCCAACAACAATCTCCACTTTTTCCACTATTTTCCCACACTGAGAACAACACTCTGGTTGACATGTGGGACATGATACTACACAGATTCAGCAAGGAATGTTACATGGGTAAACACAAAGCAGAATGCGTAATCAGTAAGTAGCACGCAGATCACAGGGAAGCCTGATCTGGGATGGGGAAAGCACATCTGAACACTCAAGTTACTCTTGTCTCAAAACCAGAACAAGATCCCAGAAGAGAGTATAACTGTTAATTAACTCACTAAGCCAATCATCTTGTCTTTCACCTGCTAACGACCACACTTTTACCTTGGCTTTGGAGAATAAGGCCAGGGGAAAAGGATTTCAGATAGTTAGGAACTCATACACACTGAAACATGTTGCCTTAAATCATGGTAGGCTGGTCACCACCTAAAAGCACTAAAATTGTCCTCTCATCAGCTTCTTTCCTGCATGTGGGAGCAAGGTGCACCTGGAACCAGCAGAGGTGGTACTTTATCCTGTTCCCTGCTGCTGATGGGGCAGTTTGCAGAGCGATATGGGCAGCAAGGCTGGGAGCTTTGCATGTATGTTTAGGTCAGAGAGCACCCATAAGCTTGTTCTCACGGTGCCTGTATGTAGAGAGCAGCCAATACATGACATTAGCCTGAAGAACACTTCAGGAGCAAACTAGCAATTTGATGAGGGATGAGAGCGATCTCTTTGGGGATAGGGGTATTTGTGTGATAGATGGGTTGACGTTTGTTTACTTTTTTAATATTTAATATTTTTACTTCTTTGCATATATAGAAAGCAATGATTTCATACATCTGTATTAAGTTAAATGGCCTAGATCTGTTGGCTTCAAAGTAGCAGCATCAATTTACACTGACCAAGAATTACATAAATCTGTTTTTATTAAAACTGTAATAGCTTGAGCTACAGAGTTCCTCATTTTGCCTGTGATCTTGTTCTAATTGCTCATTGCTAGCTCACTTAAAGTGTTACCAATCTGGATTCTGTTAGTCTCTTTCTATTTCCAACCAATATGATAAAATTAACCATAGCTGAAGAGAATATTTTTACAGTAAGTAAATGCAAAAGGCTCTGAAATCGTCTTAAAAAAAAAAAGTGAGATAGACACACCTTTATCATTTAAATTGACATATATTAGCTTATTGGATCAGACATGGAGGAGGCTATTGTTAAAGAAAGTGGAAGCAGGTTGTGGGATGGAATGTCATAACTGCAGGCATAAAAACTCATTTAACTCTCACTGAAGTTTGTGGTTGCAATTGGTTTGACCTTGAGGTGCTGCATGTACAGTAAAAGTGGAATGAAAGGAACTGAGAGTGGTTTGGACCTAAACACATTAGGAAATCTTCACTGGACCATAAAACATAAACAAGTAGAAGACTGAACCTTATTGTGAATGGAAAGTAATGCAGTTATTATTACCACACATTAACTTTATGCAGATTTCACAAATACTTCCTTTCAAAAAGCATTCATTTTTCATCAATATTAAATATACAACAAATTAAAACAGATATTTTAAAGTCCTTGCATTATCTCATGGAGCTATTGCTTAACATCATCTAAAAAAAGACAACTTCTGGTTGCAATTCATCCTTTTGAAAGTAAAATTCAACAATTTATAGGCTTAGCATAGCTTTTTCTCAGCATCTCATAAGATCAATGATAAAAATAACAATAATAATAACAACAACAATAATAAAACTTACCCTCATTTTCTCTTGCTCCTCCAAAATAAATGAAAGTCTTACATTGGCCTCCTCTTGAACTCTGAGGCTGGTGAAAATAGCCAGGACACGTCTCTAAAATTTCATTCCTTACAACTGGTGCACCAATAGTACTTTTGTGGTTGAAATTGTTTTGCCCGAGCCAGTTTTAGTAACAATGTTATTGTGGATAGCATACAGAAAACCTCCCTCAGTCTATACATATTGGGGGGCGGGGGGGGGGGAGGTGTTATAATTAAGAAACTTAAGGCTCCATAACAAAATGAAGACATGTTTCTTCATGTATTCACAAGCCAAGAATATCCAAATAAAACTGGAAATACATCTATGTTTCAAGGTTATTTGTAGATACAAATTAATATGCACCATTTGAATTACTTATGCATTCTGTATGATCTGTGTCTAATTTAAACCATAAAATCACTAGCAGTTCAACTCAGCCCTTCTTTTCCATTCCACTGAATGCAGTCTCTTGCTCAACAAGTCAGAAACTGAGTAGGAGCAAACAGTGACTTACTAGGATTTCTAAGAGACACCCGGCAGAAAGCTTAAAAAAAATAAAACTCACAACCAAAGTCATTGTCAGAGATAGAAGAAGGAATTCATCTGTGATTGTTTCAGAAAATTGTGGTTCATACTACACCTTCTTCACACAAAGATTTGTCCCTATCTACCTTTTCCAGGAAAAAATCATTAGCAACAATAATTTTTTTCATAATATGTACTTATGTTAAAAAAAGAAGAAAAACAAAACCCTAAGAAATATATTTTCCTTTTGCAAAATCCAGAAAAGTGAAAAATTCTTTCCAATTTTGTTTTCTTCAGTGTGTTTGCAGTCTGTAATAGAAATGATGTGGACTTGATTGACTGAAATTAGAAGAAAATTCAGTTTCTTCTATGTGCCTCACATTGGAAACTTGCAGAGTCTTAGCAAGGCATTTAAAATGATTAGGCACTGTGGGAAAACAGAAGCCTTTACGTTCAGCCCTTCCAAAAGTAAACTCCATAGAGAAAATGATGTGACTGCAACTGATTTGAGACATCATGATTTTTCTTGTTAAGGTGCAACCCTTCCATTCAAATTCTTAAGTGAGAATTATTCATACGGCTGGATACAATGAATTATTTCATGGCTGGATTGCAACAACTTGTCAAAGACTGCCTGGTGGCTGCATAATCAAGTGTTTATCTGCAATATAATGACACAGAAACA
The DNA here is from genome assembly GCA_013396655.1 of Campylorhamphus procurvoides. NCBI lineage: Eukaryota > Metazoa > Chordata > Aves > Passeriformes > Dendrocolaptidae > Campylorhamphus > Campylorhamphus procurvoides. Next base: position 1,378,079 of record WBMV01003598.1, on the reverse strand, counting down.
ATAGGCCTGTCTCTTTCTGACTTGCTCACAGGAAGAAAACAATAAGTGAAAATCATTTAAGGCATTTGAATTTGGGTTATATATTTACTTAACAAGGATACTACTTTTTATTTGTATACATGTATCCAGAGCAAATATTTAAAAAACAGATGGCCATGAAGAATGCTACACTCTGTTTAACCAATATATTTCAATAATAAACCCATAGCGTTTAGAGCAATTGCAACAACGTAAATGCTTTTTCAATACCTTTATAAGGGATTTGGAAAAGTCACAGTGCTACCACTATTAACATATCTGCCACAAACAGACTAAATACTAAGCAACAAAGAAATGCCAGAACGGAAGCTTTTCTTTCTTCCTACTGTTCATTGTAGGAATGCTGTTTCACAGCTCAAAAAATGGCTCATGGCACCTCTTTTGTTTGCGAATTAAGTTAAGGACCTACATTATGGAGTTCATCTCATCTTCTAGAGACACACATTCTTTGTGCAAATAAAAAAAAAAATTATATAAAATCTACACTGTAGCCAAGAGTGCCAAGCACAACCTCTGGGAGGTCCAAACTGTGTAAGGTGTGGGACAAGGCACACCCCATCATTGTTCCATTGCAGAAGGCCTGGTTACCTCTTCTCTAGAATGTTGCACTTTATAGTTGTTATTTTATCAATGCTTCTATCTTTTTCCCAATGCTGAATGAACACGGGTTCCAAAAGCTTCAAGTTTTACGCCAGACAGAATTTTAGCCATGCTTAATGAAGGTACACGTGGGGAAGGCTGTCTTGTTTCTCTCTCTCTCTTACAGTTATATTTTTGCCACATTAATCCCTTCTTCCTGTGCTGCACATCGCATCTGCTATGCTTAATCTAAGAATGTTCTATTTTCAGCAGCTTCCATTAGTCTAAACTTCAGCAAGTCAGAGGCTGAGCATAAATACAAAAGCGACTGGAAAGTGCACAACCAAGAGTGTGAATCCAAAAGAATAGTTTTCCGATAGCGTAAGAGCGGAAAATAAAGAGGTAGAAAATAACACAATGGCACAAAAAGGAAGAGAGAAGGAGCTGGCAAGAGAAAAAAGCCAAATCTACTAATACCTGAACTTATTTCACTGGCATAAGTGGGCAAATTTGGCAAGGGTGATGCCTTTAGTGACTATTCAGACCTTGTTAAGCAGTGGAAAACTTCTCGTCTGGCTGGATTAAATTTGGGAGTTCTCACTTAAATCTTGTGTCCATATTTTGACATTTTAACCTAACAAAAAATTAAAACATATTTATCTAGAAGAGTATAAAACAAGCAATTTATCATGCAGAAAATCAAAATAATACATTTGCAGAGTACGTACTAATATTTCCCAACACTTTGCACTACTTACAAAGTTATAAAACACCCAAACAGGAAACTAGAAGCCCGAAAGAAAAACCAAACATCTTCAACTGAGACATGAAAGCAAAAAGTATACAAAGAGAAGACAAATACGTTTGACAATATGCTATCAGAAGAGTATTGCATGTGAAATTACTGAACCCATGTATCACAACTGGGGTTTTTGGAAGAAAAGTTTTCAGTTTAAACTGTAAAGGATATTTTGGTGCCACAGGCAAAGAACAGAATAAGAGAGTAAAGTGTGTAAAAGATGGATGGAAAGAAATTTTCAGCAGTTTAGATTGTTGCCTTTTTATCATCCAGTACTTCAGAAAGCAAGGAGAATATGAGGCAACATTTAAGAATTAAAAAGAAAAGATTTCTAATGAGTCCTTCAGTAGATGCTAAAATTATATATATTTTTTTAATTCATCTTGAAATCTTGATAGGTGCCAAAAAATCCCTGAAGGCTTCCTCTGTGATGTAGTATACAGAAGACAAGATATCAGTAGGTCAGATAGCTTGACAGAACTCCAGGGCATTAAAGAAAAACTTGTGTGGATTAACTTCATAAAGAACCCTCTGCCTTTTCTAATTTTCATATGCATATATATTTTACAATGAATCTCAGAATCCTTCGTAGTGTATATAAGACCTATGAGAAAGTGCTTTTTCCCTCTTAGTCCCTCTTTGCAGACTGTCTTAATACACTTGTGTACTGCTGACATCTCCTGAACTTAGCAAGGTAACAAATGCAGTTGATAGTGTTTTAGAAAGCAATACACTTATCAGAGACACAGAATTCCTTCTCGAGGATTATTACAGAAAAAGCAACTGCACAGATGAAACAGATAGAGACTTTTACAAGATCTCTGACTTCATTCCACATCATGTTCAGTTTAAACCTTGAACAAGGAAAATACACCTTAGAAGGCTTAAAACCAAAGTGTTAGAGTCGGTATTAGAAAAAGCATCAAATTACATAACTCTTGTAGGGTTCCACAGGACAGGATCTCATCTCTGCATGGAACAGGGGAGAACCTCATCCTCTTTTGGTATCTATGTTTTCTCTAGGTTTCTCAGAATTGTTCACAAAGGCATAAGTAAAACTGAAAGCAGCTTTTTTTCGTTCCTAGTCCAAAGTAGAACACAGCTAAGAGATGCATCAACACTTTTGGCCAATTTTAGCACATCATACAATATTTCTAGCCACTGTCCTCTGAGATCTCCATCTTACTCAGTTTTTCTCAGTGAGTTTGAAACCACTGACGATGTGAATGACTTACTGACCTTCAATCACCCCCATCCCTGCCACTGATGAGGGACTTTCATGTTCAAGTCTTGCAAAACTGTAAGGGATTACACTGGGGAAAGTTTATAAACACCGATGTATAGGCACACATTTACATATACTTGTGTCATAATACAAAATGTCACAAGGCAAAGTTCAACAATGTCCATCAAACTTTGCTCAGGAATGAAAAGAACCACTTGTTCTAATCCACCTAATTAAAAGGTTCAATTTTCACACCCACTCAGTAAAACTAAATTAAGTTAAAATTAAACCTCTTAATCAGATGGCTGTATCTGATCACAGAATCATTTACTTTGGAAAAGATTCTGACACAACTTGGAGCCATTTCCTCTTGTCCTATCAGTTGTTACCTGAGAGAACCGATTGACCCCCACATTGCTGCAACCTCCTTTCAGGTAGTTATAGAGTGTGATAAGGTCTCCCCTGAGCCTTCTTTTCTCCAGGCTAAACAAATTCAGCTGCCTCAGCCTCTCCTCATAAGACTTCAGCTTCTTCACTAGTTTCTTTGTCCATCTCTGGACATGCTCCAGCATCTCAAAGTCCTTCTTGTTGTGAGGGGCCCAAAACTGGACACCAGTACTCAGAACTCAAGTACTGTGTGACACCACAGATGCAACCATACATAGAACCATAGCAGAACCACTCTTCTATCAACCACTTGCTTGCATTTTCACAGTTGGTCTAGGATACGAACCAAGATAACAGTAATTCACAATGATCACTTCTCATCCAGCTTTCTGACAATAGCTGGAAGGATGGGGACATTACCTCTGCTCTCCATGCAGAAGACTAATAAAGAAAAAAAAAACTATTACATTGCTCTGCAAAATATTATAACTTTCTACAGAGAAAAATATAAGAGAATAAATGCATATGCTAATGATACAATGCACGATTTCATTTGCAGTGCATTAGGAAAAATATGTCCAGCAGCATATTGTCCGGACATATGGGTCACATTGACCTTTTGACTGCTTATCAACAAATGACAAACATGGGCATGCGGAATAACATTTGCCTCTTTCATTCTTCAGCTAACGAAATGCATTCCCTGTAGATACTTGAAACATGAGAACCTTAAGGAACACAAACTACTTCTCCTGCTGCAGGATTTGCTTTTAAATTTTATTTACCATCCTGATACTTGATATCAAGAGCTAAAAGAAAATAAGAATAGAGGTCTCGCTTCTGATTAAAAATGTACCAACTAAAGAACATCCTAATTAAGGGTTCATAATTTTTCTGGGATTTAACCAATACATTCCTCTTTTCTTGATTATTTTTTTAGTCTCCAGACTGGACAGATTTACCTACATAAAACAGAAAATGTTAGTGGTTTGCAGCTTATATGCATTGTTTGGCATTGATTTTTCAACCTGTGGGTTGTGTTAGGATGCCAAGTCAGTGCATTCAAACAGGATTAGTGGGAACATTTGCAATTTTTCAGCTTCTCTAATGTTCTCTTTTGAGCTGTTACCTTCTAATTTCATACTCTGTGAACAGAAATACATTTGTATACTTCTGATAGTCTTCCAAAGAATACACCCAGTGCTTGCAGCATGCAGTAGATTACAAAGTTAAATAAATCAAAGGGAGATATGATGGTTGTTTTTTGTTCCTGGATGAAGAAAAAGAAGAAAGAGTGACTGGACTCCACAGTAATAACACTTTCTTTCTTAAAGCACAAGCCTCTATTATTCCAACTAATGCAGAATCCCAGGCAGTCTGTGTATCCAAATCCAGCCATAACTCCCTACTGTTCAATAGAATTTCAAATATCAGTAATGTTGTGCCTTTATGAACATGATAAATTAGATTTAATTTCTCATATAAAGAAGGAAAGGTTTGTTTGTTTTCTTAACATAAAAAGCAATATTCTAAGCCTGCCTCAGGGTATTTAATAAGAACCCAAGCAAGTAAATTTGGACCTTTAGTACAGGAAGATCCTGTATTTTGTTTAGATTCATTTGCATTTTCTTTCCAACTGACCTTGGTAAAACTACAGTATCAAACTTCTTACTCCTCAGACGCCATCTGAGCTTCCTAAGAATCTGTGGAAGGGCATAGTCTTACATTATAGGACATACCTAGCTAGATACAAAACCAGGAGGGGAAAAAAAGTCAGCAAAAACAGCATTGCAGATTTACATTAAGAAATTTAAATCTGCCTTCTTCGTGTGGTTTCCAATCAGCACATAAAATGTAACTCTGCATGGCAAAAAAAAGGTTTGTCAAAAAGTTCTGCTGTATTTAAATGCAACTAACTTGCATCTGCTGATAAAAGTCTGTTTTAGCATAATACTAGAAAGCCAATGAAACCAACAGCAGCAAAAGAGCAAACTGTCCTGACAACTTCATTTTTGTTAATGACAAACAGAAAGTACTCCATGATTATTGTCAAACAAGCTCTGGGGCTGATTCAGCTCCATCTGATGTCTACTTAATGTCAGCATTTGACTTGAGGAAGATCATTACTAAGATCCAAGGGTATTGCATTGGCAGCTATTATAATTTTTTAAAAAACACTATGAGGTTAGTTTGCTGTGATCTACATTTGGTAAACCCATTTTGTACTTAATTCCATACTCCCCTTACCCTCAAATTATCCTTTCCTTTGAAATGCTGTACTGGGTTTGCATGGCAAGGTTTTGCTAACGGGGAGTACAGGGAGGTGCAGGAGTTCTGGCGTGTCTTCTGTGAGAAGCTGCCAGAAGCTTCCTGGGTGTCCAACAGAGCCAATGCCAGCTGACTCCAAGGCAGCCCCACTGCTGGCCAGGGCTGAGCCAGTCAGTGATGGTAGCAGCACCTCTGGCATAGTGTACTTCAGAAGAAGGGAAAAAAAGTAATTTCACGGAAGTAATTGCAGCCAGAGAAGAGAGGAAAGAGAATACATGCGAGGAACAGCCCTACAGACGAAGTCAGTGCAGAAGAAGGGAAGATGGTGCTCCAGGTGCTGGAGCAGAGATCCCCCTGCAGCCTGTGGTGCAGACCAAAGTGAGGCAGGTTGTGCCCCTGGAGCAGAGATCCACCTCCAGCCCACGGAAGACAAATGTGTTCCAAGGTTCTGAATAATATTGCAATGAAGTTCATAAGCATCCCGAGTTTCTTTATTGTCTTGCGTTAAATGTGCATAGAAATATTCTTGAGGGACAACTTGACTAGACAGACATACTGAAAATACTTAGCATTTATAGAAAAAATTTTAACATAAGCTTTTTCAGAACTCTGGAAAGATATCATCTTATTCTCCTTCTCGTAGTTCATTAAGATCTGAGTTTCACTTTTCTCTCATTATGGGGTTTTTATATAGTTATTTCAATTTCTTTCTCACTTCTGTCTCTTTGTTTCACATGAACTTTTACACAAACTAAGAAAAGTACTCTCTTGGAAAACTTGCCTGTACTCTCCCTTAAGCTCCTTCTCTCACTTCTTTACACAGATAGGCAGATGTGGGAGATTTATGGCACTGGTAGAATGTAAGAGCAGTCATAAGGGGTCACATCAACAGTCCATTAAGCCCCTGTCTCCAAAAGTGGTCAGACACATGACAAGGAAACAGCACAAGAACCCAACAAGCAGCTGGGGACACTGTTCCACAGAATGCTTTCAGCTGCTAATGCTCCTCAGCTTCAGAGACTTTACAGGCAGTATTTTCATATGTTACATTATGGTTTACAGCAAATAATTAAGACTCACTAACCCTGTTGACCAATATAAGTAATTTGCTCTGTGACTATGCCAGGAAAAATGTTGTCCTGTATTACCTACATGGTACAGACTTCACAGGCCTGTATTTGATGTAGCTTCTTCCATTTTAAGAGTGAGGTTACTCTCAGGAACATAACCACCAACTTAAATGACATTCTAAACAATCAGAAGTTTTCAAAGAAAGAGAAGAAAAATAAAAATCACAACCATATAAAGTATCACAGTGAATAAGAACGTTTTATATCTCAATTTAATATTCACTAATCTATTTATCTATGCAATTGCTAAAAAACCAACAAAAATGGAACATTATATTCATCTGGGACATGTTCTGAACTTCATTAAGCACAGAAAAATCATTTACTAAAAATCTATCAGGGTAGTAAATGACAAAATTAATTTGGAAGGGGGGAGGAGGATGGAATCTACCTGGGTACAGTTGGTGAAAAAACCAAATGGTAACACCAAGTCAACTGGAAGAAGAATGTATTGTCAAAGAGAGTTAATGTTATTATATATTTATATTGCAACATAGCCTGGAAAAACTGCTGAGAACATGGCCCTACTGTATTAGGATTTGTGTAAAGACAAAATGAAACAAAACAAAGCAAAATAAACAGCTTGAGTCCAGTCCCCAAAGACTTGTTTCTCTGACAGCAAATCAGGAAAGCATGGCATAAAGTTACATCATGTCATGGACCAAAGAGGTGGTCCTCTGCTGTTAATTATGTATAAAGTCACAGCTGTTAACAATATGCACTTATACTGTGCCCTTTACAGTTACACTACTAGAAAAATATAATGAAATGGGAAATTCAAATAGGATAGTTACACAAAAACAATAATAATTAAAATATTAAAAGTAGGCTATGATTAAAAGGTCTTTTCAAATATTGGCATTGAAAACTTGGAAATTCAAAGCAAAAGAAATATCAGCGGTATTTTTCAAAGACAGAGAGAAAACAATTACATATTTTTAATATGAATATAATGTCACGCTCATGGGTAAATATCTACAGAATTAGCAGAGCAATTGCATTGTTATTTCCTTGTATAACAAGATCAACTTCTTCACGTCCAAGAGTAGGAAATTATAAGCACTTCATTGGATAGATAGCACTCCCTCATATGACTTCATCATTGGAAAAAAGAAAAATCATCAAAATGTTATAGAATCTGCTGCAATCCCACATGATATCAAGCAGAAATTATGTTAACAGAAATTTACATTTTTCAAACCATATTATAGATTCCTTTCACTCTGCCTATATGTATTAAAGCATATGTCAAAAAGCTCTGCTGTTAGTTGTCTATTATGCAAATGATGCAGTATTCTTTAATGCTTAAGTAGCTGTGACTCATTTTGCAAAGGGCTATTTTGGTTTGGGAATTGGTTTTAAGAGAGATGTTTCCTTTGAGTTTTACTGCTGTTGTAGTTTTCACCCCTTTTAAACCAGGTCCTACTTTTTTTTTTATTTTCTGCAAAAATGTGCAATTACTTAACTAGCAGAGCCTGACTTAAACTTGTATCTTCAGTACTGACTTCCCAAGGGGCTATAACAAATAGACACTGGAGGGTACTTAAACCAACAGCATTGCAGCAAGTGGGAAGCTTGCTTATCTTGTACTTGTCAGCATCTATACAACACAGTTTTCCTGCCTGCCAGGAGCCCCTAAAGCTCTGAAAAATTGGAACCTCCTGCTTCAGCTGATTGTTTGGCAAATTGTTCTTGTGATACATCTGAGTGCAGTTTCTTTTGGCTGCAGATACAGATTATTTTTACTAGATTTTTAAAACATGAACCACTGATGCATTATTTTTTACACATAGAGTTTTGGTGCACTGTTGAGTAATTGAGCGTCTTTATGCAAAGTCCATTCCAACCAAAAGAGCACTGTTTATTCCAACAGTTTGGATCTGGATTGAATGAAAAAAAAATAGAGGTTTATTTGCTGCATTGCCAGTGATTCTAAATACTTCAGTGAGGTCCATGATCTGATATAATCTTCCATGAATATTACAAATTATCCAACCAAAGCTGCCATGCTGTGCAGGCATATTTTTAAGAGGAAGTTCTGTTAGATACAACTCTGAAGTCAGCATTAGAAGAGATTTTTTAATGTTGAGTTTAATCACAAAAGATGTCATACCCTCTGGTCTTCACACAAAGAAACCTCACCGTAAGTCTTGTCTGAGAAAGCAGTTCAGGATTGCATTTATTACTGCTCTTAGGAACCACATCAAGTTAAAAACTAGTGGGGATTATTTGCCTTGTCTCAAACACAGAAGATGCTATCTATGGCTTTCTGGGGCCTTAGATAGTGTTGTCAGATTTCTGAAGTTTTTTTTTATATCTGATGAACTTTCTGATCCTTTAATCTGTTTCTCATGTCTTTATTAATACTATAAATTAATAATTATTAGGCAAACATATTAGAAAAATTAACTGAGATTTATTCTGACCTTCAGCTGTTTGCTATCACCAGTAAAGTACCTTTTTTCTTCTATTTCCCACTCATTCACTAACCATTAAAGAATGTTAAGAACCATTTGCTACTCTTAAATGTGTTTGTATGCCAGGTTTTCAGTTTTAATCTGGTCATCTGCATTGCACTGTGACACTGTTGGAGATGTCTCTGGATTTGCATAATGTTGTTTACGATTTTCTCTGCTTAAACAAGAGCCCAACATGAGTCAGTGAAGACCCCTGTGCAAGTTTGAAAACCATCTGCATTTAGGTACAGTGGTTACAGGTTAATGTTTTTCATAAGATATTCCACGTAAATCCATGTATTGTGAAGGAAGATATAGGCAATTTTCAAAGTCCCTGATATATGCAACAATACTGGAACAATGGCTTTGATCTAACAATGTAATTTTACAGGCCATTGACTTATAATGGCTGCTAGATACAATAAAAAGATGGTAATAAGAAGGTTAGGTGGTAAGTATATGCAGTAAGGCACATAGAATGTCTAAAAAATAACAGCAGCATTGCTGACTGTAGAGAATAACAGGGCTGTTAAGTAAATTTATATGGACCCTGATACATCAACAACCAACTACTGCAAGTGAAAACCTGAATAAATTCAAAATACGTTTTTGAAGATAGGCAAGATATCATTGATATCTTGTGTTAGACAGTTGCCAGTCCCCTATTACCATTCCCAGGGAGGATTAGTAGTGACTTGTGCATTAGGGGACTTCTCTTTCCTCTGTGCTGCTTAGTGTCATGTCTGTTCCCCAAAACTGCCCCTAAGGAACTTCACCTGCTCTGAAAGTTGCAGTTGAAGATTGCAGGGGCAGCTGAACTTGTGTCCCTCATGCATATGCAACCAACCAGCAGAACTGCGCTGACCACACCAATGCAGTGACTCTGTCCCAAGTTCCTGACAAAGAGAAAGGAACAATGTCAGCTGTAGATATAGAAAGAAATGTACAAAGTATCAACAGACATACTTTTGGGAGGGTTTGGTCATAGACAGAGAGGTGAACAGGAGCACAGCAGGAGCAAAACAAACTCAGAAAGCAAAATGTGTTGCAAGCACTACATGAAAGCCACAATACTACTGTGGTACTGGTATAATAGTCATCAACAATTAACACTACATAGTGGTGAAAATTTAACGAAACAGTCTAGAAAAGTTGGAAATTATCCACTGAGGAGTCAGGAATAGTATAGTCATTTATTCTCTGCATTCACTTTGACAGGGATGTCTTTTAATTCAATTCTATTAAGAGAGAATTATTTGTGTTATATCATTCACCAACAGCTACAGGGAAGTGGGGTTAAGCTTACAGAGAAAACTTAACATTTAAACACAGAGGGAAAGATTCCTTCTATACACAAGATGAACAGATAGATAATGCAAGGCAATGAAACCGGTAGGAGTTAGATGCTTAAGAAGGGCTGGATTCATCAACAAGTCAGAAGCAATATCTGTGGTAGAACAGGGGAGCATGAAGTCTCCAGCCTGTGGGACAGCTGCATCCCACTCAGCTGTGCACCTTGGACCATCTGGCCACAGTGCCTTGCTCCAGATCAAATGGGAAGGAGGCAGCAAAGCCAACAGCAGAGGTGGACCAATGGCCTCCCATTCTTTCATGATACAGTCCAGCTCTTAATCGTAAGAGAGCCCTTCCTTGGGGGGCTTGAATTTACTATATTTAGAGTAAGAGCACGGAGACAAGAATGAGACAGGACTTTTAGGAGATAGATGTGCTCCCACTCACCAATCCAGCCCCTCCCCTTAAAGCAGTCACAATTACAGCCAAAAAGTTTGGGGCTCTTCAGTTTCAGGACTTTAGTTTGGTTGGGGGGAGTGGAGGTTGAAAGGCTGGGTGTGAACTGCTAATTTGTTTTTTTAACTAATGCATCTGTTCTGGAAGATTTCAAGCATTTAAAGGTACAAGTAATTTCCAGACATTGCATTTCCCATACCAAAAATAAAAAAATCATACTCGTTATCAATGATTAATCACGTCAAACAAATAAACCACTGTAAAAGGTTTCTCTAAATTTCAGGATGGTCACAAGTTTTTAAAAAAAACAAATTAGTACTCTTAATGGTATTTTTTCAATTGTTTTTCTATGTGAATACTTTTCGGGTTCCACCCAACATCAGGATCTGGCAAAGATGCTGAAATAAAGCAAAAAAGACACTTTCATGCTCTTTCCAACTCCCATTGAGCTTCTGGCATGCAACTTGTTCAGCTGTCTGTGGGAGGAGAAGAAAGTGGCAGTGAAAAGAGCACAGGCATGACAGCAGTTAGCCAAAGACAGCTCAACAGGCAGTCCAATTATGACATTCAAAGCATCAGAAAGAAGTGAAAAAGCACATCCTAACCCAGCACAGTTATCCCAGGATGTGATCTTTCTAATACAGCAGGAACTTGCACAAGACCTAAGATTTTGACTATTTTGTGCAATGAATGTGTCCATAATTGATATTTTGAAGACAGATTAGCACAGGTGCATGTTGGATATATTGTAAAGCTGGTTCTGCATAATATGGAGAGCTTTAGCCACCCGTGCATTCATTTACAATCAAAAATCTCCAGTGCTGCTTTGGAGCAGATGCTCTTAAGAAATGCCACAAAAAGAGCAGAGAATTTGGTTGAAAACTGGTAGTAATCTGATACATCTGCTATGTAACAGATCATTAGTGGTTTTTGACTGCTCCAAGGAAAGTTGGTAGATATTTATTTGGAATGATCACATATGGGAATAATAGAATCATAAAAAAGGCTAAGAGAAAAATAAAATAATAAAACATTGTGCATACAGTTGTTCAACACAGTTGGAGTCTGGTACAAAAGACATTTGATGTTTCCTTTCCTGTAAAAGAAAGAATACAGGTGAAAGGAGTTACTTCCTTAGTACAGGTTTGTAGTAGAAAAGAAGTAGCAAAATATTCATTACTTCTTGACTTACAGGTTCAGAAACTCATCTGTCCAACAAAACAAGTTCAAATTCAGGCTCCTTTTTCTGCCAGCAAATCAAAATGGTAGTTTAATGTCCCTTTTCTTCTTTTATAGGAACTTTACAGTGCCCTCTTGAAAGCCTTTCTTTACAGAAAAAGCTCATAATGAGAAACTGGATTTAGGCCTAAAGCTCGTGTGACAGAAAAGACTTATTACTTTCTTTCATTTTTTTCTACATTTCATTAGTCCTCTAAGAAATGAGGTGGACAACTTGAAGAGAGGTCTAAAAGACTGTGCTTGGCAGTCACAAGGCAAGGTCAGTGGAAGAAGGCCAGAGGGATTACAAGATACAGCAGGGCAAAGAGTTGCAGCATGAAGCTTCATATAGGGAACAGAGTCACTGAATTAACAATGGTAAGGACAAACCTATGACAATAGAGCGGGCAGAAGAGCTAAGAGGGAGTGGGTGCAGTGAAATCTTTAAACCCATAATGCCTCTTCTTATCAACAACATTTAATTTACTTTACTCAAAAAATTTCTCTAGTTTGTGGTTTTTTATTGTAGTAAAACCTTGCTTAAAAACGTGTGAGTCCTTTTAATAGAAATCACAGGAGGTCTGAGGCACATTAATACTGAGCAATCTTTGGTCAAAAAACCCTCCTATGAAAAACTACAATAAGAAAACAATCCAAAAAATGGTATTTTTCCAAAGGTTTTCCCGAAGTTCACCTGTTTTTATCTTTTTTTCCTCTTTTTTTGCCATCTGAAGACATAGATTAATGAAGAGATGGTAACATCCATGGAACAGATGTTCCCCTACAGCTGAGGAAGGTGATGAAGGACAAAGATAGATAATTCTGTTGACTTTTAAGATAGGTGGGAGGGATCATCTCACTCTTTTAGAACAAACAAAAGCAAGTATCTTTTTATAAAGCATGACTCTCAAAGTGTCCAGATTTTCTTCCATGCATCAGTTTTAACATCACAACACACAATTTTCACCAGAGCCATAAGATTTTTTTAAACAAAACCTCTTCCCTTTTCTGCCCAAAGGTTCATAGAATTTAGAAAGGACGTCTGAGGTTCCTCTGTTTCAACTCCTTGTTCAAAGCAGGTTACTCAGAGCCTTGTCCAGTTGAATGTTTAATACCCCTGAGGATGGATATTTCTTCCTCTTCTCTGGACAACTTCTTAAATATTTTAATACTTAAACACCTCTTTTTTGTCTTATAAATAACAACTTCATTTGTTGTCACTTGTGTCTGTTGCCTCTTATTTCTTGCTCTGCACCTCCAAGAAGTGTTTGTCTTTGTCTTCTCTGAACCCTCCCATTAGACAACTGTAGACAGACACGAGATCTCCCTTCAGCCCTCCCATAGGCTGAATAAAGCCAGATCTCTTACCCTACTCTTGTCCTTCATGTGCTCCAGTCCTCTGATAATAATGGTGGCCTTCCCCTGGGCTTGCTCTAGTGTGTCATTGCATGGCCACAGTTGCTTTATGGCATTCTTGTCCCCTAGGAATCCCAGGTCCTTTTCTGGCAAAGTCACTTAACCTTACAGAAAAAAATAAAAAATAAAAAATTTAATATTCATCATTTTAAGGAGGCATTCTGGTGAAAGATCTTACTGCTTTACTTTACCAGGGCCATAGAATTCTATCAGTTCTCTTTCTGCAGAGCTTGTATGATCTTCAGTTGTGGAAAGATTGGGGTAAAATTCAGAGAGTCTTAAAAATGCCATTAGAATACAAAACCTAAAATTATAGGGCTATTGTGCCATAAACTTGAATGATGAATAATGAATCAGGTATCTTTACTTCTCAGTTCAATGTCACATCTTAATAATCAGATTTCTATGGAATATTGAATTGACTCAATGTGAGTAATAAATAAAACCAATAATTTAATTAGTTTTATTTACGAATAACTTTGGGTTGAAACAAAACTATTTCAAATGTTGTTTTAAAAGGCCAGCTAACCATTATTCATTACAGCCAAGGGACTCTTAGCTTACATAATATCAAGACACAGGAGGAATTTATAAACTCTTTTGAAAGAAAGGCCTTCTGGGGAAAGGATTATGCTGTCTTCATCACACATTAAAAAAAAAAAAAAAGAGATACTCTCTACCGTTCATTAAAATATTAAAGCAGTCCTTAAAATGTGTTTTTGAAACATTTTCATTCTATGAAGTTCCTGTATCCTGTTCACTTATTTAATTTTAATTTTGTGTGTCATAGACAAATAAATTCTCCCAGTGTTAACTGCCATTCAAAACTATGCTATTTGTAATAAAACTAATGGAGCCAGGTGATGTTCATGTGAACCTCTGATCTTTTCCCACAATTGTACCTAGCAGTGCTTATCAAGATTAATCAAACCACCTCCTCAGGCCTTGTTCTGAAGATAAATGACAGTACAGTTTTCTTTCAAGCATGGAAAGAGAATAGAGGAATTGAAAAAAATGATAATTCTGAAATGTACTCTGCATTTATTTTTCATCACAGAATGCCTTATTACCGTTATATTTTCTCACCTTGCAATGTTTTTTTTATTTCTATGATACTTAAAGGCCATAGGGTCTGTAAGCAGACTGCTTCTCAGTTAACTCTAATACACAGTGTTCATTTTGGCAGGCATGGGCAATGTAAGCCAGCAATAAAACAGCCATTCTTACCACCCGCAGTAATTTGATGATATAACAGCATGCTTTGTATGTTAAGATTTTAAGAGGTTGTCTTCATTTTAGTCAATTTAAAAGCATGATTAGTAATGATATCCCATACATCTGAATGGACTTCCCAGTGTATTGAATACAGAAAAGAGGTGTATTAAGTTCTTGTACATCAAAAGTATGCAATAATTTATCTGTATTTTATAGAGATTTTTTTTAGAAAGATTTTATATAGATTCTTCTTCTTTCACAATTTTTAACGTAGGCATTTTGTATGTATGCTAAGATTCCACATTTTTAAGACAGCAGATGATATTCTGTGGTAAAATCAGTTTGTTTTTCAGAATTAAAGCACATTTAAACATCTACACTATTCTACACAGTACAGTTGATACCAATCTGTGTGAGACCACTGTCTTATGGTGACATCAAAATCCATACTTCAGAACTCTCCAAATTCTGAGGCTGTATCTGAGAGTTTATTCAAAGTGTTACGTTAGCAATGGAAATACTTCAATTCCTTGTAAACAATGTTTGCAAAGCAAAAAACTTCTTTGCTTTGATCCATCAGGAAACATACTCTGATCTTGGCAGAGTTATTTTATCACCCATCTCTGTCTTGCACCTTCTTTATACTGTTGCAAGGTTCTGCAATATTACACTGGCATAATCGAGCACATAACCCCACAATTTTTATAGAAATGCTGTTTACCTACATTTTCCTACCACTAGATACCAGACACCTTGATAGGGCTGGACTGGGTGGTTACTGCAGGTCTGCTGCTCTGACAGACCCACAGATGTGCACGCCCAGCTTGGGTTACTCCTTCTGAAAGAGCAGTACCATGAATTAAGAACTCATAAATACAAGTGATTTCCAGGGGGCAGTTTGCTCTCTCTGTGATAAGATCACTGCTCTTGACTACTGGCCTGTGAGCTCACACCATTGACCTCTGCAAGTGAACCAACAATTCCTTTTGAAGGCACTTTCTATGCTACAAACTATCATGCAGTAGTTCCACATAAAAGCATTAGTTAGAAGAGTATGTTAAGAGGATATTCACAGTACTTGATATAAATATTCAAGGTTTTTTATATATTTTCAGTCACAATGAAGAACAATTTGCAGCTTATGAGCAAGAATTTTCCAAAAACGAAGAGTTCCAGTGGTGTCCAAGCAACAAAACATCCCCAGAAACCAGGGATGGCAACTAGCATGCTAAATTTCAGCTGGGTAAAATTAGAAATGCCTCACATGTGGGAGCTTAGGAATTGAATTTGCCTAGCAAAAAATGCAACAATTCTATGTGCAAACACTTTTGGTTTAATATGTTTTCAAGTTCCTCACTATCACAGATGTTTATTTCTACCTTTACAAACTATTTTTTATTTAAGGCTTGTATTAATATCTTGTTACCAAAAAAGACTGTCCTAAAGGGTTTATGTTTGTTTTGTTTTTTTCCTTTGCAAGTACATATTCTGTTAGGACGAGGTAAACATCCAAACTAGAAGTACCATTCATCTTCATACATTTCTTGCTGAAAAATCAAGGTATGCCTCTCCTAGGTTCTCTTGTTCATCTGATGTTCACAGTAAATGGTTGCTGACACTAGTCACTGGAAGTCAGCAAAATATACAGGTGATCAGTTTCCAAACACAAAGCCAAAGTGGTATATTAGAACCATCCATACATGTGCATTTCACACTTGCCAAACAGAAATGTAGAAGGGATATTACTGTGTAATAATACACACATTTTCAAACTTCTAATAAGCCATTACCAACAATAGTGGGTAACAAAAATTTAAACTTTAGTGAGCAGCATTGTCTTTTGAAAGAAAAAGAGCTAAAACGCAGGTTAGCAGTTTCAACCATGAAACAAGTTCTCACTAGAATTTCCTGCCTGCTGTTTACAATATCCATATCCCAAGAGTTTTTCTGTAATAAAGCCACAAAACCACGAGGCATTTACCCTTCTTGGCTTTTCTGAAGTTCAGAGATCCACCAAGCAGCATAATCAGGAAATACGTTGTTCCTCTTTTGACATCATTATCCAGTTTATGTTCCACTCAGCCTTATAAGGAAGAAGAATTTGGTCACATCTGAATGCTACTGCAAGTCTTCTTCCTTTGTCACTGCAGTCAGAGTGACATGAAATCTGGGATCTTCCATTCATGACCAATAATAGTAGAGACGAATATATTCTGTCGGGGCCTTCCTGTGGATCATGTGTATGTCTTTGTATAGCTCCTCCTCTTACCTACAGTATTTCATTTGGATACTCCCACATCATGCCCAGTTTTGTCTACAGCACCTTTCAAAGGCTTTTGGCCTTTCTATGAAACAAAAGAAAGAGAAACTATCACATCTCTAGGTAATTTGCTTCAACTCCTAATCATGTTAACTACAAAAATACATCCTTATTTCTCATTTGAATTTCTTTCACCAGTTTTGAGATGCTGTTGCTGTGTTTCTCTCTACATCAAGGATCTCTGTTCCTTCCAATTTTAACACAACTTGAGCACTACTCAGTTTCTTTTTGAATGAATTGATTGAATGATGGAGCATTTAAAATGTATTTCCATGAAATATTTGCCAGTTCTAAATTTATTTTGATCTTATTTTGATTTTTTTGTGTACTCTTCCCTCTTGTAGTAACCTATGCTAGAATCTGATGCCAATCTTCTCAGTTCTGTGGAACAACAGAATTTTACATCCCCTTCCTACTGCTGCTCCTGGTGCCTGTTTATAACAAGTCCTGCAAATAAAGTTGTAACATTTTTCCCACTGCAACACCATAAATCCCTTTAAGTGTTCACAGCCGACAACATTTGCTTGCTATATTGATCTTCCCACTATTTGAAACGCAGCCCTTATGAGGAAAAAAAAAGAGGAAAAAACAACAAACAAACAAACAAAAAACCCATAGGATAAACTCCATAAGATGAGCCTCAGTGAAGGCTTAAAGAAAATATGCTGCTCATTCACTGAGCTTGGTAACTATCAATGATGGAACAGTAAGGACTACTAAATAATCATTTTCTGAAACATAAGAACCTCGCATTTTGCCATTGCTCTGTGGAGAGGAAAGGCTAGCTTTATTTTTTAGAAGGTAAAAATCTAAAGTAGGGTTATGAAATAAATTATCAGAACTCACAGTTTTGCACTGCAGTAAGACTACCTTCCAAAGCTCACCTTGGAAGATCTATTTCATTTATTCCAAGAGACATATCTCTTCCAAACCTCTCCATGGAGTTACAAATACTTGATACTAATACCAACTAAAAGGCAAACTACAGCAATAGTGTTTAAAAAACAACCCAAACATCTCAATTGTCTTCACTGTAATTTTTTGCAAAAAGAATAGAATTAATGTATTTTAATCAGTTTCATATTCTGTTGCCTTGAGCAATACAGGTGCCAAAATGCAGATGAAACTTAGAGTTCACACATGCTTTCAGAGGTCATGTGTTTTGGGGTTGTTCCTCCTTTTCTTCTTTCTAGTAAGCTACAAGACTCCTGGCTATAAATTGTTCCTTCTAGCGACCACATGCCAGGATTTTGCTGGCTATTTTTATTCATTAATACCAGCTGCTTCACAGTGCCTGGATGTAACAGCAAAAATATGTATATGTGTTTTAACCATATGGTAAAAACTGATGAAGGCCTTTTATGTAGGATAATCCATACACTGAGGCTATATGAATCTCTTATGCAAAGAACAGGCTAAAAGGCCTGTTCTCCACTTGAACCTTCAAGGACTCACATCACTTCCAGTTTCTGAGCCAAATCCAAACGTGTGTGTGTTTGTAATGCTCCCATGGAGTCAGCAGAGCAACTCCCCTTTCCATCAGTCTGTATTTTCTACTTAAGTGGTAAGCAAGCCTTTATTAGCCTTCTGTCCAGGGATAGATTTGACCATCGTGCTTAAAGCTAGAAAATCATAGGCCTCCTTCTAACAACCATTAGAGTTTGGAACACTTTGGTTCCAAAAATGTTCCAATGCCATCAGTGCTAAAAAAATAATGTTCACTCTGAGATTATCTAGTTCCAAATTTTAACATATAGATAAAAATGAAAATAGAGATGAGATGGCCACAAAAATAATGTATTTGAAGAACATTTTCTAATAGTCTAAGGTATTAAATAACACCATAGACATTTAATGCCAGCACGTAATCAAGTGCAGAATGCTTTTCTTCAGCACATAAATAAGTTTGCACAAAACGACAAGTTTTGTACCTCTTAATCACAGTAGTCCCCAACAGAGAATCATAGGAACACATCAGAATGAAACCACAAGGAGATAAAAATAGAGAAGCAAATGGATTTGACAGAACAGTAACAACAAAAGAGATGGAAAATAGTCATGGATGGGATTATCCAGAGGTACTATTAGGATCCTAAGCTAACCTAATTCCAGGAAACTATATTGATTACTTTTTTGAGAGGTTACAGATTTTCTTTCCAGGATGACCTCCCATTTCAGTTAACAGATTATTTTCAATTCATGACATTTCTGGTACATCACAATAGAACAGAGTTTTGTTGTATGCATAGATGCATATGTTCATTACTTTTCTTTCATATCTGTCTCCTATTTTCTTCTTTACTACTACTTCCAGGTGTGAAATATTTTTTCATTAATATAGCCAACATATTCTCTAGCATAAGAGAAAAGGACAGTCCAGTCCTATGAAATCTTGAGCATTCATTTGTGCTGAAACTTAATTAAAAAACTGGACATGGACAAAAATAGCCTTGTATCATCAGGGACATAGTATCTTCAGGATTTTCCATTTCTAAGTATGGAACAAAGTTATACCTACTTGGAAAGCTAATTATAGAATCATAGAATCATTAAGATTGGAAAATACCTCCAAGATCATTGAGTCTAGCCTTTGACTGAGCACCACCGTGTGAACCAGCCCATAGTGCTCAGTACCACGACCAGTTGTTTAAGGAGCACTTCCAGGAGTGATGACTCCACCACTTCCCTGGGCAGCCCATTCCAATGCTTGACAACCCTTTCAGTGAAGAGGTTCTTGCTGAACTCCTCAGTGTTACAGAGTAGAATTAATCTCTTTAAATGACACCAAACTGAATTACAATTCAGTTATTAAATGAAAGCTAACCATGGACTTTTTTCTTACTATACTCTCAGCGAATAGGAAGCTAATTCAAACCAGAATTTCTCTATTCTATGTGTTACAAGACAAAAATGTTAAAAGCTTTGCTTGAATCTAAAATGGCCTTTATGAAATCCTGAACAGTAATAAAACCTAATAGTGGTGAATGTATTTTTGGCTTAGCAGGAAAACCTTTCTCAGTGATATTAACTATTCTTTCTTTGCCATTGTATATGTGCCATTAAGTTAAACTATTGAAAATTATTCTCTGATCTGGGAGAGTGCTATCTTGAATCCTAAAAAGTTTCCCTTATGTGTCATGTATTGATTTTGTCCTCTAATGACCATATTAAGAGGCCTATGAGTTTGGCAAGTTAACTTTGACAACTGAAGTGAGTAACCTGAAAGTGCCTAAAACAATATTCTGCAAAGCCCCTTATCTCCAAGAAATATTCCAAAAATAGAAACTATATTGTTTACCCTTCCTCACTGATTTTCATACTACTGACTTGCAATATGCAAAGCTTAGCTGTATAGTAAACATCTTTTTTCCCAACTGCCAGCAAAGAATAACGGGATCTGAAAAATCATGTTATATTATTCCTGCCAGAAGTTATGGCATCTGTCCTCTGCACAAAGTAACTAGACTAACCAGCCACTTGGCTGATTAAGCAATATGGCATCCAACTCCTCCTTTCATAGCTGTATTAGTCTGCAAACCCAACAGGGATAATCAAGTGGTTTTGTCACTGAAGAAAACAGATGAATCTCAAGAGAAACATATGTTGTGGTTAGGACACTTTCTTTTCCCCTATCTCTCCCTGTGTATCTCTATACATGTATACACAAACATTTACACATACCTTGGTATCTCTTGAAAATGAACAACACTGAAGAAAAAAAATACACCTCTCAGTTATCACTTTATATAAAAAAAAAATCTTTTTATTACAGGCATATCTTATATTTACCATTATGTGATTCCTACTAAATAACACCTAACACTAGAGTTCTACAATACTAACTCTGTAAGCCAAAAAGGACCAGTAACAAACTCACCTCTTGAACATGTTAGGAAAAAACGTATCTAGTAACATGATTTCACTGTAATGTGTACACCTTGCTCATCCTTCAGGCATCTTGTCCTGTGGAAACAGACTTGAATATCTAGTGCACAATTCCAGTAAATGAAGAAATCATCAACACATGAAAAAATTAGTGCAAATTTAGTTTGAAAAATAAAGTGTTTCTAAAGATGCTTGAAGATTTATGTCTAGTTTTAATGTTAATTGAATTGGTTAAGCCACAAGCAAAAGTTTGGTTCATGGGTGATATCTATCATTTAGCATAAATCCAGAGAAACGAATAAAATAAAAGTGATAGAAGTTAGAAGTGGCAAGTTCTTCTGAGAAGAAATGAAAAGGTCTATCAAACTTTAGAAAGATGAATCTAGCCTAATTTATCCCCCTCATACTCTGATGAATAAGAGTTCTTTAATATGAAACTCAACCCTATAAGACTACATACCCTAGAAACTAAAACGCAAATATTTTTGTTTAGGATGTACAGAGAGAGAAAAATTAATAAGTCAATTTCCTATTTTCTTTATGGCAGAAGTAGCCTGATGTCATTACACTAAATGTATGCTTCTGTCAGAAGGAAACAAAACAAAGCATAACCAAGCACACATTAATGATTAGATATCTCTTCGTTAAGAAGATAAAATGGAGAGCAGAAAAGAGCATGTTTCAAAAGTTCTACACAGATAAATATACACTCCACAACTGCCTCCATAAAACAAAGCTTAAATAAGTCCATAATTAAATCCTATTCTGTTCCTGCTTTTTTATTTGGGCAAAAGATCAGAGCAAATGTAAATAAGCATGTCACATATGAACAACAGGTCTGCCTGGTATTTAATTTTGAGGAAGACTGATATAGTCCTGCTTGTTCATCAGAACTCTGCAAAGGGCAGACTTTTATTCTTCTACACATTCTACACAGAGAATATTCAATGTTACAAAATAAGATAGAAGGGTAAAAAGAAATCCCTCAGCAACCACTAAGTTTTCAACAATATACTAATTTTCAAATTAAGTCGTTCTAATATGCAAGACAGCAAGGCCTGCTCAGCAGTGTCAGGAAAAGATCATGTACTGACTCCTGCAGAGAAACCGCAATGCCCTTTCCTTGCACTTACAAAATGACTTTTCCAGGGACAAGATTCACCTCTGAACATAAGAGGGCATCTGCCAGCACTGACTGACACAGAAAGAAAGTCCAAATATCTTGAAAGTCTACCAAGGCCAGAACATGCTAAACCAGCTGTTCCCACAGCAGCCTGTTCTCCCAGAAAGCTATGTAGCACTTTGCACTTACCTCATTAAATTAATCCCAGAGCATGAGTGGTAAGGGCAGATCTGCTCTTAGCCCACTGGGAATGACATCTTCTAATTATTGCAAGGTCAACAGGCCCACAGAGAGGCTCTGACAGAGCCCAGAGACACGCTCATGTGTAATAACCATCAATGTGCAGACTAAGAGTTATATTTTCAGGTTTGGTTGAAAACTACCAGAGACAAAGGAAAAATCTAAAACATCAAGAAACGTGTCACTTTCCCCGTGCCTTTTTCTATTCTTCTACAATTTAAAAGTGTTAATAATTAAAACAAATTTAGCACCTCTTGGAAAACTGAAAGTCAGCTTAAAAACAAAGAACAAGATGATAAGTGGTTCTTTGAAAAAGCTTGATCTTTTATGCAGCTTTTATGCAACCAGCTCTTTAATAAAGAATTCTGCTAAAGACCAATATCAGTGAAAACACTAAATTCATTTTAAATTTCAGCTGTGTTGATTTGAAATTTTGGGTCCTCCCATCCCCTGTCCTCACTGCAGGATTGGCATGTTTCTAGCTGAGCACAGTGGGCTTCTCTTTTGCTCTTTGTTTCCAATGAAGCCCGTAACAAATAAGTCTTTTTGATTATTTTCCAGGTTGTGCGTCAGTACCATGGATGGTGGTGGAACAATTTTATGGACACTTTGCAAATGAAGTGCTACCAGATGCAGCTTAATTATGTCATAATGCAAACAAAAAAGCTTTTCTCATTACCATAATTATTTATCTTTATCTTGAAACATTGAGGAATCACAGCCTTTATGTCAGATTAGTAGCAAACAAGGTTTACTCTCTTTGATCTATGGTGCTCAAGAGGGAAGCACTAGAGAGAACAAAATATAGAACAATGGAGAGATGAGGTCAAAAGATGAAGTATGTGTTATTACAGACATTAAGAGAAAGAGTTAATTTAGAGGTCTTCATTTTCTTCAATTACAGTTTCAGCTGCTTCCATGTCACTTAAGGTTGTACTGGCTTTCCTCATTTTTGAGGAGGAACCATTCTGACTGTTGTACTAACAGTATGATATATCATGGCAAGAATAAAAAGCCTCCTACAAACAAATGCAGTGCTCTGCTTCCAGATCTGGCACAAATTCGTTCAGCGGGGTTCACAGGTCCATTGCCTCTTGGTGTTCCACAGGTAGAAGCATATAGAATTAGTGGTAGAAACATACAGAAGCAGAGCAGCCACGAGCAGTTGCAATTGTCTTTACTATTTGGCTACCTCAGAGGAGAGTTTCTGCCAAATATGGAAATATCCCAGGATATCTGGAGCTGCAGCTCTTCCAACATTCACAACTCTTGTGAAGAAACAAAGATTTGCTGAGTTTGTCTGGGATGGAAATAACTTTCTTCACAGTAGCTCATATGACACTGCATTTTGTATTTGTAACTTAAATATTGGTGGCACAGTAATTTCGGGCTATTGATGGATATTGTGTGCTTGCACAACACCAAGGCATTCTCTGTTTCTCAGGAAGTAGGCTGTTGGCTGGAAGCTGTGACATAAAAAGAAGCAGCAGAAGCACAGAGAGCTGGTGAATTAGGACACTGGTTTATACTACAGTAACTGTTGTTTTCAGCTCCACATATACGAGGAGGGAGAAAGGGAAACCACATGCCCAAAACCACAGACCACAAAAACATGATCCAGAGACAATAAAAATAGCAAGTTCACTGAAAATCATGCTCAGGAAACCCAAAAACTCTGGCTGTGAAAGAGACTCAGCATTGGCCACAATTAGGAAGCAGCTGAGCCCAAAGAGAACCAACTCCTGCAGCCCCACAAAGATAGTTAGAGTGCAGGTAAACCCTAAGTATGAAAGGTCAAGGCTGTCAGGTCCAAGACCAATAATCTCAAAACAGCCAAGGTTAAGGCACAACCACATGGCAGATAGCTTTTGTTTTTCTAAAAAGAAAAGCACAGAGAAGAATATTAATACATGACTTCTTACAGACAAGGTTCAACATACTGTGTACACAAGATTACTCTACATGAACATTCTACCAGAGAAAGTAGTGGTATTTGCCTTAGCTCCAACTTGTTATCTAATGTACAAGAGATCCACTCCCAAAGTTCAGGGTCCCAGTTCCTTCTACTCCACTTCTTTAACTGGAGGGCCAGAGTTGTCTTTCCTTCAGATGTTTGCCAAGGCTTGGTTGGTTCAGAGCTCATGTGTTAGCTTTCACTGGGTTCTTACCTGTATTTGTTCAAACCCAGAGAGCCAATATATACCAGAAACTTTCTTGTACATGGCAGATGTATCCTAGTTCAGCAGAAGGGACCAGTTATCACTGNAGGGGTTTGTTGCGGACTGTTGTTGTATATATATATATATATTTGTTGTGGTTAAGAACTCTTATCCTTTCCTTTACATGTATTGTTTCTAATTAAAGTTCTGTTCTCTAACTTAAAGAAGAGGAATTATTTATTGGCCAACATAGATATCTTAGTTCTCCTTTGAACTAAGACAGATGTAAAATGGAGTTTGGCCTAAAGGGGAATACTCAAATACTGCCTACTCCCTTTAAAATATTTTTCTTTTATTTTTAGTCTTGTTTCTTTGAATGCTTCTATACTTTGTAATTTCATGTAGACAAAATTAACGAAAACTTTTTAACTATTACTCTAGAGCAATGGTTTTGAACTTGTGAGCTGCGCTTTCCAGAAAGGCTCAGACTACCATTAAAAGACCCTCAGAAGATAACTACACGACAACAACATGTCAGTCTGACTAATGCTTACTAAAGAAAAAACACCAAAAAAACCCCAACCAAACAAAAAAAGCCTACACATCTGTAGTAGTCTGCAAACAACAAAAGAAGTCTGTATGGACTTCTTATATTGACCCTGACCAAAATCAGAAACTCTGTCACAGAATGCTCTCCGGTCCCTTCTCTCACAGTTTACTTAGCTGACTGATGAAACTGTAAACTGCATGAGTTCCCTTTCCAACTGAGATGTTTCCCTCAGAACATCCAAGCTGAGAAAATCTTCAGCCTGAAACAATAACAGTTTTTTATGAGAAAAGGAAGAAGATGATACAAAAGGAGAACATACGATGTTACAATATCGTATGAATGTACGATATTTTATTAAAACTGCACATGGAGATTGAGCAGACATTGAAAATTCCACAGGAACCATGAAATGCATAATAAATTCATACTGCAAAAAATCCTCTTCAGTGCTGGAATTCTTCACGTTAATGGTAATCTCCCTGGGGAGTATACACAGGCACAAAACTGGGTTTTACTGGGCAGACCTTCTTTAATTTATACTTGATCATTTTGTAAGCCATATTTTTGTCTTTATTTGGCTAGTTAAGATAAGTCTGTTTCTTCAGGAAACCCTATTGTGTCACATTTGAAAAAAGCCAGTGGCTTACCCCTTTTCTGTCAAAATAAAAGGCTCTGTGTAGTCTAACATTCGGTCACAGACTGAAAGAGCACAGGGTTAGCGCACACTCTGGAGGCTTTCAATACAATCAGATTAATTTCTCCATAGCCAGAGAAATCTTTCATCAAGCTTATGTTGACGAACATCAAAGATGTCTTCCAGAGTTAAAGACAAAAATCAAAACAAAAAAGAACCTATTTCCTTAGCACTAGTTTCAAGATCCACAGACAAATGTAGGATAATAATCAAATAGGAATGGGCAGAGAGGCTGAATTTTCTTTCATTAGTTACACAGTTATGTAGAAAAATCTCAAATGAGGAGTTGTTGCAAGTTACATACAGGTGAAAAATTTATCAATTATGTATGTCTAAATGACAACATGAGTTGGCTTGTTTGAAACTGTCTCGTGTAGGATTGGCCTAGATTGACCAGGATTTTCAGTTCTTTGACAATTCTCATTCAGCAAGTCCTCAAACTGAATACAATGCAACTGGTTCAATAAGATAAAACACATAGGTCCCCTATCAAGACACGTATTTAAGCATAGAAACTGAAAGATCAGGACACGTTTAATTTTTCAAGCACACTAAAAAAGGAAAAAGGAAGCTACCTTTTTTTTTTGCTCCCCCCCACCCCACCCTTAACTGACTTAAGGATATTCATTGATGTTGTGCACAATGGCTCTATATCATGTGAAGTCCAGTGACAAATGGTGTCCCTCAGGGCCCTGTCTTGGGACTGAGGCTCTATAATACCTTTATCAATGGCACAGACAGCAAGATTGAGTGCTCCCTCAGCAAGTTTGCAGGTGACACAAAGCTGAGCAGTGCAGTTGACACAACAGACAGGAGGCCATACAGTGGGGCATGGACAAGCTCAAGATGTGGGCTCATGAGAACCCAGTGGAGTTCAACAAGTCCACACGCAAGGTGCTGCACCTGGATCAGGGCAATGCCAGATATACGTCTGGAATGGGAGAGGAGACCATTGAGAGCAGCCCTGCAGAGAAGGATTTGGGGGTTCTGGTGGATTAAAAGCTGGATATGGACTGTAAATGTTTGCTTGCAAACCAGAAAGCCAACATTATCCTGGGCTGTATTCAAAAGAAGTCAGCTGGTTGAGGGAGGTGATGCTCCCCCTCTACTCTGCCCCTGTGAGACCCTACCTGGAGTACTGCATCCAGCTCTGAGACCCCCAGCACAGGAAAGATGTGGACCTTGCAGAGTAAGTTCAGAGGACAGCCACCAAGATGTTCAGAGGGTTGGAGCACTTTGCCTACACAGACAGGCTGAGAGAGCTGGCATTGTTCAGCCTAGAGAAGGCTCCAGGAAGACCTTACTGTGATGTTTCAATACCTGAAAGGAACTTATAAAAAATAGAAAAGGTGACTTTTTTACATGACCACAGTTTTAAATCAGAAGAGATATAGGTAAGATTTTCGGAAGAAATTTGTGAGGGTGGTAAGGCACTGGCACAGGCCCCATCCCTGGAAACATTCTAGGTCAGGCTGGATGGGGCTTTGAGCAACCCAATGTCATGGGTGGTATCCCTCTCCATGGCAGGGTGTTGGAATTAGCTGATCTTTAAGTTCCCTTTCAACCAAAAACATTCTAGGTTTCCATTATTTCTTTCTGCACATCCTCTAGCAGAACATGCTGCTTTAAATTTCCATTTGCACCCTAATTATGATTATAGAAAAGGCAAAATATTCTTTTGAAGATACACTGGTTTTGCTGGCAGTTAAGTTTCTTCACAGTAGCCAGTATGGGGCTATGTTTTGAATATGTGCTGAAAATAGTTCTGATAACTGAAAAATGTATTCATTATTTTGCTGAGTAGTGCTTACATAGTTCAAGGCCCTTTCTGCCTCTCACACCACCCCACCTGCAGGGAGACTGTGGTTACACAAAAGGTTGTGAGCAGATACAACTGCAACAGACAATCCCAGCTGACCCAAAGGATATCCCATAGCACATATCAGCATGCTTTGCATAAAAAGCTAGTGGAAGAAAAAGGAAGTTTACATTTGAAGTGATGGTGCTTGTCTTCCAAGTGCCCATTACACATGAAAGAGCTCTGCTTTCCTGGAGATGGTGGAACACCTGCCTGGTTGTAAGAAGTGGTGAACAAATTCCTTGTTTTCTTTCCTTGCCTGTGCAGCTTTTGCTTTAGCTATTAAACTGTCTTTATCTCAACCCCCGAGTTTTCTCACTTTTACCCTTCTGATTCTCTCCCACATCCCAGCTCAGGGGGAGGGAGTGAGCAGCTGTGTGGGGCTTAGTTGCCAGCTGGGGTTAAACCACATATTACAATATGTGGTTTTTCATTTTCAGTGCTTGAATGAGGCTATCCTGGAATTCTCCACCATCAAATCACCGTCTTTAAATACACTTTTCTTCAGCCCATAAAGTATTTGAAGCAAAATCCTCACAACAGGAATGAAGCACATCCCTGAACCAAAGGATTGTATGAAAAAGAACTGAGCTAGAGTTGTTTCAATACTTGATGAAAATTCTGTGCCCAATCTCTACATAAGATTGATGTCTACAAGATGACTTCTTTGTACACAGGGGGAAATGATCAAACTACAATAAGCAAAATAGCTGAGAATGTTTACAAAGAAAAACTTAAATGTTCTTTACAAAGCTATTTCGTGGTAGAGTTCAGATGTGTGCATCTATTTAAAAATACTCACAGCAGATCAGAAAAACTATGAAGAATCACGGCTATTCTGAGTGTCTCTAACTACCAAGTAAGGCATACACATTTTCAGTTTTCAGAAAGCAGTATTTTGCCTTGAAGAAATAATGAACAAAGGAGTTATTTATAACTGTCTCTAATGAAGAAGTGTCAGTAATAAAGTGCATTTTGCACTGTACTTACCATGTTAACTCTGCTGTCACATAGTATGATAGGAAATTCTTGCTCATAAAACACTGGATCTTTCAGACCATTTATATTTAAACCAGGATACAGTAATAGCACTAAACTTTTTCCTAGTGGAAAGTTATATACATGATCTTGTATCATAATTGCCTTCATTGTCTGGAAAAAATTGAATCAAATTATTAAAATATTGTTTTTCACAGATTGTAGATGAATTATAAACAAGGCAGAACTCCATGTCACATGAGCAATCCTGAAAATAACCTTCCACGGACCATCCAACTGCAGTTTTCCATTGTACAGCAGGCAACCCATTTGAACCCAACGCTTAAGGGTCAAAGGGTCTCTTCTCCTTCCACTTGTCCATGAGAAAGCCGTTGATGAAATCAAATCAATAATATAAAAACTTAAACATTTTCTCATTCT
Source organism: Campylorhamphus procurvoides (assembly GCA_013396655.1). NCBI lineage: Eukaryota > Metazoa > Chordata > Aves > Passeriformes > Dendrocolaptidae > Campylorhamphus > Campylorhamphus procurvoides. Next base: position 1,349,350 of record WBMV01003598.1, on the reverse strand, counting down.
TTGAGGAGTACTCTTGAAATCAGAGAAATGTTTCCATGTCAGACTGCGTTTGTCCTCCAAAAGAAAATGTCATGCTTTGTAATAAATAAAATGTATCAACAACGTTCAGGAACTATTAACACATGGATACTGCTGTCTCTCATCTATCTCAGCACAATTATTGCAACAAACTTTGCTATCAATCGTTACAGAAATAATTGATTTAGACCACAGCAATTCAGGCACAAGTCATCTTGGTGGAAAGCCTGGAGATCTGCAAGTGCCCAGCAAAAACTGAAAACTCACAGCCTAGACTGTAATCATAACTGCTGTTATGAGATGAAAATAAGCAGATATGGCCAAAATGTTTCTTCTTATATGATGCAATTTAGGGTGATGAAAGTAGGATGCCACTGACAAAACAGCTTTGCTTGCAGAGGATAAAAGCAATATTTGGGCACTATTTGCAGCCCACTAAAATTTATACTGAATTTTTTTCCCCTCCTTTTATACATAGACAGGTATCATTCTGACTACAATCACACTTCAAAGCATTGTGTAGATGGATTTTAACATGAGAGTCGGGTGACTACCCTTATACTGAATCCAAGGCTCCTTGAGTTTTATGGCATATAAAATCTCAGCATTCTCTGTTTTAAGTTGGAGACACTAACAGTCTAAGAATTCCAGATGTGGCTTTAGAGCTGTGTTTTCTAGCTTTCAGTGTAGTTGCCATTCTCTCTCAACTTCAAAATTATATCAAGATGAGGTTTCTAGGTCAAACAGCTCTGGAAATATTGAAGGCATGATTCTGGCTCATGTGCATATGTAACCTCCATAGAGAACAAAAAAGTGATTTTAATAAAGACTAAATAATGAAAAGGGGTACAGGTAAAAAAAAATCCTAATACCACAAGAGTAGACACAGAGCTTGCAGGAGACACAAAGAAAACCCTTCAATGGACACCTCAACATCCTAGTAAAAATCCAATTATATTCATTATCTGAAAGTTGTTTGTGAATGAGAAAACAAATTTAAGAGGCACTGGTATTCCAGCCCTCAGGCTTTATTCAAGGTGAAACAACACAAATGAGGAGAGACCTCTGCACAGTCTTCCTTTAAATCACGTTTACCTATCACCTGTTTGGCTGCTGGCAAGGAAATCTCATATTCAATGAACTGGCTATTGAAGACTTTAAAATCTCCCCTTAGCAATCTAGCTTCTCAGCTTCATCTTTAAAAAACTAAACATGAAAAAACAAACAGAACCAGTGTCATTCTTCTCTTTAACAGCATCTAAATCAAGAATTTTGGTGAGCAAGTTTTCAAGACCAATTCATAAAGAAGGAGAAAATACTAATTCTTAGCTATAGTTCCTTTCATTCTAGCATTTAGTTGGGCCAAATCACTCCAGGCTGAAGTCCCTGGTTTTTTTATGGGTGATGGTGAAAGATTTGGTGTCAGGTTTGATGAGCAGAATACCACCCCTACACATTTCCTACTAGTGCTCAAGCACCACAGTAAATCTCGTTCCTATAGATGGATAAACAGACATACATGCAAAGTCAAATGCAGATTCAGTTTCCATCTTATTTTTTCCCCATCAATACTCCTGTATTGAAAAAACAGTTTTTCCTTTCTGTTTTTGGAGATAGTGCCTTAGATGCACTAAACTGATCTTCTAACTTACAGGGAAGCAGAGGTGTGAGCTTTTTTATTGTTCCTACAGTGCCTAGCACAAAAGCTTAAAGGTTCATAGCCAGAAACAAGGAATGATGTGTGTGTGAAAGTCTCACATACACACACACAGACAGATACTTGTTTTTGAAGCTGTCAGAATTTACAGGGAATGGGAATAATACACTGATTAGCAACTAAACTGTTGGGAAGGGAAAAGAATCTGGACTTCACTGTTAGTATTTATTTAGGATGCTCAAAGTAACTTTTATTCTTTTTCTAACATGGAAAGACAGTACGTCTAACCTTCTGTATGATCCACTTGGGAAACTGTGAAATTCAGGAAATATGAAATGCAAGGGAGGTTCAAATTCAGACCAGTTACGGTATTGGTTACACAGGTCATGGTAGCCTTGTTCTATGTTCAGCACTATCATGTCAAGACAGCCCCACATTTCCTTCCCCTCCTGCCTTCCTACTGAATTGTTCCACAAGTTTGATAGCTTCAAACTGCATCTAAAAAGACTTGCAACCTAGTCTACATTCTCCATTTTGCATCTCTGATGTATTACTGAGTTTTTAATGTTCGGATTACCTATTGAAAAAAAAAAACAGATAGAAATCAGACTCCTCAGCATTTATCTTTATATCACAAGAGAAGATCCTTACTTGAAAAGTTACCCTGCATATTCATGTTAGTCAAAAAATGGCACACAGGAGCTTGCATAGGAAAAGATGAATTCTGAGTCAAGAGGTTCTTTTCAAAAAGTTTCCATTTTCTTAAGTTGATCATGGGTACTTGCAGGAATCATTTCAGCTAGGAGATGCAACAATTTTGTACCATTTATTTAACCTTAAGGATTAGGGTTTTGCAATCTCCACCTACCTCATTAATCTTGTAATTTGAAAAACTGCATCCAGATTGTCTTTGTATCAGCCATATGGACTGAGGATGTTACTACTTCCATACAGGTTCCCTCATCACAGCCTTCCTGCCATCCAAAAAATCTAGATGAACACATGCTTTATCTAGTATCAACGTTCTAAAAAAAAAATGTTAGCTAGTTCCTCCTATAAACATTGTTTAACAATAAAAAAGTGAGTTTCTGTGGCAAAGATATGAATTAGTTTCTCAAACAGCTAAGAGAGGTTATGACTGTTCCACTGATTAACCACAAGTGCTTCAAAATATCCCATAGGTCAGTGTTACTTTACACTTAAAGAAGTGGTTTACTTTTATTTTTTTTTATATTTTCTCTTAGCCATTAATGTTTCACATACTGAATTAACCAATGTTGGGATTTTTGAAGAATCCTAGAACATCATGTGCTTTGTCTTTCAAGTAAAGCTGACTCAAGGGAAGCTTACTCTTCGCAGACCTTGAAAAATAGCCAGAAAATTAATCTCTGAACTGAGCATTTGTACCACAGGAAATGCAAACATCTAAGAATTTTTTTTTATTGCAATAATTAAACATGAATTAAAGTTTGGTTTGTCATGCTTTTTTTAAAGTTGTAGTAGGCTGAACAAGTTTATCTGGAACCAAAAACCGGCAAGCTATATCAAATGAAATAAAGCATTCTCTGCTGACACCTATGGTAGTAAACATATAGAAAAACAGTGTCTGAAATTGTTAACAATTCAAAGTGTAAACTAGATATTTTATTTTATTCATTACTTGGCCATCTTTACAGGTCCATAGCTGAAGAGAATCATTACACAACTCAATGAACTCCCAAAATTAAACAAAGAAAGCAAAATTTTAATTATGCTACACAAAAAAAACCCTTCTGCTTTTTGATTACATATAATGAGAAATAAATTTTAAGTGCTTCTGGAGATGATGATGAGATGAAGATGAGGACACTTTTACAGATGTTTTGAAACTTACTTTTTTGAGTTATAGATAATCTATCCATAGTCAAGGGACTAACCGTTATATTTTCTCCTACAAACTACTAAAACCAGACACTAGCCAGCAGCTTAAATAACATATGGAAGAGCTGCATCTATTTAACAGCTGCAGAACTCAGGACAGAGGCAGTAAAATATAAAAAAAATACAAGAGTTAAAAATCCTACTTGCAAGAATATCAACTGTAATAAAAGAAAAGACATTAAAACCAGCAGCTAGTTAGGTGCCAGGACATAATAGAACCCATAAGGACAGGCAAAGAATGATGCTAAGTTAGGAAGAAAGAGTCTGTTTTCAGAGAACTTCCTGACAGACACCACAACAAAGTAACATGAATGGTGACTGTGTGGTCCCCTTCTCGTAAATAAATCAGGCGTCAAAGGTTGATCTGCAGTTAATAAGAGGCCTAAGCCTTCTCCAAGGATTTGTAGTATTCTGTCAGCACGGTCCAAGCCTTAGGAGCCATGAAGCCTTCCGGAGGGTTTTGTCCTTCCCGAGCCAGCTTGCGCATGCGGGTCCCCGATATAAATTCAAAGTCTTCATGGCTGAGAGAGTAGGAGTGGGGGCAAAAGGAGGAGGAAAAAAAAGAACATACTTTAAAAGCAGGCAAAGTTGCTCATATTCCTTCTGCTTTCTTGATACTTTATACACTTCTTGGGAGTATAATGCTGTATAGAAACTGTAATTTCCAGACACTTGGCCAGCAATGCCTGTAAATCGTAGGAATATACACCCTCTACAATATTCAGCTTAGGTAACTCCTGAGCAGCATGGCTCAACAAAACTCCTGCAGATTGAATTCAGCCTGTGCTTCCATCAAGCCTGCCTTGCTCTCTGTGAGAAAAACTCCTGTTTAAGGGAAAACCAACTACTCTTCCTACTGTCTTAGCCCTCTGTCAAAGCAACAGAAGCCATCCTGTTTGCACCCTGCCTTGCCATGGCAGGAGACCAGCCCTGTGAGCTGGGTGAATGTTCCTGTGCTGGTTGAAGAAGGTAATTTCCGTGCCACTAGAGAATGTGTAAACACAACATTGCAAAAAATCAAAAGGGATAATTTGCAGAACAGGAAAATAAAAGCCTCGGAATCTAGAGGCAAGCTCCATGGCTGGGCCATTGCAAGATACTGAGCAGAGATATACATATATATATATATATGCATATCAATAATGTGGTACATACAGTTCAAAATAAAGAAAAAAGTAGGGGAATAATAAAATACCTTCCCCTAAAGATGGTTCTCTCTAAAAAACAGAATTCAGTTGGACAAGTGCATGAATGAACACAGATCAGGACTGTTTACAATTATTAACATAAGAATCTAAATTATTAACTTCTCAGGTATGTGGTCATAAGCAGCAGAAGCTCCACAAGCTAAATTACTCCTCACAGGACTGAAACAGTAAAAGCAAGGCAAGAATGTCAGTGTTCTATCAAATGCTCCAAAGGAAAAAGTTATGTATTCTTAAATTAAATAGTAATTCTACTTACACCATTCACTCAATTTGCAACATGTATGCATTACTCATTCTTTACTTGTCTGTTTGAAATAAAACCCAAGTATTGATCTCAGATGCACATGCCTTAGACAGAAATAAGAGCCAAGTGTGCACATCAGAGGGCAGAACTTGGCTCTAAATGTTGGTCTATGCTCAGTAGGGTATGAAGTTAGCAAGATGCAGAAAGCATTCCACAGCTCCCTTTCAGAACACCATTGGCCCCATAACTTTTTGATTTGCATCGTATATATTTACAGAGCACTTCCATACATGCTCTTTTCTTATTGCTTTTAATTTGGGATTGTGGATTCCTGAAGTGTCACAGCAAGGCAAAAAATCCCTACTGTGCTTCAATCCTGCAAAATATAAATTATACAAAAATGAAAACTTAAAAGTCAATGTAATTCTATGGCAGAACAAGTTGTCACTGCTATTTATAACATCTGGAAATTTTGTCCTTAGCAGTGAGATGTCTGCCTTTCGCTAGCACTGCCTGAAGGTAACTTGTGTTCTTTGCAAAAAATTATTGCTATAAAATACATGTGGGGAAGTGATAAGCTGGTTAATTCTGTCAAAAAATACCAAGTCTTCAAATGATCACTAAGAGAAAAGTAAAGCAAACACTATAAAGTTTCTCCATGTGTGGTTTTCTTCTCAGTGTGGTAGCAATACCATAGTTTGAGCATTAAAAAAAAAAAAAAAGTGTTTTATACCATCCTTGTCTGTTAAGTTTTCAGAAAAACACTCAACTTCCTCCAGTGCCCAACAAGTGAAATAAAGGTGTTAAACCACTAAAGCTAGATAAGCTATATAAGTTTGCTCCAACAAACAGTTAATCAGACAATTCCTTTAGCTGCTTCCTACCCATAGCAGCACAAAAAACAGCTAGGAACTGGAGATATCAAGGACAAGAGCAAATGAAAAGAAGCTAAGGCAATCTACAGAAACTATAAGAAAATGAAAAAGGAACAATGAGTGAATATTGTTTCAGAAACACACTACATTCAGTATCTCAAAACATTTCTAGAAATTTTTCCACAATACTATTAAAAATTACAAAAGTACTAATGATGCCTGCTCATTATTCTGAACTTCTATTTTGAATGGGTTTTTCTTTATAAAAAAAATTACCTTAATTAGTAATCACTCAAGTGACTCAAATACAGTGTTGACAAAATGTAAAGTACGTCATTTTTGCTGTTGTAAAAATTACTGTATTGAGAATTTTCCAGTTTAATCCCTGCTGTCACACATAAAACAGAGTATTTGAATAACCACTCCATACTCATTGTCTTTACTAATGGTAAAAATCAAATTTTTTGAATATCAGAAACTGAGATTTCCGCTAAGCAGATAAACCTTATCAGTACTGTCACCACTGTGGTGTGATGTGAATCACAAGCATTTTGAAATACAATATATCAGTTTGAGTAACTTGCCTTAGCAGAAAGACAAAACAAAAAGAGTCATCAAGTAATTTTGTTCACAGTGAATTCTGAGGACATTGAGAGTTACTCTGTATAAAATGGATTTGAATGGAACATGAGAGGAGGAAACACTTGACCATTAACAATGCTTTGAAATATAAATGCCAAACCCATATAAACTCCTTTCTCAAATCAGATTTGAAATTCTCTCAATGAAACTTAATCAAAGCCTTCTCTGAGGATGGGATTTAAGTGTTTCTGAAATTTTTACTCAGCAGCTGCTGTAATTAGCTTTCTTTGAGCCACGCTTTATGCTAGTAAATGCTTGTAACATGGATTTGACCTTTTACTACCAACTGAATTTGAACAGTACTGACATGATACTTTGTGTCAATGCAATTAAAAGCATTCTCCCAAAAGAAAGAGGTAAGAAAGGCACAAAGAAATCCACAAGAAAAATCTGTCAATAGGAAAACCGTCTTGGAATGTACTACATTGAGGACTGGTATTTGCACTCTGCCATAGCACCCTAGAACTCTACTAGTATGGAAAAGAGTGACTAAAGTTCACAGTGATTGAAGATAATATTTTTTCTGCTTCAACATATTGCCTTACAGGTTTAATCTAAATATAGAACATACTATATAACAAATTTTTCCTTTGGGAGCACTAAGGATCAGTTATAATCTTGGGAACCCCGCCCTTCTGCTAGGGTATTTGGCACTGTGCAAATGACCTTCTTGGAATTCCCGTTCTCTTTGGAGGGCAATGCCTGGTGCTCTCAATGTCTTAAGAAACTACTCTTAAATGCAAGACACATGATAAAAGTACAGACCATTCATTCATTCATAGTTTTGTCTACTAATTACATTTTTGGAGTGTGTGCATTTTTTTTGAACAAATATATGGAAATAAAACAATATCATGATTTACCCTGGTCTGGCTTCAAAACAATTGTCATGTTCTACACAGGTGGTAAATTTCAGATCCAATTAATTCCTGGGACAATTCACAGCCTCCTTATCTGGGGTCCAATTGTAACCTTTAACTCTTTTTAGAAGGATTTGCTCTGAATTTAAATTTGCCTTTGCAGCATCAAGTCATGACTTATGCCACAACCCCTACAGGAACAGAATGTCATCGCTTACAGTGTCAAGTCTGTATTGTATCAGTCTATATTATGCCTTGGGAAGGAATGCCCCATGATGCTGAATTAACCAGCTAGTGTCAGCTAGGTTCAAACCCTAACTGGTCATGAACAAACTTGGTGAGATTAGAACACAATAATGTGATTAATACCAACATAGGCAAAACAAATGCTTTACATGCTGTGAATTAAATTCCTTTCTAACCAGCAGGACGGTTTAGGTCTTCTGTAGTGTTTCAGTGTATCCTAAATAAGGTACTACTGGCAAGTGAGAAACCATGTTTCACATCACTAAATTAAGGAGAACAAGTCAAGTGTGCTTATCTCAGCCTGTTACCATCATTTTAAAAAACAAACAAGTTTGAGAACACTATGTACTTAGTTGGAGCAGCTATCTTGCAAGTATGATTTGACAGTATTACAGCAGCTGTGGCAACCATATTAAAGGTCCTGGGAATAAACCATGTAAAATGACAATTTCTCTTCTTCACAGATACCCATGTTTTATTCACATTTTACAGAAAGCATGAAAAATCTTCTCCAGTCACCTTACTTATTGGTGTCTTCTAGCCAAAATGTTCTCATCAGTTTTCTTTCAGCAAAAAAATAATTTATTTCCAGCCACTGCTGTGGCTTTTTTAATTGCCAGACTAATTTCCTTTCTTAATTGAGTTTTGTCTCAGCAGCAGTCTGTGGCTGCATTTTATAGGACTGATCTTCCATAAAGAGTTGGGAATTTCTGCTTACAAAACCAGCTACTATTATTAAGCCACCAATCCCAAATAACGCTTGTCTGTGGTGACTGTTTGTGAAGACTTTTTGGCTGAAGAAACAAACTATTTTCTGAAGGCATTTCAGCATTGGGTAGGGATTTTTTTCGGGGGGGTGGGAGGGAGGTTGCTTGGGTCTTCTGTTGTTTTCTTTGCATTTCACTCGAAGTGGTTTACAGGTCAGTCATTCTTTTGGAATTTATCCATTATAACTACAATTCTTCCTATAAATATTTCAAAAACATGTTTGGACATATTCAATTATAGGTCCAAAATTCTATGAAATCTAAAAGAGTCAAAACTTTGATACGGACTGCAACAATATTCATAGTAGTTTTTACACACATTACTTCTTCAGAAGTCTATGCAAGTAGAAATGCCCAAGCTTCTAAGAGAAGCTTAGATTAGGTTTGCTATCTGACTTCAGCAAAAGCAAGAAGGGCAATTTTTTTTTGTTATCATCATTTAGACCAACAGCAAACTAAAATGAAATTATCTCTACCTGTGCTGCTACACATCGCTTCAAATGCATTCCTCAAATCCCTTTCCTAGATCTTAGTTTTAGACACATCTTTTCCAAGGTATGTTCCAAGATTTCAGTTTCATGATGTACTAAACCTAGTTCTAAGATGTCCAAGAAACAAATTAAAAATTGTGTTGGCTTCACAAGGTAAAATACAAATATAATTTCAAGCCATTGGTTGTTCATATGTCCTAATATTCTAAAGTGTAACTTTATTTATACAAAAATTTTGTGCATCACTCTGCAAGTACAATTGCTGCACAGCTCTTATAAAGGCTTTTACATCAGTCTTTCCTTACTCCCTTTTCTGACACACATTGCTCCATGATTATCCAGGAATGCAACAGGATGCTTCTGCCTTTCCTTACTAACAGGGACACATGTATATATACCCTCTGCCAAGTGACTTCAGCTCCAACACAGCACCACAGCAGCTCTACATTGTTAACCAGCAGCATGAGGTCCTGACACACGAACTCCACAGTTATGTTCTCCAGACTGTTCCCAAGCAGATACCGGGTCTACTGAAACTCCAAGGGCAGCACGTGTTCTGGAGGATACCAATGCAAGTGAGAAACAAACTGCACTTTTACATGAGCTCCACAAAACTGCACTTGTGTGGACACCTTTGGGAGCTAGAGCCCTTAAGCCCTTAACCTCTTGGAATCACAGGCAGCACACTAGACAAGTTAAGGACCTTTGTTACTAATTTGGAGGCAGGGACAGTGTAGGTTTTTTGGTGCTTCCCAGGCTTACCACCACGGTAGAACAGCACAGCCACAGCAAGGTATCACACAATTGCCCAGTGTCTTTTAGTTTGTAGCTGACCAGCACTGAGCCAGCATCTGAAAACCTGCCACCACAGGCACACAAGTCATGCTATCAGCAGGTGTTACATTTCACTCCTAAAAGCTGAGCATGAATGTTTAGAGATGTCATAAGCAAAGCAACTCTCTGCCACTAATTCTGCAGCCCCAGTCTCTGGCAGTTGGATCAAGTTTTGGACAACCACTAGCCAAAGACTGATCCTCCACCATCCCCATGGCTTGGGATTGCCTTCAGAGGCAGAAAGGTAATTTGTTAACATCAGCAAAGAGCCCAACAGCAATAACCTCTGCATGTCTTTGCTGCCAAGCTAGGTGTGGTGCAACTCTGCCAAATTAGAGAGACACTCAAGATAACAGATGGTGTGTATTACAGTTTCTCAAAAGCACCTTCCCAAACAGAGGAGTCTAGGAGACCTGGAAGAAGAGATGACAAAATGGGGAAAGAATAACTACATCCATCAGCTAAGACACACAGCTCAGCTACAGCTCTATCCAAGGGAAACCCACTTGCCATAATCTTTCATGCATTCATTAGTGATGTAAATTCTGGAATTGCCTAGTTGGCTGTCAAGTCTCCAAGAACTCCTCAAAGAACTGAAAAAGGTGTAATAGAAATTAAGTTATCCATTTCTAAAACAAGTCAGAGGAATGCTTCTATGCATACAACCCTCTTCCCTACATTTTCATGCTGTCTTTCGCACCAGGTAAGTGGTGAGCTTAGCAAGTATTTCCACAAACATCACTATTTCACATCTAAGGGTCTTCCATCCATACTGATCCTCTTGTATTTCCAGGCAATCCCCTCTTTCCTGCCATCCTCCTTACAGAGTCAAACACCACATGGTCCAGGAGTCTGCCACATTTTCAGCATTACACAGATTATCTTGAAACACAGCCAGCTGCACCCACCCAAGCTCTAACTCTGTCTGGAGCCTACCACAGTGTTCTGTCTCTGGCAAGCAGGAGCAGTAATGGCTCTCTTTCCAGGGAGCCTGTATGTGTCTACATTGCCACCTAGAGGATTGCTGCCACACTCCAGTCCCTCTACAAACTGTGTAGGGAAGGACAGAACAGGGCAAATTCTGACAGCAGCAGGGTAGAACTGCACACTAGCAGCAGCATGGTCTATTTTTCATGATGGTTACAGAAACAGGAAAAAAAATGCCCCAAACCAAGGCCTCACAGACATAGTGAAAGGATAAAAGGGTGCACATGATGCAATCTGAAAACCCTGGGACACACAATTGTCTTAGGGCATCATTTTGCATTATTATTAACCAGAGAAAATGGCTGTTTGTCAGCCCCTCTTGTACACTTTCTTCTCCATGCTGCACATTCTCATTGCTTCTCTTACCTCTTATTTTACCTCTTATTTACCTGACACCTGGGAAGTGTATTTAGAAAGCTAATATTAACATTATAAGAAATAGTAATATTTTTCTCTGGATTTAGCAATCTGTGCAACTAAGTTCCAGAATTAGAGAAATCCCAGCACCTGGGAGAGGGAAGCCTTCATGTGTGAGCTAAAGTTAGATCAGGTAGTTGCACTGTGAAACAAACCATGCTGAAATCAAGCTGCATTCATGACCTAAAACCACATCTAAACACTGCCATGTTTGAACAATATGAAATTAATTATAAACAATCTTTTATGTGGGCAGGGGGTAAAAGGCAGCTATTGCTCAAAATTTTCTTAAAATGAAAATACAACTTACTGATCAGAGTCATAATAATCCATGCATCTCTTTTTTTTATTATAAGCTGCAACCCTGAAGGGCACAATTTCCAGTGCTCGGAGGCCTGGAGCCATTGTCAACACTTTGGCACCATGGGTTGGTTCATACAGATCTTTCCCAGTATCAGGGTGTGGCATTCCTGCTGGATCTCGTCCTACAATGTAGAAATTAGCTCCTGCAACCATCCGTGATCTGCAGTGCCACTGAACCTAAAACAGAGACATGGGGAAACAGTTAACAGAAGAAAAGGCTCAAAATATGACCCTTAAAATGTGCATGTATTCTATAATTACAGTTTCCCTAATCAGACTTGCCTTTTACAATGGAGCCATAACAAAACAAAAAAACAATTACCTGAATTGCCATCAAACTTACAGCTAAAACACACTATACACCCTTCTTTTATTTGTAGAGTAGGTGCTCAAAAAGTCACTTCAGCACAGTGGAACATCAGGGCAAGAAAGATGGAGCTCATCCATTTCTTAGCTCAGTTATTCCTAATGTCACCCTCTATCCCTTTCCTTTTATATAAAGCAAAGCAACTGCTTTGGGAATCTTAGTGGAATCTAGCTTTTTATTGGTCTAGTTTAATCACAGTAATTTTTCTAAAAAGACATCCCGACCAATAGGTAGCTGACAAACATCGGAAGAATGACAAGATAGGCTATTTAAACACATTGTTCATGAGCAATCTAATCACCTTACCTATACATTCAAAAACTACCCATGCTCAGCATTAACTCATACATGTGGCAAGGATGGTGGCCAAGGCAGAACTTTAACACTTAGTCTGCATCAATATTAAGACCCAACGGATTTATAAACTAGGTACGTACTGCAAATGAATGCTTGGGATAGGCTTTCAAAACACTAAGACTGACTATTTATACTACAAGCTTCCAAGATGAGAACTGATAAAGCAACTCCAGCTTTGGTAACTATTTAGTCACTTCTTCCACAATCACTTTGACATTATTTGATTCTAACACTTCAATATGAAGTGGAGAGGAACCAATGTCAAATCCAGAAAATCTAGTCTTACTGAATTTTTGCTTGGATGCACCAATTCACTTCCACCTAATATGTGCAGTACTGTAAATATTGACAATTTTCTCATATTACTTGGCTGCATGTTTCAAAATGAGTGGTTTCATAACTAACAACTTGGGTTTTACCTTTTTTATTCTCCCTATAGTTCAGTTACTACTGAAGGTAAAAAAATATGTACTTCAAAGGACATTCTGCACACAGACTATTTAATCATCAGCACCCCACAATCAAGGAAGTGCTTTTAAATTATTTAGAAATGCATCTATTTTACAAAATATGGTGAGAGAATTTTTTTTCCTAAAGACTGCTTGAAGAATTTACTAGCTACGACTGGTAGAGATGCTACACTTATGATAGTTTTCAGACATATGTTATAGGATGTTCCTGAATTTTCTTAATTTTTATATGTAATATTTGCAATACAAAAGTTACCTGTACAATACAGGAAAAGCAAATAACCACTACATTTCTTTAGGTAAGAAAGACTCAACTTTCCTAAGCAGGTCAATTTATCGCATTTAGATACAGAGCTTTCCCTTACAGAACTGTTTCTTTTCTTCAAAGGCAATTATCAGGAATGTTAAAAACACAAAAATGCTAAATGAACGCTTCTGAAGCATGACCATTAAGATCTTTACAGATTGGAAAGCCACATCCACCTTGTAGGCAACCATATTGACAGCTGCTTGTTGTTCTGTAAAGCACTTGTGCTACAGAAACAAATCCTGTACCAATATCTTTAAATGACCTATGGAAAATTATTAAAGTAAGAATCTCTGCTATTACTTGAACAAACATTACTGTCATGATGTACTCTGAGGTCACTGAAAATGCCATGTAAGTTCTGAGAAAACTTTTATTCTGTTCAGAATAAGGATTTCTGTTAATTCTCACAGAACATGCTTCAACTAGATCTGGACTGCAGTTTTTCTCTGCATGGAAAGGCAGTACAAGCTCTGTTTGACCAGTCAACTGGCCAGCGGAAAATAAGTGACACCTGTCGAATTTAATTTCACTAGTAAGTCTCCTATCTACCAAAAACCTACTACAGAGTTAACCTTTGAGCCTGGTCAGAACTTGAACTTCTGTAACTCATGGTGGAGAGGGAGCGCGAGGAAACAAACAAAAAAAAAAAAGGGAACACGATGGAGAACCAATATCCCCTAGAGCAACTGACCTCAAATGACAACATTTATTCTTTCTGCTGTTTCCCACAAACCTCAAGGGATTCCAGCCCAAGACCTGGCTCCTACATACAGTGTTGCCAAATAATTATTTCATACAAAAGTCTTGAAACAACACTCTCTGAATTAAGTTTGTCAAAAAATAAACAAAGATTGTTTTTCATTTAATTTGTGCACAGCCCTCCAACACACAAACTTTTTGCTTAAGAGTGATAAAACTTAAGCATCTTAACATTGAGGACAACCATTCAGTATGTTAACGGATCTTACAAATCCTTCTGAAAAAGACTGTAAAAAAGCAGGAAGGATTAACTTATTATCACACCCTTATAAGTGTAAAGAAGAGTCTATAAATCCCATATTTTCTCCCACCGTTTCCAGCAAAATCCTCCATAGAAGTTTCTTCATAAAAGAATGTTTTGGTTGATGACAGAAAAAGAGACAATCTGGTTTCTCAAGGAAAATTAATCTCCTTTCTCTCCAATAAAAAAAGACAAAAGACACAAACATCAAGCACAGCACTAAATACTTAAGTGCACTATCAAAAGCAGTTTGTTTAGTTTTAAACTCTTGATGTATTTACCTCAGTTGGCCCAGCATACATCATGGGGGAAGGAAATATAGCTACCACTGTTGTTTCTGGATTCAAGATTCCCTCCTCCAGCACTGCAGCATGTTGCTTCATGCGCCACATCAGAGGAACATCATCCTCCTTTGTCCAGCCTCCAAGTGGATGCAAGAGTAAAACTGGGCGCCGGTAGCCACGTTCCAAAAGTTGCTTGTGAGTATCCTGCATTAAAAGAGCGTGCCCATTGTGCACCGGGTTGCGTAACTGGAATGCAAAGACAGCATCTGTGGAGCAAAAACAAGATAAAAGATACAAGAAAAGCAAGTCATTTTCTCAGGAGTTGTACAACCACAGAAAAATCAGCAGCTTTGTAGATTTTATGCACAGGGCATATGCATTAGTGACATGTTTAGAGTGCAAGGAAAGATAAAATTCAGAACCTTGGGCATTAGCACCTTTAGGCAATGCAATGCCCGAGACAATAAAAATTACTACCAGCAAAAAGCAAAGAATGCCACCTAAGAGACCATGCAAAATTTTCATCCCTAAAACAACGCTAGCCTCAGTAGCGACAGCAGACATTTGGACAAGTCTCTGCAGGAAGAAACAAAACAAGAATAATTTACTCACCAGCATTCATTTCCTTGAATTTCTGCCTTAGTTCAGCTGGAGTGAGACGATATTGGTCAAGTCCATCATTCCAATAAATACGATCAAGGACCTGCAGATCTCCACCTACAAGCCAGTTCCCTTGTTCCATAACCATCTAAAAAAAGAAAGAAATTCCTTGTTAGGATTAATTGTCAGCTTCCTGGGCATCTGTAAGGGGAACATATCTTTACCAAAGGAAGTGTTACAGGTTAATTTTATCTGACAGTCACAAGTCAAATATATTTTTATTTTTACTAAAAAAATTTTAAAAAATCATGGGAACATAGTCCAGACATGTTATACCATGATGTAGGAGAACTACACAAATCTTCAACAGGCATATGCCTTTTTTTCAAAACAAGGATTTTTTAATAAACAGAAATGCAAATAGTCAGTATTCTTAACCAACATTATTACATGACAAACAAAGATAGTGTCTGGAAAGCCAATTTATTTAGCTAGAATATTTTTTCATTTAATTACAAGATATTAATACAATGAAGTTGGCACACTTTATATTTATTGGTTAAAGAAATGCAGCTGCAGTATTACCCTGTAGTTTACAAGATTCTGGTCAGTAATTACATAACAAGTAAACAGCTCTGATTAATTACTCACCCACTTTAACTTAGGAATAAAGTCAGAATCTTGGAAGTAGAATAGCTTTTGGATTTGTTTCATGGTAGCACTTTATGGAAACAACACATGTTGCACACTCACTGCAATTCTTTTTATATCTTTAAATAACGCCTCACCCTTTATCAAAAAATAATTAAGGCAAGCTGCTTAACATACTCTAGCAATGGTCATAGAAATCACTCAGAAATTTCTTAGGATGCATTTGCTTTTGAGGATGGAACCACAAAAAACTTCCAAGTTTCATACACATTTCTGATAAATTTTTTAGCCTTAGGTAACTTAAAGATGGCAACAAGTGTTTGTATAGCAGAAGACACTACACACTACACCCAGAAAAAGAAATCAAGTGTGCATTTTTCAATTCCTTTTAGTTTGAGATAATGGACCTGCTGGAATTCTATGATACTACTGTAACCATTCCCTTCCAAAGAAAATGCTAGACTTTGACATCTTACCAAGGTGGAGGAAAGGTATGGATATTGATATGAAGATAAGAAAACTATGCACTACCGAAACTCACAGTACAGGCATAAGAACACAGTTCCTCATCTTCTATGCTAGTTTCAGCCATGATATTATTGCATTATAACATGACATCCAAATCATGACTGCATGAGATTTTCTTTGAATTGTTTACATTTTTAATAAAAAGGTAATCTTACATACAACATCACAGAACACATCAAGGCCTTTCAAAATCTATTAGTCAGACAGATACTTTCAGAACATACTAAAGGCTTTTCTTTTTCAAGAGCAAGCTCATAACTTGAGGTTTGATTTCTTTTTAACTAATTTTAAGGCATACCTGTAAACAAAAAGTTCCTACAGAGAAAAATGGGGAAAGAAACATATTTTGGCTCTGTGGAGCTAAGATGCAATATTTACATTAGCTTGCATAACCAAACACAGCACTGTGATGAGTATGTTACAATTAGAACATTTCAGTATGACATACACACACACAAGGCCAGGATAAAAAAAAACATAACAAACCCAACGATGGGAAATTAGTCCCCAGAGAGTTAAGTGATGAACTCTCCAGGAACAGGGCCTGTTTCAAAAACATCTAAACCAGGCAGGTCTCACGTGCTCCACATGCAGGCAGAATAGAAGCTTTCTGTCCTTCACAATTCATATATCCGCTGATTAAGAAGCTTTGATGACCCATCTGGCTACACAAAGGGATGTGTTTCCTAGGCACACTGGAGGGCAAAGTTCCCTCTTCTGTAGCACAGATCCTAAATTCATATCATGTGCACATACTGACATTAGATTAGCACACTACATGCGGACTATTCAACAGCTGCATAAGGAAAAAAAGAAACCAGAACCTTTGTTCCTGCTCAAATATTGTAATTAATTTTTAAAGCACTTTTGTTGTCAAAATAGATCAGTCACAGACATGAGCTTCACTTTATTTGCAGCTCCACAACAGTACAGCTCACAGGAGTAGATTTTCAACTTTTAAACACACACCTTGATATAGGGATGTTCCTTGCATGTCGTTCCCCATTGCCTAGCACAGCGTTCCTCTTTCCTGTGCTCATAGAATTCAGGATTACGGAGAATGGCAACACGGCGGCCTTCATAGACCAGCGCAATTGCTGTACACCCATCGAGTCTTTCTTTGTCTTCTTGAGTAGCTGTTAGCACTATAGGCACTGAGAGATTAATAACTCCACCTGCAGAGAGAAAAAAAGCGCCCTTATGCTCAGTGATGGTCATCAATGGTATCATGAAAATCTTCCGAATTTAACAGGTTCATTTTAAGGCTGTAAGTGTATCAAAGAACAGGTAGTTCAAGCAGTTATTTTAACATGGGTTAAAAGCATGAATGAACTCTTGCATGAGATACATGTGCTACAAAACTGAGCAAACACTGAGGCTTGAGAAAGAGCAAACAGAGTAGTGAAAACAGCAACTACTTTCAGCTGCACATAAGTATTTAGACGATAAGGATACTACTTTTTGGCAATGTCAAATTAGCATCTTGCTCAAGAATCTATATAGAAGGGAGAAACACGTAAATAAAACTTTTAAATAGATCATCTAAAACATTAGGCAAGATTGCTACTGGAGTAGATAATTAGCAAAATGGAAATAGCACTCTCAGTAGCCATACATTCAGTCCGTAAGAAAAATTCAATGCAATAGGAGCAGACAAATGTACCCAAGTAGTTGGCATACATAATTTAACTATTTCAAAAGGGGACTTTTGCTGCCAACTTAAAACTGTATTCCGATTCAAGCATATACATTTAAGAAAAAAACCTAGAGTCAGGTAAATATTCTGCACAGCTTGCTCAGCTGAAAGCTTACTTTACTTACTTTACTTCTAAAACTAAGCTAATGTATCTGAATTTTAAGGTTATGTGTCATCCTCATTTTTAAGCATCTACTTCACTACCAGATGCGTGAAGTCTTGTTTTTCTAGACCACAAGAGCGAGATTTGAGAAACCCAGTGGAGCAAATACTGTAAGTCTTGTACAAAGCTTTGAATTCTAATAAGCACACTCTTGTTGAATGAGTGCAAAAGTTTTGGGTGGCCTCCAGGAGAAAAGTCATGGACCCCTTAAAGTTAATGGAGGCATTGCTGTTTGCCAAGACTCTAAATAAGGCTAATTTCACTATTATTTAAGCAATATATATTTTATAAGGAAATTAAATTTGTTAGGAAATTAAAAATTATGAAGCTGGATGAAAAGAGTAAGAGAAAAATAGGTCCCCTTTTCTTCATAATGCAAAACGCATAATTCATGCTGTGCACCTCCTGAGTTCAGTCTTGGTGCTCAGAGTTATTTTCAAAGGAACTAGGTCATAAAATTGAGTTTGGCAGCAGTCACAGAGAAAGCGGTTTGACATTTCAAAATTGATAATTTCAAAAAACCTTTTGCTTTGTAAACAAGTAAGTGTTTCAAACAAGGAAGAGATCTCAAATCTGTTGATTATTAAAATTCTTTCTGTGACCAGTAATATCATATCTCTTACATTTTTCTTCAGCCACTGTACAAACAAGAAACTGAGGCAAAGTAGTGAAGTGAGTTTGTTAAAATCGCAGATGAGCACAGTGTCAGGATGAGATTTTTTCAGGTAACTTAAGCTTTAAAGGGTTGTTTCACCTGGATGGACATTCAGAAGGCAAATGGAATGAAAACAAAACTAGCAGTCCAAAATAACACTGCAAACATTAGATATTCCAAAATAACAGGATGGCATTATGCTGCCTAGAATAGTATCTGAGAGACTTACAGAAAAAGGACTTAGAAAATATAGGAAGGACAACAGACATCTGTATCATTGAACTGAAAGACAAGTGACTTCTTTTTTCTGCTATTTGGTCTCTAGCAAAAGAAGACTAATGCAAAAGGAAGCGTGAAGATATGAAGAAGGCTGGAGTAAAACAGAGACTTCAAAGAGGTATAAATAAAAAATGACAGAGGATCACAATCAAATTCCAAAACTGAGGATAAGTTATCACTTATTCACTTTGTTCTTAGCCAATTGGTAACGCAGAATAAAAGATATTCATTTAAATCATCACAGGATAATTACTAAGTCACAGTAATTCAATTACATGTGACAATTGTTCATACCCAAGCCACACCCTCAGATTCTGATTTAATATTCACAACAGCTCCAGCAGTCTGGTCACTTTGCTGTCCTTTCCTTCCTTACTAATATGGAACAAATCTTTTGGCACACAGAGCTAAACAGCAATTAAATTGCAATTCTGAGTTCTAAAATCAATTTCTTCAAAACAAATTAGAAATGTGGATTTTAGAATTAAATGTTTTTCAAAAATGAAAACATTTGGAAAACTAGAATTTGTAAAGGTAAAATAAAGACATTCAAATTCTAACACAATGGTAGGTGTAAAAAGAATAAACATATCAAATTTAAAACTGATTATTATAATAGTCTATTCTCTTACCCCAGATCTCCCAGGTTGTGCACAAGCCTGATAATGTGTTACCACACCACCACTAAGAGGCAAAGCATCAACAATATATTAGAAGTAGGATCAGTTTGCTTGATGTAACAAATGGTATGTTTTACCCTACCATCAAGAAGACAGTCAAAGTGAAGGCACTGCAGGTATTCTCTCTCTCTCATAAAGCCATTCAGGGGTGTTGCCCAACCTTCTGCTAGCACTTGCACCCACTGCATATCCACCTTGTAAAGAAATGGAGAAATAGACTTAGAGCAGACACAAGTTGTTGCTTAATTACTGGCATCAGGTATTAAATCACAAGAGATCATTATTTAATCCTAAAATACAGAACAGGATAAATTCAAGATTGTTCAATATTACAGTTTTATATCACAAATACTTCAAAGTTTCTACAAGTATGGAAAAAACAAAAACGTGCTCTCCACTGTTCATATTTTTTGCTATTTCCAGTCCTTACACTGGATCAAATTTCCACCTGTTAAAAAGAAATAAACAAAAACACAACAACAAACTTTATTTGTATATGTTTGATAAAGTTCATCTCAATAAAATTAGAGTCTCACTTGCCTTTATTTTTTTAACAAAGTAAGATAACCAAAAAAGTTAAAAAAATAAACAAAGAAAAAACCCCAACACGTACAATTGCCACAAAAGTATCAGAATTATGGGTGTGAATATTAAAGACATCTAATCTTAAATTAGAAGGAAATTTTTTGTATAAACTAGAGAGACAATCCAGAAGTAAAACTCTCTCTGGGCTAGTACTTAATTTAGTTTAAGAAATATCAGTTTACAGAGAATTTCCTTCCTTAGTACTTAAACAGACACATTATGACTCAGTGTGTGGCCTCTGTTATTTCTGCATGTGTATTACTGAGACTTGGTCAGGTCTCTGTCAAGGACAGGCTTTCCTTGTGCAAGTCTCTTTTGCAAGGAGCATGACTGATGTTATTACACTGTTTAATTGATCCTGAGGCAAATACAAAACACAGTTTCTTCCCAACCTTACACTATATGCTTGCTTGATATTTAACAAGCCACTGGCAGAGGGAGAAATTATTTGTTTCTCTAGACAGGGACAAATTTAGAATGGGACACTACAGAAACTTAATAACGGTGACCTTAAGTATTTATTGCTCATCAAAGTAATGAATAGTTTTACAGACACATACATGAAAAGAACATAGTAAAATGTGGTGAAAAGAAGCATTAGTATTTAGTAGTAGTAGAAGACTAGGCAAATTTTAAAACTAACTAGTTCAGTGCTTAGTTTGTCATCTCAATGCTTCAACGTCTATTCACTGCAGATGCTCAGCTCTGAGCTTAGTCAGCTCCTAGACCTAATGCTTAATTTTATGTTCTAGTAACACTGTCAAAAAGCCAGTGTAAAAACTCATGCATTGTATCTGTATTCAGGCTTAGTTTATCAGAAAAAGGAATGAGGTAGAAGAGAAACACAACCAGAAGAAGCTTCATCCAACTTATCTGAATTGAAAAATAATACATTTAACCAAAATAAGAACGGGGTTGACCAAGTTGATCCATATTTTTCCACATTCTCTCTGATGGAAACCAGAAAAGTAGCATGAACATGTTCTAATGAGAAAAAAAGCAATCAAGCAGATCTGGTCATATCTCTATAGACTTGAGCTTGCAATTGTTTGAGCTTGGTGTATATATATAAAAGGTTACTGTTGTTCAGCTGAAGATTACCAACAAGAAGAATCAAGAAGCAGTTAACTGATTTCCTTCATGATTCTAGGTAATTATAATTCAAAATAAAATCGTTTGTGTAAGTAAACTGGAAAAAAAAAAGTTAGCAATCTTACTAGAAGCAGCAACTCCTCATCCAAGACATGCCAGGCATAGTTTGGTCTATGGATGACAGCAGGGAGTGGGAGGAAGTCACTGTAAATTTAATCTCCAAGGCTGGGATATTATAGCAGATATTATTCATGAAATTATGAAGATTCAATTATCTCTAGTAAGTGACCAAAGAAAACACAGATGCTGTGCTTTCTCTCAAGGAAAGAGCAAAAAGGTACACCTAAACAGCACAGGTATTTCAACCATATCTACTTCCACTAAGGAGCAGATGAGACTGTCTTTCAACTTTGGCAATGAAACAACTGAACACACAATACCTTATTTATTTCCAAGGTTAATAGAGACTCAGCATCTGTTTTGGCCAACTGTAGCTTGTTTTCTGGCACATAAAGCTCTTTCACCTCATAAGAGGCATCCACTGGTACAATGTCCTGTACAAAAGGAATAAACAAAACAATGTTTGCTCAGAATGCTTCTTGTACACTGAACATGCAATCAAGAAGTAAAATTCTAATGTTGCACTACACAGTAGCAAGAGTTTATACATCATGCAATTTTTACTTATTTAAAAGCCAGCACTGTTCCAAGATTATGATTCATAGCTAGTTACTCAAGCCAGCAGACTGGCTGAAGTGAAACGTTCTGACAAGAGATTTTTTTTCTAAACCTTAAGTAACCAACATAACATTTACCTAGTAAGTATTTAACTACTGGATTGAGTACCATTTTTATGACTTATTAAGGCCTACATTATCTACAACAGAAAGGAAGACTACACTTTTATACATGCTGATGAAGTAAAAAAAGATTTAGAGACTGAGCACTTTTAAATTTAAGTCATTCACTATACAAGATACATTAGATACAGCAACATGAAGGTAAAAAAAATAAAACTCCTTCTCAAATGAAAGTAAAAAAATAAAACTCCTTCTCAAATGAAAGTTGTTAATACAGAAGTACAAATTAAATGTATTTCCTACAGCTAATGATAACACCAGTATTCTAATCTATATACTGATATTTAGAATATTTAAGTGTGAGGCCATCTGTACACAATGAACCGAAATCTAGCTTTATAACCAGAATATCATTTTTTTTTTTAAATATCGGTTTTCCTCCATGTGTATTAAACAAGACATTCTCACTTTGCAGTGCTCAAGATCTTAAGCTTCTCATAAGATATGAACACAAGGATAAAAACATAATTAAAAGCAAGAAGGGAGCCACCATGATAAAACTGTAAACAGTCTCTTGCAACAACAGATGGTGTAGTATGTCAAAACCCAGTCAAATGTTCCAGTGATGTTCAGTACCAAAAAATGAGAGAAAAGAGGCTGATGGTTCTTTTTAAAACACATTTTTCAGTATTTATGAAACCTTTGCAAAGTAATGCTTTACTTTTTGAGAAAAAAAAAGCTCACCCTTACAGCAGAGTATATATTGACCCAAAACAACAATAGATAAATTATCTTTATTTTTCCAGTATATGAAGCCCAGAGTAAATATGTATGCTTGTAGGAAACACACAGTTAGCTCAGGAATTTTAATGTATTTATCACATTAGGCACCACCTCCATGGAAAGAAAAACAAAGGGAGTGGGATGATGAAAGCATAAATAAAATATATATAAGATAAAATAACTGCAGGAGTAAAAAGATGTGGTGAGTCTCACTGACTGTTAAAGAATTTGTATCTCCAAAGATAAACAAAAGGAAAACAAATTAAACTAGCATTTAGAAAAAGTGTTTTATAAGGAAAAGCTCAGTCCATTATATATCAGATGTAATTTTGGAGACAGATTTTATTAGACAGTGAGACTGCCCAGAAGAGCTGCAGCAGACTGCTGCTTGCCACAGCAGTAAGCCCAGAATCAAATGAAGGTATTGCCTCCTGTAGGAATAGTTTAATAACCAAGTACACATTATGCTGCTTCACAGAAGATTTCCCTCTGGACCCTAGTTCATTACCATGCTAGAATGTCCTAATTTTACAAACCATCAATAGCTTAAAATAAATGTGCCTATTAAAAATCTCTTCAGATATTATCATGGGTTTAGTGTCCCACTAAAGGGCAAAACAAAGGTTTCACAATGCACTTTCCATCAACCACCTACTTATGAAAATGTAAACAGCTTGAAGAAAGTTTTAGCAACACTATGCCTGACACTTAGAGAACTTCTAGGATTAGTAAACCTAGACTCCTTTGCACATATAAAGTGGTATTTAAAACAACTTATATTTTTAAAAAAACAAAACCTGCAGGAAAAGGAATACGTCAGTTTTTAAACTGCATGAAATTTAGGAAAATGATAGGCTAGCAAGCCATCTAGTGACCATTTAAAGGCAGCAATTTTACTCAAAGCTTAATTCCAACAAAGGAAAAGTTACACAATATTTCTCAATTATTTCTCAATGCATTTGTATAAGGAATCACAGAATATGCTGAGCTGGAAGGGATCCAGAAGGGTCATCAAGTCCAGCTCCTAGTCACGCACAGGATCACCCCCAAGAGTCACACCACACGTCTGGAGTATCATCCAAATGCTTCTTAAACTCTGTCAGGTTTGGTGCTGTGACCACTTCCCTGGGGAGCCTGTTCCAGTGCCCAACCACCCTCTGGGTGAAGAACTTTTTTCTAATATCCAACCTAAATCTCCACTGACACAATTTCAGGCCATTCCCTTTGGTCCTGTCACTGATCACCACAGAGAGGAGATCAGCGTCTGCCTCTCCTCTTCCATGACAAGGAAGTTGTAGACTGTGATAGGGTCTCCCCTCAGTCTCCTCCAGGTTAACAGACCAAGTGATCTCAGTCGCTCCTCATACACCTTCCCCTCAAGGCCCTTCACCATCTTCACTGCCTAATGGCTTAATATCTTTCTTACATTGCAGTGCCCAAAACTGCACACAGTATTCAAGGTGAGGCCACCCCAGTGCAGAGCAGAGCAGGACAATCCCCTCCCTTGACTGGCTGGCAATGCTGTGCCTGATGCCCCCCAGGACACGGCTGGCCCTCCTGGCTGCCAGGGCACTGTGATTGACATTCAACTTGCCATCAACCAGCACCCACAGGTCCCTTCCAGTGGCAATGCTTTCCAGCATCTCATTCCCCAATCCGTCTGTACATCCAGGGTTGCCCCATCCCAGGTGCAGAATCCGGCATTTTCCCTTGTTGAACTTCATATGGTTGGTGATTGCCCAGCCCTCTCATTTGTTGAGGTCTCTCTGCAGCGCCTCCCCGACTTCCAGAGAGTCAACAGCTCCTCCCAGTTTTGTATCATCTGCAAATTTAGCTAGTATCCCTTCAGTCCTGGATCCAAGTCATTTATGAAGATGTTGAAGAGCACCGGGCCCAGGGTGGAGCCCTGTGGAATCCCACCAGTGACAGGTCACCAGTCTGATGTCACATCATTCACTATTACCCTCTGTGCCCAACCCGTGAGCCAATTGCTCACCCACTTCATGATGCGTTTATCAAGCTGTGTGCCAGAAGGATCCTCTGAGACACAGTATTGAAAGTTTTATTGAAATCCAAAAAGATTACATCAACAGGCTTCCCTTGATCAGCTAGGTGGGTTACCTTGTCAGAGAAGGAAATCAGGTTTGATAAGAAGGACTTTCCTCTCAAGAAGCTGTGCTGGCTGTGATCAATGACCACATTGTCTTTCAGGTGTTTTTAAATGCCTCCTCACACTGTGGTGGTAGTTTCTTTGCTAATGCTGATTGCCTCTGGAAGTCCTCTAGCCCAGCCTCCTCCTCCTCAAAATTGGTCCTAGCACAGCTGGCTGCTCAGGAACTTGACCAATCACATATTTAGTATCTCCAAGGACACAGCACCCACAAACACTCAGAGCAACTTGTTCTAATAACTGATCTTCATAGTAACAGACTTTTTTCCCCCTACATCTAGTCTGAATTTCCTATATTTCATCTCATGGCTGTTGCCTCTCATCCTATCCTTGTGTACCTCTGAGAAACACCTTTACCAGTCTTCTCTATACCTTCCTATTTGGATGATAGAAACAGCAACAAGAACTTCTTTAGCCTCCTCTACTCCAGGCTGAACAAGTTCACTGCCCCTTAGCCTCTTCTTGTGCAGTGATGTACTCCAACCTCTGACCATCTTGGTGACCTTCCACTCAATTCACAGAAATGTCTGTCTTCTACTGGATGAGGGAGAAGGGCACAAACCTGAACATGGTATCCAGAGAAGGTCTCACAAGTGCCACATAAAACAGCAAAATTGCTTGTCTCAAGCTGTTGGCTATGTTCATGTCATTACAGCAGAGTATGCAGGCACTCTTCTTTGCAGCATGTGTTTTCATAATGATAACAAATGGTTTTATAACGCCCAACAATTTTTTTCATAGAATCACAGAATGGTTTGGGTTGGAAGGGACTTTAAAGATCATCTCGTTCCAACCCCTCTGCCATGGGCAGGGACACTTCTCACTAGACCAAGTTGCTCGAAGCCCCATCCAACCTGGCCTTGAACACTTCCAAGAATGGGGCATCCACAGCCTCTCTGGGAAACCTGTTCCTGTGTCTCACCATCTCACAGTAAAGAACTTCTTCCTAATATCTAACCTAAACTACCTTCTGTCAGTTTAAAACCATTCTCCCACTCCTATTCCTAAATGCCCTTTTAAAAAGTCCCTCTTCAGCCTTCTTGTAGGCCCATTTTAGGTACTGGAAGGTGCTATAAGGTCTTCCTGGATTCTTCTTTTCTCTAGGCTGAACAGTCTCAATTCTTCCAGCCTGTGCTCATAAGAGAGGTGCTTCATCCCTCTAGTCATCTTTGTGTCCCCCTCCTCTGGACTCACTCCAGCCACACCACACATTTCTTGTGTTGTGGGCTCCAGATCTGGACACAGTACTCCAGCTATGGTCTCACAAGACAAGGAGAATCACTTCCCTCAACTTGTTGCTCATGCATCTTTTGATGTAGTCCAGGATACAGCTGGCTTTCTGAGCTTCAAGCACACATTGCTGAGACATGCTGAGCTTCTCATCCACCAACACCCCTAAGTCTTTTTCCCCAGGGCTGCTCTCAACATTTCCAAGTGTCTTCTCCTTACTGTCATTATTGTTTGAACTAATATAAAAATAGTCTTGAAATTCAAGGATTACCTATATTTTGAGCAGACTTCTTCCCAAATTTTTTCACTGTTATTGAAACAAAACAAACATCGCAAATTATTTTTAATGCTGCTGGCCTATGGTCAGTAATCACAATGGATTACTAAAGAAGAACCCCAAAATGGCTTGTTTAATCTATAGGAAATGCACAGAACTTATATTCTCAAGATATCACTGCATTAATATAGTCTAAAAACAAGACATGTCTGTTTAGCCTGGCTTTGATTTCATTGTCTCTCGTCGAACTAAGCAACCACTAAGATATCTTGCCATTCATGACACTGTCGTCTTCAAAGAAAGGAAAAAAAGTGCTAAAATGTGCCTTAAGGAAAGCTGAGCAGGCTAGGAGCCAGCATTCAGCACTGTGTACCAATGAAAGACTTTGGGGATCACTATCTTGGCACGTGTAACGTTGGTTTCTACAGCTATGAAACAGACTGAATTGTTCTTCTGAGCAGGAGGCACAGGGCCTCCCACAGTCAGGAACTGCCACCTCCCATAGCTATGACTCCTACACAGCTCAAAATATTCAGATGAGCAGTAGGGTAAAAATCTAGAATTCTCCTGGGGTTTTCTGCCCTGTCTGTCTCCTCAGAAATATTGAGCAAGCAATCATCTATGAAGAGTTTTCCTGAAAATTTCAATAAAAGAGACTAAATTTCTCCAGAGTGTAATGGCACAGAGGGTTAAAATTAACTCCATGCTGGCTACATCATGAGGTCTTTTAATAATATCCAGTTCAACACTTGGTGGAGCTTTACTCAAGCTACTGTCTATACCATAATTTTCCAGAATATCCACCTTGCAAAAAAAGCCACCCAAAAATCACGAGCAATTGTCTGCAAGAGTATCTCAATTAAAGTAGTTCTCTGAAATTCCATTCCACTATCCACTGACTATAAGAATGTAAAGAGACACATTTCTTCTGCATGAGGATTAGTAAATTCTGGGTGTATGGTTTCAAGACGATAAATCCATCTCATGACTGTCTTCACTTTTAGGGTTGGATTTGAGGGGGTCTTGTCTGTTAGTTTTGTTTTCTGTGGTGGATTTATTGGGAGTGGGCTTTTTTTTAGGTTGAGTAACGAGGTGAATCCACTTATCAGAAAACAGGAGAAGACCCAGAGACTTCAAAAGGGATAGTGTAGGTTGCAGGCATGAAGAAGGAAGGAGACCTACCTTTTCAAAAGCTATGAACCATAAACTCAACTCAGCCATGCCAAGAAGATCAGTTTTCTGAATGGATCATGACATAATTGCAGGACCACTTTTACTAGCGCAAGAAAAACAGTGGAGACAAGGGAAACCAGACCCAAGCAAAGCAGCCCCTATTTGTCAGCTCAAATTGCTGTGTAAGTGCATCCCTGGCTCTTCATACCTACAATATCTATGAATTACTACGCTCAGAGACAAAGTAAGAAATTTCAGACTGTTTAAAATTGGTTGCTAGCATTGATAAGTCAGCATACATCGTTGGTTCTCTAACAATTTAAACAGCTTTCTCTCCCGTCCAGATATCAGTTATGACAATTAATATAAAATAATTTTCCACTTTTCTGAATCATATTTCTCTTAGAGATCAAAGGTGTTGCAGTGTTTATATTTTAAAATTAAACAAGCAAGAGGACAAGTTTAAAAGCTAGAAGTGAAAGATGTATAAGCCTTTAACTCTCAAATGCCTTTGCTTTTCTTAGCACACACGTTCAGATTCAAAAAACAGTTACTAAGATATGTCTCCATTTCTGCTCACCCTCTCTTGAAGAAGCTCCACAACTTGTTGTATACAATCATTCACATCACAGGAATCAGTTTTCAGCACAAGCTCTGGGGCTTCAGGTTTTTCATACTCTGAGTCAATCCCAGTAAAACCTAGAGAATATAAGACAAAAATCTTAGGTGACGTCTTCCAGAAAATTACTTCATTTTAACACTGTTCACAGTTTTTTAGCTATAAACCAAAACAACAAGAAAGAGCACAGAGTTTTAGCTTCCTTAATATAGGATTTCTTAGGGAAATCAACAGGTTCTTCTTTAGCAGAATATCTGCTAATCCTACTATCTGACTGCATCACATTTCATCATTCTGCAGCATATACATAGCACACTTTTGTCAGTGAAGCTATTTGATTTATACTGTGAATAAAAAAAGGAGCATTGGTAGAAGAACTGTGCACATCAACCCAGAATTAGTCGTCCATCCACTGTCCATCATTAGCTGCCATTGTTGCAGAAATAGTAAAAAATTTTATGAACACCCAGTATATATGTAAATTTACACTCATACTACCAAGCAGTACTCTGAAGTAGGGAACTCCAGTACCTATTACATCAGCTTAGCTAACATACCCAAGATAGCTGCTAATGTAAGATTGATGACTGTGTTTATTATAGCTATAATCTCACAGACTGTACAAGCTACCAGTGACACTTGTTCTGGCCTACTTTGCTAGCAATCTGCTTTAAAATAGTGGAGAGTCTGACCACTCATGCATAAAACAAGGAGAAAAAAATCATGCCCAAAGGCAAAGACTGTAAGCACTACAAGTCAGATCTGCAGCAGGAATATCAGCTGGGCCACATCAACTGAACATCTGCATCCTCCGCAAGTGCAAACACAAATATTAAAACTTGAGTTTTTCACTTCAAATTTAAATACCCTCAAAATCAGTAGCTTAATTCCCTATTTGAGAAAAATACCAATTGCTCCAGTACCCCTTCTTGCTGGTGAAGAAAGGCCGGTATCTTCCAAAAACGGCATACTTTAGAAGGATCTGATTACTGGACGAGTGGGAATAGGAAGCAACCAGTGTCCCATTACCATTGCCAAAGAAAAAGAAGATAACAGTTGCTGACGTTCCTTGGAAACTGTCAAGTTCATTTAATTTTCATCCTTCATATATCAGAGGGATCATAAGATATAGCCACTGCTAGACCCACTTGTAGCTTACTAAGACACTGTATACTTCACTACCACTTCTGCAGCTAACACAACTCCATTATGGGGCTTGTAAAATTAACAAAATATTAAGGACATTCTACAGCACAAACAAGAATTCTGTACTGAATTGCATCTTTGTATCATGCCAGTCAAGCCATCTTGCTTTTAATCTGAAGAAACCTTATTTCAGCCTTACTTATTTCTGGCCTTCACGTGATATTCTGTAGTACTAGAAGTATCAAGCAACCACTCATGTGGAATGTGTTAGATTTCTTGAATTTTTTATCACTTTTGATGCACTGTAACATCATCACAGCATCTGCAAAATTCTGCCCCTGAAAGTGGTCACTTTAAAAACTGCTTTGATACTAAGTAAGGGTTAAAAAAGCTTCAACCTCTCCAAACTATAATGCAACACAGAGCAAAGAAGCACTTGAAATAATACTTGCAATGAATGATTGCATAGCTAAGCTTTCTTTTATTGCAGGTTATACTTAAATCTTGACCCGAGGCTGGGGATATGAAATCATTTTCATAGGCACTAGAATAAAACCCTAATTTCAGAGTAAAAGTTTGCTTCTTCAGAAGTGTTCTTAATGGTCTTTACAGGGAGAAAGTGATCATACTTTACATTTTGGAAGAAACTAGCAACTCTTACTAATGCAATTCTTTATAGACTTTAGAGAGAATCAGGCTCTTTTTTAACCAACGGACACAGAAAGGAGATAGATTAATCCTCAGTCATATCAGGTTGCAACAGAAACTATGTAATCTGCTCAAGGTTTTTCAATGTAAGGACAGACACTTTTGCCTTTTTACTGTCCTACATATTTAACTTGTCAGTTCCATGAGTAAGAAGTCGATCCCAATTATCTTCTGGGTCCTGTCCCAAGCAAGTCCATGCTGTTTTTAAGGGTGGTACACTCACAGCCTGGAGCACACCCACTTACATGGAGTCAAATTACACCAATGTTTCACTTATGTAGAAAGGATATAACTACACTAGGTTCACCTTTAATTTCTCCAGCTCTGGCTTTCTTATAGAGTCCTTTAACATCTCTCTGCTCACAGACATGCAATGGAGCATCCACAAATACTTCAAAAAAAGGTAAACTTGCCCCTTCATGAATTTGTCTGGCATTATTACGATCCTGAAAGAAAACAGAAGAAAAATCCTAAAAGGATGCACCAACATATTATTACTGTCTTTCTGCTTTTGAAGTTCATTTTTAAAAAGTGGATAGCAAAATGTAAACAAGCTTTCAAAGTCTGAAAAAAGAAACATGATTTGATCAACGGATGCCCTGCAAGCTCCATCAGTTTGGAGGACCAGGACATCACATGGTAAAAGCTGACATGAAGATATGAGATACTTCATATTAACTTGTTTTATAAAAAAATCCAAAACCAAACCCAGGCATAGAGTGCAGGACTTTCTATACATATGTATCTACCTATCTAGTTCCCCCAATTATTACCAGAAGAACTGTTTGTACCACTATAACCAAAGAAATAACACATACTGTGAAACATCTAAGCCTAAAGCCCCAGGGTCATTCTTCAAGATACCTGAGTGTTCACATATCCTTTTTGTCTTTCCCATCTACATTCTCATACACAGAGAAAAACATTCTTCACAAAACAATGTGCACATGGATTTAGGCTAATTTTCAGTATTGTATAATACCATGTTACATACACAATATGAAATAAAGTAAGAAGAACTACAGGCAATTAAAACATTTTTCCCTTAAGCCACTCAGTAAGAATAAAGTCCACATCATTCATTTACTAAAGGAAAAACTGCTTTAAAAATAATTTAACTGAGTCTTCAGGCTAGATGTATACCTAGCCTTCATATTTACAAAGTACTGGAATCTACATGGATCAAACAAGATAATTGCAATTTTAAGTCTTTCTTGGAGCATCATTTGGGCTTGTTCCTAATATTAGAGTAGTAAT
Source organism: Campylorhamphus procurvoides (assembly GCA_013396655.1). NCBI lineage: Eukaryota > Metazoa > Chordata > Aves > Passeriformes > Dendrocolaptidae > Campylorhamphus > Campylorhamphus procurvoides. Next base: position 1,317,941 of record WBMV01003598.1, on the reverse strand, counting down.
TTAATAGATTGAAGGACAGTTCCAGTTACAGAACTAATGTAAACTTTGCTTACATTTAAGATTAATGTTTCTGAGTTGAGTAATCGTCTACATAAAGCACAAAATAAACCCAAGCAAGTATTTGATTCTGGCTAATTTCAGAGAGTGATTTCTGTAACTAAAACTCTGAGTGACATTTTGTACTTTGTATTTTCCCTACTCTTCATCTAGATTGTTGTTCACATTTACCTGAGTATAAGGGGAGATGAAACTAGTGATGCACACCAAGCCGGCATCTGCAAACAATTTAGCAACTTCAGCAATACGACGGACATTTTCTTCTCTATCTTCTGGTGTGAAACCCAGATTCTTATTAAGGCCTTGGCGAATATTGTCACCATCCAATGTGTAGCACGGAATACCATGGCATACTAAATACTCCTCCAGTGCCATGCTCACTGTAGTCTTCCCAGCACCAGATAGACCTAAAATATTCAATAAGAGTATAAATATATGTTATAAACATATAAACAATTTAAGGCAAGTTGTAGTACACATACTGCTGCTAGTATGAAAATCCCAAAGTGACAGACATCAGCAGCAATGCCTTCCAGATATACTTATCTGGAACATAAGCCAAAGATTTTACACAGACAGTTGGTATTGGGGAGAGCAAGTCACAAAGTTAAGTGTGTAACTTGAAGCAGGTCAAAGAGTCTGGCCTTGAGAGCTGCTGCTGCTTACAGAGGTCATGCACTTTCTGTAGTGCTGCTGCTGGCAATTCTTACTACCTGAGCAAACTAAATTCAGAAACCAAACACAGTTAAGATGTTATATTTACATGAGAAGAGGAAGATCTCATACTGAAGTGAATTTAGTCAACAAGGGAAATGGAATCAGGCCAAAACCACCCTTTGCTCTTACTCCCTGCAGAATAACAGCATTGAATTAAACACCACAGACAAAACCAAACGCACTCAGTCAAAACTCTCATGCAGCAGTCACACTCCACTAACTGGCCTGCGTTAGCAACAAGTGAAGAAAAGTATATCAAACTCTGGTCCAAATCAGAATCTTTGGCAACAAACCTTTAAATAATTGAGAAGTTTTGATGGCCCTAAAATGTCCACTGCTTGCTTTAAGTTGGAAATGTATTTGAATAATTTTTCAGACTAGATTTCAGTTTAGCTGGAGCACATGCTACAGCTTATACCAAAAAGTCAATTCCTAAATTGACATGCTTTCAGATCTTCATAGGATGACATTTATCCATTGAGCAGGAAAAAAAATTATAATGGTAGTATAAAAAAATAGCACCACTGGGTCAAAAAAAAAGTTTTTATCTTTATTGATGCTGATTAAGATTTATTCTAACTTTCAAAGAAAGGAAAAAAAAATCACAAACAAACCAGCAGTTTGGTACTACTTCCATGCTAACCAGCATGTTCTAAGAAAATACAAAGGAGACCTTGACAGCTTAAGGTGTTCAGGTTAATTTAAAGAAAAGGAGTCATTGCACTGTTTCCTCTGGTGTCCATTACTACCATTAGCCAACCCAGTTTGCTAGCCTTCCACCCCCCCGTCTTTTTTTACTTATTTTTTCTTTTTCTTTCTTTCATATGTGCGTGGGGAAGCTGTGGTAAGTTCACTGATGATTTCGCAAGCTGAATCAGCTCAAGGTTTGGTTGGGCAAGCACTACGACTTATTCAAGGCAAGGGAAGGAACGCAAGGCAGGAAACAGAAGAGTCTTCTTTTGGCAGCAATTAAGTACACCCTCATCACAGAAAATACACATGACACTCCAAAATAAGATTTCAGCAACTTCATAATTTGCTCCTCATAGATGCAGTCTCTGACTTGCCATTTTTGTCCCCACATCTAGCTTGCTATTTGCTCAGATGCTCTAGTTTTCCACACATCATTTTGTCTCCAACATGTAATGAATTGCAAAAGTTAAGGTTATACATTAATGAAGTTTAGAAACAGTCTTTGAGCTGACAAGTCTTTAAAATAACTTATACTCTCAAAACTGCATATTATTTTGCATATGAAAAGAGTGGTTTTCCATATTTTTTTATATATTCCTCAGGATTTTGTTTACTAGGACCCACTGACTCAATTTTCATTTGAACTGAGCTCTCAAAGGTTAGCTTAAAAAAGAAAAACAATCTCAAAGAACTTTCTATACATCCCACCTCCATGAGTGCTGACAAGGTGAGAGAATCTTCGAGTATACCAACATTTCAGCTGTTATTCCAAGACCTCGCAGAGTTTGGAAGACTCCTGTTTGTGCAGTTCTAAAATGGTTAATATTGCTTACAATGCCTGCAGTCCTTTTCATTACCTAACCTTACTGCTCAAACATTTTCAATAACCTAGCTTCCCACACATGCTCTTAATAGCCTACCACCACCCTTCTTCCTGCAGAAAAGGAAATTGAGCATTAAGATTACATTTGTTTAAAAAGAATGTTGACTGGAAAATGTTGCCATGTAGATAACTGAGAAAACATTTTTATCATGCCTTTTTTCAGAGTTATATTAATGAATTACCAAGAGAAACAGAAAGGCAGCCTATCAGATCATTCAAGCATTGAGAGACAGGCTGGAGCTATGTGATAGAAACAGCGAAAGAAAGGGCTCCATTCTTTTACCAAAGAAATACATGACAGCAAACTACTCTATCAAATCTGCTTGGAATGACCCTCAGCAACGTGCTATCAACTACTGCTTTACATTTCACACATTTATTAACACTAGTGGAAACAAAACTTCACCTAATGTAGTTTTTCTAATACTCTGTCAAGATCTTTTATGTCGCAATGCAACACTGCTTTAAATAGTTTACAGATCAATTAAATTACACATTTTGTTATATTTATTTTTTTATTTTCAGTTTTAACTAACTTTAAAAGAAATATGTTAAAGCTTCTGAGAACTTTGAAAGACTGAACAAAACCAATTTCCTCACAATTATGAAAAAAACTGCCTTCCAGAATTATTTATCCCCTCTTTTTCCAATCAAAACAATTCAGAGAAAAAACCCACAGAGCTGATTTCAAAAATAACTCCCAGTATGCACTGCCTCAACATGTAATTGCTGCCCAAAAACGCAGGTTTATATTGAAACGTTATTTCAACCCAAGGAGACAAGAACATTCCAAAGAGAAGAGGCCTTTAAAAAAAATTACTCAGAAATACAGACTCTTACCAAAATAAAAAGTTATGTTTCATTTGTTAATAATGGACTGTACAAAGATCCAGACTGCTTAAAACAAAGCAACACACACAGATAAAAGAAAACAGAAGACTACCAAAAAAAACCCTTCCAATGCACTGAACAAAATACATTCTCAAGCTACTATCTGTCCCAAAGCAATTTCCTGCTAGTCTGCCTAAAAATAGTAATAGAATTGCATCAAGGACTTAGATTTCACAAACATCCAGCTTTGCATGCAAAAAGGAGCTACAGCTAAGTAGCTTTTCTGAAAAGTAACTAAAACAAAAGGATCCTCAGAAATCCATGACTGTACCTGTTAACCAGACTGTGCATCCACGAAAACCACTTCTTGTTCCTACCACTTGGCCTCTTTTATTCCTGCTGACATGATGAGCTTGGTAGGTAACGTTGGTTGCCCTTTGCATTCCCTGTAAAAGAAGAAGTTTATTAGATCTTTAACTTCTAAAGGGTGAGTTGGCAAAGCATACTAAAACTTACTCACAGGCACAAATAAACACTTGGAGACAGGCAAATGGAAGAAAAAACAATACCCATTCCATCAGCTGCAGAACTGGTCAGAGGAGGCATAGGGAATTAGAAAAATCACCCACAGCAAACCACATCCCTTGTGAGGTTTGGGATTGACAGGTTAATCAACTACTACTTTCAAAGACAACTTGTTTAAGAAAAGTAAACTATAAAAAGGACAGATGAAGTGCTAGAGCTGCTAGACCTGACTTCCACTCAAGTAATTTCAGCGATCTGCTTGATATAGCACCATGGGATAAAGCCCTGGATGGAACAGGGGCCCAAGAAAACTGATTCATATTCAAGGGTCACCTCTTCCAAGCTCAGGAATGATGCATCCCAACAAAGATGAAGTCAGGCAGAAAAAGCAAGGAGACCTGCATGGGTGAACAGGGAACTCCCGGACAAATTGAAACACAAAAAACCTGCAGAGGGTGGAAACAGGGACAGGCAGCCTGGGAGAAATACAGAGAAACTGACTGAGCAGTCAGAGATCAGGTTAGTAAAGCTAAAGCCCTGACAAAATTAAATCTGTCCAGGGATATCAAGCGCAGGAAGAAAAGCTTCTACACAGGTACCTCAGTGATAAAAGGAAGACTAGGAAAAATGTTGGCCCTCTCCAGAAGGAAAGGGGAGACTTGGTTACCCAAGACATAGAGAAGGCTGAGGTACTCAATGATTCTGTTGCCACAGTTTTCAGCGCCAAGTGCTCCAGCAACACTGCCCAAGTCACAGGAGGCAAACGCAGGGACTGGGAGAATGAACTGTTGCCCATGGTAAGAGAAGATCAGGTTCAAGACCACCTAAGGAAACTGATGGTGCGCAAGTCTATGGGACTTGATGAAATGCATCTGCTGCTCCTGCGTGAACTGGCAAAGGAAGTGGCTAAACTGCAATCCAACATATTTGAGAAGTGGGCCACTCTGGTTAGGAAAGGAGGAACATAACCTCATTTTTAAAAGGAGAAGTAAGGAAGACCTGGGGAAGCACAAGCCCATCAGACTCACTTCTCTGCCCAGTAAGATCAAGGAGCAGAAGCTCCTGGAAACTATGTTAAGACACACAAAAAGTAAAGAGGTGGTTTGTGACAGCCAACGTGGCTCCATCAAGGGCAAATCATGCCTGACAAATCTGTGTTGGTGGGTAACAGAAGAGTAACTCATATCATCTATTTGTCTTGTGCAAAGCATATGACACTGTCCTTGTCTCTAAACGGGAGAGACACAAATTGGGTGGATGCAACACTTGATGCATAAGGAATTGGCTATATGGCCACACTCTTAAGAGCTGTGGTCAATGGGTCAATGTCCAACAGTAGACCAGTGATGAGAGGCATTTCTCAGGGGTCAGTATTGGGACTGGCACTGTTTGTCACCAACAACTTTGTCAGCGTCAGGGACAGTGGTATTGAGTGCTCACTTGGCAAGACTGTCAACACTAAGCTGTCTGGTGCAGTTGACACACTGGAGGGAAGGGATGCTATCCAGAGGGACCTGGACAGGCTTGAGAGATGGGCCTTTGTGAGCCTCATGAAATTCAACAAGGCCAAGTGCAAGGTCCTGCACCTGGGTCCGGGCAATCCCAACCACAAATACAGTATGGGCAGAGAATGGATTGAGAGCAGCTCTGGGCAGAAGAACTTGGGAATGACAAGCAGCTAGACATGACCCAGCAGCATGCATTTACAGCCCCGAAACCCAACAAAACGTGGGGCTGTATCAAAAAAAGTATGAGCATCAGATCAAGTGAAGTGGTTCTGACCTTCTATTCTGCTCTTGTAAGACCCCATCTCAGGTGTGGCAACCAGCTCTGCACGCACCAACAAGAGAAGCACATAGACCTGTTGGAGCAAGGAGGTCACAAAGATGCTCAGAGAACTGGAGCACCTCTCCTGTGAGGACAGACTGAAAGTTATTCAGCCTCAAGTAGAGAAGGCTCCAGGGAAACCTTACAGCACCTTCCAGTACCTAAAGGGGGCCTACAAGAGACCCGGAGAGGAACTTTTTACAAGAGCATGGAAGGAGAGGACGAGGGGGAATAGCTTTAAACTAACAGAAAATAGTTTAGATTAGGTATTAGGAAGACATTCTTTACTGTCAGGGTGGTGAGGCACTGGAAAAGGTTTTCCAGAGAGGCCTTGTATGCCCCATCCCCGGAAGTGTTCAAGGCCAGGTTGGATGGGGCTTTGAGAAACCTTAGAGCAACCATAGCAGGGGGATTGGAACGAGATGATCTTTAAGGTCCCTTCCAACCTAAACCATTCTAAGAGTCTCTGTTTTTATGAATTTACATCTTAGATCAAGTGGATTCTCCCTTTTTCTGAGCTAAAGGCCTCTGACATAAAACAGCCAAACACTGACCCATTTTTAACTCTCAAGAGGTCTTTTCATTGCAAACTGGACATGTCTGTTCCAATTTTCAGTTCAGCAGACACCTCAAAACTACTCAGCCTTTATGTATGGTATCTTCAGTCTGCAGAAGAAAGAGAGTTCTCCTAGATTCTAAGTGTTATTAAAGAATTTACTTTAAAAGATGGATTTTTTTGGTAATATTATTTTAAAAAAGCTAGTTATAGAGTTTCTTAAAACTATTCATCCTAATGAACTGCTCTACAAATACCTTTAGTAAGACACCACTGTGTCAAACACATTGCACAATCTAAAGTCAAGGAGCTGACAGGAAGATCAGCCTTGGTATTCCCTCAGGCTTTAAAGGTATCTAACTATATGAACTTTGTTTGTAAAAGATCAAGACTTTAGATAGCCAGACAGAGCATGAACAACAAACAAAAGAGAAGGCCTTATAAAAAGGGAGGGAGCGTGTGTGTAAGGGGTGAGAAAGTGTAAGGATGTTTTGACTTCTCTTGCCTACAAACATATTGCAAAGTATTTGCACTATCTTATCCTTTATCATTGTATCAGTGCTAGTTGAAAATGAAAACACACAGTATATTTAATACAAAAGGGAAAAGAGAGTGTATTCCTCTATAGAGGACTAACAGAGAGCTGTTCATAGGTTTAGAGACACCACAAAATAGAATTAAGAGAAAAATGGTATATACTTGTGGCTTCAAGGACTGCTGCTACGTCATTCTTCTATCTAAAAATTTATCTGTAACTTAATTGAAAGTTATGACTTTGTGTGACTGCATGTTCCCACTTCCACACACAGCTGGGCTCATAGTTAATACAAACAGAAAATCAACATAAGATCCAATGTTCAAGGTTTAAATAACTGTAATTCAGTTGTGATAGTCCAGCATTCATAAGAAACCACGACCTGCAAACAGGTTATAACCATACAAAATTAAGTTATATTTGCTGATCATTTTATCTTCAAATAACTTATCTCCTAAAAGAAAGCTGTTTTGTGTAGAAAGTCAATGCAATATGGCTAACTAAAACCAAAAGTAAAAGAATCAGTTTTTCTTCTTATAGTAGAAACAGTCACACTGTATAAAACTGGAGGTCTCAGTGAGCAGATGCATAAACTGCAGAATTAAAAACAACAAAAATAATTTAAGTGCTTCAATTAAAAGATATACCATGCATAATGAATGTACACAGCCACTCAAATTAATACAGTAATAGCAACATTCTTTCTCATTAATTCCAGTTGTACTGTATTGTACCAGGCACTGGATAAATATCAGGCAGTCTCAAAGCACAGCTACTATGCCACTGTCTCAGTAAGCTCTCTTCCATTAAGACATAAAACCACACATGCCTTGCTTTTGACTCCTGACAATGATTCTATTATCAGACTCATACTTTGGAGGTCAAGCATCTCATCCAAGGAGATCTCTTCCAGTCCGTATTCCCCAAGTTACGTTAGTTTTCTGTTTCCCAGAACTAAGGAAGTACCTATGAAACCAATTAGGATATTACACTAGGTTTACAAAACAGGAAACCCCGAGGAAGCAGGCCAGAGGCATTCTTAAAATGATGAAAAAGATGCAACCCAAAAAAAGGTATTAATAACTATTTAACAGAAATGACAAATCACAAGAAGGAGAAAGTCAACAGATCGCTAGAGGATAAGGCACACTCAGCAGACTGCAGGCTCAACAGTGGGGCAATAATCCATCTATACTCCAGAAGCAAGCATCTAAGACTACAGATTAAAGTGCTCAAACAGCCTGCATGCATTCAAAAACACACCTGCCATTGCCAGTAGCCCCACCTTCTGTATCTGTGCATGTGCACACAAGACCGTTCAGTACTAGTCCTGAGCAAAGCAGTACCAAAATCTCCCTTATTTTCCAACAGAAAACCACTTTTTACAGCAGTGCTCTAAAAAAGTTACTAATTAGCAAGCCATTCTCTGTTTCTGCACCAAAAAAAAAAAAAAAAGGCAGTTCCCTAATCATGTCCACCTTGGTACTGAATGGTTTGCTACCAAACCATTTGCTACCACCATTGAGCAACAAAAGCTGAATAAGCTGAACACTGGATCTTCAACAATATCAGTTTTTAATTACTACGCCTGACATATATACTTACTACCAATATTGATGTGGCAAAGAAAAATATTCACTGGCTCGTATTGGTTGTGCTCTCAATCTAAATGATTTAGCCAGTGTTCAAATTCTACTACATAAAATTTGATGACTATCAATTCATGAAATTAAACGGCCATTCAAAATGATATCAGAAATAAAGAACTGTCATTTCCTTTTACACAGTATCAAAGCATCACTCGTATTGGAGATCTGTATTATCAATGTTAAAAGAAATTAAATATAACAAAATGTGTAATAGACAAGCTCAGTGTAACGAGCCAGTGCTCTTTGAAAAAGCTATTTTAATATTCTTAGGCTAACTACATTCACTACAATAGTCACTGCTGAAAGGACATGCTACGTTTTCATAAAGGGGCTAGTGAAAAAAGGGCATAAATCACAAATATTTTCTGCTTTTTTTAAAACCATTGGAAATTTCCTCTCTGACATGCCCACAAAAATACATCTTCCACCCTGCGATACACATTAAGCGCATCTACATTACTTAGACAAATAATGCATGTTAATCTTTTCCCTCCTACTCCCTATATTAAACAGAAATAATGTTTCAGTCCACTGTGATTCATTACAGCCGTAATGTCAGCTGAGAATGCTGACATATCCTTCCTTTATTCCCTCCCACTATGCTAGTTTGTTTGTCACATGAAATCTGGATTGCTGTAACAGGCTAGTATCTTTGTACTGAAGTGAAAAAAGGAGTATTAAAGAAACAAGCCTTTCATAGATCTGCACTGGAGAGTTGCAATGGTAAGAAAGCAATAAAGGATGACTGCAGTTTACTTTTTCTGGCATAAAGGTAAAATTTTAGCTTTGCAGGTAGTTGTTCAGGGAAATGAATATAAACATCTAAGAACTATAGGAACAAAAGAACGAAAGATGATGGCGTCAACTCTGTCAATTTCTTTGTGTACAGATTTGATGATGCAGATAACCCACTGGTTTTTTTCTATCTTTCTTGGTATTTTCTCAACTTGCATCTATAATTTTTCTTTGCCAAAGCTGAATCAGGCTATCAGTGCCTAACACTTTTGATGTAAGAACTCAGATAGGCATCCGGATGAAGAAAACCAAACTCAAGTTGCAATGCCAAGATCGAAAGACAGCCAGAAGAAGAGATTATTGCTTAATTGTTTCACAGTTAACAGATGGCATATAGACTGGCATAAACTGAATTTATTCTTCACTACTTCAGAGCAACAATGAAACACTGTTCTTCTACAGTCACTTCATGTCAAATTTTAACTTTTCACAGAGCAAGACCTTGGGAAGAAGTAAATCTTTCCATGGCAAGCAGAGGTACCCCAAGCTACAGCACCAATCTGAGACAGGTTGGAAGTGTCAGAAAATAATGGTGTAAAGAACAGACACGGTTTCCATACAAACTGTATATACTGAAGAAGCTGTGACTAATTCCATATCCTTCTCTTCTACGATGACAGTGTTGGTTCCCTAAGCTAAGAATTCCCATAAGCTCACAAAAGCAACACATGCAGCCTCACCTCTGAACTGCAGTCCTACTTTTAACGCCTTTCTCATTTCCCAATCATCACAGATTTTTTTTTAGGCTATTTGCAACTTGCTCACCATGTCCCTCTTGTAAGCCACATTTTTATGACGTTTATTCTTTAGCTCTGATAACTTGACAAAAACTTTATTTTCTCCCTTCAAACTGCTGTGCTCAATAGCCAAACAGCAACTCAAGCAGATGGAACATTGCTCATTTTCTTTGTCTACGTACAAGCACAAGCAAGGAGAACAGACATACTTCGAAGACAAAAATTCAACTACCACTTAGGCTAAACTCACATATTTAGATGAGGTTTCAGGACCTACTCACCAAAAGATCTGCCAGAAATACCTTCCAATAGTTACTTTCTCAAATTCAGGCTTGAAAATTTGTGCTTTGGACAACTGTGCTGGGGAAAGAAGGGTAAGCCCAGAAATTATACCTGAGCAATAAGATCTTTGAGTCTTTTAAAAACCTAACAATTTCCCAATGCATATTCTGTCATAGCCTGTAGCACTACAATTTCTCCCACTAATGACAAAAGTTCTTACTCTGATCCTTACAACTGCTCACCAGAAAGCAGTTTGCTGCAGTGATACTTCTACAAGGCGGCATCTAAACACCTTTGCATGTAGCACCGCTCAGTATGTCAAATGCATACTTTCCTGCCACTTACACAGACTGGCTCACCTTCATCATATGCTCTAAAGTTGTAAGAGTTTCAAAAATCCCAGCTAGAATCTTCTACAGTGTTGCCTATAGGAGCAAAGCAGTGCTGACCATCCTGTAAGGAGTGTATCTTCACTTGCCACCTGCTGTAGTAACAGCACAACCAAAGGCAAGCAGCCTATTCGCCAGTGGACTCACCCGCTGGCATCAGAGGAGATGGACAAAAAAATAAAGCCAGAAATTACTCTACTGAATACGCTTTCAGAAACAAGAACTGGAGCAAGTTCTCATTAGGAGTTACCTGCAAAGTGATGCAACACCTCAGTTGTGTGAGGAATTCAAACCATTCTAAAGAAAGCGTTCCACATGTCTTCCTATCAAGCTTGCAGCTATGCTGTGCACTGCTATAACTGGGGAGTTTGCTGTGCTCAGAGGTGAGCTTGGCAAGGGCATTTCCATGGACAAAGGTGTATTTTGAACAGTGCTGGATGCACAGAGAAATTTTGGAAGACAAGGCTACTCCCCCAGAGGCTGCCAATTCCATCAGGGTGTAATAGGTTGCTTTGACTGCTCTCAGCTCAACAGACACAGAGTCAGAAGTGCCAAAGCGTTTGTCTGTGGAGCATGTGAATCAGCAGCACTTTTGTTCCTGGTGAAGCTTATTGGTTTATAAAGAGCATTTCAGCTGCAGTCTTCTGAAGAAAAAGGGAGAAGCGGAAGACTTCCTCTGCTGCCACGTAACACAGAGGGGGTTGCTAACCTCAGCTGAACTCAGAAAATACTTAATGTTTGTTAACGGATCTCTCCAGTTTGGACAAATCCATCTTGGCTTTGCTTATGACAAATTAAATAATACAGAGTAACTTTTGAATACCCTCTGTTACCCCACTCAGATGTTGTCTATTTCGCCATCTTCTAAACATCTGATTTTGCTTTTTCCTTGTGGAAATTGAAGGAATGTAACTTACCAATTACTCTCTTACGTAAACAAGTTTGAACTTGTACACAGTGGAGGAGGCAGGATAGGCACAACATCTACCAAATAGTTTTTAGTACGATACCAACTTCCCCGTTTTTCAGGCAAGAGCTCCTTTTAATAGAAAAGGTGTGGTCTGTACTACACACAGCAAGACTTTAAAGACAGATTTACACTGTTATGTTCATATCAAATGTTTTCTGGATCTTATGTCTTGCCTTTTTCAGCTCAGCATTGGTTGAAAGAAATCATACTTCCTTTTTTTTTCCCACTTGTCTTACATCATCAGAAGTATCGAATGTTCCCAAAGGCCTGCAGTGTATCTTCTAAATAGCTGCATTTTGGTCTTTCCTGTAAACCGATCTTCCCCCATCTTTATGAAAAAGAATGAAGGCTTTCGTTAGACTTTTTTAAGCCCTGTCTCGACAGTTTTCCACATAACACCCACTGTACAAAGAACCTCAGTCTTTGGCCAACGCAGGTTCATGAATGGCCACATTGTACATCGCATTCTTAAGCCTTCCTTCTTCCAAACCGCTGGAAGCCGAGGGCTCACGGCGGAAGAGCCCGGGATGAGCCCTCCAGACTCCGGTCCCCGCGGGAGGGGGATCCTGTCCTTGGGCAGAGGCCCCTGGGCCAGCACCGGGTGCGGGTCCCGCTCGGCACCGGGCTCGGCGGGGCAGGCAGAGGGGGCAGGCAGGGGACAGGCAGCGGGGCAGGCGGGGGACAGGCAGTGGGGCAGGCAGTGGGGTAGCCAGCGGGCAGGCAGCCGGGCAGGCAGAGGGGGCAGGCAAAGGGGGCAGGCAAAGGGACAGGCAATGGAGCAGGCAGAGGGGCAGGCAGCCCCCCGCCCCGGCGGCCGCCGCCACAT